>CM053027.1:497922092-498522092 GCA_028564925.1 Lithobates sylvaticus | reverse complement strand
TGATCTCTTGCAAGCTTTTTGAGAATGAATTGCTCAACAGAGCCTGCAACTACATTGTCCTAGTCACGTAACAATTAAATATGCCCCTAAAAATGTCTCATTACCTTTGGCGTACTTTGTAAACCCTGGAAATTGTGCACGAGTGGTCACTGTATCAAGCAAAACCACCGGGAATGGTGCCAGATTCACTGCTGCTCTTGCAACTATTGTTGCAAGCTCTTTAGACTAGTTATTTTATGTGTGGATTAGAGGGGCGTCCTTTTATCAGCACATATTGCCAGTTACCACAATCATACAAGCTTAAATAAAATATTTTTTATTTTATTAAAAATTGATTGTCTCTAACACCAGTGGTTACCCTTAGTTAACCCTAATCAACCTTTATTAGCTAATAGTTCCCCTTTTCCCTTTAGATTTTTTATTTCTACATTTCAAATAAAAAAAAAATTATTTTCATTAATTTTGTTTATTTAAATTTGTGACAATTGATTAAATACAAATGTACAAAATTTAAAAAAGGCTTTTTTTTTTTTTCCAGTTGAAAATAACTTCACCGGGTTTAGTGCCCAAATTGTAATTTTAGTGTCATTAAAGAGGAGGTCCAGCCCCCCCACAAAAAATGAAAAGTCAGGAGCTACAAATACTGCAGCTGCTGACTTTTAATATAGGACACTTACCTGTCCAGGGAGCCTGTGATGTTGGCACCCCAGCCGATCTTTCGGATCGGCTGTCTGGTGCAGCCATCGTCATTACTGGTAAGGGACCCCAGCATTGAAGCCTTTCAGCTTCACAGCCGGTTTCCTACTGCACATGCGCAGATCGTGCTGCGCTTTCTAATCAGACTGGGGGTGGAGGACAGGGGAGAGTGCCAAACTTTTGAGACACTGGGCTGTGGCCCTGTCTCCCGGAAGCGGGGAACGGTACTTGTCAAAAACCGGTACCGGTACCGTTCCCCCTCCCCTGAATGGTGCCAAACGTGGCACCGGAGAGGGGAAAAATACGGATAAGCGGAAGTTCCACTTTTGAGTGGAACGCCGCTTTAAAATGGAACAAATTAAAGGATACCTTTTTGTTTACAGTAACACTAAATTACACTTGTAAATACGGCAATATTATAAAAGAAGTCCTTTGAGCACAGTCTCTATATTATTGCAGCAGCGCTTTTGTCCTTATTGTCACCCAGGACCAATTGGTAAAAAAAAAAAAAAAAAAAACAATCGGTTGAATCAATATGATCTGATAAAAGACGTCCCCACGCAGTGGTTCCTTATATTAAATAGTGACAGCTTCCACCGTATATTTCCAACAGATCTTTCACCACGTGCAGAATAAACTCCCCTATGGGGATGCACTCACCAGACCAACGATCAATAAAAGCCTTTGAAATAAGATCACTATGCATCGGCGTTCCTCCACACTCTATCTCCTTTGCAGTCACAATAGCCGGATCATACACCAATTTTCCTCATAAAAACAAAGGGGTTGCAATAGTGTAATACTGTTTCAAAAATTGCCTTTATTAAAGTAAAAACCTTCCCCCCCTAGTACAATCTGCGTACCATAAATCAATTAACTTTAAGCATTTAAATGTGTATGCCACTGTGCCTGATGTTGTGCGGTCTCCTCCGGAACTGATGTGTCTCTGGCTGTATAGAACAGCACTGCGATATCCTGTTTGTCCCCTGGAGCGCACGCTGAGGCGCATACACGTCACTTCCGGTCTGTAGATCACTGCCCTGACGTTTCGTCGTTAATCGGACTTCCTCTGAGGGCCGATTGTTTTTTTTTTTTTTTTTTACCAATTGGTCCTGGGTGACAATAAGGACAAAAGCGCTGCTGCAATAATATAGAGACTGTGCTCAAAGGACTTCTTTTATAATATTGCCGTATTTACATGTTTCACAATTTTAAGCAGCTGCTATCACCAGAAGTGGTGGACTACATTTATTTTAATTTATTTGTATATTTATATATTTACACGTTGACATCTATATATTTATATATTTATTTATTTTATCCATATTTAAGAGATACATATCAATATAGCGCGGAGGGGTGAGCCATAAGGGCGGGTATTTTCGGCTTTCACTCTATTTGTTGCATACTAAATTACACTAATCAAATGTTAAAGAAAAATAATTTATTGTAGTTTTGTTTTTTCTTTTTGTCTTTAGATTGCAGGCAAAAAATTATTTTTGGAAGACAATATTACTGAAGAAAGCATTATCTAACTCAAAACAATATATGTATTGCTTTGGAGCTATAAGTACAGTAATAACAAATTATTGCTGAATAAGTAATAATAGGCCCACAGTTGAAATGCAAAAATGGTATGCTTGTAAGGTGTATACAAGTGCAGGTGCTGAAATAATTAAATCCAGAATGTTCAGCTCCTTTTACATGCTTATGCTCTGCTGAAAAAGAGCAAGCCAAAGAAATAATGAAGCACAAATAGATTTATTTGTGCTTCATTATGATTTCTAGGATGTAGGTACCTATATTTTTAATACTTTCCTGAGCAGCCATCTTATAAAGCCAAAGAAATAAATTGATTCACAGAGTTTGCCCATCTCCTGTAGCCCTCCCTTTCTGCTTTGTTACCATGGCTCTTTCAATGCAGTCAGAAAGCGAAGGTCTGAAGGCAAACAGCTTCTGCTGTGCTCTCGCTTTAAAAAAAAAAACTCTGGTATAACTAAATGTTTGTAAAATAAATATATCAGGCACATTAAATTTTTTAAAACTATCAGTTTTAAGATGTATAAACAACAATTAAAAAGGAACATCAAAAGCCAATCCAAAGTCCTTATAGTTTCCCTTTAAGTAACACTGCTTGATCAAAAATCCATCCTAATCTGGGATTGAAAAATGGAGAAACAGCAGCATTCTGATAAGGTTATTCCTGTCCTCTTTCCACCTGTTATCATGGTCACTGTGTTTAACTGACAGTCTCAAGGAAAGCAATAAATCAAATAAAATAAAGGCTAATACACATTTGTGGCTGTTAGTAAGAATGGTAAAGAAAATACAGTGTTACCTCTACTATTTGGCCCAAGTCTTCCACATACATCTTCTCAGTTTCTACTAACTCCATTAGTACATACCTGTACAGTGTACAAAAAGTGGAAGCAGTTCTTAATAAATATATACTGTATATAAAATCCTGGATAATTTATATGTGATCTTACAATTGCTGTTCACAAGGTCACTTTTCAGAAGAGAAAGAAATCTTGGATTTTCCCAGGTTTGTAAACAAATTAGGTTTGGAAGGAGAATAATTAAGAATCCTGCTGTTGTTTGGTAACAGAATAGCCTTAAGGACAGATGTGAACTAACTTCTCCAGTGTACTACCACAATACTGTATGTAGCAGTTTGGATGTGTTTTCCCAATATTCAGTGATAGGCATCTACCCAGGACTAATACATAGATGTAAACTGTACTTTGAAAATATGATCCTTTAAACCCATGATTTTTTATGCTAGGCTATGAACAAAGCATTATGCTATTAATAACTGTTTTAGACTATAATGTAAAGGACAGCTCTATAAAAACTGCAAATTCTAAAAACAATTTTAACTCTAACCAGTAAAAGTTATGTTACAACAAATATTGCAGTTTTTAGGCAATTTTACCATAAGCATGAAAAAAAGCATGATTACTAATAGAACACACATTTCCAAGAAAATATATCATTTCAAATTGGCTTAATTTTCATTGGACTAAAGGGGAAATGTTGTTGGTATTAAATAAACCTACATTTAATCACAAACTATTTAGTGACGCTTGTCTATAAATTTTAGTTTAATCATCTGTAAATGCAAATTTACAAGTGTTTATTGCTCTTTCATTAAAAGTATTTAAGCAACGCCAGCTGGAGCTTGTAAGCTCTTATGCAAGGTATGCTTTTGAGGTGGAACTCTTGTGTTTAGTAGAGAAAATCTTCTGGTTCTACATCACATGTGGTTGACAGGACATTCTGTAGCCACATCCCCCCCCCAGATTACATCTTTTAAGATTGAAAAAGTTTCACTGTGTTAACTGATTTAAGATGATGATTGTATAATACTTTCATTTTTTTGTACAGTAAGGTTTTAACATTTATAATGGGTACACTACTGAACTATAGGCTTTATTTACTAAAAATGGAGAGTGCAAAATCTAGTGCAGCTCTACATGGTAGCCAATCAGCTTCTAACTTCAGCTTGTTAATTTAAGCAAATTTAAAACATTTTCAAAAAAAAAAACAGTAAGCGGATTGGTTCCTGTGCAGAGCTGCACCAGATTATGCACTCTCCAGTTTGAGTAAATCAACCCCTATGTCTTTCCTCTGGTACCTCCCCTTCTACTTTAAAGACACTTTTGTTTTAGGAAATCTCTCCTCCATAGGAATTCCTGCGTATTTGATGAGTGTCAGATAGAATTTGAAAGGGATGTGAAAGAAAAGAATTATATTTAAGCAAGAAAGGTTTAGAACTGCTAAGGATTTTTTTCCAGTCTTGATTTTCCCCCACCTCCTATCCAGATGACAGTATTCATACAGGACAGAAATAAAACAGAAATCCAATCTATAGTAACCCAGACAGCATTTAAAGTTAGACAGCAAAAACTTAACAGAGAGAACAAAAAAACCTAGTAAAATTTCTAACTGTTCCTTTAACTCATTAAGATACAAAAAAGTTCTAAACCTTCAGGTTATACTACCACCTACAAGAGGACTGGACACTAGCAAACAAAAAAAACCTCCTACTATCAGCAGGCCCCAGTTCTGTAACAAAGCAGTCCCTCAATGGACTCCAAGAAAAAGATTTTACTGTACAAAAATCCTATGTTCTTTCTCATCCATTGTGGGAGACACAGGAAGTCTTCAAATTTAACGAAAACCAGCTGAGGGAGAGGCAACAGCAAACAAAAGCTAACAGGCCCAGTGGAAACAATAGAAACTAGGGACCATCTGCAGCTGAAAGAGCCACCTAAAGGACCTTAAGCCCAAAGCTGGCATCAGATGAGACAGACACATCCACCTGGCAGAATTGGGTGAATATGTGAACTGAGTACCAGGTGGCAGCCTTACAAACCTGGGAAACGGTTGCCTGATACAGAAAAGCCCAAGAAAAGCTCCCAGATTTAGCAAAATGAGCCTTAACAGGAAAGGGAAGGTCCAATCCTTGAGACCGTAAGTTTAAATGTTCTGTCTGAGCCATAGAAATGGTGGCAAGAGAAGCAGGGCATCCTCTTGGGGCCCATCTGGAATGACAAGGAAGGAGGGGGATTTGTCCCACAGAGGAATTCCTGGGGTGATGAACCTTGCATGAAGTGGAATTTCTAGCCTTAAGCTGTCTAGGAATTGTTACTAAAGACCAATAGGCTGTTTACTTTGCAAAGAATTTTCACTTTGTATGGGAATTTTCCCCAGAGCTTAGTGAATATGGTGAAATAATATTTGCCAAGAATACCCCATTAACATGCAAGGAAAGGAAAAAAAAATAATTTTTCCTTGCATATGACTGATTATTTGAAGCCAGCAGAGCTTCACCTCATTCCCTAAGCTCTGGGGAAATTCCCATACAATGTGCAGTTTCCCTTGCAAAGTGAACAATCTACAGTGTTTGCCATTGGTAAATGAACCCCATAGACTCAGAGATGCCTCTGTCCCTCGAGTAGAGCCATGCCTTTAGAGAAAGTGAGCAAGAAGCGGAATGAACTGATCCTAGATCAGAAAATCAGGACACCACATCCAACCTTTATAATACAAAATGCGAAACCATTGCTTTTAGGGACTTTTAAAGTCATTATTGAAGAAAAATAGAAGCATACCTGTTAGAATAACTACTAAAGTATTAAAAAAAGTATTTTCACTTACATTTATCTTAAAAGTCTAATTTTATAAAACTTCCTAAATTTAGGGGATCCACACATCCTCACATGGCACTGATGAATATATGTTCTATTCATACATATGTCTTGTACCATACACTACATAGGATTATAAATTCTTTTGTTGACACAATCCATTTCTCTTATAGAAAGCACAGATACCTGCTATTAGAATTTTTTAAGGCATCAGTCTGCTTCCTATAGGTCAAACTGTATATGTGTGGTATCAAATGCAACAATTATTTTTTATACTTTAATAGTTAATATAGATATACTAATGGATTATGCATCTATGTTTCTACAATAATGACATCTTAGAAGTCCGCAAAGTAACGGTTCAAAAATCAGGATGGCAAATCAGCCTTTAGGACAGTATATCTAAACAGTCTAGCAGGACCCACAGTGTGTCTGCAAGAAGTTCTACCAAGTCAGCATACAACATCTGCTTAGGCCATCGAGAAGACATGGGAGACAAGACTCCACCAACAACCAAGTCCCCTGCACCAACAAGGTGCTCAGAGCTCCTCTTCCCCCAGCACAACAGGCTGGAAAGTTGTGAGAATCTTCCAAAAGACAGATTTGTGAGACTGGTCCTCGGTGTCAACCTAATTAGCCTGTACACAGATAGAACAGATTTTTGCACATTGATAAAACATGTGGCGGTCTGGAGTAAAATTGTGAAAGAGAACTGCCTCAACGGAGACTACCATCGGTCCCAAGACTCTCATGCAAAAACATGAGAATCATATGGCTTTTAAACTGAAGAGTTTGAATCAGAGACCAGAGAGTCTGAATCTTAAAACACTCTGGCCTGGGATGTGTCCAGAACCAGGCCCAAATTCTCCAAGTGATGAGATGGTCCCAGCAAACAATTTTCAAGGTTCAAGATCCACTTGAACTTCTGTAAAGCAGTCAAAGAAATGGTATCTGACAGAGCCCTCTATCACTTTTCCCTCAACAGGAGGCTGTCTCAGTATTTAACTATGGGGGTGCCATGAGAGTGCAACAGGGTCAACACTGGAATCAGCACCTTTGTGAACACCTGAGGTGACAAACAAAGGCCAAATGGCAGGGCCACCAACTGAAGTGCGGGGGCCCAAAACAACAATCCTCAGAAAACACTGGTGAGCTGGAAAGATGGACACATGTAAGTATCTTTGATGTCCAAAGAAGCCATAAAGTCCTCCTGACAAAGGGAAGCAATGATAGAACTAGTAAATTCTCTTTGTGGACCAAAAAGCAAACATTTAAGGATTTGAGAACAAGGATGGGGTGAATGACCTGTTTGGGATTTGACATAGTTAACAAGTTGTTATGTCTAACATATCTGGTTAGTTTGCTCAAGAGTGCACCTACTTGGGTGTCCCCACAGCAGGGAAGGGCCGGGAGCACCAGCATGGGACCCGAGAACAGGAAGATCCGGGATGCTCTGTGCAAAACTATTACACAGAGCAGGTAAGTATAACCTGTTTATTATTTTAATGTATAAAAAAAACAAGGGTTTAGTAACACTTTAAGAACATTACCAACATTTAGGTCCGGTCCGAGAGGCATTGTGCCACAAAGTACATGTGTAAAAAACATTCTGACAAAATCAGAATCACTCTCAGTCCAGCACCTTAGCCAAATTTCCCTATGCATATGCACCGACAGGAGAGATATGCGAGAGAGAGAAGGAGAAAGGCTTCCAGCAAGACATCAGAGATGATATTCAATACCACAGTCATTTGTCCACAAGCAGAGGGTTAACTGAATTGTAGGTTAGATCCCTTGTAAGGGATTTTGTCCAGTCAGACAAGGTCTGGCAAAGGAAAATCGCAGTCAAAGTTAGGATACAAGATATGAGATATGGCAGGATCCACAGAGGGAATTGACCACTTTTTATCAAAATCCTCATCAAATGGATAAAAGGCCAGCAAGCACTTAGAGAAGCAAACAACCTATCAGGGTGATTCCAACTTTTATATAAAAATAATTAGATAAGCGGGTGGAACGGGATAGACCTAAGGTTGGAAAAAGCATTGGAAGAAGCACCAACCTGATCCTCTACATTCAATAGTGTGAGCACAGCAAAAAAAATGGTCTCTTATAACCTGGGAGTAATTGCAGTTGACTGTGGTTCAGAAGCTGCTATGGGCTGCTGGAAGATTAGATACTGAATCTGCCAGACTACATCTATGGTCAGATTCAACAAAGACCTAGATCATGAATGACAGTAGTGAAAACCTCAGACAAGGGGGCAAAGGACCCAGCTACACCCAACAGAGCAAAGGGGGATTCCAAAGACAAGAAATAGTAGAAGACAACAAGATTCCAGGCTGCAGACATTAGCACCCTCAATTGGGGTGATGCAAGCAGCCCCTAACCTGACAGTGAAAAATGAGCTGGGGGCACCCGTTACAGTGGGATTGTAGTCCCCTGTCTATAATCAGATATGTTGCAGTCACATAGAAGTAAGGTCAGCCATAGATGGTTCAAAGAGAAAAAAATGCTAGAAAAAAAATTACAGGTTTACCATTTCCCAACCACCGCACGCTGAAATGGCGTACCTGTATGACCCTTTGTAATCCTGGGCTAGAGGTCGTGCGCCCGCCGTGTATCATGGGAGAGCGTGCCCTGCGGGCTCGATGTCCGCCGTGATCGCGACGAGGAGAGGCAGAATGGGGAAATGCAATGTAAACTAGGCATTTCCCTGTTCTGCCTAGTGACATGACAGGGATCTACTGGTCACTGGTCGGGTCATGTTCTAGTGAGCCCATCCCCCCTACATTTAGAACACAGTAAGGGGAACACATTTAAATCCTTGATCGCCCACTAGTGTTTAACCCCTTCCCTGCCACTGACATTTACACAGTAATCAGTGGCTATTTTTGGCTCTGATCGCTGTATAAATGTCAATGGTCCCAAAATAGTGTCAAAAGTGTCCGATGTGTCTGCCGCAATGTCGCAGTCCCGATAAAAATCGCAGATCACTGCCATTACTAATAAAAAAATATATATAATATAAATGCCATAAACCTATCCCCTATTTTGTAAATGCAATAACTTTTGCGCAAACCAATCAATATACACTTATGATGATTTTTGTTACCAAAAATATGTAGAAGAGTACATATCAACCTAAACCGAGAAAGAAATTGTTTTTTTTTATATATTTTTTTGGGAAATATTTATTATAGCAAAAAGTAAAAAAATATAGCTTTTTTTTGCAAAATTTACGCTATTTTTTTTGGTTATAGCGCAAAAAATAAAAACCACAGAGGTGATCAAATACTACCAAAAGAGAACTCTATTTGTGGGAAAAGAAGGACGTAAATTTTGTTTGGGTACAACGTTGCATGACCGCGCATTTGTCAGTTAAAGCGACTCAGTGCCAAATCACAAAAAATGCTCTGGACAGGAAGGGGGGTAAAATCTTCCGGGCTGAAATGGTTAAAATTTACCACAGCAGAAATGAACAAAAGTCATCCATCCTCTTAGGACACCAGCAAAAAAATGAGATATGCTTGTAGTGGGAGGGGTTATAACCTGCTATGGCCATTAGTTCATGTGTTTGCCAGTGTTTAATCCTCCTATAGGTGGCAGTAAACCCATTGGTTTAAGACTTCATGTGTCCATAATTGGATAGGAATGTGATGCACAAATGCAATAAATAGTCATGCCGTATTTTCCCAGGGACAAATCTAATTTATAAATCATAACCTACTATTTAATAAATGTAGATACTGTATATCCTAAATGCCATGAATTATATGTACTTAGACAAAGAGTTTACTGGCACGGGCAAGGCACTGATTCCTGTAATGTTAAACCCCATTCCTTTTACTTAAAATAGATATAGTACATGAATGTCACCACTTGCTGGATTAATGAGTGATGTTTTGCTGAAGGGACACCACCCATTAAACATAAACAGCTCAGTAATCACTGCAAGCAGACTCTAGCCATGCTCTAAATCAAAGTCAGGAGCTGATAATGTAGGAAGCAGCTCCTGATTGGTCACATCCCCCGGAATGCACTTCTATTGTCAGGTGCATGAGAAATCCTTCTTACAAGTCTATGTTTTTTTTCCTCTGGACTTATCTGTGGACTAGCATTTCCCTCACCACAGACCTTATCATCCATGAACTTAGCCATATCTCCAATGGTCCAGCATTCCTATGATCAAAGGCATTACTGAAAACAAAAGTCCCTTACTTATTTAACTTTAGACAGCAGCTATGCATGCAGGCACAGTTCCTTTGCTTTAATCAAACAGTTTGACTTTTTTAATTTGACAAGCACATTAACATGCGTTTTCAGACTACCCAAATATGCATATATATATATATATATATATATATATATATACACACAGTATATACATATTAAGATAGGCAAGTGAATGTCTGTCAGGGTTTAAAAATGGCTTATACTTATAAGGGTCATCAACTGATTTGGGCAAATCAAATGAGCAACTTTACTACTAGAAACTCACCCAGAGGTATTAGGTGTTATTAGTATTACAAGAAGAAAGATGAGTAAAGGCCCATTCCCAATAAGCCCCAAAAAGGACTCACTTACATACTCTTTTCTAAGGCACTCTTCCTTTCTTCTTCTGTTTCTTCAGGGGAAAAGGAGGAAACAACAGACGTTTCAGAAGCTATAGACTCTTTCTTTCTGGAATCTGGGAGGTAGGGTATGTGCGGATCCTGAAAAAAAAGGAAATTAAACCATCTTCTATAGACAAAACCATATTTGTCTTTTGTATGAATTAATTAATTGCTGTGATTAGTTATAGACATTAACAGAAGTAGAAAGAGCTGCCAGGCGTTTCATGTCTAGAGAACAGAGGGCCTGGGTGGCATCTGAATATATACCAGTGGCATAGCAGCTGAGATGCACGAGGTTCCAGCCACTACCCAGCCCACAACTCTAGGGGATCCAGAAATGGCTTTGCTTATTAAAGAAATCTCTGTAGAAATAGAAGCATCACCATGATCAGAAGACTCCCAAAAGATCAAAAGTTTGCTGTTTTGAGTAAGGTATCTGTGTTTCTGGTGGGAATGACTAAAGAGCATTTCCAAACAAAATAGTGTAAATCCAGTGAAAAGGCTTATGTAAGCCTTTAATGGCTGTTTAGATGTTCATATGTGCAAATAGCAGTAAAGAGCCAGGAGAGTATAGGCTCTGCCTCACCCCCACATAATCAAGAGACCCACTTTGGTTTCCAGTTGTGTCAATAAGAAGGTTATGATTTGTAGTCAATTCCAAAAAATTTTTACACACGCCTACAATAACATGACTGATTCAATATGGAAATATGATACTTCCTGGCGGTCTCTTACCTCCACTTCTCCCTGTGACCCCCAAATCCTGGGGGTGTTAGTGTAAATAAGAGTAAATGACAGTAATAATATAATTGGACCCTTTAGAGCAGGAGTATTAAATTAAAATTCATGGAGGTCTGGTCAGCAAACTGTTCTTACAACAAAGGTCCTTAACGCATGTTTATGTGATGATTTAGATCAGGGGTCTTCAAACTACGGCCCTCCAGTTGTTCAGGAACTACAATTCCCTTCATGCCTAGTCATGTCTGTGAATGTCAGAGTTTTACAATGCCTCATGGGATGTGTAGTTCTGCAACAGCTGGAGTGCCGTAGTTTGAGGATCCCTGATTTAGATCCTTCACATCACAACCCCCTCCTCTTAAATCTCAATCCTATTCTTACATCGGTGTCCTCATCCCCCCTACATATCACAAAACCCCCTTTGACATCACAGTTCCACACTTCACACCATTACCTCTTCACAGCAGTGTTCTCTGTCCCCTTTAACCCCCCCCCCCATCCCATCCCTTTCACAGTAGACCTCTGAATTCCCCCTCACATCATACCCCCCCTTTGTTCACAGCAGTGTCCTCATTTACGGCCCGCATCCTCCAACAGTGGTGTCCTCTGCCCCCATTCAAATTATCCCCCAGTAGTGTCCACTTCTGCCTCCTTCAACCCCCCACCCACGATAATGTTCTCCTCTGCCTTCCTTCACCATGCCATCCCCCCCCCCCCCCCACAATAATGTTCTCCTCTGCTCCCTTCACAGTCTCTCTACTGTAGCTATCCTGCATCCCCCCTTACTGTTGGCTGTTTGGTGATTATACCCCTCAGCTTTAGTTTCACCTGTTATCTAAGACAACCTATTAACCTCCCTGGCGGTATGATTCTGTCCGGAATTTAGTGCTGAAAGCGGTACAATTATTTTGCAATCTGTAAGATTACAGTACTGTACTGTATGTGTATTGTGTTTTTAAACTTTCTTGAATTTGGTGCCGATCTCTGCTCCCGTGCGTCGGAACGTCGCAGGGAAGGGAGATCAGCGGCACTCGGGCACTGTGTGAATCGAGCGAGCGGGCGGCTCGCTCACACAGCGGGGAGACATCGCAGGTAAGTATAACATGCTTGTTATTTTTATAGAAAAACAACAAGACTTTACAATCACTTTAAACAGGAATGACCAGGGCCGGCCCTACCATGGGTCCCGGTGGGCCCACTGGACCCAGGCGGAGCACAGAGCCAACAGGGTTTTGGAGCACTTCCTTTGGCTCTCTGATAGGTGTCTAATAGGTGGTGGGCGGGGACAGAAGTCCTCCGACGCCGGGCCGAGACATCGCAGGATCCAGTGTGCTGCATCTGTTAAAGGGATGTAGAGGCAGGAAGATTAAACAAGCAGCCAACAGCCCCCCTCTCTCTCTCTGCTCCCCTCTCTGTTCCTCTCTCTGCACCCCCTTTCTCCCTGCCCTCTCTCTGGTGGCAGGTGACCTGTGGCAAGTAACAATCCGCATCTGGTGGCAGGTGTCGGTGGAAAGTGACAATCTGCATCTGGTGGCAGGCAACGGTGGCACGCTGCATCTGGTGGCAAGTGATAAGCTCAGGGTTCCCACTGATTCTGCATTATGGTGAGTTGAACTATTTCATTATATATATATTACAATGTAGTTTCCACAGGGATCACT
The DNA here is from genome assembly GCA_028564925.1 of Lithobates sylvaticus. Classification (NCBI taxonomy): domain Eukaryota; kingdom Metazoa; phylum Chordata; class Amphibia; order Anura; family Ranidae; genus Lithobates; species Lithobates sylvaticus. The sequence goes on along the minus strand of CM053027.1, from coordinate 498,509,228 downwards.
TTAATATTTATACACACACACACACACATACACATATATATATATATATATATATATATATATATATATATGTATGTATGTATGTATAAATATTAAAGCGATCCTTGTGGATCACTTTTCAGTGGAGTGGCAATAATGGATGCACATCTAAATAAGCCCTTAGAAATCAACTAAAATGTGAGTTGGGGCTGGAGTTTGTGTTTATGGCCAAGCTGATTTCACATAGACTGGGTGGTCACCGTTAAACTAAGGGGTGAACTAAATAGGGTGTTAATCTGCCCTTTGTTTGACAATCCCCTGCTTATTAGTCTTGAAAATGGAGAGAACTGTTTTTCAAAATTTGTATACTATTGACTTTAATAGTAGATTTAGTTCTTTAATAGTAGAACGCATTAAAAGTTTGCAATTTGCAGATTTTAGAATGTGTTTGCCAAACCTGCCCTTGAATTGAACCCATGAAGATTCGTTCATCACTATTTCTCTTGGTCTCTGTTGTGATCTATGAGAATCTATAACTTCACATCAGGGCAGCTATAATGGTCAGAGATTTGTTTTACAGCTCTTTTACAGCTTGTTAAGAATTAGTAAATAGTTTAATTTCCATAGTTTGAGCACAGGTTCACATTATAAGCCCCCGTACACACGGTCGGAAATTCAGACGGAAAATGTCCGATCGGACCATGTTGTTGGAAAATCCGCCCATGTGTGGGCTCCATCGGACTTTCCTGCTCTCAAATTTTCCGACAACAAAATCCGCTCTGACTTTTCCCTTCATGTGTAGAGAATTCAGACGGAAGTGCCACGCATGCTCAGATCAAATTACGAGACCAAAGCTATTGGCTACTAGCCTCTACGTAGTTCCGTCGTACGCAACGAACGTCACCACGTTCAGAATGATTGGATTTTCCGACAACTTTGTCCGACCGTGTGTATGCAACACCAGTGTCGGACAAAATCCGTCGGGAAAAATCTGACGGATTTTGTGGTCGATATTTTCGACTGTGTGTACGGGGGCTAACAGTGTTTAGAAACTGGCATATACTGATGCCTGTCTACTCTCATCATGAACTGACGAATGGAGTGGGCTGCTAGGGTGCCCAAGGGGAAAAGCTGTGCACAAAAGTTCCTGTTTGTAGAAGATAATCATGCACAACTCACTGCTAAAACTTTTTCTGCACTGTGTAACTCACTAATAAATTATTATGAATGTTTACAATCAGAATAGCATATCAGATCATATGGTCCAAAATAAGAAAGTGTCTTTTTTTTCTACCCGTGGATGCAGTGCTCCTCCGCACAATAATATATGTACTAGTAAATGCAGTGAATGTATTCGTTAGGATATGTGTTTGTACTGTGCTCATTTGGTACAGTAACATAGAAAACTGTACATGAGACGTACAGCTTAAGTGCCTCTCCGTTCCATATATTATTGATTAGTAGAAGAAATGCTGCCAGTGTAGACATTCTAGTAAAAAGCATTCATCAATGCCATAATAGCCTTTCTCATATAAAAACAAGCTAAAAGCTTTGGGAATTGTGAAGCTAGCTTTTCCATAAAATTCAGCGTACAGATCCCAGCCTGTCCGGTACCTAGAAAAGTGGGCACCAAGTCAACAACTGTCATTCATCTGACCAGCATAGTAACTGTCACTAACATAGTAAATGTCACTAACATACATGGGGAGATTTATTAATAAGTAAGGTTTGCACCTGCTCTTTTTTGCAGTTATAGTTGCTGTTTAGGTACTATATTTGCTAAAGGGTATCAACAGGCCAAACGTTTTCTTTTATAGTTGTTAATAGAGTGGGGAAGACGTAGAATGTCTATAAGGTTTTTATTGCTGTCTGGGTTCTACTAGGAAGATTTATGTTCTCTGTCTGTCCTGGTGACCATTGTCAGCGGCACAGAAAGTTACTTTGCTTCTGGAAAAAGTGAGGGGAAATCATCCAGTAATAACTGTCTAAGATTGTCGTCCTTACTTTAAATATATTTCCACTTAAAGCCTAACTGAAGCCTGTGACATGTACACATGAAGAACTGCCTAATGTAAAAAAAGAAAGTCTGTGTGTTGTTTTGGGGTGGTTGGTTTTTTAGGGAACAAAATAAGTGACGGAACACTGGAACGTTTTTTGTGCCCAGAAATTTGCTTAAAGTGGTTCTAAAGTCAGAAGGTTTTTTATCTTTATGCATTAAGATAAAAAAAAAACGTATGTGTGCAGCAGCCCCGATCAGCCCCCCTAATACTTAGCTGAGCCCCATCTCGATCCAGCGATGTTGCACGAGAGTCTCTGCTGTCTGGGACTCCCGTCCTCATTGGCTAAGACAGCAGTGGGGCGCCATTGGCTCCCGCTGCTGTCAATCAATGTCAGTGAGCCAATGAGGAGAGAGAAGGGATGGGGCTGAGCCATGGCTCTGTGTCTAATTGGACACACAGAGCAGCGGCTCAGGCTTGGGTTCCACCATAGCAAGCTGCTTGCTGTGGGGGCACTTTGCAGGAGGGTGAGGCCAGGAGCAACAGCGAGAGACCTGAGAAGAGCAAGATCGGGCTGCTACGTGCAAAACCATTGCACAGAGCAGGTAAGCAGGGGTGTTGCTAGGTGGGAAAAAGACCAGGGGCTTCAGCTCGAAGGTAAATTTGATAACCTGTCCCACATTTTAAAGTCCAGCCCAAGCCTGGCATCATGGGGGGGGGGGGGGGGGGGGGGGGGGGGGTTAGACTCACTTGCTGGTTGCTGCCCATTAATGCAACCTGATCAGTGCCCATCAGATCAGCTCAGCCTTACCTGCGCCTATCAATGCAGCCTGATCAGACAGTCCCCATTAGCTCAGCCTCACCAGTGCCAATCAGCGCAGGCTTGCCAGTGCATGGGGAGAGGAGAGCTGCCCGTTTACATAGAGCGGGATCTCCTGCTTACCCAGTGCTGCATGGCCTTTGTCACACTAAAGCCTCATACACACGATCGGACCGTGGACCAACTTTCCTGTGGATTTTTGTCCAAAGGGCGTTGGCCCCAAGTTGGTATTGCATACACACGGCAGGACTTTTTTCAGCCAACTTTCCCCAAATCACTTGGTTTTTCTGCTCTTTACCGCCACCTTTGGTCAACTTCTGTATTGTTGTCTGATCTTTTGCATTGGTTCTGCATTGGTTTGTACAAAAGTCCGTTGGTTTTGTGTACACACGGTCGGACTTTGGTCCATCTGACTTTTGTTGGCAGAAAGTTGGTCCGTTCGCACAGCCAACAAAAGTCAGATGAAACCTGGAAAAAGTTGGTCCGATGGAGCGTACACACGGTCGGATGTTGGTCCAAAACAGCTAATTTGCATGTTGGTTGTCAAAAAGTCTGATCGTGTGTACGGGTCTTAAGTCCCGCCTCCTGGACCGGCAACTATAATGGACGTCACACGTCCTGGCATTCGACCAGTGTGACGTGCATCATAGGAGCTAATAATGTTAATTGAGTAATATGAGAACCAGGGCTTTTTGTGGGCCCACTCGGGGCTATAGCCTGGGTTAGCCCCCCCCCCCCCTCCCGACGCAACTGCTGGTAAGTATAACATGTTTGTTATTTTTAAACGAAAAAAAAAGAAAACAAGACTTTTGTATCACCTTAAATGCAGTACTGGGAATCATGCAGACCTGATGATACACAAAGCTGATCTGAGCATAGCGGGTGGTTGACAGGTCTGTGTCCACTCAGTTTATGCTAAGCAGACATGGGCCGTGCACGCTCTGCTCTATGGACCGGCATGTGTAAATAGACTTCACCGTCCATTTAGGTCAGACTGCCCTCTGATTCAATCCGCCTAGAGGAACGGATCAGATTGGAGGTAGGCAGGTATACACCTGATGGTCCATAGGGGTGAATGGAGGGTTCGATCAGATCTGCCTGAAAAACTGATGAGTGGACCTGATCAGACCCTTCATGTGAAAGGGGCCTTACAGTGTACTTACCAGGGCTCAAGTCCTGCGGGAACGCATGGGAACGGAGTTCCTGTACTTTTTCCACAACAGGAACTCAGTTCCCGTTAGCAGCCGTGTCCTGCAAGACTTTGAAGTATGCGAGCTGTGTGGCAGGTGCTACACCAGCAGCTGCCGACACAGCTCGCAATAGTAAGTGCCGCACACCTGACCATTCAGGCATTGCCAGTAGGGGGCCCCATGACAGCTTCCGCTTCGATCTACTTGTCAATCACAGCTAGCTGACAGGTAGATCAGGTCCCTGCTGCTAAGAGATTGTATTTAGTCAGACCTCTCGTGATGCGCTCCTCCCCGCCGGCCCCTCCTGATTTTCTGTCTCCTCATCTCCCCCCCCCCCCCAGTCTCCTGCATACTTGCTCTCTGTGTCCAGCTGAATCCCCCCTCCTCTATCTTCAGTGCCATATGATGAGAGAACCCAGAGGAGGAGCACAGCTATTCTGCTCACAGGACATGCAGGGAGAGAGGTGAGCTGAGGGAGGAACATCAGTTTGGGGTGGTAAGCTGAGCACAATACCTGGCAAAGTTTAATGCCAGGAGGGAAGTTTATGTGGAAATATGTGAAGGGTTGGAATAGCAGCGAGTGTGTGTTGGAGCCCTGCAGAGTTTGCAGCCCCCCCAAGCTAACATACATCTCCTAAGCAGGAACACATCACTATCCCCCCAAGCATTCTGTCCAGATAATGTGCAGTTCATTTATGACCTTTCCGTTTAACCCTGTGTTATCCAAACTCTGTTCAATGAAAAGTGTAAACTCACCACATAAACACTCTATATACAAAATAAAATTCCCCAATAAAGATCAGAACATGATGTTCACATTACATGGAAGCACAACTGAATGAATGCTGATTATTCAGAGAATTACCGTATTTATGTTTTTGAGGATTGTTTTTTTTATGTTTTAACAGTTAAGCTTCATACACACAATACGAAAATTGGATGAAAAATACCACTTTTGAAGCGTTCGTGCATATTATTATTATACAAGATTTATATAGTGCCAACAATTTGCGCAGCGCTTAACAAAATAAAGGCAGACATTACAATTACATAACAATTTGGTACAAGAGGAATCAGAGGGCCCTGCTCGTTAGAGCTTACGAGCGTATCATTATTTTTTGTTGGTGGGCGAGTGGATCTTGGGTGGGAGTTCCCACACTTTTTTCCCCAGGACTTGACTCCTGGTACTTACCCCTACCACACTGTGATTGTTTTTTGTAATAGCATATACTTACCCATGGAATTTTTGTTGTGCATCCCCCCACACTACCTATTGCTCTTGGAGACCCAATCTAAGCATTGGAAACATCCATTAAAGCCCACTAAAAAATACTGTAATGTTAGTGCATTCTTTAAGTGCATATCTTTAAGTACAAACTGCATAACAATTATAATTGTATTGTTATTACCAAAGCTGTTGACAAGCCACAGTTTTAAGAAGGAAATTAAAAAGATTAGGCTGGTTCACATCAGAGCCTCAGCCCCCTTATCCTACACCACAACCACATTAAGACCTCATGTACACTGGGCATAAAAATGCGGTTTATACAGGCTTTTGCCGTTTTTTTCTTCAGCAACTCTATGTTAGTCTGTGTGTTCATGCACATTTGGGAGATTACAGGTATATTTTAGAGGAGCATTTTCAGGCTGAAAAAAAAAAAAAACATCACAGAAGCGTTTTTGAGAGGAGCTTTCTGGCAGAGAAAAAAAATAATTAACGCACATAAACACACCGAAACACAACATTTAGGAGTGTTCAGTGTTTTCAAGCGTACATTGATTATAGTGAAAAATGAGCAGAGGGGAATGCTTTGGAAAAAAATTGCTTATAAAAGCAAATGCCCATAAATGCGCATAAACTTGTGCAATACAAGCCACAATGAGCGTTTTTATGCTGCTTTTTCTGCCAGCGGTTCTGGTATTTTTTCAGCCACCTAGTGTGCATGGACCTTCAAGGGAAAGGCAAGCATCTAGTCAAAGCAAACAATGAGCTATTAATTCACTGTAGTAAGAATCCAGAAAGCACCTCACAAGTTGAATTAGAGTGTACTCCCTGATACCTGTGCTGTGTAATTTGCCCCTGTGCTTCCTGTATCACCATATACATGCAAAGTTCTAAGGCAGAGATGTGTATTTAGGACTTGTGTACAACCAGCCTGCCCATACATGCATAAAAATTTGCAAGCCCTACTGAACCAGACAAATTTTGATTAATGTATGGAGGCCATAGAGCATGAGATTTTCCTTCCTGCAACACAGTCATTGTTGATGGGGGAATTTCTCCCACGGAGCAATTGTGTTCTCCAGGCAAAGAGGGGGTGCGCAGAGGGCCATCCCTGCCGAGAGAACACAATGATTATTGCTAGCGGTTAAAGCCACTTGCAGTAATCACATGCTAAAAATCCAACATGCTGGTTCCGCCCAAGTCAATCAATGTATCGACTTGGGTACAATCAACTTCCCCATAGATGGATCGAATCTTGGTCGGTCCCTGCTGAACCAGCTGAGATTCAAAACACCTATGACCGGCTTAAGTTTCCTTCACAATACTGGGAAATCAAAGGAGGTTATTTTTTTCAACTGATGGCTGTGCAATGAGCTAATTATGAAGAAAACATCTAGTTACTTTCCATACACACAGGTATTCACCAAGCAGCAAAGCCTTTATGAATCTATGCATTTTCAAAGTACGTAGATTGCAGCCTGGTGTGTTGATTTTGTCATTGTCATCTCTAATTTAGAAGAAACGAATACATACCACAGGTAAATCTATTAACTCGGTGTTCATTAAATTCATAATATACTGCTACTGGTTTTTCGTGATCTTTGAAAATGACCCTGTTTCTTACCCTATGTGTAGCACTAGAGAAGGGACGTTTTCCTGAAACCTCCCCTCACTGTCAGGATGCCACAGCCAAATATGTCACGGCAGGTCCCGCCATTCCACAGATCTGACCTATGTGAAATTAAGTATCTTGAAAAGGTGCAAACATTAGTGAAAGGTTAAGGATGGAATGTGGGATGTGCCAGAGACAGACTGTCTGCCTGGAAAAAGTAGAATATCTTACTGGCCTTGGACCTATATTGTGAATTATTAATGTACATAGATTGGATCAGAGTTATAAAAAGCATAGAGGGGTTGTGTATGCAAACAATCCCAGACCCACTTTGACATTTCACCAGTGAGCCTTGGAATGAGTATTATATCATCCACAAGACTACAAATGCTAAAACAAAGCTTTTCATTACATAATTACGTTTTTTGCTAATAGAAGGGAACCATTTATATCTCTCTTTTTTTTTTTTTCCTTTGTTGTCCAAGCCCCAATTGGGAACTGGAGAGATTTCCACTTGCTGTCCTGGTGACCACACAGGATACAGTATACGGAGAATATCTCCAACAGACAGCAGTAAAATAAGAGAACGAAACCTTTGAGCACTCAACTAAAAAGGTGCTTTTATTGCAGTCTGTACCTCCTCCGTTGGATTCTACTCACGTCCTGTCCTGGTCATTACACACTATTCCAGGCAACCAATGAAGGCACCCATTGAGCTTCCAATGTTAACCAGCAAACAATGCAACAGAGCTCATTTCAGAAAGTTCACTTGGTTTACCTTAACCTAACATCCATGTAATCCCCTGTAGAAGGATAAATCTCCCCCAGGACACAAATAAAGCCTGCAGGTACTAAATTCCCCCACCCTATCCAAATGTGGCCTGGGAAGTACACGTTTTTGAACTCTTGAAAGTTTCTCTTTTGCATACAAAGCATCTATGCCCCGTACACACGGTCGGAAATTCCGACGGAAAATGTCCGATCGGACCATGTTGTCGGAAAATCCGCCCGTGTGTGGGCTCCATCGGACTTTTTTCTTTCGGAATTTCCGACGGAAAAAATTTAAGATTCTGCTCTCAAATTTTCCGACAACAAAATCCAAACTGACTTTTTACGATCATGTGTAGAGAATTCTGACGGACAAAGTGCCACGCATGCTCAGATCAAATTACGAGAACAAAACTATTGGCTACTAGCCTCTACGTAGTTCCGTCATACGCAACGAACGTCACCACGTTCAGAATGATCGGATTTTCCGACAACTTTGTCCGACCGTGTGTATGCAACACCAGTGTCGGACAAAATCTGTTGGAAAAAATCTGACGGATTTTGTGATCGGAATTTCCGACCGTGTGTACGGGGGCTTATGCCTAATGCCGTGTACACACAAGCAGAATTTCCGTCAGAAAAATCTTGGATGTTTTTTCCGATGGAATTCCGCTCAAGCTAGGCTTGAATAGACACGGTCACACAAAGGTTCACTGAACTTTCGACCGCCAAGAACGCTGTGACGTACAACACTACAACGAGCAGAGAAAATTAAGTTCAATGCTTCCGAGCATGCATCGAATTGTTTCCTAGCATGCGTAGGAATTTTTGCGAGTCTGAATTGCTACAGACGATCGGAATTTCCGATCGGAACTTTTTCCAACCAAAAAATAGAGAACATGCTCTCAATCTTTTGCTGGCAGGAATTCCGCCAGCAAAAGTTCCGATGGAGCACACGGTCGCATTTTCCAAACAAAAGCTCTCATCGGTCTTTTGCTGGCCGAATTTCCGATCGTGTATACGCGGCATTAGTTGCATTTAAAAATGGTTTGTAGAAATAATGTAGAAGGGTCAGGTACAGGTGTTGTTATTCTCCATGTCCAGCTCCTGGCATCATACCAGTGCTTGTATCAAATGTAGAGTAATGAAGTGCAGAGTTTGTAAATGCTGGGTTGCCAGGGAGAATAAGTTGCTATACTGTATACACTGGAGAAAATTATTCTTAGCTACTAGTTTTAATGCTGCCGAGTCCAAAGGGGCATCAATTTTTTGCAACAAACGTGAATTTATCCCAAAAGCTTTTTGGCTGTGGGACTGTTTATGACTAGGGATTTTCTAAACATGTTTTTTCCTGTTCTGGCTGGACCCTACCCTTATATTATTATCCACAAACATGGGATGGTCTGTGATGAGGGGAGTCTGTGGTTGGGGGGTCTGTGATGGGATGGTCTGTGATGAGGGGAGTCTGTGGTTGGGGGGTCTGTGATGGGATGGTCTGTGATGAGGGGAGTCTGTGGTTGGGGAGTCTGTGATGGGATGGTCTGTGGTGAGGCGAGTCTGTGATATGGAGTTTGTGATTTGGAATTGAACATTATGGTATGTCATGTCATCTAATTTTGCATATAGACAAGGTGCTGTTGCATGTAAATCTGACTTCCTGAAAAAATGTATTTCAGTTTTAATTATCATGCTATAAAATAATGGATGTGTGGGCTTTTTGGTAGGTGTGATTTTTATTTTTTTATTTTATTTTTTAGGGCTGGTGTACTATCTTAGCAACAAATGCTACATTGACTAAAGTCACCTTTTTTTTTACACCATATCATACACACCTTATTGTCGGGCTCTGTGCTTGCCCCCTGCAGCAAGTTACACAGGAACGATATGTCAGGCAATTGATGTTTTTCAGGATTATCATGTTCTTTCCATTCCTAAAAAAAAGAAAAAGACAAATTCAAGGGACATTTTTTTTATATATTATACAGATAAGTACAGTAGTAGTGTTTACCTCTACACTGTATAGACAGAAGTTTGTGGATACCTATCATTCCTATAAGAGCTTGTTGGACACCCTTTCCAAAACCATGGCATAAATATGTTACAGATAAAACAGCCTCCACTTTTCTGGAAAGGCTTTCCACAAGATTTTGGAGTGTGTCCGTGGGACTCCGTAATCGATCCGTAATAGATTAGCCAAAAGAGCATTTGTGAGATCAGGTATTGATGTTGGACGAGAAGATCTGGTTTACAAATGGTGTTCCAATTTATTCCAAAGGTATTCAGCAAGGTTGAGGTCAGGGTTCTGTGCAGACTACTTCTTCCACACCAAACTTGTCCATCCATGTCTTTATAAATATGGGTTTGTGTACAGGGGCACAGTCAAGTTGGAACATAAAATGACCTTCCTCAAATTGTTGCCCCAAGGTCAGAATTGCCAGTTATCTAAAATATCTTTATATGCTGTAGCATTCAGTTTACTTTTTACTGGAAAAACCTAAACTCAATCATTTTGAAAGGTGTCCACCTACTTTTAGCTATATAGTGTACGTACATGATTTTTAAAAACTGCAGTGCAGGATAATATACCCTACATATATTTAAACAGATACAGTGGGGAAAATAATTATTTGGTACCCTGCTAGTTTTGTAAGTTTGCCCACTTACAAAGAAATTAAAGTTCTATATCATAGGTGTATTTTAAATTTTAGAGACAGAATATCAACCAAAAATCCAGAAAAAACACATGATACAAATGTTAAAAATTGAGCTGCAGTTTAGTAAGTAAAATAAGCATTTGATCCCCAAGCAAAACAAGACTTAGCACTTGGTGGAGAAACCATTGTAGGCAAGTACAGAGGTAAGACATTTATTGTAGTTCTTTACCAGGTTTGTACACATCTCAGGAGGGATTTTGGTCCTCTCTTCTTTGCAGATATTTTCGAAGGCCTGGTTCACACCTATGCGTTTTTAGTGCGTTTTCAGCTTTGCAGAAACACACAACAATAATCCATTTAACATGGTTTCCTATGGATGTAGTTCACATCTGTGCATTATATGGAAAGGGCCAGGGACTTTTTTTCTGGTTTTTGGTTCCATAGACTTCAATGGATCAAAAGTGTGTATTTAAAAACGCTAAATGCACCTGGAATATGCAAACTGCAACCTGCATAGGTGTGAATCAGGCCTAAGTCCTTAAGGTTTCTTGGCTGTAGCTTGGCAACTCGAAGTTTCAGCTCCTTCCATACATTTTCTATAGGTTTAAAGGTTAGGAGAGCTACTCCTTTGTTGTCTTCGCGGTATGTTTTGGGTCATTGTCATGCTGGAAGACTCATCCACAACCCATCTTCAGAGTTCTGGCTGAGGGAAGAAGGTTCTCATCCAAGATTTTACAATACATGGCCCCATCCATCAGCCTCTCAATGCGACAAAATCGACCTGAACCTTTAGCAGAGAAACAGCCCCAAAGCATAATGTTTTCACTTCCGTTTTTAACTGTAGGGATGGTGTTGTTAGGGTCATAGTCAGCATTTTTCTTCCACCAAACATGGCGAGTCGAGTTAATGTCAAAGAGCTCAATTTTGGTCTCATCTGACCACAGCACTTCTCCCCCAATCCTTCTCTGAATCAATTAGCTGTTCACTGGCAAACATAAGACGGGCCTGTACATGTGCCTTCTTGAGGAGGGGGACCTTGCGGGTGGTGCAGGATTTCAATCCATGGTGGCAAATTGTGTTACCAATGGTTTGTTTGGTGACTGTGGTCCCAACTACCTTGAGATCCTCCCGTATAGTTCTGGGTTCATCCCTCACTTTTCTCATGATCATCCTTACCCTTTGAGATTAAATCTTGCATGGAGCTTGAGACTGAGGGCAATTGATGGTTATTCTGTATTTCTTCCATTTGCAAATAATCGCTGCAACAGTTGTCTCCTTCTCACCAAGCTTCTTGGTGATGGTCTTGTAGCCCGTTCCAGCCTTGTGCAGGTGTACAATCTTGTCCTTGATGTCCTTTGACAGCTCTTTGGTCTTGCCCATGATAGTGGGTTTGAATGGAAGAAAAAGATTCTGTGGACAGGTGTCTGTGGGAGCCAGAATTATTGTTGGTTGGTAGGGGGTCAAATACTTATTTTACTCAGTGAACTGCAACATAATTTCTAACAATTGTATCATGTTTTTTTCTGGATTTTCGGTTGATATTCTGTCTCTATAATTTAAAATACACCTATGATAAAAATTAGAGACCATTTCTTTTTAAGTGGGCAAACTTACAAAATCTGCAGTGGATCAAATAATTATTTTCCCCACTGTATCTGGTCCACTCTGTGTCAAAAACAGGAAAACAGCAAACATTTTATTGCAAGTGACCAATCAGCCTGTCAAATTTATTTTGTTGTTATAGCTGCTAGCAATAATCACTGTGCTCTCCTGGTGGGGACGGCTTCCAGGGTTAATGACTGATATGGAGAAAACAAGCTTGTTGTTTTCTCAGACTCCTATCAAATCTTGTTCTGGGCCCAGGAGCCCAGAAGTTCTGTAGAGCTTTAGGTAGGATAAAGCCTTCATTCCTAGGTCCACATCTTACCTGGTAGCCAGACCTCATTAGTCTCAGCTTTCCACAGATCTTTATATATGGGAGCTGACCGATGTACAAGGCTCTCTCTTGCTCTCTTTGCTGGGAGCCAGCAGAAAATCCAGAGCCTCCTGCTGGATGAAAAGGCTGAGTGCTGACAGAAAATAAAATGATACATGTGCTGCCTGTTTCTTTGGAGAACCCATTAGGGGGCACCCGGTTGGTCAGGAATACACACACATATACAGTATATAGTAAATATATATATACTGTATATACTGTATATGCACAATATGAATATACAGTATATATTCACTATATATATATATATATATAACTGTATTTTAAATTTTGTAAAACAGTTTTTCTTGACTACAGACGGTTAGCAAGAAGAAAGGATTATCTCCTGCTATTAAGATAGTTCATGACCCTAAAAACAGCTTTTCAGGCTCTGTTAGTTCAGACTACCTAATCTATATTGCCCTGCAGATGAACTGGCCCTTCATACCTCTGAGGCCTCTTATGACTCATTTCTTTTTTTTTTCTTTTACCAAGTCTGTTTTTTACATAGCAACATCCCTGCTGGCTACCTAAAATGTGAAAATGCGAGACGGGATAATTCTCCTTAAATAAGGAAGTGGTTATCAGAAGAGAAAAGTGTTTCAGTGAAGGACCGCATAAGAACTTTTTAAAGATGAAATATGCTATATATATTACAAATGGGAACACAGATGTTCTCTTTTATATATACACACACACACACACAGGGGGTTATTTACGAAAGGCAAATCCACTTTGCACTGCAAGTGCAAACTACAAGTGCAAAGTGCACTTGAAATTGCACTGAAAGTGCACTTGGAAGTGCAGTCGCTGTAAATCTGAGGGGTAGATCTGAAATGAGGGGAAGCTCTGCTGATTTTATTATCCCATGTGCAAGCCAAAATACTGTTTTTTATTTTCCTTGCATGTCCCCCTTAGATCTACAGCGACTGCACTTCCAAGTGCACTCTCAGTGCAATTTCAAGGGCACTTTGCACTTGTAGTTTGCACTTGTAGTCCAAAGTGAATTCGCCTTTCGTAAATAACCCCCATAGTGGAGAAAATTATTATTTGATCCCCTGAAAATATTGTTAGTTTGCCCACTTACAAAGAATGGAAGAGTCTATAATTTTTATCATAGGTGTATTTAAATGATAGAATATCAACCAAAAATCCAGAAAAAAAACACATAAAACAAATGCTATAAATTAAGTTGCAGTTCAGTGTATAAAATAAGTATTTGATCCCCAAGCAAAACACGACTAGTACTTGTGGAGAAACCCTTGTTGGCAAGCACAGAGGCAATATGTTTCTTGTAGTTGGTTACCAGGTTTGCACACATCTCAGGAGGAATTTTGGTCCACTCTTCTTTACAGATCTTCTCTAAATTCTTAAAGGAGTTGTAAAGGCAGAATGTTTTTTATCGTAATGCATTCTATGCATTAAGATAAAAAAACTTCTCTGTGTAGCAGTGTCCCCAGCACCCCCCAAATACTTACCTGAGCCCCTTCTTTCTCCAGCGATGTCCACGAGTGCCTTAGCTGTCTCAGAGTCTCCTCCTGATTGGCTGAGACACAGCAGCGGTGCCATTGGCTCTAGCGGCTGTCAATCAAAATCAGTCAGCCAATCAGGGGAGAGAGGGGGTGGACCAGGTCGGGGCTTCGTGTCTGAATAAATACACAGAGCTCTGGCTTGGGTGTCCCTTGTAGCAGGCTGCTGGCTGAGGGTGACTCGATAGGAGGAAGGGTCAGGAACAGCAAAGAGAGACCCGAGAAGAGGAGGATACGGGCTGCTTTGTTCAACACCAACTGCACAGAGGAGGTAAGTATAACATAATTGTTATTTTTAACAAGAAAGAAAGAAACAAGAAAATAATTGTTATTTTTAAAGAAAAGAAAAAACAAGCCTTTACAATCACTTAGAGGTTTCTTGGCTGTCTCTTGGCAACTCAAAGTTTTAGCTCCATCCATACATTTTCTATAGAATTAAGGTCTGGAGACTGACTAGACCACTCCATGACCTTAATGTGCTTTTTCTTGAGCCACTCTTTTGTTGCCTTAGCGGTATGTTTTGGGTGATTGTCATGCTGGAAGACCCATCCACGACCCATCTTGTGTTCTGGCTGAGGGAAGAAGGTTATCCAAGATTTTACAATACATGGCCCCGTCCATTGTCCCCTTAATGCGGCAAAGTCGGCCTGTACCTTTAGCAGAGAGACCGCCCAAAAGCATCATGTTTCCACCTCTGTGCTTGACTGTAGGGATGGTGTTCTTAGGTTCATAGTCAGCATTTTTCTTCCCCCAAACATGGCGAGTCGAGTTACTGCCGAAGAGCTAAATTTTGGTCTCATCTGACCACAGCACATTCTCCCAATCCTCTGAATCATTCAGATGTTCATTAGCCTGACTATACATGTGTCTTCTTGAGAAGGTGGACTCACCGTGTTTGGAGGAAGAAAAATGCTGACTATGACCAGACCTGAATCCTATAGAAAACTTATGGAGGAAGCTGAAACTTCGAGTTGCCAAGCGCCAGCGAAGAAACCTTAAGGATTTAGAGATCTGTAAAAAAAGTTGGCCAAAATCCCTCCTGAGATGTGTGAAAACCTGGTTACTAACTAGAAACGCCTTACTTCTGTGCTTGCCAACAAGGGTTTCTCCACCACGTACTAAGTCATGTTTTGCTTGGGGATCAAATTATTATTTTACTCACTGAACTGGCACTCAATTTATAACATTTGTGTCATTTTTTTTTCTGGATTTTTGGTTGATATTCTATCTCTATCATTTAAAATACACCTATGATAAAAATGATAGACCCTTAATTTCTTTGATATGGGCAAACTTACAAAATCTGCAGGGGGTCAAATTATTATTTTTCCTACTGTATATATATCCATTTGTTTAAAAACGATTTTAGCCTCCCAACAAGTTCTTGCCAACCCAACATCTACATCCATTGTTTATGACACAACAATCATGAAATGGAAATTGAGTGAAAATTTCTAGTCGGCCCCATTACCTTTAGAAAATCAAAACATAAAAAAAATACAAAATACAAATTTCATACAAAATTTTTATCCTAGAAAGTAAACGGATTGCAAGAGATCCTGCATCACTTGGCCCTCACATATAAAGTATCTGTGTATGCATAGCCTATAAAAGTACACTTGCACCCAAGGCTTAGTGGTTAGCACTTCTGTCTTGTAGTACTGCGGTCCTCGGTTTGAATCCCAGCCAGCACACTATCTGTATGGAGCAAGTATGCTGTGCGGGTTTCCATTTCAAAGATATACTGGTAGATTAATTTGATCCTGACCAGTATGTGCATGCAAACATGTGAGATAAGGAACCTTAGATTATGAGCTCCTTCAGGGCTTTTACTACTGAGAATGTACGATATGTAAAGCACTGTGTAATTTGTAATAAATAACAGTATTCTAGAAGCAGGTGATCCAATGCCTGTTCTAGTAGCTGGTCTGAATGGGAGAACAATTGGCTGTGGGCAGAAAATTATAAGCCTATCCTTGCATTGTTGGTGATCCACAAATAAACTGTTGTCTGCCACACACAATCAGCCACTATATAATCTGCCTTTGGATTCCCGAAACTTTATGTAAAGTTTGTCATCCTATTCAAATGATCCCACTATAATGATCCACTTTCACACTGCTAATCTGCACATCTATTGAAGGACACTGACCAGGCACCCCTATAATGAGTCTTATCTTAAAAAGAACACAACATTGATCAGGTAAAAAAATCCCACTGCCGATCACTAATTTCTGGATGCAATTGTAGCGGCCATAATCCCTTGAGGGGCAGCCTTGACTTTTGGGCTTACCAATTACCTCCTCGTGGCTTGTCGGTGATTGTCTACGGGTTCCCAGGGTTAGTACCCAAGACTTCAGATGCTGACACATAAAAGTCCTTTTCAAGGTTTTTATTTTGCAGTGGTAATATCCAACATAACAGTCTCTAAAGGGAATAGAGGGCACGGGTGATGAACTCAGGCACTCTGAACTGCTGTAGCCACTCGCAGCTGGGTGCTTCACTGCCGGATAAACCTCTAGCCAGAGATCTAGCAGCCAACATGTGATCTGGAAACTTTGCAAAAGTCTTCAGCTTCCAGGTTCTTACCGAGCAGCTAGCTTGTTGGCCCTCCTCCGAAGAGTCCTCCCCTGGTCACTTGTACGAGTTGCCATGTCCCTCCAATATCGAGAGCACACCGGGACGCCGTTGAATCCTCCCTCAGTTACTGGGCCTCGGGCTAGCCAGCTCAGAGACTCGGGAACAGACGGATCCCTGCCCCAGACCATGAGGGCCTCTGGGGCTGGTCGGATTGACCATGCTTGCGGGACGGCAAACACTCCTAGGCCCGGGACCCCTCGTGGGGCTACCCCGGACCAGAAAGGGGAACCAAAGCTGCGGCCGAACCCCGAACACGTGACTTCAGAACCTTAAATAGCCCTTCCCAGTCTAAGCAGCAGGGCCAGGCACGCCCACTGATTGGCTCCGGGAAAGATTGGTACCTAAGACGTCCAACCAGGCCTGGTTCTCGGACTGTCATGGGTGTCTCACTGCACCTATGACCAGGCAGAACCTTAGTACAGCCCAGCCAGACTGATGCCAAAGTAATTGCTGTACAATTAACTTTCAGAACTCCATTACAGTTCTGAGGAAAAACTAAATTTCTACTGATAGGGCACACTTGGTGAAGTGTGACCGCTACACAATCATTCCAGGGGTATCCAGGGTATCTGCCTTATTTAAAGAGATGACAATGATCTCTAAGCTGCAGTGGTTCCCAGGACATTCAAAGTAAAATTGCCCTGTGACGGCTTTAAAATCAATTATAATCTTCAATGTTCATAAATGGTCATAAATGGTTGCATCAGAACAAGCATCACTGTTGTGGAAGGATTTATATATAAGAAAAAGCTTGCTATAAATGTATTCCTCTCATGTCTCACTGTCTTTTTAGGCTTCTAGAATGAAAGTCTGCCTTTCCTGACATGCCACAAGGATTTCTTGACATGTTGACTGCTTGTAAAACTCTACTCCCTGCTGTAAATGCAGCTGTTATCTGACAATAATCCGATTATGTGATCCTGTTTACTTGTTTTAGCTAGCGCCTTCCCAACAGCATTTAGCAGCAAATGGTAAAAAGAGGAAGGGATGAACAAACAAGAGGTTGTGTTATAACGTAAACCACAACAATTGTTCTATCTTA
Source organism: Lithobates sylvaticus (assembly GCA_028564925.1). Lineage (NCBI taxonomy): Eukaryota > Metazoa > Chordata > Amphibia > Anura > Ranidae > Lithobates > Lithobates sylvaticus. The sequence goes on along the minus strand of CM053027.1, from coordinate 498,491,797 downwards.
CTCATGGTATACACTCTGATATCACATTGGAGCCTGAGCCAAAGCAATTTTTCTACCTCACTGCAGATAGGCTATTGAAATCTATTAGGAAAGGGTGTTTCATCCAATGCCATGTACACACGATCAGAAATTCGGCCACCAAAAGACAGATGAGAGCTTTTGGTCGGAAAATGCGACGGTGTGTATGCTCCATTGGACTTTTGCTGGCTGAATTCCAGCCAGCAAAAGTTTGAAAGCAGGTTCTCAATTTTTCGGTCGGAAATTTCCGATCGTCTGTAGCAAAATTCCTACGCATGCTCGGAAACAATTAGACGCATGCTCGGAAGCATTGAACTTCATTTTCTCGGCTCGTCGTAGTGTTGTACTTCACCCCGTTCTTGACGGTCGAAAGTTCAGCAAACTTTTGTGTGACCGTGTGTATGCAAGCCAAGCTTGAGCAGAATTCCGTCGGAAAAAACATCCAAGATTTTTCTGACGGAAAATCCGCTCGTGTGTACGCGGCATAAATCAGAAAGGCTTTTCCCATACAAATCTAGTTTGCTTGTGGTGGAAATTTGTTTATATACCCAAATCACATCTACTACAACACCTTTGCACATTCCTGCTGGGAGATGAAGTTTTTTTCTAGGGAAACTAGTTAACACAAGTGTGTAAAAGGATATGCTGCTTTCCTTGTAGAAAAAACGTTACTTCAAGCATGCTAACGTCTCAAAATGTACATAACGCCAATCCATGACATGCCTCCTTCCATATTTACCAAACACATTCTGCAATGCTCTGTACCAACACAGGGAAATTGGTAAATTATCAGCTACCCTAAAGTAGAACTAAATATCTTAATTTTTGATGCATAGTAAAAATTATACATGGGAGGTGATGAAAGGGTGCTATCATCTGCTGAAACTGATGTAATCACAGGAAGTTCTCCTTAGGAAACACTTTCATTCTTTGCCAGAAATTGAATGTGTAATAGGGTGGTTCCATCTCCCCCGCTTGTTACGTTCTTTAAAAATGCAGCTATCTTGTTAAATGAGAAGGAAGAAAACAGAGCAGGACAATGTTCTGTACGGTGGGTGCTCACCTACGCCTATTTTACAAATGTGGGCGCATAATTACATACGAATAGGGAGATGTGGAAAGCCTATGCCCAATGGGCTGAGCAGCCAAGAGGTCATTAAAGTATCCAGGTCCTGCTTCTATACCTGCACACTCCCTAGCTGGGAGACCTATTGAGAAAGATGCAAGGTTCACAGTTTTCCAACTTTGCATGCATGCACACATATTAGCTGGCAATTTCTGTATTAAAAAAAATTCTAGTTCTGCTTTAGGATTAGTTTAGAAAGCTGGCCACACATTGGTTCAAAAGTTTAATCCATGTATGGCTGCTCCCATTCGTGAGAAGTCAATCTATTAACCAAACTCTCATGAATGGGATTTCTGGAAAATTTCAGGTCAATCTGTGTATTCTGCTGGTGGGGAGGCAGGGAAGCCCTGGTTTTAGAATATGACACAGTGGGGAGGATTCCTGCATCCACACCGAATGTGTACATGGGGAAACCGGTTCAGTTTTTTATATTCCGCTGGCTGGGTGACAGAAAAAACTGAACCATGTATGAGCAGCTTTACACTTTGCAGCATATTTAAGGTCATTTGTTTGCCATCTCATTGGAGATATTTTTCCCGCCATTCCTGTCCTATATATACACACAACAGGAAGTAAGAAAAACAGGAAGTGAGGAAAAGAATCCCCTTTTGAACATTTCCCCAGGAGGTAGGGGGCTAGTCAGGTGTTTGCTTGTCATGTCCTCCTTGTTTCCCTTCTTGTTGGGCGCCAAGCGAGGGTCACATGAGAGGCGTATGGATTCTTCTAGGCTTTACTAGGCACCTTGCACAGGGTCACTTTACTACACATGGGGTACCTTTGCTTTGTGCCATCTTCATCAATGCCCTGAGAAAAGGCTGAGGCTTTCATTGGGGGGATACTCGACCTTAAGGCAGGCCTCTACTGTTAAGCCCCATACACACGGTCGGACAATCCGCGGACCAGGTCGGTCGGATCCTGTCCGTCATACTTTGTCTGATGTTGGTTTTGCGTACACACGGTCGGACAAAGTTGTCGGAAAATCCGATCATTCTGAACGTGGTGACGTTTGTTGCCTACGACGGGACTACATAGAGGCTAGTAGCCAATAGCTTTGGTCTTGTAATGTGATCTGAGCATGCGTAGCACTTTGTCCGGTCGGACAACCGTACACACGATCGGATTTGGTGTGAACGGACCGTGTTGTCGGCAAATCTTTCCAGCAGGAGATAAGACTTTGTCCGTCGGACAATCCGATGTACACTGTCCGATGGTGCATACACACGGTCTGATTTTTCAACAACATTGTCCGATCGGACAGAATCCATGAAAAAGTCCGACCGTGTGTATGGGGCTTAAGAGATAAACGTACATCATGTACACTTGCACTGCAACTGTTCTCCAGTTATCTCTTGGTTCCCCCTGACAGTGTACACCTTCTTTGTAATCTGCATTTAGGAGGGACATACTGAACTCTGTCCACATCTATCTGTCCAGTGTTTTCCACTACCATTCCACAGTAGCAGAGTTGGCCCACCATGCACTTAACGTAACGGTGTACCTCTGTACAGGATGGGAACCTCTGTGGCCCAAATCCTCTCCCGTTGCTATGGGAGATAGACCGCTAGCTGAAGGAGTGCCAACAACATCTTCCTCGCTGCTACAGGCCATTACACTGACTCACTGACTGCTCTGTATCTACGGAGAACTAGTGTTGTCACTCTAGGACAGAATGTGTATTAGAACTATAGAACCCCTTTCTTCATCTCCATAAGATTGGGGAGATCTTCTTTAGTTCACAGAGGTGAATTGGGTAGGGCTCATAACACTGCTTTAGATAACACTATCGAGAATAGAGAAACTTATGACCTTACTGGATTTCTGGTAGGATCGAAAGGTATTTTTTTTTGCACTTATCAAACAGATATAACAAAAACACTTTTGCTGTGCCATGCCATGTTGTCAGAAGGGTTAGATGTTACCCAAGATTCTCACTTCCACAAGTTGAGGGGCCCCAGGAAGTATTTTCTGAGTGGAGAAAATAAGTTTTGCAGTAACTCCTGAATAGGGTTCTAAAATCTAGAAGCTTTGTAGAGTCTAGGAAAGGATGAAGCCTCTAACCCTGTGTCCACATTTTATTGGACACCAGCATCCTGGTTGTTCAGGTGTGCACAGCCTTTTTAGTCAAGGAGCTGCCTATGGTTCAGGGCCCTGGAAACAAGCTGCTACAAGTGCAGAATGTGTGAACACACGGTGGGAGAGTGTCTGTTATGGCCTCACACAGAGGTTATCTGATCAAACCAGGTCTTTCTCTATGAGACTGTGTGTAATTAGGCAGGAGCCTGAGTGTCACAAAGCTGAATCACTTAAGCCTAGTACACGCGAGTGTCGAATGTCGGGCGGCATCAGCCAGTTCAATAAAAAACATCCAACATTCTGCCGTATGTACAGTAGCATGTCCGACAAAAGATTGGCCACCTTCTATCGAAGGGTCATGACCAAAAAAAGTCTGCCGACCCTTCTAAGGGTAACCCTTTGTGTGAGTTTTGAACTTCACTTTTAAATAAAAGCGGGCAAAAAGCCATGAAATGTACTTCACTGGCTGGACATTTGAGTGTACACTGATGTGGAAAATGTTATTAATGTATGTTGTCATATGCCCCCCAGTGTCAGTTTTGCTGTAATACGCTCATGCAAGGGTATTCGCACATGCAGACGCTGGTGGAAGACCATTGGATGCGGAAACCTTCCTGTGGACACGGCGGCTCTGTTTGCTCTTTTAACCACTTGCCGACCGGCGCACGACGATATACGTCGACAGAATGGCACGTACAGGCAGGAGGGCGTATATATACGTCCCTCCTTTAGCCTGTCCGTGCCATCGGGAGCGCGCCGGGAGCGGCGCGCTCCCGCGCCGGTCGGGACCCCCGTGAGTCCGGCCGCGGTCCCCGCGGACTCGATCGCCGCGGGGACTCCCGCGATCATCTCACGGAGCGGCTGAACGGGGAGATGCCGAGATAAACAGCATCTCCCCGTTCTGCCTAGCAACTAGTGACGCCGATCTCTGCTCCCTGTGATTGGAGCAGAGATCAGCATTCACTAGCTGACAGCCACGCCCCCCCACAGTAAAAAACACACCCCTAGGCATACTTAACTCTTTCACTGCCCCCTTGTGGTTAACCCCTTCACTGCCAGTGTCATTTATACAGAAATCAATGCATTTAAATGCATTAATTGCTGTAAAAATGACAATGGTCCCAAAAATGTGTCAAAAATGTCCGATGTGTCCGCCATAATGTCGCAGTCACAAAAAAAAAAAATCGCAGATCTCCGCCATTAATAATAAAAAAAAAATTATTAATAAAAATGCTATAAAACTATCCCCTATCTTGTAAACGCTATAACTTCTGCGCAAACCGATCAATAATCGCTTATTGCGATTTTTTTTACCAAAAATATGTAGAAGAATACGTATCGGCCTAAACTGAGGAAAAAAAAAAAACGTTTTTTTATATATATTTTTTGGGGATATTTATTATAGCAAAAAATAAAAAATAATGCATTTTTTTTCAAAATTGTCGCTCTATTTTTGTTTATAGCGCAAAAAATAAAAACCGCAGGGGCGATCAAATACCACCAAAAGAAAGCTCTATTTGTGGGAAAAAAAGGACGTCAATTTTGTTTGGGAGCCACGTCGCACGACCGCGCAATTGTCAGTTAAAGCGACGCAGTGCCGAATCGCAAAAAGGGGCCTGGTCCTTTGGCTGCAAATTGGTCCGGTCTGAAAGTGGTTAAGGATGTCTGTTTATGCCTCACCAAGGAACTGGCCACTCCATGGCGACCGCATTTAAACTTCTAAGTAAGCAGATCTGTGTACTTTGGGAACCATAGCATAACCATACAAAATTATGGCCCACTGGGCCATAGTATAGTATGGCTCGCATCACTGGTAGCAGTGGGAATGTGCACACAATTGTGTTCAAAGCCATGTGCTTGCCGCATGGTTTTGCACACCACCATCTGCACATGTCACTACTGTATTTCTATTTGAATATATGCATGTGTGTCATTGGTTCTTTTGAATGAATACAATTGTCTGATTGGCTGATTCTGAAGTCAGCAGCCTCTTTTGTTATCGATGTGTTTAGTATAAATAAAAGCCACTTGGCTACCTGGGCAGGATATACTGAGCTCGAGGTGATACCAACAACTGTTTGTGTTATTTGGAGAGATAAACGAGCGCGCTTTCCCGGCATTATATAAGGGAGCTTTTTGTGCTTTTGAGCGCAAAGAAATGATATGCTTATAGGGAGAAGCTCAAATTTTCCAGGACAACCTCCACATTATATTTAACAGACCAAAGGGGAGAAAATAGGGGAAGTTCATTGTTAGGGTTTACATACAGTGTACATAGTTACATAGTTAGCAAGGTTGAATAAAGACACCAGTCCAACCAGAGTGAGTGTCTACAATTGTCCATAACCCTGTACATCGTACAGGGTTAACTCACATCAGTCCCTACCCTCAATCCAAGGTCCTCATTCATATACTAGGGCCAATTTTGGACAGAAGCCAATTAACCTACCAGCATGTCTTTGGAGTGTGGGAGGAAATCCACGCAGGCACAGGGAGAACTTGCAAACTCCAGGCAGGTAGTGTCGTGGTTGGGATTCAAACCAGCGACCCTTTTTACTGCTAGGCAAGAGTGCTACCCACTACGCCACTGTGCTGCCCTTAGTGTAATATTCCTCACAAGTATCCGACTCATTCGAATTTGACCGTGACTGAACAGACTGACGCCTACCCAAAATTGAACATACATTAATTTGAATTAATACCCCTTTGCATAACGTAATTTACATTTTATTATCCTTCATTATCGTAAAACTTTTCAATCCCCTGTACAATATATTCATATTTGAATGAGCAGTAATCCTTAACAATTTAGTTAATATAATTAAGTTCCTATTTCTCACTGTAATTACATTTCATAGATTCTTGATTTTTTTCTTTTTTTTTTTAAAGCGATGCACTAAATCACTGTCACTTTAGCTAAATGTATAAGGATATCAGCTTCTCGTCAGAGCCTCTGAGCGAAATGCTCCAGTCAGAAAACAGTGATTGAGTATTTGGTAACAGAGTGAGACATGAGAAGACCTGACAGCTAGGGGCTTCTGGGCTTAGCAGCCAATCTGATGTGGAGAGCAGGGATTTCATAAACCAACATGAAATGTGGAAAATATTTGCTCTCAATAACCACATGTATGCTATTTATGAACAAAAAAAAGAGAAGCGGAAAAATATGAAATAACTATAGCATGGTAATATTAGGAAGGTCTCCGTAGTCAGGGAGAATGACAGGAGAGGCTTTCTCGGCACATGAATAATGTATTGTGGAAGCTGTAGGGAACTTAGTCTTCCGCAAGCTGTGAATCATTACACTGAAGGATTAGTACTCTGTGTTACATTCACGCCGCATACAGCTTATTCTGAGATCTAAAGGGTAGGAACCATCTCAAGCCGATTCCCTTTTTATGCAGCTTCATTTATCAAGTGTTTTTGAATACTGGTGTACACCCAACCATGCAGCACTGACAACACAGGTTGTCTTTCAATCAGGTACATCACAATTCCAAAATCACCACCTGCGTGTATTCCAAAACGACATAGAGGAATAATCTACCTATATATGGGCAAATCCCTAATCTATGTTGGCAAAGGATGCGAGAACCGTTCTTCGTATTTATTGGCATGCACCCAATGTAGCCCCCGTTTTTCTTCTTGACTTGTGCATTTTTAGAGTCTTTGTTAAGGCATTTATATAAGGCTATGCCAGCCCCTCTATTAGAGGCTGGCATAGCACACTATGTAAGTTGTTTTGGAAAACGAGTGTTCTAAATACCGAATTTCAGCTGTCTTCATGCCGGTCACGTGACTCCCGGCCGCTTTACAGCTCTGATGGATGGATTCTGCGGGAGGAGTCGTGATCTCCCTCTGACGTCAGCTGGGCAGATCACGTGACCACCCGTCTCCTCCGCAGAATCCATTGGAGCTGTAACTAGGGTTGCCACCTTTTCTTCAAGCCAAACCCGAACAATTTTGCAGCACAGGGCAATTTTTTTTTTTTTTTTGCAGTAAACACTATAAAATTATAAAAGACCTGGGATACATTTGGGTGCCCCAAGGGGAGTAGTAATGTAGCGCACAGAGCGTGGCAGTGGGTGTGGCCAAATTGCTCTTGCTGACATTATCACCCCACCCTTCAGTGATGCCAAACCGGCCCCCAAACAGCTGCCCGCAGCGGCAACAGATTTGTGTATGACTATCTCGGTTACTTGGGGAGCCACAGCCTGGTCTGAATAATGTGGCTGGGTTTCAGGTGGACTGAAACCTGGACACATGATTCAAAACCCGAACTAAAAGACAATGGTAATATCCGCGCTTAGGAAGTGGAACTGCTGCCCCCCTCAGAAAACTTCACCTAGGTGAGGCCGGAAAATATATAAAACACTGTAAAGGGGTAGTGGCGCTGTTCTAAAATGAGAATAAAGGGGTGTACTGAAAAAGGGGTAGAGCGTATCTAAAATATTACAATATTAAAAAGTCAAACCAAAAAATGAGGTGCATATGCAGAAAGAAGGTAAGCCAGTGATGTCTACTAGTACAATTAAATCACACAATGTTGAAGGTACCTTAAGTATGATGTATCAAATGGCACAAAATAGTGGTTTGTAAAAAATATTAGAGAGTGAAGTAAAAGGTGAACAAAAGTGCAGGTGCATCAATAGATAAATGAGGTAGACATATAAGCTGAGTAATAAAATACAGCAAATATAGATCATAAACGTGAATAATACATATAAGCATAGTGGATATTGTAAAGCTGTATCAGAAATATAAAAATGAATAAAAAATATGTAATAAGTAAAAAGATGTCCAAAATATAAAGCAAACAGTGATGTCACCCGCTGAGCCTGGGTGAGAGAAATGAAGTCGCTCCAAGGGATATACCCTGTATATGGTGTGTGCGTCCTTATACAGACATAAATAAGTATAGGTGGATATAAATATATATGCAGTCTGTAAGGAGTTCAGTCTGATATCAGACCCAAATTGATAAATAACTGTTCTTGGTATGAGATGAATAAAACTGTAGTGGTCCAGTGCTCCCCTCCTGACAATGCCCCCCTATGTGATTGCACTCACCGGAGTGCCCAACCCCTGCAGGGGTAATGGGCATATAAATAGTGGTCCAGGCAGTCCTTGCTCGTCCAGGCTGGGGGTGTCCTCTTTCTCCAGGGGGTTGTAGTCATCTGGATCCCAGGTTTATGTCATCAGGGTGTTCTCAGCGATATTAAAAATGGGGAAGGATAGACTAATAGTGTAAATCCGTTTCGTAAAAAAAACGTTTGTTTATTAATAATAAATATATGACAACACACCACCAAGTGGTGTAAAGAAAATATTGGGGTTAGTAAGCCCCAAAGGGCAAAAAATGGCGTGTAAAAGCGCCGCTGTTCCGGGCAAACGGCGTGCGTTCCACGGCCGCAGATAGCTCAAACAGGAAGACGGCTGCGCCGGACGTGACGTATTGTTTACCAAGCTTAGGCCCGTCTTATGCGTTTCGTCATAGGACGTCATCTGAGGCTCGTCCTATGACGAAACGCGTAAGGTGGGCCTAAGCTTGGTAAACAATACGTCACGTCCGGCGCAGCCGTCTTCCGGTTTGAGCTATCTGCGGCCGTGGAACGCACGCCGCTTGTCCAGAACAGCGGCGCTTTTACACGCCGGTTTTTGCTCTTTTGGGCTTACTAACCCCAATATTTTCTTTACACCACTTGGTGGTGTGTTGTCATATATTTATTATTAATAAACAAACGTTTTTTTTACGAAACGGATTTACACTATTAGTCTATCCTTCCCCATTTTTAATATCGCTGAGAACACCCTGATGACATAAACCTGGGATCCAGATGACTACAACCCCCTGGAGAAAGAGGACACCCCCAGCCTGGACGAGCAAGGGCTGCCTGGACCACTATTTATATGCCCATTACCCCTGCAGGGGTTGGGCACTCCGGTGAGTGCAATCACATAGGGGGCATTGTCAGAAGGAGGGGAGCACTGGACCACTACAGTTTTATTCATCTCATACCAAGAACAGTTATTTATCAATTTGGGTCTGATATCAGACTGAACTCCTTACAGACTGCATATATATTTATATCCACCTATACTTATTTATGACTGTATAAGGACGCACACACCATATACAGGGTATATCCCTTGGAGCGACTTAATTTCTCTCACCCAGGCTCAGCGGGTGACATCACTGTTTGCTTTATATTTTGGACATCTTTTTACTTATTACATATTTTTTATTCATTTTTATATTTCTGATACAGCTTTACAATATCCACTATGCTTATATGTATTATTCACGCTTATGATCTATATTTGCTGTATTGAATTACTCAGCTTATATGTCTACCTCATTTATCTATTGATGCACCTGCACTTTTGTTCACCTTTTACTTCACTCTCTAATATTTTTTACAAACCACTATTTTGTGCCATTTGATACATCATACTTAAGGTACCTTCAACATTGTGTGATTTAATTGTACTAGTAGACATCACTGGCTTACCTTCTTTCTGCATATGCTCCTCATTTTTTGGTTTGACTTTTTAATATTGTAATATTTTAGATACGCTCTACCCCTTTTTCAGTACACCCCTTTATTCTCATTTTAGAACAGCGCCACTACCCCTTTATAGTGTTTTATATCAAAACCCAAACTGTCTGGGTGAATCCTGGACAGGTGGCAAACCTAGCTTTAACGTGACCAGTCTGAAGACAGATGAAATTCGGTATTTAGAACACTCGTTTTTCAAAACAACTTACATAGTGTGCTATGCCAGCTTCTAATAGAGGTTTTTCTTTTACAAGAATAGCGGCGGGGGGGTGGGGCCAGGCCGGAGACAGACAGAGAGGGAGATGACAGGCAGGAAGGAGGGAGTGAGGGGTGAGAGAGGAGAGCAGAGAGCAGGCAGCGTATGATGGAGGGGCGTACTCTGACCACGGTGGTCATGGGTCAGCAGCCATGATTTTCGTGGTCAGCGTAGAGAGGGCATACAGGAAGTGATAAGTTCAGGGAGGTTTTTTTTTACAGTTTAGAGGGGGCAAATTACACAGCACAAGCACTGTGCTGTGTAACCTGCTTTAAGGGACTAGGGTCTGTATATTTTTTGGGGTTAAGAAATGCTTTAAGTCTGAATTCCAGGGAAAAAAAGCACAAATAAGGTTGGGCAAACATTGGACAAGGGGCACATGAGTGCCATCATCTCCCATTGTCCAATCACAGCAACACCTTTGAAAGAAATACAAGATGTTTTCTAAATGGAGGTGCTGCATAGCAAGCAACCCACTGTGATTGCTCCATTGCGGACTGTCAGTTTCACCTCCAGGACTTCAGCGGTGACATCACTGAAATTTGTCCGGCTTGACAGGAGAAGCAGCAGCCACCAGTGGTGCACAAATTATTAGAAGTAGCTTATAGTTAATGTCTCAATAAAGTTTTTGCCCACAATTCAGCTTTAATGCAATGTATTCATTATTTTATATTATATATAGATTATATATAGATTTTTAAAATGCAGCAGTGTATGTACATGATTTAGCTTAGTAAAAGCCTCTTAAGCCCCATACACACGGTCGGATTTTCCGATGGATTCTGTCCTATCGGACAATGTTGTCGGAAATTCCGACCGTGTGTAGACACCATCGGACAGTTTCCATCGGATTGTCCGATGGACAAAGTCCTGTCTCCTGCTGGATAGATTTTCTGACAACAAAGTCCGATCACACCAAATCCGATCGTGTGTAGCGTAGTCCGACGGACAAAGTGCTACGCATGCTCAGATCACATTACAAGACAAAAGCTATTGGCTACTAGCCTCTACGTAGTCCCGTCGTAGGCAACAAACGTCACCACGTTCAGAATGATCAGATTTTCCGACAACTTTGTCCGACCGTGTGTATGCAACACCAACATCGGACAAAGTACGACGGACAGGATCCGACGGAACTGGTCCTCGGATAATCCGAGTGTGTGTATGGGGCATTACAGTCCAGCGTAAAACAGATTGCAGATTGGGAGAGGGAAAAGGAGCACAAGGAACAAATGAGTTGTTCTGTGGTGCTTATCTGCTAACAAAGGAACATGTTGAAAGGAGGGGAGTGCAGAGTGACAGAGAGATGAGCTCACAAGTCTGCTGCTTATCCTTTCACTGCCCAGTTGAAGGCTGGGGGAGGGACAAGATGTTGTTACTTAAAGTATAACTAAAGGCAAAACTTTTTTTTTAGTTTTGGATATAGTGGAGCGGGATTAGAACCCCTGGCAGTTTTTACTGTCAGTTAGGGAGATTCCCCCTATTTGTCTTGTTTACCATCATCATTGTAAGTGAAAGTAAGAGAAAATCCCAAATTTTGGGTTGTCCCCAGAAAAGTAATAGAGGGGAAATCTTACAATGGTGACACTAGTTTCTGATGGCCTGGGGGCCCCCAAGGAATTCCCTTAATTAGAAGGGATTTCCTCTCACTTCCTGTTCGGCTACATGACAGGAAGTGAAGGGAAATCTCCGCAATGGGACACAGATGGAGAAAATAAATCTGACAAGGGTCACTAACCTCCCTTGCTCTATCCGAAAAAAAAAAAAAAAAAATAGTTCTACCTTAACCGCTTCCCGACCACCTCACGCAGATATACTGTGGCAGAAGGGCACGTACAGCCAGAATCACATACCTGTATGTTGCCCTTTAAGAGGTGGCCGGTGGGCGCGCGCTCACGGGAAGCTCTGTGAGCCGGGTCACGGGTTCTGCGGACTCGATCGCTGCGGGGATACCCGCGATCGCCTTACGGAGAGGAAGAACGAGGAGAGGCTAATGTAAACAAGCATCTCCCCATTCTGCCTAGTGACAGTGTCACTGATCTCTGCTCCCTGTGATCGGAGCAGAGATCAGTGACGTGTCACACACAGCCACGCCCTCACAGTTAGAAACACGCCCCTAGGACGCACTTAACCCCTACACTGCCACCTAGTGATTAACCCCTTCACTGCCAGTGTCATTTACACAGGAATCAGTGCATTTGTATAACACTGATTGATGTATAAATGACAATGGTCCCAATGTGTCAAAAATGTCCGATGTGTCCGCCATAATGTCGCAGTCACGATAAAAATCGCTGATCGCCGCCATTTAAAAAAACGCTTGTAAACGCTCTAACTTTTGCACAAACCAATCAATAATCGTACAATGTCAGTTAAAGGGACGTAGTGCCGAATTGCAAAAAGTGCTCTGGTCAGGAAGGGGGTAAATTCTTCCGGGGCTGAAGTGGTTAATATGTACTGTATGTAAATCCTAACAACAAACATATCTTTATTGCTCCCTTTCGGTCTGTTAAAACAGAATTTTCCTCACATTCTGTCCATGTGACAATGATTTTACCAGACAGGAAGTGAGGGGAAATTGGCAACAGGGACCCAGACATAATTAAAAATCTGACTGGGATTCCAGGCTTTCCCTTCTCTACTTAAAATTGTTTTATTTCTGTGTTGTTGTTATAGAGTTTGTCTGCAGGACAGAAATTAAGTCATAAAGGGGTGGATTTACTAAAAGCAAATAGACTGTGCAGTTGCTCCAGAGCTTAGTAAATGACCAGAAGCTCTGCTGGCTTCCATCATCCAATCATGTGCAAGCAAAAATTCATTCTTTTTAATTTTCCTTGCACATGATTGGGTATTCTTTGCAAAGTGAAGCTTTACCTCATTTACTAAGCTCTGGAGCAACTGCACTTTCAGAGTGCAACTGCACAGTCTATTTGCCTTTAGTAAATCAACATCAAAGTCTCTAATAGATCCTCAGATAGCAGTAAAAACCTGACAGGGGTTCTAAAGCTCACCATACATGTTACAGTCAGACTGTACAATAGTGCAAGGGCCTGTCTGATTGGATACAGATTGATTGATTGATTAGTTAGGTCCCCATTTTACATTAATTGCACTATGGTTGTATAGTCAGATTGTGAACGTATAGTAGGCTTAACCGCTTGCCGACCAGCTGTCGTCATTATACCGCAGCAGGTTGGCTCCCCTGCGCCAATCGCCATAGGTGTACGCCGGCCACTACAAGAGCAAAAGGGCGCGACGCCAAAGCCGATGCTCGTGGCCGGCAGCCGCGATGTCTGCCGGCCACCCACGATCGCTCCATAGAGAGCCAGAATGGGGATCTGTGTATGTAAACAAACAGATCTCCATTCTGACAGGGGAGTATAGAGAGATCTGCTGTTCCTAGTGATCAGGAACAGCAATCTCTCTCCTCCTCCAGTCAGTACACTCCCCCCACAGTTAGAAACACCTCCCAGGGAACACTTAACACCTTGATCGCCCTCTAGTGTTAACCCCTTCCCTGCCAGTGACATTTACACAGTAAGCAGAGTAGAGCAACAATTATTTTTTTCAGATCCTCAGAGAGTTCTTTGCCATGAGGGGCCATGTTGTACTTTTAGTGACCAGTATGAGAGAGTGACCAGTATGAGAGAGTGAGAGCGATAACACCAAATTTAACACACTTGCTCCCCATTCACACCTGAGGCCTTGTAACACTAATGAGTCACATGACACTGGGGAGGGAAAATGGCTAATTGGGCACAATTTGGACATTTTCACTTAGGGGTGTACTCACTTTTGTTGCCAGCAATTTAAACACTAAGGCCGGATTCACACTGGGGCGGTGCGGGTGGCGACGGTAAAGCAGCGCTATATTTAGCGCTGCTTTACCATCGTTTTAGCCGCGGTAGGCGGCCGCTAGCGGGGTGGTTTTAACCCCCGCTAGCGGCCTGCAAAAGGGTTAAAAACCTCCGCAAAGCGCCGCTGCAGCGGCGCTTTGCCGGCGGTATCCCCGCGGTGTCCCATTGATTTCAATGGGTAGGAGCGGTATAGGAGCGGTGAATACACCGCTCCTTCACCGCTCCAAAGATGCTGCTAGCAGGACTTTTTTTTACCGTCCTGCTAGCGCACCGCTCCAGTGTGAAAGCCCTCAGGGCTTTCACACTGGAGACACAGCAGCAGCTGTTTCGGGTCGGTTTGCAGGCGCTATTTTTAGCGCAATAGCGCCTGCAAACTGCCCCAGTATGAAAGCAGCCTAATGGCTGTGTGAGTTATTTTGAGGGGACAGCAAATTTACACTGTTATACAAGCTGTACAACCACTACTTTACATTGTAGCAAAGTTTGATTTCCTCCCAGTTTTGACATAAAAAGATAGAATAAAATATTTGCAAAAATGTGAGGGGTGTACTCACTTTTGTGAGATACTGTACATACTTACTGTACCAGAGAGCAGTAGCTCTCTCAGCTATCCCCCCACCCATTGGCTCCCCCTGCTGTCAACCACAGCCAGTGATGAGGATGTGGGGGGCCGGCCTAAGCTGAGCTCTGTGTGTCTTACGGACTCACAGACCATGGCCTGGGAGCGAGCACGCACAAGTGCCCCAATAGCTTTCAGCAGGAGGGGGGAGTCAGGAGCACTGGTGGGGGGATCCGAGAAGAGGAGGATCGGTGCTGCTCTGTGCACAACCATTACACAGAGCAGGTAAGTATGACATGTTTGTTATTTAAAACAAAGTTATGGATTTTACAATCACTTTAACTGCAGCAGAGAGAAATCAGGTCCCCTCCCCTGACAGCATGGGCTCAGCTGTGTGGCAGAACTGTATAAATCTCAGGTTCGGATGGACAGACATACAAATCCTTTAGCAAGTTAAACTGCTTCCTTGTATGTATTTCATCTGTGTATTTAGCAGCTTGTTTGGAGTCCAGCTCTAAAAAGCACCCCCACCCACCCCCACTCCCTTTTTGTGGACAAAATAACAGCACGATGCTTCTAGAGAAATTCCACTTGAATTGTTTTTAAACAATACAGAGGTGCCAGAGCTAACGAAATGAGATACATGTGCCAGTAACCAAATGTAGCTGTAAAAAAGAAAATTAACTATACACTGGAGGAATGAATGCATTTGTATTTTTATCTGTCTGCTAAAAGCCATATATGCTGTATACTATCTATACTGTATGCTCAACACTGAGATATTTTAACCACTTTCAGACCGGACCAATTTGCAGCCAAAGGACCAGGCCCCTTTTTGCGATTCGGCACTGCGTCGCTTTAACTGACAATTGCGCGGTTCTGCGACGTGGCTCCCAAACAAAATTGACCTCCTTTTTTTCCCACAAATAGAGCTTTCTTTTGGTGGTATTTGATTGCCCCTGCGGTTTTTATTTTTTGCGCTATAAACCAAAAAGCGCGACAATTTTGAAAAAAAACGCATTCTTATTTA
The DNA here is from genome assembly GCA_028564925.1 of Lithobates sylvaticus. Classification (NCBI taxonomy): domain Eukaryota; kingdom Metazoa; phylum Chordata; class Amphibia; order Anura; family Ranidae; genus Lithobates; species Lithobates sylvaticus. The sequence continues at coordinate 498,476,318 of CM053027.1, read as the reverse complement.
TTATTTGCTATAATAAATATCCCCCAAAAATATATAAAAACATTTTTTATTTTCCTCAGTTTAGGCCGATACGTATTCTTCTACATATTTTTGGTAAAAAAAATCACAATAAGAGATTATTGATTGGTTTGCGCAGAAGTTATAGCGTTTTTCAAGATAGGGGATAGTTTTATAGCATTTTTATTAATAATTTTTTTTTATTATTAATTGCGGCGATCAGCAATTTTTATTGTGACTGCGACATTATGGCGGACACATCGGACATTTTTGACACATTTTTGGGACTATTGTCATTTATACAGCAATCAATGCTATTTAAATGCATTGATTCCTGTGTAAATGACACTGGCAGTGAAGGGGTTAACCACTAGGTGGAAGTGTAAGGGTTAAGTGTGCCTAGAGGTGTGTTTCTTACTGTGAGGGGGGCGTGGCTGTCAGCTAGTGAATGCTGATCTCTGCTCCAATCACAGGGAGCAGAGATCGGCGTCACTAGTTGCTAGGCAGAACGGGGAGATGCTGTTTATTTCCGCATCTCCCCGTTCAGCCTTCCCGTGAGACGATCGCGGGTGTCCCCACGGCGATCGAGTCCGCGGGACCCGCGACCGGCCTCATGGGGGTCCCGACCGGCACGGCGGCATCTTAAAGGGGACGTATATATACGCCCTTATGCCTGTCCGTGCCATTCTGTTGACGTATATCGTCGTGCGCCGGTCGGGTTTAAGAGGTTTTAAACCCAAAAGCAAACATTTATCATATTACAGCTTACCAGCTTACCAACTTAGATGTGATTTTGGGGGGGCCCCCATGAAATTTTATTTATTTTTGGTGTGGGGTTCCCCTTAGTATTCATACCAGACACAAAGGGCCTGTTATGGACTGGAACTCACGCCGTTTTTTCCAATGATTTTTATCTATATTGCCGGGATCCAACAATACATTACAGCCGCCCGCAAGCAGTTTTAGATTACATTTAAAAACACAGGAAAGATGTGCTACTGTACAGGCAGACTAAGGACACCCCCCCCCCCCCCAGGCACGATATTTAAAGGAATATTTCATTTTTATTGTTTAACTTTAAGCATTATTAAAATCACTGCTCCTGAAAAAATTGCAGTTTTTAAAACTTTTTTTTTAATTGATACATGTCCCCTGGGGCAGTATCCGGGTTCCCATACATTTTTTATGGCAATAACTTGCATATAAGCCTCTAAAATTAGCACTTTTGATTTTTCATGTTCGTGTCCAATAGACTTTAATGGTGTTCGCACAAATTTTTTGCCTGTTTGCAAGTTCTGGTGCAAATCGAACCGGGGGTGTTTGGCTCATCCCTACCCAATAGCCAATGTCACGTGAGCATGGTTGGTACCATAATATTAATGCCTCAAATGCAAAACATTATTGTATAGAATCAAATATTAGTAATTGTATTTTCTACGCATGATTGTGCTCAGCTCCGTAGCGTACTGGTATGCCGTGCTACCTTCAAAGTTGCAAGCCATGGGTTCAAATACCACCAGAAAACGTGCATTGTACTCAGCAGCATAATTAGCGAATGCACATCAGTTTGGTTTATTCCATCATTTTATTTCTTTAAATGCATGCAATGGTATGTAATTATTCAATAATATTACGGTCTGGAATTCCAAAAATCCAGCTATTTAAAAATCAAGGAAAAAATATGTAAAAAAAAAATTGATTCCCTTCAGGTCTGGTATGGATTTTAAGGGGAACCCCACACCAGAATGTAAAAAAAAAATGGTGCAGGGTTCCCCCAAAAATCCATACCAGACCCTTATCTGAGCATGCAACCTGGCAGGCAACAAAAGGGGGGGGTGGGACGAGAGAGCGCCCCCCTCCCTCCTGAACCATACCAGGCCACATGACCTCAACATGGGGAGGGTGCTTTGGGTTCCCCCCCAAAACAACTTGTCCCCATGTTGATGGAGACAAGGGCCTCATCCCCACAACCCTTGCCCGGTGGTTGTGGGGGTCTGCAGACGGGGGGCTTATCGGAATCTGGAAGCCTCCTTTAACAAGGGGGCCCCCAGATCCTGGCTCCCCCCATGTGAATGGGTATCGGGTACATTGTACCCCTACCCATTCACCAAAAAAAGTAGTGAAATGTGACAAAAGACAATAACCGTTTTTTGACAATTCCTTCTATTAAAAATGTCTTCTTCTTTCCCCCGCTTCTTCCTCTGGTCTTCCTTCGGTCTTCTCCTTCTTCCTCCAGCTTCTTCTTCCTCCGCTTCTTCCTCTGGTCTTCTCCATCTTCCTCCGGCTTTTTACTCCATCTTCCTCCGGCTTCTCCTTCCCCCGATTCGTCCTACAGTCTTTCTCCACCGCCGCTCCCGCCACCGACCTGCTGAACATGAAAATAGCGACCCTCCTCCGACGCTGCGGCCAGCCGATCTGTCCGCCTTCATAGTGCACAGTTCACATATAACTATAGGACGTGGCCACTGGATGATGTCAGCCGAAGGCCTTGCCCCCTTGTGACATCACTGACCCATCATGCCCTGGGCGGTGAAGTCACATGGGGCGGGGTCTCGGAATGACTTAATCAGCCCCATTGCAGCATCACAGCATCGGAGGAAGTTTGTTTTTTTAATCTTTTGTGGGAGGGGCGGGGCAGCGGTAAAGAAAGAAGTGGGGGAATAAGAAGCTGGAGGAAGATGGAAGAAGAAGCGGGGGAAGAAGAAGCTGGAGGAAGAAGGAGAAGACTGAAGGAAGACCAGAGGAAGATGGAGGAAGAAGCAGGGGAAGAAGACATTTTTAATAAAGAAATTGTCAAAAACCGGCTATTGTCTTTTGTCACATTTCACTGCTTTTTTGACGAATGTGTATGGGTACAATGTACCCATTACTCATTCACATAAGGGGTGGCTGGGATCTGTGGGCCCCCTTGTTAAATAAGCCCCCCACCCGCAAAACCCTTACCACTGGGCAAGGGTTGTGGGGAAGAGGTCCTTGTCCCCATCAACATGGTGACAAGGTGCTTTGGGGGGGACCCCAAAGCACCCTCCCCATGTAGAGGGCACGTGTGATTTGGGCAAGTGATTTGGTTCAGGAGGGGGCCTGCCATGACTGTTTGCTCAGATAAGGATCTGGTATGGATTTTGGGGGGGACCCCACGCCATTTTTTTTTTTAAATTTTGGCACGGAGTTCCCCTTAATGTCCATAGGAGACTTGAAGGGCTGCAGCAATGTTCCACACATAATTTTGCTACAGCAATGTTCCACACATCGGCCAGATGTGTTACTTTATAGGCAGACTAAGGACACCCCCCAGGCACGATATTTAAAGGGATTCTTTATTTTTATGGTTTCACTTTAAGCATTACTAAAATCACTGCTCCTGAAAAAATGGCCGTTTAAAAAAAAACATTGATACATATCCCCTGAGGCAGGACTCGGGTCCCCATACACTTTTTATGGCAAAGAACTTGCATACAAGCCTTCAGTGAGAACTTTGGATTTTGCAGGTTCGAGCCCCATTGACTTCCACTATTCCTGCATATCTGACAGGCATATTCGCCAGCAATAGTGCACTTTCTATTTGCATGTGCGCCCAGTTTCTGAGAGTCAAAATCCTAATTGGCCTTAACTGGGTGCTATTTTCCGGGACTGCAGGATCATATATTGGCACTATAGTAAATTACCCCCATAGAGGGGTGAATCTTCCCATTGGGGTCACAGATAGCAATAAAAACTTCAAAAATAGTCTAAAAAGAAGAATATAAAAATAAAAATAATAACATATTAAAAACAAAAAGTACAGGCAAATGGGATTCGTCTATAATGGCTTGGGTATATGGAGATCCGTTTCCTTAAGGGTGAGATAAGTTTGTGCTTTGCTTTTATTCCTCCATACAAGTCCATGTGAATGCATGGTACACATATCTGAAAATGCATGATAGGCTTGTGCATATGCATAATAAATACATTTTATTTTATTTATTTCAGGTACTTATATAGCATCGTCAATTTACGCAGCACTTTACATCTCAAATATTGAGAGCATATTCAGAGGATGGCTAACCCTAAATCTTCGGTTCAGACAAAAACCTTCACATTTGTATCCGCAGATATGAAAATAGCCATGTATAAATAGCTACTGGTGCTGTATAAAGCGCCTAACATTTCAGATGTGTCAGAAAGGCACTGTCTTTATAGAAAGGATCTCCCTTTTTATAGTCAATGTCTGTGTTCTGTCATTATAAAGTAAACCATGCATGAATACTTTGGTCATAGAGTGAGCGAAAATTCTCTGAAATCAAATGTTAAAGGGGTTGTAAAGGTAAAAAAATGTTCACCTTAATGCACTCTATGCATTAAGGTGAAAAAACATCTGACAATGCCGCCCCCCCCCCAGCCCCCCCGCTTTACTTACCTGACCCCTCGAAAGTCCCGCGCTCGCCTTCGACATCCTCTTCGCCGCTCAGCCTGGCCGTTGATTGGCTAGAGTGGATGGATTGAAAGCAGCGCAGCCATTGGCTCGCGCTGCTGTCAATCACATCCAATGATGCGGCGCACCGAGAGGCGGGGCCAAGTGATACAGTGAGCGGCTCTAGCCGTCGGCTGTATCACGGAAGCGTGCCCGCAAGTACTTCTCACCATGCAAGGGGAGCTTGCATGAACGTGAGAAGTACTTGCGGGGGGGAAGCCGAGACAGCCGCCGAGGGACCCCAGAAGACCAGGTTCGGGGCCACTCTGTGCAAAACGAGCTGCACAGTGGAGGTAAGTATAACATGTTTGTTATTTAAAAAAATAAAATAATAATTTACTTTACAATCCTTTTAATGTTAGCTGAAAACCATGTGGCTGAAAATTTGGAGTTTGGCCTTCTCCTACCAGTACATGATATGATGATTATATGTTGTCATCAGTGAACTACTATTGAGGAGCGTTAACAAGAGCTTTTCTGATCTGAGTACACGGACCTATGATATAGTAGAAAGGGGGTGAACACAGGCACATTTTTAGGGTGTCATATAATGGACTGCATATTACCTCTTCCACTGCAAGGAATGAAGAAAGGTCATTTTTTTAACTGGATGTGTTTAGTCATTCTAACAGCTTATTTTAAAAGAATATCTTGTTTTTAAGGAACTCTGATTTCAGAAATCAGCTCACATTTGCACGACCCTGCAGTACCTACATTTTAAAAATGTTCTGTGCTGAAATTTGCCAAAGTCACGTATTAATGGTCTTGACTAATCCATCCATGACAATGTTGGTGCATACTTCTCACAGCAGTTTACCAGGGAGCAGGGCCGCCATCAGGGGGTATAGTCGTCACAACTATAAAGGGGCCCCAGGCATGGGCGTCTGCAGAACTTTTTTCAGGGGGGGCGGGATGGGTGTTTCGGCAGCGGCGATGCACAGTCGCATTTAACCCTTTCTTCGACCGCTAGCGGGGGTTAAAAGCACCCCGCTAGCGTCCGAAAAGCGTGGGTAAAATGATGGTAAAGCGCGGCTAAAACTAGCAGCGCTTTACCGATAACGCGGCCAGATGGCAGTGTGAAATGGCTCTTGAGATAATTCAGCTTCACTTTGTATGGAAGTTACTCTCAGGCATACCATGCCCATATAAATATTGCCTAGAGAATGTACATCTTTCTATATTGCAATACAGTATAGGTTGTTTTCATCAAGATCAAAATATGGCCACAACAGATGTATTGCAATACATTGCAATATAGAAAGATGTACATTCTCCAGGCTATATTTATATGGGCATGGTATGCCTGAGACTGAGTAACTTCCATACAAAGTGAAGAAGATTATATAACACACAAATATCTTTTTCAGCAATAGCTTAGCTGTCCAACTTTCCAAGCAATATATATATATATATATATATGTATCTAAATTCTCCTCCTAACTGGCACTGCTGTTACCTGTGGTTCTTCAGGATTTCCTCCTGTGATACGATAGGCCCAGGCACTGGCAGCGTATTCTCGGCCACTGACTGAATGCACACACCTATTGGAGGAGCTGGCGCCGGCCGGATCTGCATAGCAATGTACATACACAGGCCAGGCAACCAATCACAGAACAGCCGAGATGTCGAGCAGAGGCCCGAGCGGCAGAGCCAATACGATGATTGGGCCGGGGGTGAGGGAGGGAGGGATGGAAGTCTGTATCTGTGATAAGTCGGAAAAGAGAGCAGCCCCAGGCCAGCAGACTCAGAAAAAAAGTCCACGGTGGCCGCAGCGGCCATTGCAACACAGGGTAACTGTCTTCAACACCTTCTTACAATTCCAGGGGGGGGGGGCAATTGCCCCCCCTTGCCCTATGCTGCGGATGCCCATGGCCCCAGGGCCAGAAGAAGGCAGGACGGGTGGAGGGGAGCCGTGCTGTGCAGTACAGAAATGATCTCACAGCTTCTGCTGATCTCGTGTCACTGAGCTCAGACATCAAGCTCTTTACTGCCACCTCTGGCTACTATGTGCATGTGCACCCCTTGTGAGATTTGTACTGTGCTTCTCAGCAACATGTCAGCTTTGTGAAAACGGGCTGGGACTAGGTAGGAAGACCTTCTTTACAAGTAGGGGCTGTGAGGGAAAGGGAGGGGAGGGGTCGGAGCCTTGTGTGTTTACAGGTTTATGTATGTGAGGGGCTGCCATATATACAGGTTTGTGTGTGTGAGAGGCTGCCATATATACAGGTTTGTGTGTGTGAGAGGCTGCCATATATACAGGTGTGTGTGTGTGAGAGGCTGCCATATATACAGGTGTGTGTGTGGGGGGGGGGCGCTGACATATATACAGGTGTGTGGGGGGCGCTGACATATATACAGGTGTGTGTGGGGGGGCGCTGACATACATACAGGTGTGTGGGGGGGCGCTGACATACATACAGGTGTGTGGGGGGGGGGTGCTGAAATATATACAGGTGTGTGGGGGGGCGCTGACATATATACAGGTGTGTGGGGGGATTGACATATATACAGGTGTGTAGGGGAGGTGGGCGCTGATATATATACAGGTGTGTGGGGGGCGCTGACATATATACAGGTGTGTGGGGGGCGCTGACATACATACAGGTGTGTGGGGGGCGCTGACATACATACAGGTGTGTGGGGGGCGCTGACATACATACAGGTGTGTGGGGGGCGCTGACATACATACAGGTGTGTGGGGGGGTGCTGAAATATATACAGGTGTGTGGGGGGATTGACATATATACAGGTGTGTAGGGGAGGTGGGGCGCTGATATATATACAGGTGTGTGGGGGGAGCTGACATATATACAGGTGTGGGGGGGGGGTGCTGAAATATATACAGGTGTGTGGGGGGGAGCGCTGACATATATACAGGTGTGTGGGGGGGGGGGGGCGCTGACATATATACAGGTGTGTTGGGGGCGCTGACATATATACAGGTGTGTGGGGGGCGCTGACATATACAGTGGTGTGAAAAAGTGTTTGCCCCCTTCCTCATTTCCTGTTCCTTTGCATGTTTGTCACACTTAAGTGTTTCGGAACATCAAACCAATTTAAACAATAGTCAAGGACAACACAAGTAAACACAAAATGGAATTTGTAAATGAAGGTGTTTATTATTTAAGGTGAAAAAAAAATCCAAACCATCATGGCCCTGTGTGAAAAAGTGATTGCCCCCTAAACCTAATAACTGGTTGGGCCACCCTTAGCAGCAACAACTGCAACCAAGCGTTTGCGATAACGTGCAATGAGGCTTTTACAGCGTCCTGGAGGAATTTTGGCCCACTCATCTTTGCAGAATTGTCCTAATTCAGTTACATTAGAGGGTTTTCGAGCATGAACGGCCTTTTTAAGGTCATACCACAACATCTCAATAGGATTCAGGTCTGGACTTTGGCTAGGCCACTCCAAAGTCTTCATTTTGTTTTTCTTCAGCCATTCGGTGGTGGACTTGCTGGTGTGTTTAGGATCATTGTCCTGCTGCAGAACCCAAGTTCGTTTCAGCTTGAGTACACGAACAGATGGTCGGACATTCTCCTTCAGGATCTCTTGTTAGACAGCAGAATTCATAGTTCCTTTTATCACGGCAAGTCTTCCAGGTCCTGAAGCAGCAAAACAGCCCCAGACCATCACACTACCACCACCATATTTTACTGTTGGTATAATGTTCTTTTTCTGAAATGCAGTGTTCCTTCTACGCCAGATATACTTGGACACACACCTTCCAAAGAGTTCCACTTTTGTCTCATCGGTCCACAGAATGTTGTCCCAAAAGTCTTGGGGATCATCAAGATGTGTTGTGGAGAAATTGAGACGAGCTTTGATGTTCTTTTTGCTCAGCAGTGGTTTTCTCCTTGGAACTCTGCCATGCAGGCCATTTTTGCCCAGTCTTTTCCTGATGGTGGAGGCATGAACGCTGACCTTAACTGAGGCAAGTGAGGCCTGCAGTTCCTTGGACGTTGTTGTGGGGTCTTTTGTGACCTCTTGGATGAGTCGTCGCTGCGCTCTTGGGGTAATTTTGGGCGGCCGGCCACTCCTGGGAAGGTTCACCACTGTTCCATGTCTTCGCCATTTGTGGATAATGGCTCTCACTGTGGTTCGCTGGATTCCCAAAGCTTTGGAAATGGCTTTATAACCCTTTCCAGACTGATAGATCTCAATTACTTTCTTTCTCAATTGTTCCTGAATTTCTTTGGGTCTCGGCATGATGTGTAGCTTTTAAGGATCTTCTGGTGGACCTTACTGTGTCAAGCAGCTCCTATTTAAGTGATGCCTTGATTGTGAACAGGTGTGGCAATAATCAGGCCTGGGTGTGGCTAGAGAAATTGAACTCAGGTGTGGACAACCACAGTTATAGTATGTTTTAACAAGGGGGGCAATCACTTTTTCACACAGGGCCATGATGGTTTGGATTTTTTTTCACCTTTAATAATAAACACCTTCATTTACAAATTGCATTTTGTGTTTACTTGTGTTGTCCTTGACTATTGTTTAAATTGGTTTGATGTTCCGAAACACTTAAGTGTGACAAACATGCAAAGGAACAGGAAATGAGGAAGGGGGCAAACACTTTTTCACACCACTGTATACAGGTGTGTGGGGGGCGCTGACATACATACAGGTGTGTGGGGGGGTGCTGAAATATATACAGGTGTGTGGGGGGGGGCGCTGACATATATACAGGTGTGTGGGGGGGGATTGACATATATACAGGTGTGTAGGGGAGGTGGGGCGCTGATATATATACAGGTGTGAGGGGGGCTGACATATATACAGCCCCTCTCTGAGTGCGTACTGGTGAGGTGAGCTGAAGGATGGCCCCTGGCAAGCCCTGGGGAATGTTGGTGGTCAGGCTTGCGGGGGGGAGGGTGCCAGGCCTAAAGCTGTGTAAGGGGCCCAAAAATTTCTGATGGCTGCCCTGCTGGGGAGAGAGAACAAAAAATGGAGGGATCTAATTAATGACATCCTGAGCATTCCCTGCCACGATTCTATTGGTGCTGCAGAACATATTCCTACTATACACACAATGGGACAAGAATAGCGCATTGTAATTTAAAAAGATGCAAAGGATGGCAGTCTAGAAATGCCAGCAATGACATGCACAAATGGAAGAGAAACCAAACAGAAATGCTAGATGCTGAAATTTTTACACATTGAAAACCTTGCTTTATCTCTGAAATTGCTCTGAGATTTTCTTCTTCAATCCCTATTGGGGCCACAGTTAAAGAAGAACTATACTTAGTGTGTAAACAGAGCTTGCCAATATAAATGTTTATAATGTGACATTCATAATTCAAAAAAATTATAAGTTCAAGTCCAACTAAAAAAATATATACAGGTACTCAGTCCCAGTGAAAATTAAACAATAACCAATATGTGGGGAAAAAAAAGTCCTTAAGCCTGCAAGCTTATCCCAGGTGATGTCTGCAGCAAAGTATCGATCCCTCTGTGTGAACCCAAATCACCTTGTGTGAAATGAAGTCGAAATTTCCACTCACTATATAGTATTGACCCTATTGTCATACAACAAACAGGAGTCAAAAATTCTTAAGTGGTCCCTGTGACCCAGTGAGTCCTCCAGTCGCTCTCCAGTATCCTTTTGTCGGTATTTGATCGTTCCAGTGGCAGAGCTTAATGAATAAAATGAGAGAAGAAAAAGCTACTCATAGCGTGAAATTGTAAAAAATAGTTTATTGAACCTCCTTGGAAGGTTAACATACATAAAACCTGAAAATGGTACAAAACAAAAAAAAAATGGCATCCAGAACTGTGTAGTGGAAGTGAAAGCCTGCTTGGTATCAGCATGCGTTCCACTTACACTAGGAGAAGCTCTGAAGACGTCACCTGATGACGAAACACGTCAAGCTGGAACACACAGTGTGTTACTCCTAGTGTAAGTGGAACGCACGCTGATACCGAGCTTCCACTACACTGCATGGTACACATTGGCGTTTTATTGAGTTTTGAACCATTTTCAGGTTTTATGTATGTTAACCTTCCAAGGAAGTTCAATAAACTATTTTTTACAATTTTACGCTATGAGGAGCTTTTTCTTCTCTCATTTTTATGCCCTGTACACAGGGTCAGACATTCCGACCACAAAATCCATTGGATTTTTTCCAACGGATTTTGGCTGAAACTTGTCTTGCATACACACGGTCGCACAAAGTTGTCGGAAAATCCGATCGTTGAGAACGAGGTGACGTAGAAAGCGTACGACAGGACTATGTAGAGGCCAGTAGCTTTCATCTCCAAATTTCTTCCGAGCATGCGTGGCACTTTGTGCGTCGGAATTCTCTACACATGATCGGAAAAAGTGTGATTCAGATTTTGTTGTCGGAAAATTTTAGATCCTGCTCTCTCGGAAAAAGTCCGCTAGAGCCCACACACGATCGGATTTTCCGACAACATAATCTGATCTGACTTTTTCCATCGGAATATCCGACCGTGTGTACGGGGCATTAGAGCAAGGAAGGGTTATAACCATTGTCAAATTTTTCGCCATGAGTGTTCCGTCGCAGAGATTGCAGGAAGTAAGAGGAAATTCCTGCAAATTAAGAAAATTCCTTGGGGACCCCGGGGACACCAGAACTAGTGTCCCCTATGGAAGATTCCCCTCTATTACTTCTCTGGGGACAACCCAAAATGTGTGACTTTCTTTTACTTTCACTTGATAATGATAAACAGGACAAACAGATAGGGTGAATCTCCCAAATGGAGGCAATGACAATCCCTCTCCACTCTATCTAAAACCAAGGAAAGTTTTGCCTTTAGTTTTACTTAGACAGCTTTAGTTGTAATTGACTGTGAATAGTTAATGGTGAAGGGTTAGAACTTGTGTTAGTTCTTTATTCTGCCTTACATCATGTCCATAAAACACAACACTAATTGAGTATCTCTACCCAAAGGGGGAATTCCATCTCTCATATTTACCACTAAAACAAGTGTCCTCCTCAAGTCTAGTTTTGATGACAATTGTCACCAGGACAAAGAGGTGAATCTCTTGAAGGATCAAACCGACAGCAGTAAGATTCTGACAAAGATTCTAATGTTTCTCCACTCAACTTAAAAACAGTTTAGTGGTATTTCAACATACAGTTATACTGTATAATACAAAACAAATAGGTAACGCTTGCTTTTCTTAAGATTAAAAAATAGAAATGTTCTAACCAAGCTATCTTCTGGCCGGGTGAAGTCCTCCATCTTCCGCAACACTCCAAGGTCAAAGCTCCCCCTGCCGCCATCATCCGCACTCCTTCTTCGGCCAGGTAAGCCTCGTTTTGGGCGACTTTCAATCTTCTTTTGCCTCTGATCAAGGCGGCTGCCACTGCTTAATTTTCTCACTGGATTTGTCAGCCATTTCTTCAGAGTACTGACAGACCTCCTGGATCCAGGGGAACTAGGTGCGGAGCTAGTGGAGGGCTGAGGTTGGATGGAAGCCACGGAAGCTGAAATGCTGCCATCACTGCCAGCAATTGAATAGGATTCTAGAAGAAAAAAAAAAAAACAGATATCAGTATTAGCCCATAACATGAACTTTCATGAATTGGCTCGTTTACAGTATTCTCTATATTACTTAATTGAGAAATAGCTTAAGAATAAACATTTAAGACATGCATGACTTCTTTATTACCCAGAGCTTAAACGGAAAAATTGGACAGTTGGTTGTATGGAAGAGTGTTTTATGGAACCAATCAAAATATTGGGAGATATTTTTACATAAGCTAAAGTACTTGTCAGTGTGACAGCTGTAGGCTCATATTTATAACATGCATCTTTCTTCAAAGGCTGAACACCATATAAATATTATAAATTCTACCTATAGCCAACAAGAACTACAGCTTTATTTATTTATATTTAATTAAGCAGGTTAATACATGCAAAGTAGGATGCCAAATCTAGATCCAACACCATGTGCCCAAGTGTTAGGCAGTGTAGGATATGCAGCCAATACCACAAACCTAGGGTAACCAGTTACAATCAAACTATTGTTTTTTTCAGTAGAGCTTAAAAAATTGACTGCTCTGAACATCACCTTCACTTTGCCCCCTTCCAGGTATTATTACATTAGACTCTATCTCTAAAGCTTATCCTCTAGAATTCTAGATTACTGAAGTACTGTATATACTAGAGTATAAGCCGACCCGAATATAAGCCGAGGCACCTAATTTTACCACAAAAAAATGGGAAAACTTATTGACTCGAGTATAAGCCTAGGGTGAGAAATGTGCAGCTACTGTAAGTGGAAAAGAGGGTAAACAATGCCCATTTGCAGCCTCACTGTGCCCATTTGCAGCCATAGGTCCCCCGAACTTCAAACTCGGTAGTTAAGGGTTCCTAGATGCCCCCTAATTTGGGGTCTCTGGACCCAAAGGGTCCCGAACTGACATTGCTGCAGATGGACACAGTTGACCGAATTTGGGGCCCCGTATCTCTGGGCCACTTGGTGCTAGGAACCCCAAATTTGGTGTGCAAAACTAGTGGAATGTTCACTACAACATATGTCAAGCACTTTTTTGCAGCAGAGAATGACATTTTCCAAACCGACTTTGGGGCCCCGTATCTCGGGGCCACTTGGTGCTAGGAACCCCATCCTGGATATGTTGTAGTTATAGTTCCACTGGGTTTGCACACCAATTTGGGATTCCTAGAAACCAAGTGGCCCCGAGATACGGGGCCCCAAAGTCAGTTCGGAAAATGTCATTCTCTGCTGCAGAAAAGTGCTTGACTCCAGTATAAGCCGAGGGGGGCAATTTCAGCACAAAAAAAATGTGCTGAAAAACTCAGCTTATACTCGAGTATATACGGTAAGTTTATTCAAGAGATGAAATCGAATTGATTACTATGGATTACTGTAATTTTCCCTGCTTTACCGAATAAACTCAACAGGTGTGTGTTTCCCCTTCTGTAGTATTGAGAGAGATTTTCAGGTCGAAGGTAAATCATTAATCAGCTTTGCAGCACCCTGAAGTTTATTGGGTTCAGTAGGGACCGACCAAGATTTGAACTATGTACTGTATGGGCAGGCTGATTGTACCCAAGTCAATCCATCCACCGCCACCCCAACCTCAAAAACACAATAGCTCAGCAGGAGTGAATCCCCCATCAACATGGACTGCGTTGATGCAGGAACCAAGCATTTTTTTTCCTGCAACAAGAAAATCGCATTATATATGGCCGGCTCAAGTCATTAGCACTTTTGTCTTGTAGCACTAGGGTCCTGAGTGCTGTTTGTGATAAGATCATTATCTGAAATAAATATGTACGTTCTCCCCATGTTTGTATTTTTAGGAAAGGGGGGAGGCAGGTACCAATTTCTTCCTAGAATCGAAACAATATATTGGTAGCTTAATAAACTTTTTTACTCATAATGCACTTAGTAACTGAATGACAATGGTAGGGTGTCTTGAGTCTTTAGACCTGCCATTCTCAAACAGGGTTTCATAGAACCCAGGGTTTTCTCCAAAGGTTGCTAGGGGTTCATTAAGCATTGAGCAATTTCTGCCTCTCAGATAAGTAACCATCAAACAACTATCTATGAGCATTGAAGGGTTCTTCTCATTGACCACAAGTGTAAGGAGCCTTCTTCCTAGTGACCTTCGCACTGATGTAACTGAGTTATAGATATAATAATTATTAGGAGGGCTTCCCTGAGACTGAAAAATGATTCCAATGCAGCGTACACACGGTCGGAATTTCCGATGGAAACAGTCCGATGGGAGCTTTTCATTGGATTTTTTGACCGTGTGTATGCCCATCGGTCTTTTTCTGTCGGAATTTCCGACGGACTTTGAAAAATTAAGAACAGGTTCTCAATCCAGACGGGACAGGACTGTTGGCGGGGGACCCAAAATGAAGAGGATCGGGCCGCTCTGTGCAAAACCATTGCACAGAGGAAGTAGGTAATACATGTTTTACATGTTTGTTTTTTTGTTTTTTAAATTAAACCTTTAATGTTTGATGTTCAGCCTGGATGGAAACGGGGGGTTCATTTACTAAAGGCAAACCCACTGTGCACCACAAGTGCACTTGGAAGTGCAGTTGCTGTAGATCTGAGGGGGACATGCAAGGAAAATGAAAAACAGCATTTTTCCTTGTACATAATTGGATGATAGAAATCAGCAGAGCTTCCCTCATTTCAGATCTTCCCCTCAGATCTACAGCGACTGCACTTCCTAGCAGTGCACCTGTAGTGCAGAGTGGATTTGCCTTTAGTAAATAAACCCCTATGGCGCCCTCCACAGATACCGTGGAGAAGTAAGTGTAGCCATCCAGACACATGAAGTGTTATTTGCAGGATGATCAAGTAAAAATCAAGGAAAAACTAACACAGGCATTTCATGTAAGGACTGCTAAACATATCTCTATATATATAATCACAACTTTTGTTTGCTCGTTTCTTTCTTTCTTTTTTTGCTTTCTGAGTTTAGATACCCTTTAACCACTTGCCGACCGGCGCACGACGATATACGTCGGCAGAATGGCACGTACAGGCAGGAGGGCGTATATATAAGTCCCTCCTTTAAGCCTGTCCGTGCCATCGGGAGCGCACCATGAGCGGCGCGCTCCCACGCCGGTCGGGACCCCCGTGAGTCCGGTCGCGGTCCCCGCGGACTCAATCGCCGCAGGGACCCCCGCGATCGTCTCACGGGAAGGCTGAATGGGGAGATGCTGAGATAAACAGCATCTCCCCGTTCTGCCTAGCAACTAGTGACGCCGATCTCTGCTCCCTGTGATTGGAGCAGAGATCAGCATTCACTAGCTGACAGCCACGCCCCCCCCACAGTAAGAAACACACCCCTAGGCATACTTAACCCTTACACTGCCCCCTTGTGGTTAACCCCTTCACTGCCAGTGTCATTTATACAGGAATCAATGCATTTAAATAGCATTGATTGCTGTATAAATGACAATGGTCCCAAAAATGTGTCAAAAATGTCCGATGTGTCCGCCATAATGTCGCAGTCACAAAAAAAAATCGCAGATCGCCGCCATTACTAATAAAAAAAAAATTATTAATAAAAATGCTATAAAACTATCCCCTATCTTGTAAACGCTATAACTTCTGCGCAAACTGATCAATAATCGCTAATTGCGATTTTTTTTACCAAAAATATGTAGAAGAATACGTATCGGCCTAAACTGAGGAAAAAAAAATGTTTTTTTATATATTTTTTGGGCATATTTATTATAGCAAAAAGTAAAAAATAATGCATTTTTTTCAAAATTGTCGCTCTATTTTTGTTTATAGCGCAAAAAATAAAAACCGCAGGGGCGATCAAATACCACCAAAAGAAAGCTCTATTTGTGGGAAAAAAAGGACGTCAATTTTGTTTGGGAGCCACGTCGCACGACTGCGCAATTGTCAGTTAAAGCAACGCAGTGCCGAATCGCAAAAAGGGGCCTGGTCCTTTGGCTGCAAATTGGTCCGGTCTGAAAGTGGTTAAGAAGCTATAATCCTGGTGCTAGTAAAGCCTAGGAAGTGGGTCCTCTGTATTATTATACACATATGATTGAAATGCTTTTGAATATATGCACTGGTTGACTTTTAAATGTTAACTACACCACCTACAATAATAGGATTTCAATTTAAACCTAAAATACTGGAATAAAAGAATATCTAAAATGTCTACGTGTGTAAAAAAAAAAAAAAAAAGTACATCTATATACAAGTGTTGAGAGAAGAAATCCCTTTTGGACAGTTGTCAGTTTCCCCTTTGGGAAAAAAAAATCCCTACCATTCTGGTGACGTTAGTGAATTTAGTGAATTTATCATCACTTTTTGTCTAATTGCTTGAAACTTTAACTCCTAAACAAGCCTAACCCTAATAAATGTCATTGTCTCGCAGCTTTAAAGCGATATTAAACCCAAAAACAAACAAAACTAATTATTTAATTCTTCGACATGGTGAGTGAATAAATTTTTTTTGTTTTTAGGCTTTTTCCTGTATTTTCACCTGCTGATTCAGCCAGTAAATCTGTTATTTATCAAATTCCTTTAACAGACCAAGCTGTCCAGCAAAATGCCAAAATCATTTACAGTGAGGGAAAAAAGTATTTAAGTTTTTTGAATTGCGTTTTTCTGGATATTTTTGTTGTTATTCTGTCTCGCACTGTTAAAATAAACCTACCATTAAAATTATAGACTGATCATTTCTTTGTCAGCGGGAAAACGTACAAAATCAGCAGGGGATCAAGTACTTTTTTCCCCTCACTGTAAAGCAGAACTAAACTAGTGTATCTAATCCCACGTACACACGAGCGAATTTTACGTCGGAAAAATTTTGGATGGTTTTTCCGACGGAATTCTGCTTAAGTTTGGCTTGCATACACACGGTCACACAAAAGTTCACTGGACTGAACTTTCGACCGGCAAGAACGCGGTGACGTACAACACTACAACGAGCCGAGAAAATTAAGTTCAATTCTTCCGAGCATGCTTCGATTGTTTCCGAGCATGCGTAGGAATTTTGCCCGTCGGAATTTCCGCTCAAAACTTTCTTCGACCGAAAAATTGAGAACATGCTCTCAATCTTTTGCTGGCTGGAATTCCGCCAGCAAAAGTCAGATGGAGCATACACGGTCGCATTTTCTGACCAAAAGCTCTCATCAGACTTTTGCTGGTGGAATTTCCGATTGTGTGTACGTGGGATAACACTACCCTCTCCCTAGATTGATGATGCTGCCATCCGAATGTGTCTTCATTGCTTCTCCGTCCATAATGTAGAAATGTGTCCCTGGATGGATCAACAGGTGACAATAAAGGAAAAAAGCCTAAAAATAAAAAACAAATGCAGCCACCACATTTAAGGACAGGTAGGCTGCAATATATTACATTTTGTTTAGGGGTTTAATACAGCTTTAACTATGTTTGGTGCAGTACCAAATTATATATGAGATGACACATATGTACATAAACGGCTATTTAGCTTTGTATAACAAACAGAGAGCTTTGTGTACACTGAGCTCCAGTACATCTCCATGCTTCAGGGTACTGGCATCCTTCATACAGTCTGGTATAACATTAATGAACAAAGAAGACATTTTTTTTTTTTTTTAATAGCTAAAGCTGAGAAAACTTTTAGCAATTAAGAAATGAATCACAAAACGTGGGATGTCTAGATACACGTGTAATATTCAAAAACTTAATGGGGTTAAAGGACAGGGTGCCAGGCCTGGGTCATGAAATGACTGACTCATGTCTGTGTGGGTTGAATTCCACTGCAAGACACATCTCCATGGTAACTGGTGACGGTGGAGGTGTACCATGTGTTCATCACTGGTGAGAATGACAAGGGACATTTAAGCATCAAGCACAGCATGCTGCTGTCATGTAATATTTATCCAGATAGTGATGGAAAGACAGTGAAAGATTAGATAGAGGCTAGACAGCCAGCAGGGGAAAAGATGACACCTCCTGAAACAATGATGGACAATGAAGCCAAAAACAGTGTGAAAAAAACTTGTATGATAGTGATACTCTTCCTGTACAGACTAGAGTCTTGTAAGCTTGGGGCCACTAAATATGAATTAATAGAAGGATAATTAAAACGTATGCTTTAGAGCCAGAATAGTGTCAAAACTAAAGCTATTCAAAATAAAGTCGCATTAAAGCTTTGTTTTTTTCTATTATTTTATTTTTTTATATATATATACTTGCCTGCTCTGTTCAGTGATTTTCCGATCGTCTTCTTTTCAGGTCCCCCGCCAGGGCTCTTGGCTCCTACCCCTCCAGCAGTGCCCTCAGAGAAAGCCGTTTGCCCTGGGGGAACCGCTGCATGCTCGCTCCCCATAAGACACAGAGCCGGGGCTCCCCCCGCTCTCTCCTCATTGGTTCAGTTTGACAGCATTGGGAGCCGATGGCTGAGCCAATGGGGAGGGAGAGTCCCGGGACAGCCGAGCCTAGCGTGATCATCGCTGGATCAGAGGGAGCTCAGGTAAGAAGGGTTTTTATGCATGAAGGTAAAAAAACTTCAGCCTTTAGAACCACTTTAAAGGCTCAGTTCACATTCTTTTGTAGAAAAGTGCGTTAATACTCGCTGTGCAGTATTACAATATTGTTCTTAGTTTAAAGCCTTATCAGGCAATGTGGGACATCCCCAAAGCATGCCAGAAAAACTCTGAGATGATCAGCCCATTCTGCCAAAATTCTGGGACACCCCAACATTTAGGGGCTTACTCCCAGCATCCCAGGAGCGAGCACACTTCTGCGTTCCAACCCTGAGCAAACAAAGTACAACAAACAACTCTATGTTCCCATAAGCCTGACAGATAAATCCTCTTCAAGTGATTGTAAACCCTAATCTTGTAAAACAGCCCATTTAGTTTAAAATAGAAATGAAAGGCAAGACAATTGTGTATACATATAAAAACATTACAAATAACTCCCCCCCCCTTTTTTTATAGGTGATCACCTTCCCTCTGTTTTCAGCTGCATAAGGTTCTTAGAGAGCTGGGGGAGGAGAAATAGCAGTACACTGATCTTCCCAGTGAATGGCTATGCCGGGGGGGGGCGTGTCAGCACAAGTCTAATCAATGGAGGCAAGCAAGGGTAAGTGCCGAGAACAGACCACGCTAAGTTACCATACCTAATGTCATTCGTTTTTAATAGGAAAGCAGATGGACTGGCAGAAACACCAGGGATTTTACACAAAGGAAGCAATACAATGAGAACAGGGTTCTTTTTTTTACAAGTACACGGTACAACAGGCACATATCAGGAATATGAATTGTTGGTTTTAAATATTCTTTAAGTAAGCCTGCAGTCCAAAACGGGACACTACAGAAAACTTGGATTGCAAAACAAGGTAAAACATCACATATTTAGTCTGCTTACAGGTTTCTGCCCGCAAAGGGCCTTCATCTTAGCTAATTAGACAGCACAATACTACCTACATTTAAAAACACCACCTCCAACAAGGAGGATATGGTACAGGAGATATATAGTTGTTTTATTGTCTTTTATTATATATAATTGCTTGATTGTCTTTTATTATTCACCTGTGACGGATCCTTCTATCGTGCTGCCTAGTTAGCTATGATTAAGGCCCTTTGCGGGCAGAAACACGTAACCTGACTGCACTTGTGATGTTTTACCCTGTTTTGCATAAAGATTTTCCATATAGTCTCGTGATGGGGTGTAGGCTTACTTAAAGAATATGTAAACCCAACATTTCATATTCCTGATATGTGCCTGCTGTACCATGTACTTATGTGAAAAAGTTTCCTGTTCTCTTTGTATTGCTTCCTTTGTGTGAAGTCACAGTGCGCTCTCCCTCAGCATGTGCTGCTACATGGAAGCACGCTCTCTTGGGATGCTAGGAGCAATCTCTTTATGGTCAGAAATTCAAGGATGGGCTGACCATGTCATTGGGAGTTTTTCTGGCAGGCTTTAGACCTCATGGTCTAAAGGATAACAGTGTTTTTGAACACAATGGAGCCCCTGGACTGCATAGTCTAATTTCTTAGGAAGGTGTACTTAGCCTTTAAGGACTGTATAGTAGTAATGAGGAAGGTGTTGTCTAAAGCCCCCTTTTTTTTATTTAAACTAGTCATGAAACTGAATTTCCTTGTCTTATGGAATGAGTCCACTGCTGCTCCAAGAAAGCTTTACACTTCTCTTGAAGCCAGCCCTATTCCCTCAACTCGGTCATAGCTAGCATCTATCAACATTGTAAAGCCTCTTTCACACTTGTGCGACTTCAAAGGTGCGTGATTTTACCGCGATTTTGCCACAATTCGCGGCCGCGATTTCAAGGAATGCCTGTGTAAGTGGTATCAAAATCGGACCAAAGTAGTGAAGGGATTACTTTGAAGTCGGAACGATTTGAAGTCGTACTAATATGAATGGCTGTCATTGGAAATCATGGGGAACGACTTGTCATGCTACTTTGCAGTCCCAAATCGTGGGACAAGTCGTATAAGTGTGAAAGGGGCCTAATCAATGCAAGTAAAGGTGTGATATGGCAATGGTATGGGGTGGTTAGTGTTGATCAGTGGTGGTTAACAGTGTATGGGAACACACTTTCTGATATAAATGCAGTTATTTTGGCAATCCCATGAACCCCTCTTGCACAAACTAATGGCTATTTCTTCATCCCACCCAGCTGAAAGAAAATTCCTGAGTCCATGCCAAATATTTTAAACACACAGTTGACTTCCTGTCAAGTAGTACCAAATAAATTATTTTTTTCCTTCAGTTTGCAAAAATAAAGTTCTAACATACAACAACTTGTGCAACATACTTTTGTATGAGTCAGCTATCTCATTTCTGTATAGGTGTTAGTATTTTTATGTTTGTGAATAGTTCTAGTAGGTCTTTCATATAACGTTATGTAATATTTGATTTAAGGTTTATGTAATCGCCTGTAATTAGCAATGATTGAGAAGAAAATAGCGGAAACATCAGGCCAGTTAAAACTTCTGACTGTTTCTCATGAGGGGTCTGTATTCATTTATTTTATAATACAGGGAAATGTAATAGGGTTCTGCAGCAGGTGAGGCACTTGTAGGTTATTTGCAATGTAGTTAATTATAAAAGGAAGGTAATATGGCGCTGCTTACAACAAATATTTGAAAATTGTGTATAATTATAACTGTGGTGTCATATACAAATAATTTTTTATATAAAATATGCGTGAATATCCCAAATCTCCTTATATAATAACTAAAAGTAAAAGCAAACTGAAAAAATTATGTCTCAGACGACGTCCAATGACGAAACGCTTAAGGCAGGACTCGGTACGCATTCACGTCACTTCCGGAACTTCCGGTTTTGCGCTGTGGTCTGTGGAACGCATGCCGTCCAGACCCAGGAAACTGTTTGGATGCCTATGCAAATTGGGGCAATTGGAGCTCTCTTTCTTTTTAAAAGATTTTACCTTTTGGAAAATAAATTTTGTTTATACCGGATTTACGCTATTATTAATTTTATGTGGACACCCTATTACACAAGCAACGTCACAGAGCAGGAGGCCATATTGATCATTGGGACACCAGGACCAGAGGCATATCTGACTACATGCTCGTTACCCCTGCAGGGGTAGGGTTTTCTGGTGAGTGCATAAAACAAAGGGGGGAGCACGGAAAAGTCACCTTATTTCTCTGCACAGAAATTGTGATAAAGTGTTATCACCTGGATTCTGCACAAGTCACGTTGGTATTTTTTGAATTGTGGACATTTATTGTGGATAATTCTTTATCACAGATTTGGACTTATGTATTGGTTTCGTTTTTTTTTTTTTTTTTACATTAGTTTTGGTTTGTGTATTTTTTAAGTTACTTGATTTATTAATTTTAGTTATGATATAAGGAGATTTGGGATATTCACGCATATTTTATATAAAAAAATCATTTGTATATGACACCACAGTTATAATTATACACAATTTTCAAATATTTGTTGTAAGCAGCGCCATATTCCCTTCCTTTTATAATTAACTAACTGGACTTCACTTGTGAAGTTTTTTTCAGGGAGGCTGCAGCTTAGCACACACCTAAGCACGGAATTTTAGTTAAATATATTTGCAATGTAGAGCATGTATCTTGTAGAACAAAATCTATAAATCAGCTCACAGGTCTGGTAGTAGTACAGAACCACTGCACTTGGTTTTTACTTATTGCACACAGCATGCAAGGACACTTGCCTTTTGTGCATGCTTAAGAAATATTGC
Organism: Lithobates sylvaticus; assembly: GCA_028564925.1. Lineage (NCBI taxonomy): Eukaryota > Metazoa > Chordata > Amphibia > Anura > Ranidae > Lithobates > Lithobates sylvaticus. Next base: position 498,454,196 of record CM053027.1, on the reverse strand, counting down.
AGCAGACTCTCAGTCTAGTAACTAGGCAGTAGTTTCTAACTTGCCAGTGTTCTGTAACATGCACCTCTTACTGACATAATAATTTCCAATAATGTGGCAACCTTATGTAAAATGACAGCTGTCTTGTATCATGGCAGCTCTCTTTTGTAACATAGCAGTTATTAAAGTGGTATTAAACCCCAAAACATTCAGTCAGGGGCGTACCTACAGCAGTCACAATTGTGACCCGGCCCCATTCTGCAGGGGGCCTGCGTGGCCCCCCTTTAAACCTGGATAGGAGGAGCAGCAGGGGCAGCTGCATATAGAGCAGGGATATGCAATTAGTGGACCTCCAGCTGTTGCAAAACTACAAGTCCCATCATGCCTCTGCCTCTGGGTGTCATGCTTGGGACTGTCAGAGTCCTGCTATGCCTCATGTGACTTGTAGTTCTGCAACAGCTGGAGGTCGCTAATTGCATATCCCTGATATAGAGGAATCAATCTTTCCATTTTCCTCCTGCAGATGCTAAATGCCTGTGAGAGGGAGAAGAGGAGAAGCAGGCATTCTACATGCAGCCCCAACAGGGCTTCTAGAAAATTGTAAAAAAAATTATAATAATCGTGTATAAAAAATGGTAAAAAAATACAAAAATAAAAAAACGACTGACAACAGTGGCGGAACTACCGGGGGCACAAACGTTGCACTTGACACCGGGCCCTGGTGTTCCACCACCAGACTCGGAGGGAAGGGCCCCGGCTGGGGGTCAGAGGGGCTCTTTATGATGTCTTGCACCGGGGGCCCTAAAAAGTTCCTAATTCCATCCGTTTTCATTAAGTATATGAACAATGCTCTCCAACTCCAATGCTCTCCAACTCCTAAAAACACTAATGCTAGGCTGTCTGAGGTTGCCCTATAGATATTATATCATCACCAAACTAAATTGAAAATCACTGTATTGAGGACATGTAATCGAACATCTTTGAATTCTCAATTCGCCCATAGCTATTTTTAATAAAAGTAAGCATTCACCAATTCCAGTCCTTACAAAGTAACTAAAGCAGGGCATATGAAAAAAACTTTATCTTCAGCACATACTGTAGTCTAAATTGAATACACATGTGGGTATGCCCTAAAACTGACAGTTTTATGGAGCTTTGGGAGGATAGCTATTGCTACATTTACGAAACTCTGACACTGGACCTTCCAATCCCAGTTCTTTCACCTGTAGAGATTCATGCAGCTGCTGTGCCCGTAGCTCCCTTCCTGCTTCCCATTCACAGAGCACTTTATATTATGTGAACCCATTCACAAAATACAAAGGCTTCTGTGAATGAACAGTAGAGGGGTGGGGGTGGGCAAAGATGCTGTGTGTGAGAAGGCAGCATTTCTCCTGTCAGAGACCTGAAATATAGCAATAGCTATCCTTCCAAAGCTCCATAAAACTCTTAGATTTAAATAAAAAAGATAGGTCCAGGAGACTGCATGCACCAGGTTGGATTTAACTAATAGTATGCCTTTATTACATTTTACAAAGTGGATGAATTCTTGGAATGTAGATTTGAGTTCTACTTTAGGGCCCATTGAACGTGTTCAAAACACACTGCACTTGCGATCTGCAGCAGGTGTCAGTGTTAACTTAAAGTATAACTTAACCACTTTCAGACCGGACCATTATGCAGCCTAAAGACAGAGGACTTTTTACAATTTTGCACTGGTTTAACTGGTAATTACGCGGTCATGCAATGTTGTACCCAAACGAAATTTGCGTCCTTTTCTTCCCACAAATAGAGCTTTCTTTTGATGGTATTTGATTGCCTCTGTGATTTTTATTTTTTGCTGTCTGTGCCCCGATTAAGGAGATTCACCCTCTCTTTTTGTTATAAGAAAAATCCAATAAACTCAATTTTAGTCATACTTTTAAGCCAAAATGTATTCAGCCACATGTATTTTGTAAAAAAAATGTCAATAAGCGTATATTTATTGGTTTGCGCAAAAGTTATAGCGTCTACAAACTAGGGTACATTTTCTGGAATTTACGCAGCTTTTAGTTTACGACTGCCTATCTCATTTCCTGAGGTGCTAAAATGGCAGGGAAGTACAAAACCCCCCCAAATGACCCCATTTTGGAAAGTAGACACCCTAAGGAAATTGCTAAGAGGCATTTTGAGCCCATTGAATATTTTATTTTTTTGTCCCAAGTGATTGAATAATGACAAAAAAAAAAAAAAAAAATGTTTACAAAAAGTTGTCACTAAATGATATATTTCTCACACATGCCATGGGCATATGTGGAATTACACCCCAAAATATATTCTGCTGCTTCTTCTGAGTACGGGGATACCACATGTGTGGGACTTTTTGGGAGCCTATCCGTGTACGGGACCCCGAAAGCCAAGCACCGCCTTCAGGATTTCCAAGGGTGTAAATTTTTGATTTCACTCCTCACTACCTATCACTACCTATCACAGTTTTGAAGGCCATAAAATGCCAAGATGGCACAAAACCCCCCCAAATGACCCCATTTTGGAAAGTAGACACCCCAAGCTATTTGCTGAGTGGCATGTTGAGTCCATGGAATATTTTATATTTTGCCACAAGTAGCGGGAAAAATGACAAACTTTTTTTTTTTTTTTTTGCCCAAAGTTGTCACTAAATGATATATTTCTCACACATGCCATGGGCATATGTGGAATTACACCCCAAAATAAATTCTGCTGCTTCTTCTGAGTACGGGGATACCACATGTGTGGGACTTTTTGGGAGCCTATCCGTGTACGGGACCCCGAAAACCAAGCACAGCCTTCAGGATTTCTAAGGGTGTAAATTTTTGATTTCACTCCTCACTACCCATCACTACCTATCACAGTTTTGAAGGCCATAAAATGCCAAGATGGCACAAAACCCCCCAAATGACCCCATTTTGGAAAGTAGACACCCCAAGCTATTTGCTGAGTGGCATGTTGAGTCCATGGAATATTTTATATTTTGCCACAAGTAGCGGGAAAAATGACAAACTTTTTTTTTTTTTTTTTTTTTGCCCAAAGTTGTCACTAAATGATATATTTCTCACACATGCCATGGGCATATGTGGAATTACACCCCAAAATAAATTCTGCTGCTACTTCTGAGTACGGGGATACCACATGTGTGGGACTTTTTTGGAGCCTATCTGTGTACGGGACCCCGAAAACCAAGCACCGCCTTCAGGATTTCCAAGGGCGTAAATTTTTGATTTCACTCCTCACTACCTATCACTACCTATCACAGTTTTGAAGGCCATAAAATGCCAAGATGGCACAAAACCCCCCCAAATGACCCCATTTTGGAAAGTAGACACCCCAAGCTATTTGCTGAGAGGCATGTTGAGTCCATGGAATATTTTATATTTTGCCACAAGTAGCGGGAAAAATTACAAACTTTTTTTTTTGCCCAAAGTTGTCACTAAATTATATATTGCTCACACATGCCATGGGCATATGTGGAATTACACCCCAAAATATATTCTGCTGCTTCTCCTGAGTATGGGGATACTACATGTGTGGGAATTTTTGGGAGCCTATCCGTGTACGGGACCCCGAAAACCAAGCACCGCCTTCAGGATTTCTAAGGGCGTAAATTTTTGATTTCACTCCTCACTACCTATCACAGTTTTGAAGGCCATAAAATGCCCAGATGGCACAAAACCCCCCCAAATGACCCCATTTTGGAAAGTAGACACCCCAAGCTATTTTATGAGAGGCATGGTGAGTATTTTGCAGCTCTCATTTTTTTTTTGAAAATGAAGAAAGAAAAGGAAAAAACATTTTTTTTTTTTTCTTTTTTCAATTTTCAAAACTTTGTGACAAAAAGCGAGATCTGCAAAATACTCACCATACCTCTCAGCAAATAGCTTGGGGTGTCTACTTTCCAAAATGGGGTCATTTGGGGGTATTTTGTGCCATCTGGGCATTCCATGGCCTCTGAAACTGTGATAGGCAGTGAGGAGTGAATTCACAAATTCACACCCTTAGAAATCCTGAAGGTGGTGCTTGGTTTTTGGGGCCCCGTACGTGGCTAGGCTCCCAAAAAGTCCCACACATGTGGTATCCCCGTACTCAGGAGAAGCAGCAGAATGTATTTTGGGGTGTAATTCCACACATGCCCATGACATGTTTGAGCAATATATCATTTAGTGACAACTTTGTGCAAAAAAAAAAAAAAAATAATAATAATTATTATTTTTCCCGCAACTTGTGTCAAAATATAAAATATTCCATGGACTCGACATGCCTCTCAGCAAAAAGCTTGGGGTGTCTACTTTCCGAAATGGGGTCATTTGGGGGGGTTTTGAACTGTCCTGGAATTTTATGCACAACATTTAGACGCTTATGTCACACATTACCCACTCTTCTAACCACTTGAAGACAAAGCCCTTTCTGACACTTTTTGTTTACATGAGAAAATAATTTTTTTTTGCAAGAAAATTACGTTGAACCCCCAAACAATATATATTTTTTTAAAGCAAAGGCCCTACAGATTAAAATGGTGGGTGTTTCATTTTTTTTTTCACTCAGTATTTGCGCAGCGATTTTTCAAACGCATTTTTTTGGGAAAAAACACACTTTTTTAAATTTTAATGCACTAAAACACACTATCTTGCCCAAATATTTGATGAAATAAAAAATTAGATCTTAGGCCGAGTACATAGATACCAAACACGACATGCTTTAAAATTGCGCAGAAACGTGCAGCGGTGACAAACTACATACATTTTTAAAAGCATTTAAACGCCTTTACAGGTTACCACTTTAGATTTACGGAGGAGGTCTACTGCTAAAATTACTGCCCTCGATCTGACCTTCGCAGTGATACCTCACATGCATGGTGCAATTGCTGTTTACATATGACGCCAGACCGACGCTTGCGTTCGCCTTTGCGCGAGAGCAGGGGGGGACAGGGGTGCTTTTTTTTTTTTTTTTTTTTTTTTTTATTATTATTGATTTTGCTTTTTTATTTTATTTTTCAACTGTTCCTTTCATTTATATATATTTTTTATCATTTTTATTGCTATCTCAGGGAATGTAAATATCCCCTATGATAGCAATAGGTAGTGACAGGTACTCTTTTTTGAAAAAATTGGGGTCCATTAGACCCTAGATCTGTCGTCTGCCCTCAAAGCATCTGACCACACCAAGATCGGTGTGATAAAATACTTTCCCAATTTCCCAATGGCGCTGATTATATCCGGCGAAATATAAGTCATGAAATGCTCGTAGCTTCCGGTTTCTTAGGCCATAGAGATGATTGGAGCCATTCTGGTCTCTGATCAGCTCTATGGTCAGCTGGCGGAACCACCGGCTGCATTCTCAGGTTCCCTGTTGGGACAGGAGAGCCAGAGAAAACCATGGAAGACGGTGGGAGGGGGGGGGCATTCCCTCCCACTGCTTGTAAAAGCAGTCTAGAGACTAATTAGCCACTAGGATTGCTTTTACATGAAAGCCGACCGCTGGCTGAAAAGAATGATACCAAGATAATGCCTAATCCTGCCGGCATCATTCTGGTATAACCACTCAAAGTCCAGCAACATACCAGTACGTTGCTGGCCCTTGTTTGGCATATATTGTAATCTTTTTTTTCATGCAGCCTGTGGGCTGAACGAAAAAAAAAGATTGATCGGTGGGTATGCCCACCATTAGAACCTCCCTTCATCCACCCACTTCTAATGATGGGCATACATGCACCATTTTGTTTTTAACTGTGGTGGTGAAATCACCTCCAACAGCGCTGGAGTCACGGATTTATGTATCGTGGGAGCAAGCGCTGTTGCTGTCAAGATAAATAAATCCGCGCTGCAGCTGAATGGCGTACCTGCTAAGCAAATTATGGTTAACAATAAAACAAAGTAACATTATAGTATAACAGTAAGATTTACCATACCTGCAAAGCAAATACCAAAAAAAACATAGTAAAAAATAAAACATTTTTTAATGCAACCTGTGCCTAAAATATATATATGCCGAAGCATGGGGGCATCCTCCCGCAAAAAAGTTATGCCGCGTACACGCGGTCGGAATTTTCCACGGGCAAGCCTCCGTCGGAATTTCAACCGTATGTAGGCGGCATTAGGAGCAAATCGCTCCTCCGCCCTCTGCTGCCCCCATGCTTCGGCATATATGCTCTTTTTTTTTAACTGTGGTGGTGAAATCACCTCCTACAGCGTTGGAGTCACGGCTTTATGTATCGTGGGAGCAAACGCTGTTGCTGTCAAGATAGATAAATCCGCGCTGCAACTGAATGGCGTACCTGAAAACAAAAAAAATGGTTAACAATAAAACATTGCAGAATAGAATACAGTAAAAAGGAGAACAATAGAGAGAGAATAGAGAGAAAGAGAACAATAAAACAACTATTTTTGTTTTTTTTATTTTATATTTTTTTTGTTTTATTTTTTACTTTTTTTTTTAAACTTTTGTTTGTAACTGTAACAGTTCTAACGGAACTGTTGTAACGGTTCCATCGGTTTTGGTCTCAAAATGCGATGGCATTCTTGAGAACGTGTGCCTAGTCTGTGCAATGCTGTACCCTACGCTAATACTCAACTAGTGTATGGTAGCGTTCGAAACATTCACCGATGCAAAGACCAGGATTGTCAGGACAGCGGGGACAATAATAGCGGGTGTCACGCCTAAATCCGCGCTTTCTGCAGACACGACATTTTCTTTGGGGGGCTTGTTGGGTAGGGGTACTCGGGAGGACATAAATAAAATGCCGCTCATGCAGCCGGCTAACTGCATTTGGTTGGGGAATGTGAGGCGGAGCACCGTCTGGAAACAGAAGGGCTCCGATGATCTCTTCCTGGAATTTAAGGAAGGATCCAGTACGTCCTGAAGCTCCGTATAGCACATGAGCATTCAGCAAAGCCAATTGGAAAAGGTAAATAGACACTTTTTTGTACCAGCGTCTAGCCTTACGGGCAACTAGGTACGGCGCCAACAACTGGTCGTTGAGGTCCACCCCTCCCATGTTTTGGTTGTACTCGTGGACACAGAGGGGTTTCGTCACAACACCAGCCGCCGTAGTAATTTGGACCGTCGTGTCTGCATGAAGGGAGGTAAGAACGAAAACATTCTTATTATCCCTCCACTTCATAGCGAGCAAGTTATTACACTTCAAGCAGGCTCTCTCCCCCAGCCTAAGACGGGACTCTACAAGCCGCTGGGGAAAGCCCCGGCGATTAGGTCGCATGGTGCCACATGCTCCAATCTGATGATCAAACAAATGACTAAACAGTGGCACGCTCGTGTAATAATTATCCACGTACAAGTGGTACCCCTTTCCGAATAAGGGTGACACCAAGTCCCACACAATCTTGCCAGCGCTCCCTATGTAGTCAGGGCAGTTTGTCGGCTCTATGTGGCTATCTTTGCCCTCATAAACCATAAATTTACATGTATAGCCTGTGGCCCTGTCACAGAGCTTATACATCTTGACCCCGTATCTGGCATGCTTGCTGGGAAGGTATTGTTTGAATGACAAGCGGCCAGTAAACTTAATCAGGGACTCGTCAACGCAGACAACTTGATGGGGAGTAAACAAGTCTGCAAAACGTTGGTTGAAATGGTTTATGAGGGGCCGAATTTTATAGAGCCGATCGTATGCAGGGTCTCCACGAGGACGACAGAGTTCATTGTCGTTGAAGTGCATGAACCGCAAAATCTGTTCGTATCGTGCCCTGGACATGGAGGCAGAGAACACGGGCATATGGTACATTGGCTCAGTGGACCAATATGAACGCAACATACCCATTTTAACTATGCCCATGATGAGGGAAAGGCCCAGAAAGATCTTAAATTCGGGGACCGTAATTGGTCTCCAATCTCTGGCAAGGGTGGACAACTGGGGATTAGCAGCGATGTGTTGACCAGCGTACAAATTGGTTTGGTCCACAATAGATCTATAGAGATCTTCGGTGAAAAACAGCGAAAAAAAATCAAGTGACGTAAAATCAGCTGTTTCCACCTGAATACCGGGTTGGCCAGTGAATGGGGGAAGTACGGGTTCTGCAGAAGTGGTGGGCACCCAATCAGGATTGGCAAATTCTGCAGGAAGGGCACTATGGGCACGACGGGCCTGTCTTTGTCGTCTTCTTGGTGGCAGCGGGACACTACTTGTGCTTGCCACCTCGCCAGCTGAAACTGCACTTATGGGACTCGCCACGTCACCACGTGATACTGCAGTGCTGGTTTGACTACGTCCAGGGTGTACTAGGCCGCTGGTGCTTGCCTGTTCACCAGAAGGAATAGCGGCTCTAGTACGTCTCTGCCTCCTACGAGCGACCTGCGGTTCCTGCACCTCAACAACAGAAGAAGGAGTTTGGGGTCTGGTACGCCTGACCTTAGCAGGGACCACAACTCCGCCGTCAGAGCTATCTGTCATGGAGCCGCTGTCGTCTACTGGGTCGTATTCTGAGCCTGATTCTGACAGATGAGTGACCTCCTCTTCACTATCTGTCATGCTCAGAAACAAGTAGGCCTGTTCACTAGTGTACGTTTGACTTGCCATTTTGGGCTCTAAATTTAGTAGTACACTAGTGAGACTCACAGGAAAAAAAAAAAGCTCCTGACTGTTAGCGACTGAATCAAAACGCTACCAAAAAACTGTAAGCGATCGCAGGGATCAGGCCTGACTCTGCGAACGCTGCAGTTATGTGTGCTTAGTGTTTTGTAAGTGACAGTGATCGATCGATACTGCACTTGGGTGGGCTGGGCGGAGGGGGAAAACGCAGGTGCTAGCAGGTATCTGGGCTGATCCCGCTAACAATGCGTTTTTGGGAACCCTAAACAGCTGGGGACGCTAGTATAGATCTGATCAGATCAGATATCGATCTGTTCAGATTCTATACCACTAAGGGAGGTGTATGCTGCGTGCGTGGGTGTTTGCGGTACTGGCACTAACCCGACGCTGCCTGGGGCGACGCAGACCCTATTTGACTCTAAAACCTTACTTATATCACCCGCCGGGCGATCAGGGGGTTAAACCTTTATTAGGTAATAAACGGCGGGTGCCCTGAAACTATAAAAAAATAAACTAACTGACCAGCGTCACCCGTAACAGTTATATGGTGATCACTGGTGAAAGGGTTAACTAGGGGGCACTCAGGGGGTTAAAACCTTTAGTAGGTAGTATATGGGGGGTCCCTGACCCTATAAAACGCTGCGGCAAACCTAAATACCTACCTCCCTAACTAGCGTCAACTGTGACACTAATACAGCGATCAAAAAAACGATCGCTTAGTGACACTGGTGACGGGGGGTGATCACGGGGTTAAACCTTTATTAGGGGGGGTTCCTAGACCTAAAGGGGGCTAAATCTAACTGCCCTAACAGTTATTAGGGTCACAATGCACCAATGCAGTTAACAGTAAAAAAAAAAAAAAAAAAAAACTGCTTTGGTGTCACTGTGACAGGGGGTGCAGGGGGGCAATCGGGGGGGGGGGGGGGGGGGGGTGTGTAAAGTGTGCCTAGAATGTTCTAATGTTAGTGTAGTGTAGTGTAGGTGTAGTGTTGTGCAACTCACGTGTCTTCTCTCCTCGGCGTCGGTTCGAAAAGACCGCCACGAGGAGAGATGACCTCACTTCCCCTGGCTCTGTACACAATACAGAGCCAGGGGAAGCATTCCATTGGCTGGGAGCGATCGCGAGGGGGGGGGGCACGAATGAGTGCCCCCCCCCTCATCTCCGATCCCTCCCCCAATGTCCCGGACAATTTACAGACACGGGGGCGGGCCCGATCGGCCCCCCACCCGCGTCTGTTAGGGATGACATCACTTCCTCTAGCCCTGTTTACATGACGGGGCTAGAGGAAGTGTTTCATTGGCTGGGAGCGATCGCGAGGGGGGGGCCACGAATGAGTGGCCTCCCCCTCATCTCCGATCGCTCCCCCAACGATGCCGACCGCCGCAGGCACCGGGGGGGGGGGGGGCCCGATCGGGCCCCCCACCCGCAGACAGGTAGGGACGTATATATACGCCCTCCTGCCTGTACGTGCCATTCTGTCGACGTATATCGTCGTGCGGCGGTCGGCAAGTGGTTAAAGAGTTGTTCCCCTAAAAAAAAAAATTAAAAGCCAGCAGCTACAAATACTGCAGCTGCTGACTTTTAATAATTGGACACTTACCTGTTCCAGGGTCCAGCAATGCGGGGGGTCGAAGCCCCGCTCGCCCCCCGATCCGCTCGGCGGTGCCGGCATTGCAACTGTGGGCACCCGGCTGTGGCTTCACAGCCGGGCACCCACTGCGCATGCGCGAGCCGCGCCGTGATACGCCGCACAGTCATCTGGGACCTGTCACGTGTCCCAAATGACTGACTGCGCTGAGGGGAAGTGATGTCACCAGCCCAGGCACTGAAGGAGGCAGACTACGAGGGACCCACTAGCAACAGGCAATTTTTCCAATTATTTTTTATTTTATTTTTTTTAGGAATTTTAAGCTATTTTTTTTTTTTTGGTGGAAACACCACTTTAAGGAAAAAAATATTTTTTAGTCTTGGATAGAGTGGAGAGGGATTAGAATGCTTGTCAGTTTTTATTGCTGTCTGTGCCCCCGTTTTTGTCCTGTTTACCGTCATCATTAAAGTGAAAATAAAAGAAATTAAAAAATGTTGGGTTGTCCCCAGAAAAGTAATGGAGGAGAAATCTTCCAATGGGGACACTGGTTCTGGGACCTGGAGGTCCCCAAGGAATTCCCTTAATTTGAAGGGATATCCTATCAATTCCTGTTTGGTTATGGGATGGGAAGTGAAATCCGCAATGGGACACAGATGGTGAAAAATAAATCTGACGGGTTATAACTCTCTCTTGCTCTATTCAAAATGAAAACTTTTTTTGCCTATAGTTCTACTTTAACAACACCCCAAACAGTGTGTTTACTTGCACAGAATCGCACTGTAAGCAGAACCATGCAATCTGGTTGCTATACGTCTTTTAAAGTAGTGCATGCACTACCGGTCCGGTAAATTGATTGTAAAGTCATACTTACCTGCTCTGTTGCAGTTGATTTGCACAGAGCAGCCCGGATCTTCCTCTTCTCGGGTCCCACTTCTGTGATCCTGGCCTCTCTCTCCTGTTCATTGCCCCTAAAGCAAGCAGCTTTCTATGGGGGCACCTGGGCGGAGTCACAGCTCCCTGTGTCTATTAAGACATGGAGCCCAGACAATATCTAGGTCCTTATATGCAATTCTCTGACTGCAACCAACATTAAGCATAAATGCATCCAGATACTCCCTACCGCCACCCATTGTTTTAAAACTTCACCTCTAGGTTGTTGTAACCCCAAAGCTTTACAATGTGTGTGCACATTATATACAGTACAACGATGGATTGCTGTAGATACATTTTGATAATCACATCCTTTTGAAAGCTCATCTCAAAAACACCTCTCACTGCAGAGGATGTGTGCTCTGTGCGTATGCAGGCGCGTGTATGTGGAATGCAACATCCGCCAAAAGATGATATGAGAACATTCAATTAGTTAGTGATTCACTGCCCATTTTACTGATGTTATAAAACTGTTCTGTGAAGCTGGGTAATGAAAAATGAAAACTGCCAAGCTGTCAGCAACAGCAATGTTCCTTACAGGATCCAAAAAACTCATAACTGGTCTTCATTAGATTCTAAATGGAAACTGTTAGGCACATTAGATTTGCTTGTGATTATTTCTGCAGTGGATCTGTTGGTGGAACGATGTTCGCTCTGTTGTATAGTCCTGCAATAACCTGACACATCATTAGCTCAATATTGATTGCTATCAACTTTCTGAAGTTTATATTAAAATTAACTCCATGCAGATATTAAAAGCAAACACATTTTTCAGCTACGGATGCTTTAAACACATTAAATATGTTTTTACATTGGGAAATGTCCAGAATCTGTCCTAAGCAAGGTATACACGGACAGAAAGTCAGCCGGTTCAGCAGGATGTGAACGTTTTTGTGTCACCGGTGCAAAAAAAAAAAAATAAACAAATAATATATATTAATAAATTATAATTTGATCTGCTGCAGTTAAATTGTCCTATACCATAGGCTTAGGAAAAGTTATATTTGAAAAAAGAGAGTATCTGCACTGATTCAAACATTTACTAGTATAATGTTACCACTGATACAGTGTGTAAACCCTATGCATCAACCTCACAGTGTATGTGCCCTTTAAACCAGCCTTACTGTAAAGTGCAACGTGACAATAAAGTGCCAATTATTAAAAAATTGTGCAGACTATCACTCTTTAGGACATCAATAATATTGCCAAAGACCACTATAAAGTGTAACATGACAATAAAGTGCCAAATAGCAAATAATGCATACGTATGTATTTCCAGAGTTCATTTCCATTTATCATATATATTCTCAAATTTTCATTCAATCTTTTCACCAGTTCATGTGCCGCCACCACCACCTTCTAAAATGGGCACTCACCAGAGCCTAGTAAGAATTTTGCCTTTGGTTCACCTGGGATAACCACTCCACTGTCCTGGCTTTGCTCCAGCTAGTTTACCGCTAGGTACTCCTTATTTCTACATATCAGTGATGGTATCCCATAAGAATTAAACAGCCATCATTGCGCAACATGTATGCAGAAAATATTTATCTATCTTGACTAAAACGTAAGTATTCACAATATATAAAATACAAACTCACACTTTGTAGTGCCTAGAGACCGACACTGAGTCTGTCCAGCTATTTGTTTTAGGAATCTGTCACGCCGCTGTTTCTCGATCCCGGCGTGTGTTCCAAGCCTCGATTTGGTACAGGTCTATGAACAGGAAGTGACGTCTGTAATTACCCACTAGCGTCATCAGGAAGCAGGTTCAGCAGGATGACTGGCTTCTGTGTAACGATCATGCTGAAAAAACAGCATTCCATCAGCTCTTGCAGCCAATGGTAGCAAGAGCTGATCTGTGTATTCTGACAGGGGGGGGCTCCCCTGGTACCCTAAATCCAAATTTGCTTTTAATCCTTGTAGTGTGGGGGCAGCCCCACTATAAAGGAGGATTTATGTTTTCCTCAGAGTACATTTATTGGTTTATATTTAGATGCTTAGAATTCTTTGTAAAAAGGAACGCTGGGCACTTCTCCAGTAATTCACATTGTTCTGGCTACTATTTATTCCTGTGTGTACCTTCACTGCTTGAAGCCCAATTTTTGGGGGTTCCCTTTGTGAAGCTTAATCAGCACTCTCTATGTTATCACCCCCTCTGCGATTAGCACACCTACAGTGACTCTAGAACAGTGTATAAGAAAGAATAACTTGTAATTTTATTCATACCTCCCAACTTTTTGAGATGGGAATGAGGGACACCTATCAACAAAAGGTATGCAGGCATAGGACAGACCCCTTGCCACGCCCCCTTAAAGGAGAATTGTACAAAAAAACAAGAATGGTTAAACCCACAAGTGCTTTTTTTACCACTAATATTCCTTTATATTGGCTTTTGAAATTTACAAATGCAGTAATTTAGGAATCAGATGAAAGGTTTAGCACTGGAACACTTTTTGATAGATAAAAAGTACATTTTATATACAGCTATATATATCAGACCAAAATGAGGGACAAATGAGGAGGAATGAGGGACAGAGGGACATTGCTCGAAATCAGGGACAGTCCCTCGAAATCAGGGACAGTTGGGAGCTATGGTTTTATTGATGCTGTCTGCTTAATCTCCCCTACTCTGTCCTCTCTGGCTCCCATCCACTCTGTTCCCTTGCTGACATGCCCCCCTCCTATGCTTTTATTGCACTGCCAATCACCTCTCATTAAGCATTCATTTCCTACAGAGCAGCGGTATTGACCACGGTAGCTCTGGATCTTCTGCACAAATCCAAACAGGACAAATTGTCAAAAGCACTTTGCCCCCTAGGGCACAGGACGCAGAGAAATATATGTGATGAGACTTCTTTTTTAAGCAGGAACACTCAACAATCTCCATATTCTATCTTACAGGTTTCTTTGAATAACTTGTATTTTAATGTAAACAACTGCAACTAGGCGTGTATGCATTTAATTTAGCACATTCTGAAGTGTAATATAGATAGTGTAAAAATATATGTATAAAGAAGGCAAAATACTGGTCTATGGGCCTAGGCAGGTCCACTGAGTAAACAAAAAGTGAGAAGCAAAAAAAAGCATTCTATGGGGTCCAGGCAGTTCTGAAATAGCTACAACCCTTGTGCTACATGATTAGGCAATTGCTCTTAAGTCCCTATCAAGTAACATAAGTCCTAACCCACATGTGTTAAACACAAGGCCACACTAGCCCACCCTTTTTTGAAGCCTCTGGCTCTAATCACGTGCTTCAAAAAAAAAAAAACAATTGGAATCCATGCGTCCAGTGCCCCACAAGTAGATTAGGGGGCTGGGCGCATGGATGGGGGGGGGTGGCGCCCGTGCGCCTTTCATAACGGGCTGCCACTGCTCACACTCTCCCGCAGCTGTGGCAACCCTCTCATTGTTGCCCTCAGCAGTCAGCAGCAGAGATGAGGACTGAACTCCTCCACCAGATCCTGCACTTCTTTATTCAGCCACGAAGAGGCTCGTCTCTGCCCTCACCCCTTCCCTGCCTCAGTAGTCGGCAACAGAAAGAAAGACAGAACTCCTCCTACTGATCCTGCTCCTCTCTGTGCAGCCCAAGCGCCCCCCCCCTCCCCTGACCTCAGCGTTAAGCTGACTCCAGCCCTCCTCTGGTCCTCCTCCAGACTCTGCACTTTCTGCTTCCCAGCTCCACCCCAAGTTTCTTCCCAAAAGCAGCATAAGGTAAGGGGGGTGCACTGTGATGTAAGGAGGGGTGGGGGCCTCTTGATTTGTGATGATGGGAGGGGGGCTCTTGACATGTGATGTAAGGGGGGTGGAGTGCTCTGACATCTAGTCTTACAGATACAACTGGCCCTTTGAGGGTAACCATAATGCTGATGTGGCCCGAGATGAAATTGAGTTTGACACCCCTGTCTTTCTACTTTCTATTAAAAAATGTCTATGCTACTTTGTTTATGCCGGTCACTTCCGGTCATCCTGTCTTTGGACCAGGAAGTGAGGGTGAATCTCCACAGTGGAGACCTAACAACAAAACAGAACTTACAAAGATTCTAACTTTTTCCCATTGTGTTTGTAATAAAAAAATATTTTAGCTGGCGTATAACTAAAATAGCACTATGAGATGTTACCATAATGAGTTTCTTTGTAGTTAGACATATTTATAACCGAAGAAGAGACCATGCAAAAGAGATTCTCTTAGCTGGGATATAAATTTCAGGAATGTAGCAACACAGGGGGCCAGAGCCCGGTCCTCTTACATCACCCTACTGGAAAGCCTTTACTAAGACCAAGTAGATGGCCTGTGTTTTTTTATTTAATTGTATATTTTTTTTTTTGGGATTTACGACCCAAAGCAACTGCAGATGCCACAAAGAGACAGGTTTGAGGACACAAAAAAAAACCCAGGGTACTTGACAGGTGGTGCGGTTGTACTGAGTGCAATTATGTCACAATGAAATATACCTACAGGCATTTTTCTCTTTAGTTTCAGATTAATTAAAACTCATATTTTTTTCTGCCATCTGTGTCCTATTGAGATCTCCCTTCATTTCCTTCCCACAGGCACAATAGGAAACAAGAAACTTTCCAAACTTAAAGTGGTGTTTCCACCAAAAAAAAACAAAATAGCTTGAAATTCATAAAAAATTAAATAAAAAAAAATAATTGGAACAAAAATGTAACTTACCTCTAAATGCCTGTTGCTAGGGGGTCCCTCGTAGTCTGCCTCCTTCAGTCTCCGGGCACTGACATCACTTCCCCTCTCCGCAGTCAGTCATCTGGGACACGTGACAGGTCCCAGAATGACTGTGCGGCGTATGAGCAGTGGGTGCCCGGCTGTGAAGCTTTAAGGAAATCCTCTCTTGCACAGTTTTCACTGGACCAAGTGTCCCAATTGGAAGATTTCCCCTCTAATCAAAAATTAAAAAGAGGTTTTAGCTTTGGATAAAGTGTAACACCAGGCACAGAGCCTTGAGGCGATTCAGTTCGCATTTGCAGCGCTATACAAATCATTCATTCATTCATTCATAAATTATGATGAATAAATGAGTTACGTTTTCTAAGTTATAATAAATGACCAGATTGCTACACGGTAATTTAAAATATAATAAATGAAAAAAAATCCAAACCATCATGGCCCTGTGTGAAAAAGTGATTGCCCCCTAAACCTAATAACTGGTTGGGCCACCCTTAGCAGCAACAACTGCAACCAAGCGTTTGCGATAACGTGCAATGAGGCTTTTACAGCGTCCTGGAGGAATTTTGGCCCACTCATCTTTGCAGAATTGTCCTAATTCAGTTACATTAGAGGGTTTTCGAGCATGAACGGCCTTTTTAAGGTCATACCACAACATCTCAATAGGATTCAGGTCTGGACTTTGGCTAGGCCACTCCAAAGTCTTCATTTTGTTTTTCTTCAGCCATTCGGTGGTGGACTTGCTGGTGTGTTTAGGATCATTGTCCTGCTGCAGAACCCAAGTTCGTTTCAGCTTGAGTACACGAACAGATGGTCGGACATTCTCCTTCAGGATCTCTTGGTAGACAGCAGAATTCATAGTTCCTTTTATCACGGCAAGTCTTCCAGGTCCTGAAGCAGCAAAACAGCCCCAGACCATCACACTACCACCACCATATTTTACTGTTGGTATAATGTTCTTTTTCTGAAATGCAGTGTTCCTTCTACGCCAGATATACTTGGACACACACCTTCCAAAGAGTTCCACTTTTGTCTCATCGGTCCACAGAATGTTGTCCCAAAAGTCTTGGGGATCATCAAGATGTGTTGTGGAGAAATTTGTGACGAGCTTTGATGTTCTTTTTGCTCAGCAGTGGTTTTCTCCTTGGAACTCTGCCATGCAGGCCATTTTTGCCCAGTCTTTTCCTGATGGTGGAGGCATGAACACTGACCTTAACTGAGGCAAGTGAGGCCTGCAGTTCCTTGGACGTTGTTGTGGGGTCTTTTGTGACCTCTTGGATGAGTCGTCGCTGCGCTCTTGGGGTAATTTTGGGCGGCCGGCCACTCCTGGGAAGGTTCACCACTGTTCCATGTCTTCACCATTTGTGGATAATGGCTCTCACTGTGGTTCGCTGGATTCCCAAAGCTTTGCAAACACTTTTTCACACCACTGTATATAGTATAGCTCCTGTTGCACTTCCGCCCACTCCAGATATAAATTTGAGGGTAAGTTTCTAATACACATCACTGCAAAAACAAAATGCCAAGGACATTATTTTTTGAACGGGTCACTGCAGGTTAACAGGGATCACACAAACATTTTATGATAAGATATTTAATTAAAATAAACTAAGATAAAAAAACAGGCTCTTCATTGAATTCACTCCATGAATGTTAAATCTTGAATATGGTGAAATGCTATGAAATCTAATATTTTAATTGCAAATTGAATTTACCACAGCTGAGTAGATGCATCCTGTTGTGCTGAGACTGGTGAAACAAAGAAGTATAGAACAGGAGATGAGCTAATTGCTTGTATTTAACACTGTCCTATCAAACAAGGGAAACAATGGGATCAATACTTGTCAAGAATCGTTAGGAAATGGAAGTTTTCCTACAGAATGGAAACACTTTAACGGGCAGTTTAGCAGTTGTAGACTTAATGTACCAATAATTGGGTTATTCTGACATCTGACTGACTGGGGTGATTGTTTGTTGCATATACAAGAGATACATCCACAAAGGTCCACTTCTATTGTTTTCTACCCAATAAGAACGTGCAACATGAATTGCGTGTTATATTTTAATCTGCAACTGTATGGCCATCTTTACATGAAGGGAGGTGAAACTGATGTTCAAATTAGCAACTTTAAGCCTGAGACAGCAGAGAGTATGTGGCAAATTACACAGTTTTGCAGTGGGGTTGGTTTTCGCAAGACAAGTTTTTGTAAACCCTCACAGAAAATCATAAAGGCCTTTCTTCTTTTCTTCTTGGTGGCAATGATCTGCAAGCTCTGTTCCCATCACAGTGTGCTGCATCCATTTCGTCTAGTAAGCATTGTTTCTGTATTTTAGATCATCGGGCTAAAGCATGGGTGCTCAACCTCTGCCCCTCCTGCTGTTGCATAAAACTACAAGTCCCATCATGCCTCTGCCCTTGGATGTCATGATTGTAACTGTCAGCCTTGCAATACCTCATGGGACTAGTTATGCAACAGCTGAAGAGCCACAGGTTGAACACCCATGAGCTCAGTAGATCACATGTCCTAGTGACATGGCTTCACGCCTTCCTTGCTGGCCATGTAGAGCAGAGTGTCCTGTCAGTCAAGCATCTGATCCACCCCACGGGGGGGTCAATCAAAAGGTAAGCCATTGGGGCTTATTTACTAAAGGAAAGAAGGCTATTCACTTTATTATAGAACTTGCACTTTGCAAAGGAATTGTCCCCTATCTTAGTGAATGTGGTGAGCTTTCACAAAGAATAACCAATTCTGTGCAAAGAAAAAAAAAAAGAGACAAACTACTTTTTGCTTTTGCATGACTGGATGATGGAAGTCAGCACAGCTAACCTGCAAGTGAACAACCTATTTTCCTTTAGTAAATCTATCCCACTTTCACCAAAACATGTGACATGCTAAGGCCTAGCCAAGACATGATGAGCTATGAAGAAAAAACACGGTCATGTGACCTAAGATTTAATGTATAATAGAAGGAATTAAAACATTTTTGTTATAACATTCTTTTTTTTAACATTTTGCTCTTTTACAGAATCACTGGTGTGTGCCCTGTCCTTACAAAATGTTCTTAATTAATGGGTTAACAAGCACTTTAAGGCTTGTCTTGCAGATTTATATCTGTATCATAAAATTTTATAGCAGAAACCTTAACAGAAATTCATCCAAAGCGTGGGTTAATTTAGGTTGGGTTTTCCAGGTTCAATGTCCTGCTGGATCTTCAGACCCCATTAACACCTCCAGATATCTGAGGTGTGTTTCCTGAAGTACTTCAATATTTAACATCAAGATTCCAATTATATTCAGGGTGTCCTTTCACACCTGGGCATATTGTTGCCTGAAGTTTCTTGTTTGAAGCTCTAAAAAGTACATGAGCTTCTTTGGGCCACAGGCACGTGGTTTTGGCCCCTATAGCCTTGAATAGAAGCTCCTGAAAAATGCATGTATAGAAAAATTATTTTTTTTGCACAATTTCTTGCCTATTATCCTCCTCCTAATAACTTGCTCTCCATTGGCTACAACAAAATCACGCTAGCTTAAAAAAGTGCTCCAAAACTGCCTGAAAATGCTCAAACTTTAGTATGAATGGGGTCAAAATCTGGTTAGCTAATCTATTATAAGTAACAGATCGAAAAACAGAACCAAAAATACATGTATGTGAGAATTAGGGGAAGATTTACTAAAACTGATGTACGCAGAATCTGGAGAAGCTGTGCATAGTAACCATAGATTTTAGTAAATCTCCCCCTTAGAGTCTTGTTCAAAGCTTGGTTTTGTTTTTGTTTGTTTTCTAAAGAGGGAGTCCTAGACCCGTTATCTATGTGGTCTGCAGCTCTTCTGAGAAGATTTCCCCTTACTTCTGGTTGTGTCTGCCACCGGAGACAGGAAGTGGAAGGATTTCAGCACTCTGACCCTTCCCCTCTTTTTCTTAGCTGGGGTTAAATGTTTAACAACAATAACCCTTGGCTTGAAGTGCTACGCTTTTATTTATTTTTTTGCTACCTTGTTTACATGCAGCATGCTGCAGATCTGTCTATTGATCATGGTAGTAGAGGCCCCGTTTTTTATTGTGCCATACAGGGCCTGTGTTCTTGGCTTTGTGGGCAAATGATTAAATTGCCCACTGCCAGACGTTCTATGAATTACAGAAGAGTAGATGTGGAAAATTCCATGTGCTGCACTGACTGCCAGAATTACAAATCGTGAACAAGGTCTGTGCCAGACTCCAAGGGAAAGAAAGCGTATTGGTGATCACAGAGCAGAAAACCCACATAGATTAGTTACACAGTAAAGGAAAATGACACTTGTCTTCAATTCATTACACTGACTACATTTATTGGAAGGGAATGTCATTGCAATAAGGCAGCTTTGTATTTTAATCTAAACAAATGAGAAAATCTCCCCTTACTCCTCCAGATTACACAATGCTATCATCTCTGACATGAATGACTTCAATAATGTCATGAATTTGGAACAAAATGAATTAGGTGTCCTTTTAACGGATCAGAAACGTATTGTTTTCTGTACAGATGATTGCCACAAACACAGCCTTACCATCTAATGGCTGGTTATAAGTTACATCGAAGAAATTTGTGCAAATGTATGAAACATCACTCAATTTTCTATTCATGCTAAAGGCAGTAAACCATTTTTCCAGTTCAGCTAATATAATTACCTGAAATCTGATTTTTATTGTGTTGCCACACAACAGTTGGAAATTAAAATCAAGCCTGGAATGGGACTGTTAACTGTATCAGTTGCCGTGCAGGTAGCGGAGCTACTCAGGTAAGAGAGAGTTCAGGAAGGGGAGGACGTTGTGTGTCAAAGAGCGAGAGGTGGGGCATTGGCACAGTCAGTAGTTTCTAAAAAAAATTAACAAGCCTCAACTTAGGCAGGCATAAGACACAACAAGAATTATGTATGGCAAGTGTACATGTAGCACCCTGTCCTCAATAGGGACTAATACTTAAATTTAGCTATGTTGGGTGGTAGTCAGCCAAGCTTAATTTTGTTTATTTCATAATTTATTTTTTTCCCCTACACTCAGTGGAGCTGTTTCTCACTGCTGCCAGTAGATGTCACTGGTAGAATGAGATTCCACAGTAAAACTGAGTTATGAATATTTATATTTCCATCAGCCAACCAGTAGGAGGCTGATTGCTGGTGCATGCTGGGGTAGGATATAAATATTTGGGGCAGCCAATGTGGTCTCTCTTTCCATAGGCAGTGGCTTTGGAAAGTGCTGTTGGACTGATCTATCGTGTTAGGCCCATAGCCTGTGTGGGGCCTATATGTGCTCTGGATGTGGAGATAGGCCTGTAGTGATCCTGAAGGCTGCCCTGCCTGTCGATGGGGGAAGCTTTGCAGGATCAAGGCCCAGAGGGAGGACCTTTCTAGAGAAAGCCAGGATGAAGGCTTGTTTCTCACAAGGGCCCAGTGACTCTCTTGGAGAGGAGGCATGGAAGCTTATGAAACAGTACAGAGGGCTCTGAAACCTGCAAGAGAGAGAAAAGTCTGTGAACCAGCTGAGGTGCTGCCTAGAGCGTTCCTGGCTGGTGTAAAGGTTCTGACACTGTGAAGTTGGACATGGATCTGGAGTAGTCTGTAAATGATTTGCTTGGGTATCTGGGATCCATAACTCTCTCCTCCTTGGGTGTGATGACCAATAAAACCCTTTAAAAGACAGAAAGTGACTGGTGCCCAGTGTTCTTCCAGTCCCCTCTTTTAGCCATGGACTCAGCCCTGGTGGCCCACCTGTCTCTGGACGTACCACCATGCTTCCGGGGGTCAGGGGAATGCTACATATATGCTTCCCTTTCAGAGGGTAAAACAGTCCCAGATTATGTGTTTTAATTGTGTATTCAGCTGTTTGACTTTAGCTGGAGTAGCACTTTACTCTTGTATGCTGCTATAGTGCTCATATACATGGAATGAAATATAATGTTCCATTTTGCAATTTTCATCAATCAAAGAATTTAAAGGTAGCTGTAAATAAAATCCCCAGTCTCTTGGACATCTTCTTTAAAGCAAACCTGCCACCACAGATTACAGCTTAAAAAGAATCTATACTACTCTCCTAAACACAGGTTGTTTAGTATTATCATGACAGGTGTCTTCGAAGGTCATAAAGCCAAGGCATTTATTAGGATGAAACTGCTGTGCTTTAATAATGGTAGCACAGAATATAATCCTCAGTGCATCCTTTCAGGTTGCATTTCAGGATATGCTTAATTTGGTTCTCAGTACTGACTTTTCAAAAATAGGTAATATTTGCATATCTCAGTGTCCAACGTATAGAAGGAGAGGCCGTGAAGCAATGGGTTCACAAGTAAAGCTGACCATAAAGGAGTACATTTTTTTTGATCAGTGCTGCAGTGCTGCAGTCTATATGCTACAGTGCTGATCGCATGGAAATCTCCCCCTGCCAGTGTATACAATAAAATAGAAATCCAAGCTGCCATGCTGACCTTCCATTCAGAGTACCTTTAGCCACAAGATTGTCTCAGTCTTCCAGGTGGAAAGATACGGGCATCATTTAGCCTGGAAGACTGAGGACTGATACTGTGGGTGCAGGACATCATTGGACTGCCACTGAGGTTCTAACGTGATGGACTCTTTGCATCATCAGAGGAACACCCAAGGGCCCAGAGAAGAGTTGATAAAGAAGAGGACACAACACATTGCATGAATAGCAATTAGAGAGCAGGGGTCTGAGTTGGGCTTTAAGGAGGGGCAGCAGGATTTGGGGCCCAAAGAAGGTTTGCCTATCCAAAACAGCCATATTTGCTCATATTTTAGCTAATTTGTTACCCTGCTGCCCACTCACTTTTGATCCCTGCACTCTGCTTTATATCATTTGAGCTGAAGAAATCAAGACCCAAATAAGTCTGTAGGGATTCCCCAATCTCGGGCCTGAATTAACGGGAGGGCGTCCACGTACATCCTCCCGTGCATAAGCTGCCCGGGGGCGTGCTCTGTGGTCAGCGAGTCAATGAGACTAGGCTAATCACAGATTGCAGTAAGGAGCCGATCCTGGTCCCTTACCACGACAATGACAGCTGATCACGTAATGTAAACAGAAGATTGTAATCGGCTTTTTTTCCCCCTCATGCTGTGAGGAGAAAAAAAAGTCCACTACCGGCTTCTGTCAGAGGGACATCGGTCTCGCACACGGACACCCCCTGCTGCTAAGCAGTTCCCACCAGTGCCACCTGCCAGTGCCCCCCAGGGCCACCTACCAGTGCATATCAGTACTGCTTATCAGTGCCCACCAGTGCCACCTATCAATGTCCACCAGTGCCACCTATCAGTGCTGCCAACCAGTGCCCATCAGTGCCAACTCTCAGTGATGCCTATTAGTGTCACTTACCAGTGCCCATCAGTACTGCTTCATCAGTGCCGCCTATCAGCGCAGCCTATCAGTGCCCATCAGTACAGTCTATTTTGTTTTATTTTATTTTCTGTATTTTTTAGTTTTTTTAGCAAATAATAAAAAACCCAGCAGTGATTAAATACCACCAAAAGAAATCTCAATTTGTGTGAAAAAAATGATAAAAAACTTAATTTGGGAACAGTGTTGCATGACCGCACAATTGTCATTCAAAGAGTGACAGCACTGAAAGCTGAAAATTGGCCTGGGCAGGAGGGGGGTTTAAGTGCCCAGTAAGCAAGTGGTTAGGAGCTTTTGAATGAAATTAGTTGACTCAATAATGCCAAGATCAAATGCTGATTTTTTTAGAGTTTCCATACTAACATTCTAATTACATTCTACTTGTTTTTGGCAGCTTTAAGAGGAAGTAAACTGTGCCAGATTTTTTTTTTCTTTTAATTATTAATACTTACCTTAGAACGAAGCCCTGCACCGCTACGCTGTCAGCTCTGACAGATGCTTCCATCTTCATCTGGGGTTCATGTCCTCTGTCTGTCTGATTGGCCGCGCCGCGATGACGTCTCTCCTGCACATGGGAGTCACGGACCGCGGCACGGAGCTCTGAAGGGACAGCGTGGGTATATCGTCCCTTCAGAGCGCATGCGCCAGTGACATCCCCGGCTGCATGAAGTGCGAATATCTCCTAAACTGTGAAGGTTTAGGAGATATTCAAAGTACCTACAAGTTAGCCTTATTATAGGTTTACCTGTAGGTACAAGCCTGCAGAGAGGGTTTACAACCTTTTAAACTTCTAACATAGACATCCAACTTAGTCAGGTTTTCTCTATAGGAGCGATAGCAAGGAGCCTGTAGTGGTTATATTTGGAAATGTCTCTCCTGCATGACAAACCGATAGGAAAAATAGTTTGGGTTCCCAGATCACCAGATTACGGAAGCCCAGCACTCTGTGTATGTATTTTAGGGCTTCATTTATGACTGATATGTGCCTCATACGGCCTAAAATTGCATTTAATCAAGAAAAGCCTTTTCTTTTGGGGTAAATAATTACATTTTATTAGTGATTCCTTTAATCTGCCCTTTTCTGTAGTCTGTAAAATTCAGTAGGTACTTTTACAATGAAATGTTCCCTTTTCTAAAAAGACACAAAAGTTGGAAACATACCAATCAATAGCAAAGTCACAGTGAAGTATTTCAAGGAGCTCCCTCTGCAAGAAGTATTCTGCTTGAGCAACAAATTTCAAGCAAGGTTCTGTGACAAATGATTCAGGGTAGCTGCGTGCACATAATATTACAATCAATTTGATTCTTCAATTATACTTGACTCAAGAATGTTTCACTTCTGTACCAATTACCAACAGCTTTTTCTCTACTTAGAAAACTATTGCATTCAATATTTGTCAAGCATCTTCTTGTATGTGTGAAATCCCAGGTGAAAATGCAGCACTTACACTAAGCATCTTTTCATTAGTATTACTTTGGCACGTTCATTTGACTCCTGCAGCGATATTCTTTTATCTAGCAAGCCGGCTTTTGTCAAAGGCTGGGATTTTTACCGGAGGAACACACCCGCATATTACTTAGCTATTCTATTCTGGAGCAGGTGACTTTTCTGGGTCACAGTTTACCGTATAATCATTCCACATTTTCTTTTACATACAATACTTTTTGAGTAGGAGGAAGAAGTAAAACATCTATTAACCCCCTTTTTACTATTAACAAGAGACAAGAAAAACACTCTAAGTCCAACGCTGCCCAAAGCTAGAATTTTTTGTTCTTTATTACTCCTTCAGACTCCAGAAGACCCCATATGCGAGATTACCCTGGAAGTAGAAAAATGAAAGTATCAGCGGTGCTCAAAGTCCTCATGTGTATCTTTGGCTCACAGTGAGCCAGGTGCCAGGTTCGGAGAGCTTGTCCTCATTCAGCATAGCTCAGCAAACATGATAGCTAAGCCACACACTGATGACACCACACCGTGGATTTTATTTTGCCAAGTTGACTTCCTGGACAGTCCTCGCCTTTGGCATTCGGCCACACCCCTCTGATGCACTTCCCCCAATTGAGCCTAATTGTAGAGGTTAAACCCAGTTGGGGTGAGATGCTTCAGACGGGCCCTGCAGTGGTTTGCTTCTATGAGTTTTGCACATGGCTAAAAAATGTACGTCACTCTCTTACAGCTGAGCTCAGAAATTATGTTTATTCTACACCAGTCATTCACACCTAGCTTTTTGTGCAATCCTGAAGCTGGCCTTAAACTTGGCCAGTTTTCTAGCGGTTTCAACCATATTCAATTGAGCTTGAACCAAAATACCATACAATCGAACGTGAAAATTAGTGGTTTCAATTGACCAAAAGGAAATGAGATCTTATGCCGCGTACACACGGTTGGAATTTTCGTCGGAAAAGGCTCTGATGGTTTTCCGACGGAATTTCGCTCAAACTGTCTCGCCTACACATGGTCACACCAAATTCCGATGGTCAATAACACCACGACATACAACACGTTCGACGGCACTATAAAAGGGAAGTTTAATGCTTCCGAGCATGCGCCGAATTGTTTCCGAGCATGCGTCGGTATTTTGAGTGTCCGAATTGCATACACACGATCGAAAAATCTGATAGAAAGGTTTTCCGTCGGAAAAATTAAGAACATGCTCTCAATCCAAAGTCCATCGGAAATGCCGACAGAAAAAGACAGATGGGCATACACACGGTCGGAAAACCCGATCAAAAGCTCCCATCGGACTGTTTCCATCAGAAATTCCGACCGCGTGTACGTGGCATAACTTGCCTCGATTGAACCTGGCAAAACAATCTGTTTGCTTTAGTTGAAATTGCTGCTGTTCATTTATTTTGATTGATTTTTAAAAAAACCTGTATCATAGTTGTCAATTTAAAGGAGGAGTTTGGGGTGACTAAACAAACATTCATACTAGGGTTGCCACCTCATCCCTTTAAAACCAAACTGTCTTGCTGAACCTGACTCCAATGTCGAGTAAGCGTTACCGTAAATCCCTATTAAAACACCTACTGAATGCAGCCAGGGCGTGTATCCCCAGTATGTGGAAGCAGCAGTCCCCCCCGACAGTGAAACAGTGGTTTGCGAAGATTAGCGACATTCAGCGGATGGAAAGCCTTACAGCAGCCCTGGGGGACAGGGAGGAAGAACATAACACGCGATGGACATATTGGGATCTGTTTCGGTATTCAGACAACTACAAGTCCTACATTTAACCAGGCAGTCCTTGGGCAGATTAGGGCTAGGGGTCGTTGGCCCCGCCAGAGCAACACTCTTACTTCCTCTCCCTCCGCTCTCCCCATTCTTACTCCCCTTTATTGCTATCCTTTCCCTTCTCTCACCTTTATTGCTATCCTTTCCCTTCTCTAGGGACACCAATGGTGTTACCCACCCCTTTTTCTCAGAAATAAGAAAATCCCCTGGAATGCGATACCCCACTTTGGCACCACTCCCATACTCCTAGGAGTAAAAAGTTAAAAAATAAATAAAATAAAACCAAACTGTCAGGGCTGGGCTCAGCCCTTCCTTCTCAAAGCTGGTCGCTCAGCTGTCGGCTAATTGCCAGCTCCTATCTCTCCACATTGACTCACCTGTTAATGATATCCTGCTCATCAGTCCTGCCTACTTAAGCCGTCTAGTCCAGATGATCTCTGCCTTCACCTTGGTCACATCTCTAGACACGCTCTCCTGTGTTCCTGTTAAAGACTTGCTTGGCTGACATTATTTCTGGATCCAGATCTTACTTGCTGTTCTACTACGCTCATCTCTGGCTCCCTGACGTTTTGGCTTGTCTGACTATTTGTTCCGGTTCATGAACTCTGGCAATGTTTTGACTACGTTTACTTTGTATACCTTTTTTTTAATTATTATTAAAACAAGTGTGATTTAACTGTACTTCTGTCTCTGATTCATGGTTTCTGACAGTAGGCGAAGGCAGTGAATTGCAGAAGATGCAGTGAATCCACTTGTTGGTAATATCTTTTACAGATTGGAGTCGCACAGCTCACCTGGAATCTCCCACTGTGGCTTCTCCGGTACAACCTGTGTTGCAGGCCATCCTTGCTGTTCCAGTCTCTCTGCAGAGAGTTTGTGACTTCTTTTAAAAGGGTATTTTATGTTCCTGCATGCTTCGCTTCTGCTGCCAAGTGCCTCATGTCCATCAAACAGAGGTTGCTTGGAACACTGAAAAAACACTGCTTTTTCTCATGGTCTCTCGGATATCATCAAGGATGAGATAGCAGCCCGAGATATACCCACTGAGCTGGAAAGGTTTATCATGTCTGCCTGTTCCGTGTGTGCTCAGATTAAGACTCCACAAAACCTTCCAGTGGGCCTCCTACAACCCATAACCAATGGAGGGAGGCCCTGGACCCACCTGTCTATGGATTTCATTGTGGAGTTACCCAACTCCCAGGGCAATACAGTTATCCGGTTCTCGAGAATGTCCCATTGTATTCCACTTCTAAGGAACTGGCTTCCATTTTTGCTTGGGAGATCTTTCGCTTACATGGACTAACCAAGGTGATTGTCTCAGACAGGGGTAGTCAGTTTGTGTCCCGGTTTTGGCGAGCCTTTTGGGCACAGTTGGGAATTCAGCTTGCTTTCTCCTCTGAGTAACACCCGCAGTCTAATGTGGCCACAGAACGAGCCAATCAGTCCTTGGAGCAATTCCTATGTTGCTATATTTCTGACCATCTTAACAACTGGTCAGACCTCTTACCGTGGGCGGACTTTGCTCACAATAGTGCCTTGAATTCTGCTTCCCGATTGTCCCCATTTATGGCGAACTATGGTTTCCAACCTTCCATGTTGTCTGACTCATTTGTTCCGCAGAGCATTCCTGCATTAGAGGAGCATCCCTGTGGTCTTTGTTCCACTTCGGCACAAGTCCAGGAGGCTTTGCGACATGATAATGAAAGGTACAGACTCCATGCTGACCGCAGACGCCTGCCAACGTCTTCCTACGAGGTTGGGGACAGGGCCTGGCTGTCATCTTGCAACCTCCAACTTTGTGTTCCCTCTCTGAAGTTCGCACCTCAGTTAATTTGGCCTTTCTGTATTCTTTGCAGGATTAACCCAGTGGCTTAAGCATTAGACCTTCCTTCTAATATGCATATTTTGAATGCATTTCATGTCTCCTTATTAAAACCTTTGGCCTGAAACCACTTTACCCCCTCAGTGCCTCATCCTCACCCTGTACTGGTTGAGAACCATGAGGAGTATGAAGTACAGTCCATTGTTGACTTCCGTATGTCCTGTGGGCGCATACAGTGCCTGGTGCATTGGAAATGGTACGGCCTTGAGGAACACTTTTGGGTCTCATCCTCTGACTTACATGCCCCTGTGATTTCCATAGATGTTTTCCCCTCAAGCCTGGTGGTCCTCCGAGGGGGAGGGGGTACTGTCAGGGCTGGGCTCAGCCCTTCCTTCTCAAAGCTGGCCGCTCAGCTGTCAGTTAATTGCCAGCTCCTTTCTCTCCACAGTGACTCACCTGTTGATGATATCCTGCGTATCCTACTATGTTTACTCTGTTTACCTTTTTTATTTTATTAAAAAAGTGTGATTTAACTGTACTTCTGTCTCAGTCTAATTCATGGTTTCTGACACAAACTCATATTAATTACACAGGTTCTGTGGCTGATTAAGGTGATAATTAAACTCACTTAGTGCCATATGTGCATTAAATTAGCCACAGAACCTGTGTAATTAATATGTGTTCCGTTTTAAAACGATGAGGAGGCAACCCTAATTTATACTCACCTCCAATCTGCAGAATTGGTCTGATGCTGCTGCTGTTACATGCCAGCTCTAAGCCCATGAACTAAGTGATTACCGAATAAGTGCACTCCTGTGACCCACAAGAGAAGTGCGGGCATAAAAGCTTTTACCATACTTCTCTTTTAAGGCCCAGTTAGACCAATCAATCAAATTCAGGTGATCAATGAAACTCGCAAGTTAATTAAAAGTTGCCATGTGTCAGATTTCTCCAGAAATTGCTAAGGGTGTCTCGAGCAGCGAGTAGTGTCAGAGTTATAAACCGTGTCACCCAAAGCCAGCATCATGGAGCCAGTTAAAGTGGTATTAAATTATTTTTGTTGTAGCTGCATCAGTTTTCTTTACGGTTTTTTTTTGGCATTGAAGACTCACAGAGTTAAATAACATGCATTGGAATTGCCACCTCATCCCTTTAAACCCAAACACGTATTAATTACACAGATACTGTGGCTGATTAAGGTAGTAATTTAACTCATTTAGTGCCTTACCTGCATTAAATTAGCCTCGGAACCTGTGTAATTAATATGTGTTTCGGGTTTAAAGGGATGAGGTGGCAATTCCAATGCATGTTACTTAACTCTGTGAGTCTTCAATGCCAAAAAAAAAAACAGTAAAGAAAACCGATGCAGCTACCACAAAAATAATTGAATACCACTTTAACTGGCTCCATGATGCTGGCTTCGCCAACATGTTAAAGTCAATTTAAACCCTAACTGAAAAGCATGTAAAAAAAATAAAATAAAGGAGTTGGACTTTACCAACTTAAGTTAGCCAATAAAGGGTATCCCGTACAAGACTCTACAATGTAAAAAAAACAATCAACTATTTTATTTGCTTAGGACTTAGGCCGCGTACACACGAAGGGACAATCCCGCGGGATTATCCTCTGGACTGAAGTCCAGAGGATAATCCCCTCGTGTGTGGGCGCCGGCGGACTTTTTGGCGCCAAAGTACGGCGGACTAAAGTTTCAGGTTTTGTTCTCAAATTATCCGCTGGACTTGGAAGTCCAGCGGACAATCCCGCCGTTAGTGGGCAAGTCCGCGGGACTTTTGAAATGAACGGACTTGCCGCTCATCGCAAGTCCGTTCATTTAGCACGTGACTTCAGGTTACGTAGCTAGCGTAGGCAGTTACTGCCGCCGCGCTAGCTCCGTGACCTGGCATGGATTTAAAGGGAATCCCCACGCCGAAAAAACGGCGTGGGGGTTCCCCCCAAATCCATGTCAGACCCTCATCCGAGCACGCAGCCTGGCAGGCCAGGAAAGGGGTGGGGACGAACGAGCGCCCCCCCCCCTCCTGAGCCGTACCAGGCCGCGTGCCCTCAACATGGGGGGTGCCCTGGGGAAAGGGGGGCCGTGCGGCCCCCCCACCCCAAAGCACCTTGTCCCCATGTTGATGAGGACAAGGGCCTCTTCCCGACAACCCTGGCCGTTGGTTGTCGGGGTCTGCGGGCGGGGGCTTATCGGAATCTGGGAGCCCCCTTTAATAAGGGGGCCCCCAGATACCGGCCCCCCACCCTATGTGAATGAGAATGGGGTACGATGTACCCCTACCCATTCACCTAAGGTGTAAAATGTAAAGTAAAAAAAAAAACACCCACACTTTTGAAAAAATACTTTATTGCACTGCTCCGGGGGTCTTCTTCCGTCTTGGGGGTCTTCTCGCCGGACTCCCCCGCCATTTACCAAGCTCTTTTACCGAGCGAGGGGAGTCCGGCTACCTTCTTCGTCGTCGCCGCCGTCTGGGGGTCTCGATCCGCCTTCGGGGGTCTTCTTCCGTCTTGGGGGTCTTCTCGCCGGACTCCTCCCCTCTCTTCTGCTCTTTTACCTAGCTCTTTCACGAGGGGAGGAGTCCGGCTACCTTCTTCGTCGTCGCCGCCGTCGTCTGGGGGTCTCGATCCGCCTTCGGGGGTCTTCCGGGGGTCTCTTCTGTTCTTGCGGCGGTCGTCGTCTTCCGCGCCGCCGGCGCCTTGTCCTTCTTCTTCTTGTCCTTCTTGTTCTTCTTCTTCTTCCGATGTTGACCCGTCGCTGTCTCTGCCCGGAATGCCTGTGCCGATCTGCGCTCGGACTTATATAGGGACATGGGGGACAGGGTCACATGTTCATGTCACATGGTGACCCCGCCCCCTTGTGTTGTCACAGTCCCGGAGGATGCTGGGACTGTGACATCGCAAGGGGGCGGGGTCACCATGTGACATGAACATGTGACCCTGTCCCCCATGTCCCTATATAAGTCCGAGCGCAGATCGGCACAGGCATTCCGGGCAGAGACAGCGACGGGTCAACATCGGAAGAAGAAGAAGAACAAGAAGGACAAGAAGAAGAAGGACAAGGCGCCGGCGGCGCGGAAGACGACGACCGCCGCAAGAACAGAAGAGACCCCCGGAAGACCCCCGAAGGCGGATCGAGACCCCCAGACGACGGCGGCGACGACGAAGAAGGTAGCCGGACTCCTCCCCTCGTGAAAGAGCTAGGTAAAAGAGCAGAAGAGAGGGGAGGAGTCCGGCGAGAAGACCCCCAAGACGGAAGAAGACCCCCGAAGGCGGATCGAGACCCCCAGACGGCGGCGACGACGAAGAAGGTAGCCGGACTCCCCTCGCTCGGTAAAAGAGCTTGGTAAATGGCGGGGGAGTCCGGCGAGAAGACCCCCAAGACGGAAGAAGACCCTCGGAGCAGTGCAATAAAGTATTTTTTCAAAAGTGTGGGTGTTTTTTTTTTACTTTACATTTTACACCTTAGGTGAATGGGTAGGGGTACATCGTACCCCATTCTCATTCACATAGGGTGGGGGGCCGGTATCTGGGGGCCCCCTTATTAAAGGGGGCTCCCAGATTCCGATAAGCCCCCGCCCGCAGACCCCGACAACCAACGGCCAGGGTTGTCGGGAAGAGGCCCTTGTCCTCATCAACATGGGGACAAGGTGCTTTGGGGTGGGGGGGCCGCACGGCCCCCCTTTCCCCAGGGCACCCCCCATGTTGAGGGCACGCGGCCTGGTACGGCTCAGGAGGGGGGGGCGCTCGTTCGTCCCCACCCCTTTCCTGGCCTGCCAGGCTGCGTGCTCGGATGAGGGTCTGACATGGATTTGGGGGGAACCCCCACGCCGTTTTTTCGGCGTGGGATTCCCTTTAAATCCATGCCAGCTTGCGGAGCTAGCGCGGCGGCATTTACTGCCTACGCTAGCTACGTAACCTGAAGTTACGTTCAAAATGAACGGACTGCTCCGTGTGTGGGCAAGTCCGTTCATTTTCAAAAGTCCCGCGGACTTTTGGCCGGCGGATTATCCGCTGGACAAGTCCGTGCGTGTGTGGGCAAGTCCACACCCTCGGAAAGTCCAGCGGACCTAGCCGGAAAGTCCAGCGGATTGTCCGCTGGACTTAGGTCCGCCGGGAAAAGTCCGTACGTGTGTACGAGGCATTATAATTACTGCTTCTCAGATTAAACATATCATGTGCTTTTATATCACGGGTGCCTTCACACATAAAAATAAATTGTTTTCTCAGCGGAAGTAACAGCACTCTATTTATAAAAGATCAGCTTTTTCAGCACAACCGTTACTTTAGGGACAGATGTTAGTAAAAACCTGGAGGAAATACCAAGCGAAGCATTTGAAATGGCTAGACATATGGGAGCTTCCCTCCTACTAGTACATTTACAGATATTAATTGCCAAGAGCTTGTACTCGCATGCTATACTCACACCCATATGGGCTGTCAAGCTGATCCAAAATACTACATGCACATCTCTACTAAACAATTATTTTATATTGTTTTAAAGGTAACAGATCTTGGATATATCAGTGAAAATTTAACTACCCAGTTAGACTCATCTTTAGCCAATATTTTCTTTTTAGTCTTGAAAAGAGTGTGAACAAATTTTAAATTGCTGTCTGGGACCTCGCTGGGGAAATTTTCCTTCAATTTGTATCCCTGCGACACCAGGAAAGGACATGAGAAATGTATACTGTGCATATTCATTTGCAGTGATGTAAGATTGCCAGTTGTTTTGTGTTGTCCAATGGTTTCTGTAATTAATTGCTATATAAGTGGTTAAAATAAATATTGCTATTGCACATGTATGTAGCTTTCACTTGTCCCTAATTTTAAGGGACTATGCCCAATCCCTAGGATCTATTACACTTTCCATCATCCCAAAATTTTACAACTGCATTACACTGTAATTGCATTTGCCTATCCATGCCTACCCATGTAAATCCTCACATGTACCCAGTGAAGTGAACAGCCTCAGATGAGATGACACAAATCATCCTACATAGATTTTACTTGCTTATCTGCAGTCTTCTCTTCTCTACACCCCTTTAAAGGTCAGAAAAGTGTTAGAAATCGTTCTTCATCTGTCAAGAGCACAGAGGAGGGGCAGAGAGGCAGCAGTAACAGTGAGAGCTGATTGGCGGAAAAGGACACACCCCCCATCCACACAGCAGAACTGTGTTTTGAATAGACAAACTGTCTGCTGAGCTCTCCCTCCCCTCACACAAATTTATTTTGTGTGTCGGAAAAACTTCTCAGAAGTGACTCATGCTGATAACAGAGGAACGAAACACCAAAGAGAAACCACACTTAGAGCTTTGGAGAGAGATAAGTAAACACTACAGATAAATGTGCTTCAGATTCCATGACTGAAGTTTACAGCCACTTTAACTTATAAGATCATTCAGAATTCATTACAGGTGAAGTTGATACACATTTAACCTGCTTCAGCTGAATTTGCACTCCCATAAGCAGGCCATAGACGAATTGAAAAACAAAAGTTCTGTCGATCAAAAAATGAAAATAGCTCAGAGAATTGTGCGATCAATTGTTTAAATTTTCTTAAACAATACTCAGCTTGTTGGATCTGTCACAATTGCAGCACGAAAATCACATGTCACAGCTAGCACACTAATGATGCAAAAAAACGAACGATTCAACGTTCGACACATATTTTGTTTGTTTTTTTCGACTCGTCTACAGCCTGCTATAGACTTCTATAGGGAAAGAAGCAGTTCTGAAACAAACAAAAGCCCATCAACACGGGCAGTAAGACTTGTCAGGAAGGTTTCTAACAATTGCTGAAAGAGTTAACGTTGCTTCTTTATAATCACATGCAGAAAAGAAACCAGGAAAAAACCCTTTCGGAAAAACAGGCTGCAAACAGTGATAATTCCATGCAGTGCGTCTCCACTTACTGGAACAGTCGAGGCAAAATTCACATCTTTTCATGTCAAGAGACTCAGAAAAGAACTGTGACTAGCTTGTCGAAAATTAGACCACAAATATAAGTTCTGACACCAAAATGCATTCAAGACCTTTAGTATGTTCACGCTTCATGTTCAGTTTCTTGTTTAAATGAGGTGAACCAGGTGAGAGTGATCCCCAGGAATGTTTTAGGAATATAAACTGTTACAGAGATGGTGGACTATTAAACACTACAAATGACAGCAGGTTTTTCTTCATTATATTGGACTAGGTCTAAATAAGAAGCTTTTTAACATTTACTATACCAGGTAAAAAATTATTGATATTCCAGTGTGCAGATATTGCTTAAAGTATACCCCATATAATACGTCAAAAAAAGGAAACACGTTTTTTATGCTGTACAAAAGTAATTCAGGCATGGAGGGGCATGGGGAGTGCACTGAGCAGGGACATGCTGTGAGGTCAGTGGCTGATGAGACACTGGCTAATATCAGAGCCAGATACAAATAGGTTACATACGCCGCGATCGTTAGAGCGAGAGCAATAATTCTTGCACTAGATCTCCTCTGTAACTCTAAACATGTAATCTGTAAAAAAAAAATCAAGCGCCGCCTATGGAGATTTTTAAGTACTGAAGTTTGGTGCCATTCCACGAGTGTGCGCAATTTTAAAGTGTGACATGTTAGGTATCTATTTACTTAGCATAACATCATCTTTCACATTATACAAACAAAATCGGGTTATCTTTCATTTTTTGTGGAGAATCAAAAAGCCAAATCTGACACATTCCACGCAAAAAAACTCCAAAAATGGACTGGACAAAATTATTGGCACCTTCTCAAAAAAAAAAAATAATTGCATTCCAAGTTTGTGATGTTCCTGTAATTTGTAATTAAACTAAACTGTATCAATTAACAGGTGTTGAAAATATAGAAATCACACGGAAACCAGTTAAAATGGTGAAAATGTACTCAACCTTTCTGTTGTGTGTCTCTGTATGCATGGAGAAGACAAAAGAGCAGCAAAGGATTGTCTGAGGATTTGAGAACAAAAATTGTAGAAAAGCATGGACAATCTCAAGGTTACAAGTCCATCTACAGAGGTCTTAATGTTCCTGTGTCCACTGTGCGCAACATTGTCAAGAAGTGTACAGCCCAATGCACTGTAGCCAATCTCCCTGGACATGGACGAATAAGAAAAATTGATCAAAGATTGCAACGAGAATTGTTCGAATGGTGGATATAGAACCTTGATCAACTTCCAGACAAATTCAACCTGATCTTCAGGCACAGTGTACAACTGTGTCAGCTTGCACTATATGTCGCCATCTGAATGAAAAGTGATGCTATGGTAGGAGACCCAGGAGGACCCCAAGGCTAAAATAAAAAGCCAGATTGGAATTTGCCAAAACTTGCCTGAGGAAGCCAAAATCCTTTTGGGAGAATGTGCTGTGAACAGACGAAACAAAATTACAGCTTTTTGGTAAAGATCATCGTTCTACTGTTTTCAGAAAAAGAAATAAGGCAGTTAAAGAAAAGAGAACAGTCCCTACAGTTAAACATTCCAGATTTTCACTGATGTTTTGGGGTTGCTTTGCTGCTTCAGGCACTGGATGTCTTGACTGTGTGAATGGCATTATGAAATCTGAAGACTACCAAAGAATTCTGAGGTGCAATGTTGGGCCCAGTGTCAGAAAGTTGGGTCTCCGTAAGTGCTCTTGGGA
Organism: Lithobates sylvaticus; assembly: GCA_028564925.1. Classification (NCBI taxonomy): domain Eukaryota; kingdom Metazoa; phylum Chordata; class Amphibia; order Anura; family Ranidae; genus Lithobates; species Lithobates sylvaticus. Next base: position 498,418,366 of record CM053027.1, on the reverse strand, counting down.
TTTACAGAAGGACAATGACCTAAAACATACGTCAAAAAGCAGGGGTGTCAAAATTTTTGGCCATGACTGTATATGCCTATAATATATAGGCAATGTCGCAGTCTACACCAGACCGTGCTGTGGTGAAGGAAGAGGAAGGCGGAAAACATCTAGGAAAATAAGCCTGTCTGATCACTTCCTCCCCAAGATTTGTTGGTTAGCACCATTCGGTGCTACTGATAGTCAGGGCTCATCTCCAGACCTGACCAAAAACAGATGGACCATGAGACTTACCTCATGTCCTCTAAAAACGTTGTTAAAGGAATCTAGCCCCTGAAACCTAGGGTAGATATGGAGAGTCAGTAAAGTTTTGACACGCCAGAATACACACATAACTGAAGAATGGAAACAGACCCTTTAGAGCCAAATAATAGATAAAAGGGACATGGAGAAACAAGAAAATGTTTTAATAAACAATGTAATGCTGCTTCTGAAAAAAATACATGTGTTAGCCTATGCAAATCATTTCAGCAGTATGATTCCAGTGAGGTTTAGGCCATTTCCTGGAAGTCTTGAATCAGTGAGAATTTACAGCAGATTATGGCTGACGGATGTATAAATCAGGTTATTGTACTGTTTTAATTGTAAACAATGAGCAATTATATGCATTATGTTTCGTTCCCTGTATCCTCTCCTTAGAAATCATCAGTTTTCATAGCTGAAGGCAAAATGAATGACTTTCTACTGTGCTTGTTCTGAAGCTAATCTGATGTCTTCTTATAAAGTACTGCACACCATGACCACTTCTAATGTGCTATGGCTGCCAGTACATTAGCATTTGGCAATGAAACAAGTAAAATAAAACAGTTCCTTTAAATATCCCTAACCTCTCACCTACTTCCACAGCTCTCTTCAGCCACCAAATGCAGGAAAAGTTCCCTATCAGCACTGTCACATTGAGTAAGTTAGTACTCTCTCTTATCAGGGAGTAGCAGGTACTTTGTTCACTCCAAGCAGCTGAACAGAGCATTGGGGGTAGTGTAGGAGAATCACAGCTTTAAAGCTAATTACAAATGTGTTTTAACACTTGTCTATTTCCTTCGCTAACCTCTTGTACTTACTTAATGTGAATCTTTTACCATAATCTCTTCCCAGGCGTTAAACCTTTAACCTAACCCTTAGCATTTAATCTGACCCTTACTTCTAACTGTAAAAAACACACACAAGAGGCCACAAGCTCTTTGTGCATTACTGCCAAACAATTTAATAATAAATGAAAACCCAGCAGCCAAGTGGATACTCACAAACATATAAAAACAACAGGCCTGTAACATAGATGCTTCACCATGGACGATGCGTCCACCATAACCATCTGGTCGCAAAGCTGGGGCGTTTCAGGAGACTCAATCCCTTCCTCAAGAGAACCTGCTCTGAGGAAGGGAGCGAGTCTCCCGAAATCCCCTTCCCCTCCCTGCTTGCCTTAAAAAGTAGGTTTCAAATGTACCTGTACTTTTAACCTGTTATACACATTAAATTATTATCAGGATTACTATTCAAAAAGCCAATGTAATCTTGAGATTTTTGTATTCATAAGTCTTATGTGGAATCACAAAAAAGATATAGCTAATAAGACACACGATGTGTGTCTGTATGTGTGTATATGGTGTTTCCTAAGTCTAGTTATGAAGTCTGACCTGCCCCCATCCCCACCAGCATGGCAAGTCTGACAATGACTTTGAAGAAGATGGATCCATCATAATTACAGCTTGTCTTGGCTTACAGCTCTTTCCCGAGATAAGAGGAATGCAAAGGGAGAGGGAGGTTTGTCAGGGGTTCCTTTGGCCTGGGAAAAACTCTATTCAAAGACCTCCAACAAATGCTGGTGCTGCCAGATAAAGGTTTGATTCTACATATTTTCTAGTTTTGCCCAATGAAGACATCCTTTTGGAATTTGATCATAAAAACCTAAAAATTCACAGACATTTCTATTCACAATGACCTAGCATCCTGCATACCCCTCAGATGGAAAGACTCCTAGCTCAATATCCATGTGGTTATGCAGGGTGGAAGCTATCGGATGGATGGAGGATCTTAATCTCTTCCCCCAAAAATAAACATGACGTCAACTCTATTACTGGATTGAATTCATCCTCTCAGCTGAAGGTAAAGCCCTGCATCATGGAAATATCAGAATTATAGCAATGCTCTTTGGTTCCCACCTGAGGGACATTCTAACTCCTCTACCCTCCTCTTCAAATCTCAGTCCCCCTCACCTCTGTAGCTCAACTCCCATGACCTTTCCCCCCCATCCCCTAACCACCTTCTCCCCACCATTATATCTTCCACATTCCTATCCCTTATACCACCTAACCGCCGCCACCTCACTGTCCTGCCAAAATCCCCCCTCCTCTTCTCACTACTCTGCCCCTCATTTCAAAATCTTTCCATGTCATTCAACCTTTTCCCTCCTGCAATTTACAATACATCCCCCTTTTTTACTCCCTACCTTCATACCCACCCCTGCCTTCCTCTACCTCTGTTAAACACCCCCCACGTCTTGTACCTAATACCCACAGAGAAAACTGACCTGGATTTTAACTCCCCTCTCTCCTACCCAAACTGACACAGGTTCACGTAATAATTTTGAAATAAAGGACGGGACACAAAATTTAGCCTAACTTATCGTATTGTAGAAGTTTTCATTAAGTGTACTGCTGCTATACTTTAAATGACCTTGTCATATTGGTACAGTGCTTTATACTGTGCCTCATGTTCAATGTATTTATTCTGAGCCTCATAAATAAAAGAATTTACAAAAAAATACCACTTTGACTGTTGTGAAACATATGTAAAGTGCTGAAAAATGGATTGGTACTATTAGATATGGTTTGGAACCAAAGCTGGACACAGCTGTGTGGTGATGAAAATGCACTGTCTGTTTACAGGATCCCTAGTGCCAGCCTGATCAGTGCTCTCTTGGCATTTACAGATTCTATGCTTACATTTAAGACACAGAAACTGAATATACACACACAAATGTGCCTAGGCCTGAAGGCATTTACACAGCGCCAGTGTAGCAGCCAAAGCATGCGTCATCCATCTCGAGGAAACAATAGACAAATAATAGTTCTTCGCTGCGACAACCCTGGGTTGGATGTAGTCCATTTGGAATATAGGAAATTACAATAACTTCCTATTTTTATATATGTAATAAAGTCCCTGCAAATAACGGATCAAGCTAACACAGTTGGTGTTTGAATGACTGAATGACTTGACCAGCCACTTCGAAATGCCAGTCAACAATACAGGAAAGAATTGTACCAGGTTTGAGCAAAAGGGTGAATTTGGATAAAAATATGTAGCAATTCAAAAGCTTGCCAACAATAACTTGAGCAAGTTGATAGTAAATGTATGATGATATATCTATCTTAGTCCTCAGCAGTATCAGTAGTAATGGGTAGACCCACCCATACGCCAACAGCCAGTTTACAGCTGCATTTAATGAATAGGGGAAACCTGCTCATTCCATCCCTCCAAGTTCACCTGGAAGGTCCTTAAGCCTAGGTTCACATTGATGCAATTTGGCATGCGATTTTTCTGAATCGGTGCGATGTCGTCTTTGCAGCGCCGCACCGATTCCCAAAAGTAGTTTCTGTACTACTTTTGGCAACTTTGGGTGCGATTTAAATAGACATCTGTGCAGAAACCCGCACAGATGTCTCTGAAATTGCCCCTGAAGTTGGACTGACATGCGGGTATGAAATCGTGCCAGTTCAGCTGAACTGGCACGATTTCAATCCCACAGCAATGTGAACCTAAACTAAGTGTTCTGCATGTGATGCACTGTCAGGGTGAATTTGATTTAAATCACAATTTAAATCATGAATTAAATCACTATTAAAAGGCTTGCTTTAAATTAACTGTATTTAAATCATGATTTTTAAAGCGCAAGAGTCATCTCTGTCCCGCAGTGGCTCCTCCTCTGACCCGCTGTTGACTCACTGACAGTCCCATTCACTTTAATGGGACAGCTGGTGATGCGGCAGTGACACAACAAGGTGAGGGACGTGGCGGCAGCCAGGAGAGTGGATGCCGGCCAACAGGCGCTGCCATGATGGATCCAAAATGACAGATGCTCTTTAAATGTAAGGACTCATTCTTGCTGGTAGTTAGAATCTTTAATATTTGCAAACAAAATGAAGGTTTCCTATTTAGAATAAGCAGCTGTCAGGTTAGTAAAACAGCGATATCAGAACTGATTCAATCATACAGTTTGTAGTGTACAAAGATTTGCAAAACAATGGGATAAAGGAATATTCCTGAACTTTGTTTCAACTCAAGCTTACTGTGAAATTGTGTGAATGCATCGATGCAGTGCATGTTATCTCAGCTTGCAGAGCTTGGATTCATTGAATGTTTACCAAAAAATTTCAATATTGCAGAATATACAGCCTCAGGCTACATAACTAAGCTCCATTTCATGCTGAATAAAATAAATTATTAATGTATCTTAAATAGAAAACTATTTTTAGATCGTTTTTTACTCCAAAAGCATTTTATTAAAATAAATTTGATAAAAATCAAAAAAAATCTGATTTAAATAAAAAAAAATGTTTTTTTATTTTTTTTAATCATTGATTTTTATCCACCCTGTGCACTGCTAATGTGACAAACATATGGTGGGTGCAAGAACTGACCATCAAGAGAAAGAGAGTGGCTCTTTCAAGCAATAAACAGGACTGGTCTTCCCATTGCTGTACTGCTGGACACCACAGACGAAGAACATGGGCAAAGGAATGCCAGCTCCTATTAGGTGTGCATAATAGCTGCAAGGTACTGTACATATCTTGTATAATTTTGTTTTATTATGCTTTTGGTTTCTAAGACCTTAATAAATACAGTAACTCAGTACACCACATGCTTTTCTATCACCTGTTTCTAAAGAAAACAGTCTTTTTTACAAGAAGTAGTAAACATACTTTGCTGGACTTATATGCAAGACAGTATATATCATTTACTATCATACATCACAGAGGTACAACACTGTAGCAAGCTCCACTGCGCTGCATCTAAAACTGTGGGTTTGCCGTCAGGATTAGAGAGCAAAGTGATAATCTCATCAGTATACTTCAAGTATCAAGCTGTATTGCTTTCCTGCAGTGAGGTCATCAACCTTGCTAGGTTTTTGCTAATGAATATGCATAAAGAGCCATGGAAAGGCTTTAATTTGCCTGGAATTCTTGATGAATTGGCTCTATCAATCAATTTAATTGTAGACAAGAATGCATTCTAGAATAAGAATAAACAATAGAATCAGTCTACAAACTTGCCACATACGTTTAATTACTAGGAAGGAATTTAAAACATAATCTGTAAGTGACAAATCACTATGAGTTTTGCCATTGCGTCCCACTATTTTTAGCAGTTCAAGGTTTAATATAAAGTAACAGTTGTAGACATGCCTAATAGAAAGCCAGATCTAAACATATACCTCATATGGTTGTCATTGAAAACGCAAATTGGAGTTCCTGTTGGAATCTGAATCAAATGATCAGCACATATATGATTGCTACTTTTCCATTTTCCCCTTGTAAGTGGTGAAACTATATGTCTTTCTCAAAATCTTTATAAACTTGGTTTAGCATGTTAGCCTACATTTTCTTGTTACTTAATTGCAATGTAACTGCCAGAATGGATCTTGGAGTCTGCCTTTATTTACAAGCTCTGGAGAAGGGGTCATAAAAATCCATCAACTAATGGCAGATAAAAAGGCCTTCACTAAGCACCATTTGAAGCCATTTAGTACTGATGACCACAATCTGCAATATACAGTGGTGTGAAAAAGTGTTTGCCCCCTTCCTCATTTCCTGTTCCTTTGCATGTTTGTCACACTTAAGTGTTTCGGAACATCAAACCAATTTAAACAATAGTCAAGGACAACACAAGTAAACACAAAATGCAATTTGTAAATTAAGGTGTTTATTATTAAAGGTGAAAAAAAATCCAAACCATCATGGCCCTGTGTGAAAAAGTGATTGCCCCCCTTGTTAAAACATACTATAACTGTGGTTGTCCACACCTGAGTTCAATTTCTCTAGCCACACCCAGGCCTGATTATTGCCACACCTGTTCACAATCAAGGCATCACTTAAATAGGAGCTGCTTGACACAGTAAGGTCCACCAGAAGATCCTTAAAAGCTACACATCATGCCAAGACCCAAAGAAATTCAGGAACAATTGAGAAAGAAAGTAATTGAGATCTATCAGTCTGGAAAGGGTTATAAAGCCATTTCCAAAGCTTTGGGAATCCAGCGAACCACAGTGAGAGCCATTATCCACAAATGGCGAAGACATGGAACAGTGGTGAACCTTCCCAGGAGTGGCCGGCCACCCAAAATTACCCCAAGAGCGCAGCGACGACTCATCCAAGAGGTCACAAAAGACCCCACAACAACGTCCAAGGAACTGCAGGCCTCACTTGCCTCAGTTAAGGTCAGCGTTCATGCCTCCACCATCAGGAAAAGACTGGGCAAAAATGGCCTGCATGGCAGAGTTCCAAGGAGAAAACCACTGCTGAGCAAAAAGAACATCAAAGCTCGTCTCAATTTCTCCACAACACATCTTGATGATCCCCAAGACTTTTGGGACAACATTCTGTGGACTGATGAGACAAAAGTGGAACTCTTTGGAAGGTGTGTGTCCAAGTATATCTGGCGTAGAAGGAACACTGCATTTCAGAAAAAGAACATTATACCAACAGTAAAATATGGTGGTGGTAGTGTGATGGTCTGGGGCTGTTTTGCTGCTTCAGGACCTGGAAGACTTGCCGTGATAAAAGGAACTATGAATTCTGCTGTCTACCAAGAGATCCTGAAGGAGAATGTCCGACCATCTGTTCGTGTACTCAAGCTGAAACGAACTTGGGTTCTGCAGCAGGACAATGATCCTAAACACACCAGCAAGTCCACCACCGAATGGCTGAAGAAAAACAAAATGAAGACTTTGGAGTGGCCTAGCCAAAGTCCTGACCTGAATCCTATTGAGATGTTGTGGTATGACCTTAAAAAGGCCGTTCATGCTCGAAAACCCTCTAATGTAACTGAATTAGGACAATTCTGCAAAGATGAGTGGGCCAAAATTCCTCCAGGACGCTGTAAAAGCCTCATTGCACGTTATCGCAAACGCTTGGTTGCAGTTGTTGCTGCTAAGGGTGGCCCAACCAGTTATTAGGTTTAGGGGGCAATCACTTTTTCACACAGGGCCATGATGTTTGGATTTTTTTTCACCTTTAATAATAAACACCTTCATTTACAAATTGCATTTTGTGTTTACTTGTGTTGTCCTTGACTATTGTTTAAATTGGTTTGATGTTCCGAAACACTTAAGTGTGACAAACATGCAAAGGAACAGGAAATGAGGAAGGGGGCAAACACTTTTTCACACCACTGTATGTAGAATTCTGTAACGGGAACACATGACTCCTCAGCATGGGTGAGTAAGTCTAAAGTCAGGCTACTTACTGTTTTACTTCTGCTCTGTTTAAAGTGAATGGCCTTTCTTTGAACATTTTTTAGATATATTCAGCTCTATGAAATAGCTTGCAAAAACAATCCCTGATAGAACATGTTGCTTGGGAGACAGCACATAATATGCAGAACACTTCATAATTAGATAAATCCAAATGAAGAGAGGGTGTTAGACACAGAACTGTATAGTAGCTGCTTCCCCAATGTAAGGACGGTGGGTAAAAAATATTTTGTTTTAGTTTTTTAGAAAATAAGAAATATATTTTAATAAATTAAATGTTGCATAAGTGTTATCATTAAGGCACAGAAAAACTAAAGATTAAGCCCTTTTTTTATTTGGTGGACTCAGAAAACGAATGATGGTACTTGCATCATCCATAGCAATTACATTTTTTTAATTCACTATAATGTAATTTTTATCACATGGCTAATATGAAATTAAAGACACAGATCCTACGTTCTGATTTGTTCCAGGCAAAGCTTTATATTATACATCAACTGGTGAATCCATTTAAATGTGCCGAGTTCCGGCAGTACATTGACGTAAAAAGAGACATACGGGAACAGTGACCACTGCCACAGACAGAAGGGATGCATGTGCATTGATAAGGTGGTTGGCACATAACAAGAACATTATGAACGAGTATACAATGTTCCATCTGTCTTCCATTATGATTGTGAAGAGAGATCTTATTTTACAATCAAAACCATGAACCCCACTGAAGCATGCAATGTATTCCATGTGGAGTCTTCTAAATGATCCAGACCATGTTTAATGGTGTTCTCCTATTAACCCGCGATAAAATAAAGAAGATATTTATACTTTAGTAGCATATTTAAGATTAACTGCTCAGTCCTATGGGGCATGAAGCAAATACAAGGCAATTCTTCTAATGAACAGGCAATCAGAGAATAGGTAGTAATAACGTTAAAAAAAAAGATCCAGAAATATGTACTAATATGCATAAATTATATTTTTTAGCCCTTGGTATGAAATGCTTGATGTTGGCTGCACTAAAACCACCTAATGAGATCAATTTGTGACACAAAGATATGCTATACTGTATATAGACTTGCATAGTGGTTGTTGTTGCTTTATTGCCTGTAAAATCACTGTTTAATAGAAAAATATTTGTTACCAAATCAATAAAAGGCGGTTAAACAGGTTTTCTTTCCCGAAAACATATTTTACAAGCATGTCAATAGACATTGGAGGATAGTGGTACGATCTGAACACCTGCTGACACCACTTTTAGCTTGGGCTAGTGCTATACAGGCCATACACGACTCAAATTTCGTCCATTTCCTGCTGAATCTGCCAAAATCGAGTCATGAGTGAAGCTGTTGGCACCATCTAGCATGCTCTGCATTAAGGTAAAAACCTTCCTACGTTTAGCTCCCTCAGCCCTCCTTAATACTCACTTGAGCCCAATCTAGATCCAGCACTGTGCCTGAGAGCCACTGGCTCCTGCTGCATTCAATCAGAGCGTGTGAAGAGAGAGTGGGGTGGGGGGTGTCAGTGGACAAACACAGCCTAGCTCAGGGTTGAGCCCTTGAGTGCCCCCATAGCACATGGCTTGCTATGGGGGTATTCAAAAGAGGAGTCAGGAGCCCCGTGGGGGACTCCAGAAGAGGAGGATCAGGGCTGCTCGGTGCAAAACCATTCCCCAGAGCAGGTAAGTATAACATGTTTGTTATTTAAAAAAACAAAAAACTTTACAATCACTTATATATTTTGCAAATAAGCAGTTTTGACACTTCTGAATTGTTTGAAAGCAACATCGTATATGCTGGAATTTTTCTTTAATGCATGCACCATTATTGCCAAATTGGCTTAGCAACACTTCAAGTAAGGATGTAATTTTGCACTATTGCAGACATTTTGCACTACATTAAAAGCACTTTCCATCTCCCTCTTCAAACTGATTTTATTTTATGTAGTACAGATTTCTATAAATACCTTTTAAACTGCTTGCTGCTCGCCCCCCAGTGGTTTTACTGTGGGTGAGTGGCACAGGCAGGCCAGAAAATGTACTTGTATGTCATCGGCCTGCTTCCAGGTTTGCATGCGCACACCGCTGGCCGACCTGTGCTATGATGGGACACAGCACAAGTTTGGCAGCTGATTTTAGCCAATGATTTTGGCTGAAGTCAGCTGATCGGGTGTGACCAATCACACACACACAGTCCATGTTTACAAAAGCACAGAACTGTCAGGAAGAAAAAACAGCCAGATAGTTAAGTAAAAGCAACACACATTACACGTGGTTAGGCACACAGATAACCCTTTGATTGCCCCTAGATGTTAACCCCTTCACAGTCAGTGTCATTATTACATTTTCAGTGTACAGTATCACTCTATTAGTGTCACTAGCAATGTCAGTGTCAGTTAGTGATCCCCCCAGATAGTGTCTGTTATCGACAGATTTCTCACCACACTATCACAGTCACACTATAAGTCGCTGATCACCACCATTACAATATAGCGTCTATAGCTGCGTAAATTCCAGTATATATACCATAGTATATAGCCATTCGCTCCCACTGCTGTCAATCACAGCTAGCGAGGAGAGATCAGGAGGCGGGATTAAGCCCTGTTCTGTGTGTCAATGGACACAGTGAGCAGGGCTAGGGAGGGAGCATGCACGTGTGCCCCCATACCAAGTGACTTGCTATGTGGGCACTCAGCAGGGGGGAAGAGCCCAGAATGCTGGGCCTGAGCAAAAGGAGGATCGGGGCTGCTCTGTGCAAAACCACTGCACAGAGCAGGTAAGTATAACATGTTTGTTATTTTGTTTTAAACATTTTTTTTTAGTATCACTTTAAAAATCACACTTCACATAACTCAATTTGGCACGTGCAAATTACCAAATTGCATTAAACTTCTGAGTCTGAGTTCCATGGTAACATGGTTAGTGACTGTCAAATGCAATGTAGTTTATGACATCAGTTGAGTCTGCAGTCATTGTTTTCCATCCAAAGATAAGAGGATAAGCAGGAAGCAAAGTCTGCTTACATAATAAGCAAATACGGATGCCCTAATTTACCCTGATAAATACAATTGTATGTAGGAATATGGTTTAATAAAAAATAAAAAAAATAAAAAACACATTCCCACAGTGCAAAGAGTACTTTAAATTTGGCTGATCTTTTTTTACACATTAATGAATTTAAAAAAAGATAAAAATGCTATAGTCCTTATTTTATATCTGTGTGCATTGTACATTTTAGGAAGGTAAATGTGATCAACTAGATACCTGCCCATATGCTGTTCTTTAGTCAGTACTATGGCTAATTTGATGCTTGAAAATATGCATAAATGAAATTACAGTTTCTACCATTTTATCAGAGAACCAGTATATTAAGATGAATTATACCTAGTAGGGATGGGCAAACGGTTCGGTCCGAGCATAAGTTTCGGGCCGAACCCCGAACTGACCACAATGCATTGCAGCACTGAACAGTGCATTGCAAGCCCTGATTGGCTGAAGCAGTGAAAGCTTCAGCCAATCAGAGCACAGAGCACTGTCAGAGTCATGATTGGACACTGTCCAATCATGGCTCATTCCCGCCCCACAGTATAAAAGTATTCTTTCAATGGCAGCCATTTTCAGTGTGATTTTGGAGTGGAGAGAGATAGAACAGGGCTCTTTTCAGTGCTATCATTTAGTTGTGCTATACTGTGCTATTTTGCTTCAATTGTCAGTGTAGAATATTAGTTTAGTGTCAGTCTAGGGATAGTGTGAGTGTAGTGAGGAGGACCATCATTCAGCTTTGCATAGTGTGCAGCTAGAGTAGGGACAGCTCAGATAGTTACACTGTAGTGTAGTGAGACTGTGTCATTCATACATACTTTAGATTACAACTTCCTCTTTACATTTGCTTATAAGCACTGCCCCCTCCCTCCCAATAATGTCTGAGAGGACAACAAGGAGAGGCAGAAGTTCCCTTGGCACTGTAAGGGGGCCAGCAACAAATGTGTTTACAGGCAAAAGGTGGACGTGTTAGTCAGTCCTCAGGCAGGGCATAATTTCCTCTGTTTAGTGAGTTCCCCATTGCTGTCCAGCCACAGCATTCGGAGGAGGTGGTGGACTGGCTTCCTTAACCTTCCTCATCCTCTGTCACGCAAGTAGAGACAAGTGTGCTGCCCCCTGCAGTTGCCAGTGTGGATAAACCTGCCTCCTTGTCCACATCTATTCCTGCCATAGCCCCAACATCAGCCATTGAGTAGTCAGCTGAGTTATTTGACCACAGCGTCAGCCACTTGCTCCTTGATGATGCCCAGCCATTGCTGGATTCAGATGTTGGTTCTGAGGTTAAAGGATGACAGGAACATGAGCCTAGAGAGAGGGAGGAACACTGATAGACAAATTGTCATTCATGTTCCCCAAGCCGCAGCGTATTGCCAAGTTGTCTCCAGTGGTAATGGAGGAGATGGAGATGATGATGATGAAGATGAGGTCACTAATGCGACTTGGGTGCCAGATAGAGCAGATAGAACGTGTCTGTCAGACTCCGTGGACCGTTTGACTTTTATAAAAATGAATCAGTCCTGGATTACCAGCTATGAAGCCCCTGATGCCGATATCACTGTTTAAGTCTTTTTGGGATGTGGAATCTCTGCAGGACTTTGAGGCTGCCTAGGTTGGAGGGGGTTCAATCATTTCATCTGGAAGAAAGTTTTTGGTATAGGTTTCATGGGCACAATTAACACCCAAAGAACAATTTTTCAGCACCTGTTTGACAGGTGCATATCATTGCAATTTTTTACAGCAAGGCCAATTCTTGCTTTCATCAAGATTACTTCTATAGGGTTCCGGTGGGAAGGCACCGACACCCAAAGACCAATTTTTACGCACACGTTACTGCTATCCAAAGTCAAAGTGACACCAGAATGTATCCAAAAAATCTCAAATTTTGTTCCCAGTGCACTACATTGTGGCCTCATCATACACACTGGCTCCCCAGCTGTTGCTGAGCAAAATAAAGGCAGCTTGCAGGGAAAATTTCATTTTTTTGGGCTTTTTAAATGCAATTATTGCTGTAGCAGATTCTAGACATGGTACAGATCTGCCACTTTACAGGTAGACTAAGGGGACCCCCCAGGCACTATATTGGAAGGAATTTGTAATTTTTCATTTTTATGCTTTCACTTTAAAAATCCAAAAATCACTGCTCATTTAAAAATGTTTTTCACAAACTTTTTTTTTTATTGATACATGTCCCAAGGGCAGGACCCAGACCCCTATAACCATTGTATGCCCAATTAATTGCATATAAGCCTTCAGAATGGGCACTTTTGATTTTTGACGTTCGGGTCCCATTGACTTTAACGGGGTAAGTTATTCGGGTCCGAACTTTTGCGGTGTTCGAAAGTTCTGTTGCAAACCAAACAGGGGTCTGTTCGGCCCATCCCTAATACCTAGTCATCATTTTTCACAAAATGTACAATTGCATGAGTCGCAGATAATCCTTGGTACAGCTGTCAGGTGAAACAGGTGTAATTTCCTTGACAACCATATTAGACAATTTTGCAAGCTGACAGACACTAACTTCACATAGCTGTCAGTGACAAAATATTGTCCTCAGAGTTCCCAGATTAAGGGCGTGTTCACAACATATAAGCTGGGCTGCGATAGGCGACCTTGCCCAATAGAGTTACCATGCATAGGCAAGGCAATTAGCCTTTTGACCTATTTGTTTAGTTTACACCACTGTGCTGAAAAATGTAAGACATGCTGTACAGTAGACTGTATCACAACCTGCCGCAATGTATAAAGGTGAATGAAAAGTCATTTTGTGATATTTCAACAAAGTTGGAAAAACAAGTAAAGAGTGTGATTCCATCATTTATGACACATTAGAACCACTCCATTCACAGTGAATACCAGTGGCTGCTGGTATGAACGATCCCTAAACCAACTGCTACTGCCTTGATAACCTATTGCTCTCTTTCTTGCTGCGGCATATGCAGATAACGTAAAGAGAAGACGAAGGTTACCTCCAAGTATTCCTTGGCTGAATGTCAAACTTTATTCACTAATCTGCCCAGCAGACTCTCTTAAATCTTCTTCATGCTCTTGGTAACCCCCTTCCCCACCCATTCAAAGGTTAGTACCATGTTGTCAGCATGACTGACAATGGGCTAAAGTTTTGCCAGAAGACCTGTAAAACACTGTATGTCTCCAGACCTTCTAAACCATCAGGTGCCCACATATAGGTTCTAGTTTTTCACAGGAGCCCTAAGACCTACAGTACTCAATTATGTCCATTCTGTAAAAAGCCTGAAAGGTCTTGCTGTAACCCATAGACCTATCAGCATCACTGTGATGGGTGTTGGAAGTGCAACAGCATGTACTATGCACTCCCAACTATCGATAGCGCTGTAGTGATATACTAGCGTCTGTGTGTATATACAGTGCCTTGCAAATGTATTCACCCCCCTTGGCTTTTTACCTATTTTGTTACATTACAGCCTCTAGTTCAATGTTTTTTTTAATCTGAATTATATGTGATGGATCAGAACACAATAGTTAAGTTGGTGAAGTAAAATTAGAAAAATATATACATAAAACTATTTTTCAGAAATCAAAAACTGATAATTGGCATGTGCGTATGTATTCACCCCCTTTGTTATGAAGCCCATAAAAAGCTCTGGTGCAACCAATTACCTTCAGAAGTCCCATAATTAGTGAAATGATGTCCACCTGTGTGCAATCTAAGTGTCACATGATCTGTCATTACATATACACACATTTTTGAAATGCCCCAGAGGCTGCAACATCTAAGCAAGAGGCACCACTAACCAAACTCTGCCATGAAGACCAAGTAACTCTCCAAACAAGTAAGGGACAATGTTGTTGAGAAGTACAAGTCAGGGTTAGGTTAAATCTATCATAACAAAATGGAAAGAACATGGCACAACAGCAAACCTGCCAAAAGACGGCCGCACACCAAAACTCACAGACCGGGCAAGGAGGGCATTAATCAGAGAGGCAGCACAGAGACCTAAGGTAACCCTGGAGGAGCTGCAGAGTTCCAAGGCAGAGACTGGAGTATCTCTACATAGGATGACAATAAGCCATATGTTCCATAGAGTTGGGCTTTATGGCAGAGTGGCTAGAAGAAAGCCATTACTTTCAGCAAAAAACAAAATGGCACGTTTTGAGTTTGCGAAAAGGCATGTGGGAGACACACAAAATTTATAGAGGAAGGTGCTCTGGTCTGATGAGACTAAAATTTAACTATTTGGCCATCAAAGAAAACGCTATGTCTGATGCAAACCCAACACATCACATCACCCAAAGAACACTATCCCCACAATGAAACATGGTGGTGGCAGCATAATGCTATGGGGATGTTTTTCAGCAGTCAGGACTGGGAAACTGGTCAGAGTTGAGGGAAAGATGGATGGTGCTGAATACAGGGATATTCTTGAGCAAAACCTGTACCACTCTGTGTGTGATTTGAGGCTAGGACGGAGGTTCACCTTCCAGCAGGGCAATGACCACAAACACACTGCTAAAGTAACACTTGAGTGGTTTAAGGGGAAACATGTACAGTGGTGTGAAAAAGTGTTTGCCCCCTTCCTCATTTCCTGTTCCTTTGCATGTTTGTCACACTTAAGTGTTTCGGAACATCAAACCAATTTAAACAATAGTCAAGGACAACACAAGTAAACACAAAATGCAATTTGTAAATGAAGGTGTTTATTATTAAAGGTGAAAAAAAATCCAAACCATCATGGCCCTGTGTGAAAAAGTGATTGCCCCCTAAACCTAAAAACTGGTTGGGCCACCCTTAGCAGCAACAACTGCAACCAAGCGTTTGCAATAACGTGCAATGAGGCTTTTACAGCGTCCTGGAGGAATTTTGGCCCACTCATCTTTGCAGAATTGTCCTAATTCAGTTACATTAGAGGGTTTGAGCATGAACGGCCTTTTTAAGGTCATACCACAACATCTCAATAGGATTCAGGTCAGGACTTTGGCTAGGCCACTCCAAAGTCTTCATTTTGTTTTTCTTCAGCCATTCGGTGGTGGACTTGCTGGTGTGTTTAGGATCATTGTCCTGCTGCAGAACCCAAGTTCGTTTCAGCTTGAGTACACGAACAGATGGTCGGACATTCTCCTTCAGGATCTCTTGGTAGACAGCAGAATTCATAGTTCCTTTTATCACGGCAAGTCTTCCAGGTCCTGAAGCAGCAAAACAGCCCCAGACCATCACACTACCACCACCATATTTTACTGTTGGTATAATGTTCTTTTTCTGAAATGCAGTGTTCCTTCTACGCCAGATATACTTGGACACACACCTTCCAAAGAGTTCCACTTTTGTCTCATCGGTCCACAGAATGTTGTCCCAAAAGTCTTGGGGATCATCAAGATGTGTTGTGGAGAAATTGAGACGAGCTTTGATGTTCTTTTTGCTCAGCAGTGGTTTTCTCCTTGGAACTCTGCCATGCAGGCCATTTTTGCCCAGTCCTTTCCTGATGGTGGAGGCATGAACGCTGACCTTAACTGAGGCAAGTGAGGCCTGCAGTTCCTTGGATGTTGTTGTGGGGTCTTTTGTGACCTCTTGGATGAGTCGTCGCTGCGCTCTTGGGGTAATTTTGGGTGGCCGGCCACTCCTGGGAAGGTTCACCACTGTTCCATGTCTTCGCCATTTGTGGATAATGGCTCTCACTGTGGTTCGCTGGATTCCCAAAGCTTTGGAAATGGCTTTATAACCCTTTCCAGACTGATAGATCTCAATTACTTTCTTTCTCAATTGTTCCTGAATTTCTTTGGGTCTCGGCATGATGTGTAGCTTTTAAGGATCTTCTGGTGGACCTTACTGTGTCAAGCAGCTCCTATTTAAGTGATGCCTTGATTGTGAACAGGTGTGGCAATAATCAGGCCTGGGTGTGGCTAGAGAAATTGAACTCAGGTGTGGACAACCACAGTTATAGTATGTTTTAACAAGGGGGGCAATCACTTTTTCACACAGGGCCATGATGGTTTGGATTTTTTTTCACCTTTAATAATAAACACCTTCATTTACAAATTGCATTTTGTGTTTACTTGTGTTGTCCTTGACTATTGTTTAAATTGGTTTGATGTTCCGAAACACTTAAGTGTGACAAACATGCAAAGGAACAGGAAATGAGGAAGGGGGCAAACACTTTTTCACACCACTGTAAATGTGTTGGAATGGCCTAGTCAAAGCCCAGACCTCAATCCAATAGAAAATCTGTGGTCAGACTTAAGGATTGCTGTTCACAAGCACAGACCATTTAACTTGAAGGAGCTGGAGCAGTTTTGCAAGGAGGAATGGGCAAAAATCCCAGTGATAAGATGTGGCAAGCTCATAGAGACTTATCCAAAGGGACTTGGAGCTGTAATAGCCACAAAAGGTGGCTCTACAGAGTATAGACTTCAGGGGGGTGAATAGTTATGCACATAGATTTTTTCTGTTATTTTGTCCTATTTGTTATTTGCTTCACAATAAAAAAAAAACATCTTCAAAGTTGTGGGCATGTTCTGTAAATTAAATGATGCAAATCCTTAAACAATCCATGTTAATTCCAGGTTGTGAGGCAACAAAACACGAAAAATGCCAAGGGGGGTGAATACTTTTGCAAGGCACTGTATATACTTGTATAGTCTGCACAGGAAGGAAGTGTTTATTTATATCTGTTCTCTCCTGTAATGTAATGCTGTTCTCTTAAGCAAGTAAAGCTGAATTCTACATTCCACAAGATCTCAATGCCTCATCTTATCACATAACCAAAAATGGGAACCCTCCATACCATAACCAACAGCAACATGTGAAAGATGGGAAGAGCTGGCAAGAGCAAATTTTTACAAACTGTAATTAGAATTTGTAAAATAGATCTCCTTGGATTTCTGGAATTGGTGGATCCTTTGAAGCACACGTTACACTGGTGATTTTTGGGCCTCCTGTAGCCCCATTACAACTTTTTTGTGGCCCTTTAATAGTTCTCTGGCTCAAAAAGCCTACATTTTCAGAACTGAGCAATTGAATGTTTCAAAAAAAAAATTCTGGATATCTTATTGGTGAAAAATAAATACTGCACTTGAAGTTATTCAATTATTTTTATTAAGCTATAAAAGATCTTTAGTAGATTTTGCAATTGTGTGGGTGTGGCCCTCGACAAATATGTGACCCCTTGAAGAGTTACCCTAATCAATTTGGCCTTCTGTTTAATTTGAAGTTAACAGGCCTGTTCTAGAGAAGACCTGGATGTGCCTTGGTGCCGGAGACACTCGGAAACACCCGGAAACTGCTTGGATGCACTCGGAAACACTCAGAAAGGCTCGGGAACGGAGTGTTTCCGAGTGGCCCCGAGTGCATCCGAGCAGCTCCGAGTGTCACCGGCACCCCCGCACCTCTGACCAAATGCGGTACTGCACAACGCAGAGGCTTGAATACTGCTCGTTTTGCGAGACAACGCTCATAAACCGAGTCAGGATTTAAAAAAATAATAGCTAGTATTGCGAAACGCTCGTTAACCGCATTACTCACAATCCGAGGTATTACTGTACATTATTTAGTCTGTGTGAAAGTTATAGAGTCTACAAACTATGGTATATGTATTTGAAAATTGATCAGTCCTGATGTATTGACTGCCTATCTAATTTTTTTTTTTCCAGGACAGTACAAATACCCCCAAAATCACCCCCTTTTTGGAAGTAGACAGTCCATGGTATTTATTAAAAGATATAGCAAATGTTTTAAAATTGTAATTTTTTTCCCCACAATTCTTTGAAAAATAACGAAAGTAAAAATTTTTTTTTACAAAATTGTCACTTTAACAAGTTTTTCTCCCACACGGTATAGGCATATTTGCAAATACACCCCAAAATATATTCTGCTACTACTCCTGAGCATGGTGATACCACGTGTATGAGACTTTCACATCCTAGCCAAATAGAGGGGCCCAAACCCAAGGAGCACCTTCAGGTGTTCTAGGGGCATAAATTACACATTCCTGACTATCTGTAGCACCAGGAGAGTGGAAACCGACCACATTTTGGAAAGACCCCAACGTATTTTCTAAGATGCATAATGAGTCTTTTAAAAATGTAATTTTTTGCCACAAGTTTTTTGAAATTTGTGGAAAGAAAATTAAAATTTATTTTTTATTTACACAAAGATGTTAATTGTTAAGATATTTCTAACACACAGCATACTTAGAATTCAATTTCAAAATACATTCTGGTACTCCTCCCAAATATTATGATACCACATACGTGAACATTTTCAAAGCTTAGCCATGTAGAGAGGCTCAAAATCCAAGCAGCACCTTGAGACTTTCTAGGAGCATAAACGACACATCTTTAACATTTTTGGAGTCCCTGGAGCACCAGGTCAGTGGAAACACCCACAAAATGACCACATTTTGGAATGCAAACACCCATAACATATTTTTTATAAGAGGCATAATGAGTCTTTTGAAAAAAAAAATTTGCCACAAGTGTTTGGAAAATGTGGAAAGAAAATGAAAATGCATTTTTAACACAAAGTTGTCAATTAATAAGATATTTCTATGGAGATACCACATGTGTAAGACCTTTTCAATGTTTGGACTTATTATATACTCGACATTGCAACCTGTGTATTACAAAAATCAGGTAGAAGTTAGGAATAGGCCAGGGTCAGTACAGCAGGCAGCAGAGATGTGGTCAGCAACAGCTAAAGGATTGATCCAGGCAGCAGGCAGAGACACGGTGAGCAACAGCAAAAAGGGTTTGGTCCAGGCAGCAGTGGGAGACATAGTCAGTACAGCCAAAGGATTAGTTCAGGCAGCAGGCAGAAACATGGTTTATTAACAGACGAGGATCAGTTCAGGCAGCAGATAGTGGCATGGTTAGTATGCACGCTGCATATGTGAGATTCCGTTGTTGTCTTCAATCCCACTACTACAGTGACAGGGCCTCACACTGTGACAGCAGGCAAAAGATCAGTCCAGGCGGCAGGCAGAGGCATGGTAAATTAACAGGCAAGGGTTAGTTCAGGCAGCAAGAAGAGGCATGGTCAGTATGCAGCCCAATGGTCGGTCCAAACAGCAGGCAGAAATGTGGTTGAGAACACAGGCAAATTGATCAGCACACAGGACATCAGATACAGGAAAATGGCAGGTAGTTAGAAATATCTTCACCATAAGCAGTCTCTTATGCAGAGGCCAGGTTGGGAAGGACATTGAGGACAATGGTAAAAGGTGTCATGCCATACTTCATCTCTGGTGCATACACAACCTTTTTTGGGCCTGTTTCTGTAGGAGGGATAATATCTTGGAAATGTCTCTCATGCAGCCTGCTCACTGCACCAGAACAAATGTTTTCAGGTGGAGGGCTGTACTGGTGGACAAGGACTGTTACAATATCCTCTTGATATTTTGGTAAGGAGCCAAGTCATAAGTCTGTGGACTTATGATAGATGACATAAGAATTGTAAATGGCCAATTGGAACGGTAATCTGACACTTTGTACCAGTGACGGGAGCTACTGGTGGCTAGGTAGGGCTTTATCATTTGGTTGTTATAATCTACACCTCCCATAAACTAATTGTAGTTGTGTATGCAATCAGGTTTTTGGACTGGACTGTGCTTTCCTTGGATTTCCACTGAGGTGTCTATATGGATGGAGGAAAGGACATACACATCTCGTTTATCCCTCCATTTTAAGGCCAAAATTTCTTCATTATACAAACTCACTGCCTCCCCCCGTTTTTAGCTTTGTGATCAGCAGTCTTTATGGAAAGCCCTTCTGATTTGCTTGCACTGTGCCACAAGCTATAGTTTGCTGCAGATAACAATGGCAGAATAGTGAAACACTGAGGAAAAATTGTCCATGTAGAGGGGGAATCCCTGATGGAATAGGGGTAATACAAGGTCCCACACAATTTGTCCACTGCTCCCCATATAGGTTGGGCATTCAGGTGGCTGTCTTTCCTTTCATAAATGCAAAAGTCATACATGTACCCTGTTGCCCTCTCACAAAGTTTGCATAACTTCACCCGTATCTTGCAGTTTACTTTTTTTGATGCCCAGCCTGCCAGTAAAATGGATAGGAGACTTATCGTTGCAAATATGTTTGTCTGGAGTATACTTCTGAGAACATTTGTGGGAAAACAATTAGTAAGTGGCCTAATTTTGTAAAGCTTTTCATATCCAGGGTGATTTCGGGCTGGACACAGGGTATTGTCACTAAAATGGAGGAACCTCATGATCATTGCATAGCGTTGGCATATGGTGAATAGGGTGTGTGGACTTCTGTTTTTTGTAAGTCCTATATTTAGTGCAAGGGTTAAAAAACAGTGACAGGCTTTCAAATGGATAGGCAAAAAAATTATTTGGATTATTGGTGATGTACTGCTGGGAATAAAGATTGCATTGGTCCACAAATAAATTGAATAAATAATCGGTGAAAAAAAAATAAAAAAATAAAATTGTTTTTCAGTGTTTGCCTGGCCTGGGGGGGAAACTAGCTGCTGCTGAATCAGAGGTAAGCAATAACAGATTTGAAAGTGCCTCTGGGACACTAGTATGGGCCCTAACTCTGTTGCTGATATGACACTCCACTACTATTACTTGGCCTTTTATTCCGGTGTACTACGCTGCTGGTGCTCGCCACTTCACCAGGATGTACAGTGCTGCTGGGGGTTGGCTGCTGCTCTTTAGAATGCCTCATTCTTTTTGTAGGCACCCTTTCCTCCTCTGATATGTTTACTGACCAGCTGCCTCCCATGGGTTTATATGCAGAATCCAAATCTGATAGTGAGAGCTCCCCGCTGCTCTCATCTCTCATGGTCAGAATCTGGAAGGCCTCCTTGCTTGTGTACATTTCTTTGGATATGGTGTATGGTGACACTATACTGGTGTGACACAGGGACATTGAGGCTGCAATGAAGGACACAGTGGATGGCTGCATTGATGTGACTGCAATCAGGGCACTGTAGGTCGCTGCACTGATGTGACTGCAATAAAGGCACTGTAGATGGCTGCATTAGTGTGACTGCAATCAGATCACCGTAGATGGCTGCACTGATGTGACTGCTATCAGGGCACGTAGATGGCTGCACTGGTATGACTGGTATCAGGGCACTGTAGATGGTTGCACTGGTGTGACTGCAATCAGGGAACATTAGATGGCTGCACTAGTTTAACTTCAATAAGTGCACTGCAGATGGTTGCACTGGTTTGGCTGTAAACAGAGCACTGACAGGTGGCTGTACTGGTGCATGGAAAGTGTTTACCACAGTAAATTGCAGTAGTTGTAAGAACACTCACTGATCCAGCACAGATCACTCTCCTTGAAAGCCGCAGCTGCAGCAAGCAGCCTGTGTTTACATTTGAGATTGATCACAGAAATCACATGGTACAGGGCCATTCACAGCAGTCTTGTACCCCAATTTGTGATGCACTGTATCCAAGGGACACAGCCATCACAGATTGTGCTGCTGCGCATGCCTAGGGGCATGCACAAGCACCAAAAGTTGGAGGGCACATCCTACCAGAACAAGGGAGCTCCCATCTGACCATTTATCTACAGTGGTTGGGTGGGAGGTAGTTAACCACTTCCAGACTGCCGAAAGCCAATGTACGTCCCTACTTTGGGGACGGATATCGTTGTTATGACAGCAGCTAGCTGCCATAACCCTGGTATCCCCATGCTGTCTCTGCGGCAGATTCGCCAAAAGATTACTTTTATCTATGGCGGGAGATGGGCCCCCTTCAGCCGCGATCCGGTGCCCTCCGCCACTTACCGGAGCCGCCGGCAGCGGCAGAGGCGATAGTGTTTGTCTCCTGGGCTGACATGGAGACCAGTGAGGGGGAACATGGCCCCCACCCGTCTCCATGACACTGCAGGGCGGAAGTAACGTCACTTCCGCCCATAGCTCTTAAAGGGCCATTTTATTTATTTTTATTTTTTAAATGAAATTTTTTTTTATATTTTTTTTTATATTTTTGTGTAAATATGAGATCTGAGGTCTTTTTGACCCCAGATCTCATATTTAAGAGGTCCTGTCATACTTTTTTTATATTACAAGGGATGTTTACATTTCTTGTAATAGGAATAAAAGTGACAGATTTTATTTTATTTTTTTAAAACAGTGTAAAAGTAAAAGGTAAAATAAATAAGGAAAAAAAAAAATTTTAAACGCACCCCGTTCCGCCGAGCTTGCGTTGTTCAAACCACACATGTGAGGTATCGCCGCGATCGGTAGAGCGAGAGCAATAATTCTAGCCCTAGACCTCCTCTGTAATGCAAAACATGCAACCGGTAGAATCTTTTAAATGTCGCCTATGGAGATTTTTAAGGGTAAAATTTTGTCGCAATTCCACGAGCAGGCGCAATTTTGAAGCGTGACATGTTGGGTATCAATTTACTCGGCGTAACATTATCTTTCACAATATAAAAAAAAAATTGGGATAACTTTACTGTTATCTTATTTTTTAATTCAAAAAGTGAATTTCTTTAAAAAAAGTGTGCTTGTAAGACCGCTGCCAAATACGGTGTGACAGAAAGTATTGCAACGACCGCCACTTTATTCTCTAGGATGTTAGAAAAAATGTATAATGTTTGGGAGTTCTAGTAATTTACTAGCAAAATAAAATGTTTTTAACTTGTAAATACCACATCTAAAAAAATAGACCCGGTCTTAAAGTGGTTAAAGTGTATTTACCCTTCAAAAATGGACCAATGCGCCCCTGGCGCAATTCCAACAAACTGGCAAACACCTGCACCGGACGTGCCAGTAATACTGAATAACTCAACCCACATGCTCCGACCAGCTTGATCAGTTTTTGAGCGTCTTATCCAAAAAAAACACTGACCTCTGCAGATTGCACGTCAGCCGACTGCAAACCATCAGATCCCCATTTAGATGAACATACTAATTCCCCAATATGCATAGCTCCAAAAATTGGATGGGATCGGATAGCAGTTAGTGTCAGCAGACATGTCACCACTGACATCTGCCGCTCCATAGGAGTGAATGGAGGCTCCGATCTGGTCCGCCTGAAAAAACGACATGGGGACCTCATCGGGAAGCCCGTGTGAAAGGGGCCTAATTGAGCAAGCTGAAGATAGAAACTGATTGGATGCCATGCGCAACTACTCCAGATTCAGTCTGCTCCAGTTTTGATAAATTCCTGTGCGTTGGAATCCCTGTGCGTTGTCAGTCCAAAACAGGATGTAGTAGCTAAGTGTAATTCTAAATCAACAAGTATCTTTCTGTACTTGCAGGGTCTTTAAAAGGATAAAGGATGTGGGAAATCTGAATGTACAGCAGATATGTACTTTGCTATTTTTTGCTTGATATATATTTTAACATCTACACAAACATACACAGTCTAAAAGCACACATGGAATTTATCTCCAACTTACTTAAACAGCTGGAAAATAAAAAAACTTTACCTGCAAGATATATCACCCATGCAATGTATTTTAAGCAAAAACCCACCTAATCTGCTCTTGTTCAGTGTATTACCAGATTTACTGTTTTCATTGTCCAGTAAGTATAATTTTAATTTACAACAGCTTTGAAATTACATATTGCAAGGTAGCCCTGTATAAAATGTTACAGTTCCTGTTCTTGACTTCCCTGATGGGAGCTCGCTCAAGCCTTTCTCTCATTACACTGTGTTTATATATGGCTCTGACAGAAAGCTTGATTTTAGGATTACATAAACAGTCTACTTTTAGAAGAGTAAAAAAAAAACTGAAAAGTTCCATACGGGCTTGAGGCCCAGCAGAGCACAGAACAAAACTGATTTAAGACTTCAAGTAATGTGCCAGTACTGCTATGTTTTACCGTGTCGTCCTTGTGGCACACATACAATATACTGTGTATATACTCAACATAGCATTATGCAGTCATAATCGCATTCTGATGAGCTGCTCTTTACCTCTCTGTGCTTGCAAAGACTAGACGTAAAAAGAAACATAACCCAAAGAACCGCTAAATACATTCAGGAAACTTTGTAATTGTGCTAAAGTCAGAAACCCTGCTCAATGTATTTAAATTTGAGTTATATACAATTTGGCTCTTATCCCCTGCAGGAAAGCAGAGTAGGACTTCAGAGTGCCTTTGGAAGGAATACAGCCTCCTGACATCTCGCATTGATGCACATGCTACACATCAATTAAAGTCCAAAATTAGCATTATATGGTGTTTTTCATTGGCCCTTTTATCCAGGCATTCCTGGCCGATTTTATTTATTATAGGTACTTATACAGCGCTGTCAATTTATGCAGCGCTTTACATTTACATTGTACATACACATCAGTCACCACCCTCAAGGACCTCACAGCCTAAGGTCCCTAACACACCTTCATACATATACTGTACTAGGGACAATTTTTTAGACAGGATCCAATTAACCTACCAGCAAGTCTTTAGAGTGTGGGAGGAAACCGGAGTACCCAGAGGAAACCAACACAGGAACAGGGAGAGCATGCAAACTCCAGGCTGATGGTGTCATGGTCGGGATTTGAACCAGTGACCCTTTTTGCTGCTTGGTGAAAGTGCTTTTTTTTACCTCCCTGGCTGTTGAAGCGACCAAACAGCAAGACTGCAAGGTCCGTTTGCTCCAGACTATTCATTGTCTCAAGGTAGTTGCATTCATCTGCTATAGCTCCACACCTTGCAGAAAACCTTTGCAGTTAGAGGCTTTGCTAAAGTGGCATGATTGCCCTGATACAAGGCAGCCTTGGTATCTTTTTGTAGGTGCGTCCTTTTGGCCCAAAGACTTTAGGTAACAGGCATGCCATTTTGTAGGGAAAGTTTGGAACTCCTAAAGTTTACATTTAGCGTCTGAGGTGTTATACAAACCTAGTTATGGCACATGTTGCATTGTGTGCCAATGGGATTCAAATATGCTTCTACCAGGTGAAACATATCAAGCACTTGATAATGTTGTTCATTATTTCTGTACGTGGTTATAAAATAGGGGCACAATGCTACCAGACTGTTCTAAAAGCTAAAGCTGGCCATACATGGATCGCAATTTGGCCGTTTCAGCAGGAACCAAGTGAATTTTGATGCATCTATGGCCGTTCCTATTCATGAGAAGTCGATATATTGATCAACTTCTCATAAACGGTCCTGCTGGAAAATTCCCATTCAATCATCGCTTGCACCCACTCTGTGTATCGGCAGGGTAGTCCTGCTGCTATAATACAATGAGACGGCACTGAGGAATGTGTGGATGAGGGAATCAGATCATTTTTTGTTCATTTAACCTGCTGGCTGAACGAACAAAGCTGATCCATGTATGGCCAGCTTTAGTGAGTCAATTTAATATAGTCTAATGCCCCGTACACATGGTCGGAAATTCCGACCACAAAATCTGTCGGATTTTGTCCGACACTGATGTTGCATACACACGGTCGGACAAAGTTGTCGGAAAATCTGATCATTCTGAACGTGGTGACGTTTGTTGCCTACGACGGGACTACGTAGAGGCTAGTAGCCAATAGCTTTGGTCTTGTAACGTGATCTGAGCATGCGTGGCACTTTGTCCGTCGGAATTCGCTACACACGATCGGAAAAAGTCCGATAGGACTTTGTTGTCGGAAAATTTGAGAGCAGGATCTCAAACTTTTTCTGTCGGAAATTTAGACGGAAAAAGTCAGATGGAGCCCACACACGGGCGGAATTTCCGACATCATGGTCCTATAGGACATTTTCCGTCGGAAAATCCAACCGTGTGTACGGGGCATAAGACTCTAAGTTGTCCATAGGTATCAGTGTAGAATAATCGAGCTATGTTTTTGTTATGATGTTTCTGTTATTTTGTGCACCTCTGTAATATTTGCATTGTATTCAACCCCATGGGATCCTCACAATAAAAGCTGATTTTCATATTGGATTGTGAAGTTAAAGTTTTGTTTGTATTGCTATTACAATGCTGATGTTCTAAAATGACAGTGCATGCTGTGATTATAGATTTCCTTTAAAGAGCAACTCTTACAAATATGGGCTATTCAAAATAAAACATATAAATAAAACATATAATGAAAAAATGTCCAAACAGAGGTTACCTCTAGATAAAACAGCATGTGAAAACAATCAGTAGATCTAGACCAGCCTTTTATAACCAGAGTGTCCAGGCACCCTGGTTTGCCTTGAGAATTCTTCAGGGGTGCCTTGGCAAAATGCCAAAAATTGACCAAAAATTGTATACAAGCCAGGGTGTGGATAAAGCCTGCCTTTTAGTTATAAAAAAACACAGGTTTTCATTGTGCACCATTACAGACGTCTAGGTGCCAGTGTCCTAACTGACCAATTTCATCAGTTGATATGGAGGATGTCAGTCACCTGCACAGCATCCTTGTATCTCCCTCTCCATCAGCATTGGGGTCATTAGCTGAGCTGTGGAGAAAAACTGCGGGAGAAGAGAAACATTGGAATACTAGTCAGTACCAGTTTGCAAAAGTTTATTTGCTTTGGAAGAATAAATCCTCTCTAACGTTAGGTGTCTCGCTGGTGTGGATATTGCTGCATTATGTAAAACGATTAGAATAGTTTTTATATTTTATAATGGGGTGCCTCAAGATTGTCCATAATGTTTAAAGGGGGCCTTGACTGAAAAAGGGTTGAAAAAAACTGATCTAGACTTTAGGCCCCTTTAAAACTGGTGCGACTTCAAAGTCGCGCGATTTTACCGCAATTTGCGGCCGTGATTTTGCCGCGATTTCAAGGAATGCTTGTGTAAGTGGCATCAAAATCGGACCAAAAGTAGTGCAGGGACTACTTTGAAGTCTGAACGACTTGAAGTCGTACTTATATGAATGGCTGTCATTGGAAATCATGGGGAACGACTTGTCATGCTACTTTGCAGTCCCAAATCGTGGGACAAGTCGTATAAGTGTGAAAGGGGCCTTAGAGACATAGACAGCTAAATTATTATGTAAATTTCAACTGTTACTGTAATGGCTGAGCTTGTCCCCTTCTGCTGTATAGTTCCCTATTGGTGCTTCAATGTGATGGGTTGCTTTACTGACCAATATGGTACCTAGTTTGACATTTACTGGAAAAGTTAGTATTTGCACATCAATTCAGCTGCCTAAAACGTTAGCTTCTTTCAGTGCTTTGCCAAACTGCAGTCTGGTGTGAACCAGCCCTAAAAGATCTTTGATTATTTAATAGTCCCTGATGATTGACAGCAAACTGCCATGAGCTCAGGCATTGATCATACCCAAAACACAGTTTAGCCTCACCTAATCAAGTCAAGCCACAAAATGATCTAATGAAATAGATGTATATCGGAGTTAAGCCACATGTGCTTTCCCAAATTAAATTCTCCTTTAGAAGTCCAAAACTGTATAGCGATATAATGTGAAGACTGGATGACATAGAGAAATGGCCACTCATTATGCCTCATTTAGTCTCTAGTTTGACTGTTCATCTAATAAACGATAAAGTAATCCAGCTGGTGATGTATGGCAGCAATGTGTGGTTGTGGAGGAAAGATTAGGTGAAAAATAAGTACCGATATATCAAGGTCTGCATCACAAAAACAATGAGCTCTGTTAATTTTTTCTTGGTGATGTGAAATATTTTTTAATCCACTCAGGAATCATGACTTTTGCCAGGAAAACCTGATGGAGAGACCTCCTTCCAACACCTGTGACAGGGTGACCTTAGCTTTTCCGCCAAGTTACCATAGCCTTAAAGCCCGTCACTGAGCAAAAGTTAAACTTCCTCCCACCAATGTAAGGGTTTTATTTTTTAAACATTTTTTGAAGCAGTCCTATATGTGCCTCGTCAGCAGGCTTTCCAGGTGGGGTGACTGGTAATCCAGTACTGCACACGTGCCCGTGCCGACTAGTCCCCCTCATGCTGATATCATCACTGCAGTCTCTCTTTTGGGTTGTTATGAAAGAACCATCAGATGAAAAGTGATGCCGCTTTTTTGTGTCCCAAGTCCTCTGCTGGATTCCCTATAGGAATGCATATAGAGCTCACTTGGGTAGAGATCTCTTTTCGGAAGACTGTTAAGGCTCAGTATTAGAGCAAACTCCTTCTGACTCAAATAACAGTAGTTTGAGTGGAAAAATCTACACTCATATTTGCTGCTGGCTGGAACTTTTAATTTAAAATAAGGCGTTTATAGCAGGTAATCAGTGCCAAGAACCACTCTTGAATGTTTCACAGTGTTTGTTTTATGTGGAATTACCCTAAAGTATCCACACTGCCAAAAACAAGGAGAGGACATTTTACCATTTTAAAGTTTTACCTACAAAAATAGACTGAATCTGACTGGTTGCATGTGACAATATACCCACTCTTCCTTCCATTTTTGAAAAACCAACCTCATAGGTGTCATCATCGTGGGTGTCATTTGTCAAGGTATTAGTAATAAGATCTGGACTTTTTTTACCTCACAGGCACAAACCACATTCAAAGCTGCAGAGCAAGCAACACAGTTACACTTTGTGACACATCCCTTGTGACATAATAAAAATGTACTTTCCTTACCAAATTCAGTATAGCATAGTCTGTCACTTTAGCTAAAATCATTCCAAGTATATGCTATTTTAAAGAACCACCAATGCTAAAAAAGGGAGACAGGCTTTAAAAATAGTGGGGAAAAAATAAAAATATGTACTTAGCTATTCTTAGAAATGGGTGGAAAAAGTCTGAGAAACTACTTACAAAATGTCACAACTTATTCCAAGAGTAAAGGATTTACCAAGTTTGGAGTTCCAAGATATGCTGTAACTTCTACTTACAGTATGTTACTGTACAGAGCTGCGGGAGGGATCGCAAAAGATTAGTCATAGAAGTTACAGCCTAACTTGACATTCTGTTGCATTGCAACTGTAGAAGAAAGTATATTTACAATGAAAAATAACATATCTTATATTTTCTCTTACAATGAGCAAATACGCATGTGCCATTTTAGTAGAGAACATTTTGTGCCTGTCCAAAATTTGGGCCTGTGTCGATGGCATCAGTATCAGATTTTTCAGAGATCATTTAGAATTAAATCACAGCTACAGTTGACCTGCAGCTGGCCTTCTCCTGACCAGCTCCAAGGGGGTTTTGCATTCTCAAAGACATGTACAGTATAGGGATGCAAAACAACCTCTGCCATGAATAATAATAGGCAAAATAATTTTCAGTGCAAACTCTTTGAAAGAATACATTTTTCCTACTACTCTCACACTATTCAAAAGGTTATTTTGCTATAGGCCCTCTAACCTGAGGGAGGAAGGGGAGACAGATCACCTATCACAATTTGGATTAGCAGCAAGGATGGGAAGTGGTGTTATAATGGGGGATTTTAATTATCCAGACATAGACTGGGTGGAGGGAACCACGCATTCATCTAATGCTCGCCAGTTCCTAAATGTCTTGCAGGACAATTTTATAGGTCAGATGGTAGACGCACCAACTAGAAATAAAGCGTTACTGAATCTACTGATTACCAACAATACAGACCTGATCACGGATGTGGAAATACGGGGCAATTTAGGTAACAACGATCACAGGTCATTTGGCTTCAGTATAAATCACACAAATGGGAAACATAAGGGGAATACAAAGACTGAATTTCAAAAGAGCCAACTTCCCTAAATTACGAACCTTACTAGAAGGCATAAATTGGGATAAAATCTTAGGAACAAAGAACACGGAGGAGAGATGGGTTTGCTTTAAGAGCATATTAAATAAGGGCATTAGCCAATGCATCCCATTGGGTAATACGTTTAAAAGAGGGAACAAAAGTCCTGGATGGCTTAACTCCAATGTAAAAATGCATATAAAAGCAAAGGAGAAGGCCTTCAAAAAATACAAGGTTGAGGGATCATCATCAGCATTCAGACTTTATAAAGAATGCAACAGAAAATGTAAGGGTGTAATAAGGATGGCTAAGATAGAACATGAAAGACACATAGCGGAACAGAGCAAAAAAGAAACGCTTTAAGTATGTAAACAGTAAAAAAGGGAGGACAGACCATATTGGCCCCATAAAGAATGAGGAAGGACATCTGATTACAAAGGATGGGGAGATGGCAAAGGTATTGAATTTATTCTTCTCCTCAGTCTTCACAAGGGAATCAGGGGGTTTCAGTAACCAAAACTGCAGTGTTTATCCTCATAACACATCACAGGAAGCACCTCCATGGTTAACAGAGGACAGAATTAAAATTAGGCTTGGGAAACTTAACATTAATAAATCACCGGGATCAGATGGCTTGCACCCGAGGGTACTTGGGAAACTGCGTCAAGTAATTGCCAGGCCATTGTTCATAATTTTTACTGACAGTCTACTGACTGAAATGGTACCAGCTGGAGAAAAGCCAATGTAGTACCAATATCTACAAAGGGCCCAAAATACATCCCTGGGAATTACAGACCAGTTAGCCTAACATCAATAGTATGTAAACTCTTGGAGGGGATGATAAGGGACCATATACAAGATTTTAGTAATGGGAACGGTATCATTAGCAGTAATCAGCATGGATTCATAAAGAATCGTTCTTGCCAAACCAATCTATTAACCTTCTATGAGGAGGTGAGTTGCCATCTAGATAAAGGAAAGCCTGTAGACGGGGTGTATCTGGATTTTGCAAAAGCATTTAACACAGTTCCCCATAAATGTTTACTGTACAAAATAAGGTCCATTGGCATGGACCATAGGGTGAGTACATGGATTGAAAACTGGCTACAAGGGTGAGTTCAGAGGGTGGTGATAAATGGGGAAAACTCAGTATGGGCCGGGGTGGGTAGTGGGGTCCCCCAGTGTCCTGTGCTGGGACCAATCCTGTTTAATTTGTTCATAAATGACCTGGAGGATGGGGTAAACAGTTCAATCTCTGTATTTGTTGGTCTTCAAACGGGTTTAATATGCTCGGCCGCTTTGAGTTCTTAGGTCTTGCTGGTAGGTCTTTTTTGAGGAGAGGGTCCATGGAGAGTATATGCAAATGTCTGGAGATGATATTCCTTATTTCTTTATTTAACTTTGTAATTAAAGTAGGACATTGAATGTGGTTTGTATCTGTATTTGTCTGGACTTTTTAAAGACATTCCTATGTTACTTTTGTTCATCCTATCAGATTCAGGCACAGTCCAGCTGTGTCATTATATTCAGACAGCTGCGGGTGCCGTGTCTGCCTGAATATAACAGTCGAAAGTGGAGATTCCTCTTTCCATGCTGTGCAGCATAAATGGAGGAATCAACACTTTTCTCTCATTCAACCCATGGGCTGAACAAGACGTTCGAGCCATGTACGGCGGCTTTAATCTAGAGAACATCCTAAAGCTAACCATAAATGGTGTTATTTTCTTTACTGCAACCATGGGTTGCAAGGAAAAAAAATAGCATGATTCCCCCATCAACACAGTCAGTGTTGATGAGGGAATCCCTGCCCATACATGTTTGGAATCTCGAACAGTATCTGCTGAACCAGCTGAGATTTGAACCATCTATGGCCAGCTTAAGAAGTCTCATAGAAAACAAACTTCTAGTTTGTGAAAGAGCCCTGAGAAGACAAGGCTGTGAATATGATGTGTGAGGATGGTCTTTTAGGGGCTTTATTTTAGAGATTGTGGGTGTGCCCAGATTTAACACATTGATACTTTTTTCTTGTTTTTAAAGTTAGCTCTGAAGAATTTCAGCACAAATAACAAAGCCAATAACTGACAACATGAGCTAATCTACTAAACTGAATCAGGGCAGCAATCCAAATTCAAACTTTCCAAAGCATCTTTTATTTGGAAGGACAAAAGGAGACAACTGTCAAACTCTCATTAAGAGTAAGTCAATTTATTACTCCGTGCAGACATGGCGGTCCAATCAAGAATATATCGAATCAATCATGAACATGTGAAACAAAGCTAATCTGTTTCCTCATATTTGAAGAGCCCCAACTTGTGCCCCTTTGTTCTATATTTGTTCAGTTCTATTTCTTCTCATGCCACTTGCTGTCACCAGGGCATACGGGACAATCTATCTTACCAATGCCAGTGGCATTTGTCTTACACCAATATAATGGAATTAGAACGAGAAGGCAGTTTTATCTTGCTTGATTGCTCCCCTCAGGACATGACCTAGTCTGTGTATAAAAGTCTGTGCCAGACCTTTATACTTTAACCCTGTTGTCTCCCTGCCTCATGCTAAAAATCCTGTATGCGAAAACTGAACTGCTGATATTAAACTGGTCATTTGTATACTAATTATGTTTAAGATGATTTTTCTGAAACAAGTTACTTCATGCTCAGTTAGAATTGAGCAACTATTGTGGACTGCTGCATTCTCAATTCTAGTAATCCTACTGTCATCTTAAAAATAGTAAATCAAGAGTATAAATGGAAAGCAGGCTTTGAGAAATGCCCACATGTAGTCGCACAAACCTCTCAGAGTGCACTAGAAGCTGTGTAGCCCGGGGTGTCCTATTATGCACAACTTTAGTTGACCAAAACTGATCTCCAGCCAATAGCCCACCTCCACTAAACTTTAGCTCTAGCTAATCCCCAGAAAAAAAGTACTATAAATACTTGTCTGAAATTGTTGTTGCGTGATGTTCCAAGTCCCAAATCTCTTCTCTTCTGGACCGAAGAGTGGGAGGGCCCTTTGCCAGGTTTTGATGTTGCTGCCTGGTGACATGGACACTTCCCACTGCTATCTATCAGGAGGTTCTTCCACTGTACTGAAGACTCCAGCAGCAGTATGATGATGTCACAATGAGGGGCAGCAACATCATTGGTCAGTGGCATGCCTTAAATGCATCGGTGGATTCTTGGTCTTTACTCCTGGAAGAGGTAATGCCTAGAGTCACATGACAACAGACTCGGGTAAGTTAAAAAAAAGGGCTTTAGATTAATTTATTATGGGTATTTATATAGCGCCTACAATTTTACTCGTCAATTTACATATATATTGTACATTCACCTCAGTCCCTGCCCTCAAGCAGCTTACATTCTAAGGTCATATTCATACATACACATACTAGGTCCAATTTAGACAGAGACAATTAACCTAACCTAGAGAAAACCAGAGGAAACACCCACAGGCACAGGGAGAACATGCAAACTCCAGGCAGGTAGCACCCTGGTTGGGATTTAAACTAAGAACCCAGTGCTGCCCGGCGGAAGTGCTAACCACTTAGCCACCCTGCTGCCCAGTGTACATGTATTTTATACGTTTTTGGGTGGCTAGGAAGAATGAATGTTTACTCAGAGTTGGGATTTATATCATATCATTAGTCAGCCAGCCTCCACTGTCTGACTGTTGGGCAGTGAGGCCTTGCATCACAGTAGACCAGTGTTCTCCAAACTGTGGCCCGAGGGCCGGATGCAGCCCTCTGCTTGTTTTTATCTGGCCCTTGGGGGACTATCCCTCCCACTGATACAAGACACTATTCTGCCATCTGACACAGACAATGGAGCACCATTTCTCCAACTGACACCACTGATGGGGCACTATTCCTCCCTATGATACCAACAATGGGGCACTATTCCTCTCCCTAATACCAGATGTTTACTTCCACTGATGCCAGGAAAAAGGCCACTCCCACTGGTCCTCTTAGAGTTTGAAGAACAATAAACCAGCCCTTTGGAGGCTGTAGACCAACAGAGAAGCATGGCAAACAGAAGCAGGACAGCTAGAGCTGGTGAACCAAAAAAGAGTGCCTCATTTCTGACCTCTCTAGCTTCTCTACAAGTTATGTGAAATAACCTGCTGACCCTCTGCAGCCTGCTTACGAATGCATCAGGTTTACTTTAAGCATCTGATGTTGTAATAGTTTTCTACTCTATGCCATTGTAGATTCTTTCTTAAAAATAAACACACCTGACAAACGGCTGATGAGCCAGAGAAGGTGTTTTAAAATGTTGACAATGTGACAGTTTCAATAGGATACCCTTGCAGTAAGCCATTACTATTTGGCATAACACGTCTTCTTACAGAATGTCTTATTACTGCTGATGTCTATTTTACTCTTGTACTCAATGGTGTTAGTGGCTGTAAACATGGAATATGAGTGGAAACGATTCCGTCAGGCAGTACAAAAACCACAGGCTCTAACCCACTATCATCAATCAACTACTGCAGTCAGCTCAGTTTAGAAATGGCCACTAACTGGTTTGTATGGATGACTACATAGCTCTCCCTGCTTTGCAGACTGAATAAACCTGCATGAACTCAAAGTTCCCTGCCGACAGAGTAGTGTTCAAAAACCTCCCTGTTCTAGCAGACAATTCCCATCAGACACAGCTCAACCAAGCGAGGTCAATGGTTACACAGTGTGTGCACTTTGATGAATATCAGGCAGTGCCTCCATTAGTGCCAGTGAAGGACAAAAAAATGTGATAAGTGGTAAAAGAGGCAGGGATTAAATACTGAAGACAAAAGAAGCACCAGCAGAAGAGTTAAAACGATGTGGAAGGCAGAAAGAGATTTATTTATGTGTCATTTGACTCCAGAGAGGATTAGGTTTGAGAATTACTTTTCCACTATCCCTTAGGACTCCTTGGCAGCCGATACAAATGTTGGCTGATTAGCCTACTCAGAACATGCACGTGTAACAGAAAGAAATAGCAATATTTTGGACAAGCTTAGCTATTTCTAGTCAATTCCAATTCTCAGACACTGTCAAAATGTTTGATGGGGATATGCAATTAACTGAATGACAAATACATACGTGAAGTTGAATATTTTGTATTATTCTGCATCTTAAGCCCCATACACACGGTCGGACTTTTTCATCAATTTGGTCCGATCGGACAAGGTTGTTGAAAAATCAGACCGTGTGTATGCACCATCGGACAGTGTTCGTCGGTTTGTCCGTCGGACAAAGTCTTATCTCCTGCTGGAAAGATTTCCTGTCAACCCGGTCCGATCACACCAAATCCAAGCGTGTGTACGCTTGTCCGACCGGACAAAGTGCTACGCATGCTCAGATCACATTACAAGACCAAAGCTATTGGCTACTAGCCTCTACGTAGTCCCGTCGTAGGCAACAAACGTCACCACGTTCAGAATGATCGGATTTTCCGACAACTTTGTCCGATCGTGTGTACGCAAAACCAACATCAGACAAAGTATGACGGACATGGTCCGACGGACCTGGTCCACGGATTGTCCGCGCGTGTGTATGGGGCTTAAAAGTTCTCTGCCATTCAACTTGTACTCTTGCTTCAGTAATGATGTCAAGTCGAATCTAATTTAGGTACAGAAAATCCACTGGTCCACGGGTGTCCTTTTGTTTAAATCTCCAGTTAGAATTCATTAGGGTTTGCTAGCAAATGACTGGCTGTACAACTTCACTTCAAGATAAGAAGCCAACAAGACAACCAATGGCAGAAAAAAAAGTCTCTGTGTGTTAAAATATATCTAAAAACCAATACATTTTTTTAAATTTTGATGCAGTAGGGAATTTTTCAAACACATAAACAACTTTTCTTTGCCCTCTTTGTCCCGTTGGGCAGAATTCCCCTTACTTCTTAGCCTAAAAACACAACAGAATGTGAGAGGAAATGACTCCAAAATGTGGGAAATGGTCTTTTAGAAGTTTTCCCTTCTATTCCTGTCTTGGGGACGACATACCATTTTGGATTGCACATCGCTTTCAGTCCTGGTGACAATGGTCATAGGGACAAATAGAAAGCTTGAATCTCCCTAATTGGGAAAGAGACAGTATTAAAAAGTATTCTAGCACCCTCACCACCCTGTAGCTTTTGCTACACTAAGTTTTATCTTTCACTTGGGGCTCTGAGGGTCATTATGGCTGGATTTACACTGTTTTGGGGTGTTAAAGCGGAGATCCACCCAAAAGTGGAACTTCTGCTCACTCTGGTGCCACATTTGCGCGGGTACCTGTCTTTGACAGGTAACCTATCCCCACTTTCAGGAGACCGGGCCGTGGCGAATTACATCAGCAGCTCGGGTCCCTCCTCCTTCCCCTGCCACCAGACCAGTAGAAGAGAGCAGCGGTGTCTCACACATTTGCAGTAGGGACCCGGCGTGAAGACACAATGCTTTACTTCCGGATTCCCTTACCGGCAATGGCAGTGCCAACACCCGACAGCTGATGGAAACATCAGCTGCGGTGCTGACATACCTGGACAGGTAAGTGCCCTATTATTAAAAGTCAGCAGCTACAGTATGTGTAGCTGCTGGCTTTTTAACTTTGCAGGGGTGGGCGGACCTCCGCTTTAATGCATGCGCATTAAGGCAATGTGCATTGTGTTAAGGCAACCCATCCAGGCCCAGCAAAGTGCATGCGCTATTGTTTTGTAACGCAGCACATCATACCATGAGTTGTAGTGTCCCAAAATGCAGGTGTGTTGGTAAGGTATGTTAGGGTGTCATTAAGAATTAATTGTACAGCAGAGAACCTACGTGCACTGTTGTGAATCCAGTCTATACGTATGCGGAGAGAATACCTACACTAATCAGACTTCTGAACCTACCTTAGTTTAATGGTTTGGATTCCTGCTACATCCCCACCCAGAAAGCCTACAGATAAGGTCCAGTAAAAATCTGATGCAAAGCAAGCTGGCAGGTAAGTACCAACAGCACCAACACCTATAACTCTGCACCAAGCATAAAGGCTTAGAATAGATGAGTGCCTCACAACACAAAGCTTTTGGGTCTTCCAACTATAACATACCTCCCATA
This sequence comes from Lithobates sylvaticus, assembly GCA_028564925.1. Lineage (NCBI taxonomy): Eukaryota > Metazoa > Chordata > Amphibia > Anura > Ranidae > Lithobates > Lithobates sylvaticus. The sequence goes on along the minus strand of CM053027.1, from coordinate 498,381,222 downwards.
TTTTTGAGATGGGAAGGAGGGACGCCTTTTAGCAAAAGTATGTAGGCATAGGACGTACACCCTTCCACACTCCCTTAAAAGGAGAATTGTACAAAAAAAAAAAAGATTAGTTAAACCCACAAGTGCTTTTTTTATTACTACTATTTTGAAATTTACAAATGCAGCAATTTAGAAATTGGATAAAAGGTTTAGCACTGGAAAACACTTTTTGAAAGATAAAATGTGCATTTTATATACAACTATTTAGATGAGACCAAAATGAGGGACAAATGAGGAAGAAAGAGGGACTTTGATCTGAATCAAGGACAGTCCCTCGAAGTCAGGGACAGTTGGGAGCTATGCTATAGTGATACCAGCTTTGTGCTCAAAAACATGAGTTGATATTTGTTTTGAGGGTGGGGCATACTGTTAAAGGAACATATTTCCAACCTGTAGAAGATCAAATCTTTTCTGATCGTCACATCTGTCTTTGATTATCAGCTGTTAAGACCTTCATGGTCTTGGTTGATCAGACATGATAAATCACTATTGCCCCTAACAGACATTAAACCACAACATACATAGATTCCCCTTGCAAGGATGGTGGGAACCTGCTTTTGTAACTGCAAAGGTTCAGCTAGTTGTTGGAAGCTACACAAAATAATTTCAAAATAATATAAAGCATTAAAAAAGTTGGTGAATTTGCATCAATGTTTTTGGAAAGGAGCTTACAGAATGTACAGAATGTGGAACGGTATATTATTTCAAGCTCACATAACTTCTGAATGAGAATGAGCGAGTTACAGTAGGCTATCCTTCTTTGGAACATTATCCGTAAAAAGAGGCAGCACTGCTGTCTGTTTAATATCCATCTCTTATCACCTTACTATGTTCCCTGCTCAGCAGACAGAGACATAAATTCCAGACACTCTGCATGCAGTTAAGGCACAGAGCTGGAACAGGAAGTGCACATAGTACATTCAGGCACCTTCCACAAACTAATATCACAACCAAGAAAACTGGCATATTAGGCAGAAAAAAATTGGTTGGAGATGCGAATTGACGCAAACTAGCAGAAGGATATTTTTTTTCTTTTTCAAATTCAAAGAGCAACTTCAGTTACCAAGTAGAATTAAATAAATCTTTTCCCAAAAATGAAAGTTGCTCTGATTGTTCTTCTCCCCATAGTCTCTATTTAAAGTCCATCTTTTTTTTTTCTTGCAAGCAAGAACATTTTTTTGATGGTTCCTAATCCCACTTCCCCAATTCTCGCCTAGGTTAGGATGACGTTGCCCGCAGCTGCCTGGGATAATATTACACATTCCACTAGTCTGCAGGACCAGTCTCCCTGCACCGAACTCCTGAATGTGCAATGTTGAGCCACCTGTGAGATAGCCACAGCCGGTTCCCAAATTTAAGATGGTGGAGCTGGAGATCTGTGGGCTTTAATGGGCTTCATGGGCTGAAAAGCATCTGTTTCTTAAAAGTCAGAAGCTACAGTCTCAGCCCCCATTTCCCCAGGAGGTGCACAGCATGTACAGTATGTTATGCTTAACTTTTTTCAAGGTTGTCAAGCCATTCACATGACTTACTGAGTCCTTTTCTATCTTCTACTGGCAGTGGGCAGTCCTGAAAGATGCAAAGAGCGATGATGATGTCAATGCTGCTCTTTGTATGATTATATAATGAATAAGGGGTGGAAAGGCCCATGACAACCCTCACTAACAATACAGGCAGTATTTACAGTTTAGAATTTTTTTTAAACCTATAGGGGGTGCACTTTATTTTAAAAATAACTTTAAAAAATGACTTTTGCGCTTATTTGAAAAAAGATTTGGAAATTTAATGTGTATTCTTATAGGCTGACACTATGAGAGCACAAGTATTTGTGTGCCAACGTCCCAATAGTGGATATGGAAAAAGTTGGAAACTAATTATTTGGACTTTAAAGGCACACTGATAAACAGTCTAAAGGTAAAAGGTAATAGGTACTTTTGTACCTTAGTTGGGCTTTTTTTTTCAAATAAGTATTTTTGCCTAAGTGTTATATAATTTCTTGCTGTCAAATTCTGTAAGCATCAACTCTTCTTTAAGGGCCACAAGAAGCTGCTATGCTGAATTTGCTGTTTTTGTCATGTGTACATTTTCTGACTATAGTAATATTAGAGATAATGTCTCACATTAGATGCTAGCAGTATACAGTGCAGTGCAATAAATGTGGAAGCAAACGTTTACTCCTATCCACAGGGTTATTTACAGTTACATTTACAAAGTTATGATTACATTAAAGTGGATGTAAACCCAATGTCATCCTTTCTAAACTACTGCCATAGGGGTTATCTATAAGGATATACATGCCTCCTGCATGTATCTTTACCTGCCAAATGTCTCCCCTCTGTCTTTAAAGATACAAAAAATCCAATACCAAAACAAAAATGTAATATATTGCAATATATCCGTTCTTGGTAATGGATGCAAATCTTTTCTTTTTTTTAAGGTTCAATCATTTTTATTGAGTTTCCAAGGGAAATACAAACATATACTGTAAGCAAAAACACTAGCAATCAGATATTACATAACATTTGGTTCCACTAAATCAGGGGCATGTCTCGGCAACAAAGGAATGAGGGAGAAGAAAGAGTAGAAGGGAGAGCAGGAGGGATGGGAAAAGAAAGAGAATGGGTAGAGTTCTTACACCTAGAGGCTTGAGAGGTCCATAACAAAGTCGGGTGGAAGGAAATGTGTTGACCGGGGGTACCATATTGCCAAGTATTTGCCTATTTGGTGAGAGACCCTAGCTTTTATTTTTGCATGGATCACTACCCGAGTAAGGCCGGTCATACATGGATCAAAATTCAGCTGGTTCAGCAGGGACTAGCCACATTTTGATCCATGTATGGACAGGCTGGTTGTATAGAAGTTGATCTGCCGATTAATTTCTGTACAACCAGCCTGTCTGTTTTTTCCTGATAGATCAGGGCTGCTCGCATAAGCTGGCAGTACTGATCAGTGTATTCTGACAGTGGGGAAGTCTCCTCACTGTCAGAATACAATAATTCAGTGGGAAGGTTCCCATCCACATGGATTGTGTGGATGGGGTAACTGGGTCATTTTTTTTTCTTTTTTGTTCATCCCACTTGTTGAACCCGAAAAAATGACTAATGTATTTGCTGCCTAATTCTTGAGTTGGTGTCAGCAATGAAAAGAGTAGATGTTTCTATGCCTTTCCAATAGTTTGCATGGCAGCTGTGAGAACATGGGTCATTAAATAGAATTGGACCTAGTTAAGGCCAGACAGCCTCATATTCAAGAGGGCATATTTGGGGTGCAGGGGGTGGAGGAAGTTTGCTCTCAAATCACTTGGTAAGTATACAGAAAACCTATGCCCAAAATGTCTAAGCCATATGGCAAATCCACCAGAAAATATGTATTTCCCCCCAATCCGCCTCCTTGAAAACAATGGGTACATATTGGGTGATCCTAACAGACACTGTTGGGTGTTAAGAGGTTTCCATCAACTAAAAGCAGTAATGAATAAGCAAAATTACAGACACCGCATACCACAGTTTTTTTATTATTTAATTTCATCTGGAAATCCTGCAGATAACACACTTTCTGTCCTTTAATGTTTATGTTTTTTCTCTATGATATCTACAGTATGGGGACAGCTATAGTGGATTGATGGGACTAGTAGTTTACATCATAAGGATACAATTATTTTTGGTTTCTTTTAAGCTCACAGGAAGTGAGAAAAATGCTACATTTCTACCACGATCAACAGGTATTTTTTGTACTTGCTGAAAATGTTCCTCAAGTGGTTCTAAAGGTATACGGTTATTTACCTTAATGTATTCATTTGTATTAAGGTAAAAAACCTTCCAGTATCAGCTCCCCTACATACTTACCTGGCTTTCCTTTCAATCCAGCACTACGCCTGAGAGCAGCATTGCTGCTCTCTCTCCTCCAAGGCACATTGGCTATTGGCTCTCGCTGCTATCTATCAAATCCTATGAGGAGAAAGCAGGGCGGTGCCAAGCCGCACTGTGTGTGTCTATGGACACAGAGCCCATACATCTGCCCCCATAGAAGGCACTTGCTATGGGGGCAGACACAGAAGAGGAGGAGCCCAGAGCACCGGTGGTGGACCCCAGAAGGGGAAGTTAGGGTCCAGTCGGTGCAAAACCATTGCACAGAGCAGGTAAGTATAACATAATTGTTATTTTAATTTAAAAGCTGATGCTTTACAATCACTTTAACCTAAAAATTGATAACGAAAGCAGCCACTACATCCAAGAATTGGTAAACTGCAGCTTTTGCTTTTTAGCGTTATTTCAGTGCCATGGCATTAAATCCTGCCACTCTAATTCCAATTTCACTCCTAAATTCTTTTGTTAACTTCTGTGATTAATCTAGGCTGTTAATGCTATATATACAAATAACCAAAGCCAAAATCTACTGGTTTATAGTAAAGGTGAAGAAACTAAGTTTTATGGTTCTATTCAATGGCCATTTTTAAAACAACACATAAAAGAAGAGATACCTTTAGAATTACAGTTACAAGTGTGCCTGTGGAATGATCCCGGGTAGTGAACTGTATAGCCAGTCATCTTTAATTTGGTCTCACCTTTTTCATGAAAATGTTTAACATTATGTAATGTGGCAGCTGTACTATAGAAGAATATAAAGCTGGTCTTACACCCTTCTGAACCTACTTATTTATGAACGCTACGATCACTAAGATACATACATCACACATACAATACTATTTTATGGTTATTGTTGTCATTATGAAATACTCTTTACTAATGCCTACATCTGTGACCTTACAGTACACAGAAAAGCCCCAGCCTTGTGCCCAATTAGCTTAAATCCCTATACTGTGTGTGCATTATGTACTTTGGACCGCCAGGACCCCCAGTTAAAGTACATTTGATAACTGTGGTTAAGCAGTGGAAAATGGAAATAATTAATCCAGCACATGCCAGCAAATCTCCGGGCATCACATCAGATTACATCACCATCTTTCTATATATACAACTCCTTTCTTAAATCTATTAAAGGCTAAAATATTATCTAGTGTCTACAGTAAGGGGTGAGCTTATTAGACTAAATTCGCCATAAATAACTGTACTTATCTTCATTAGGGATGAGCTCGATGTTCGGGTCAAACATAAGTTTGACTCGAACATCGGGTGTTCGCCCGTTATGGGGCGTTCGTGGTAAATTTGAGTGCCGCAGAACGCCCCATAATGCACTGCAAGATCGCAGTGCATTGCTGTATGATTATTGGCCAAAACATGCACCTGACCTGCATGGTTTGGCCAATCACAGCGCGCTCTGCTGAGAGCCATAATTGTTATAAACCCTTATGCCGCGTTCACACGACCGGACTTTCCGATGGACTAGGTCCGACGGTCTTCCCGACGGACTTGGCTACACACAATCACACCAAAGTCCGACGGATTTGAACGTGATGACGTACGACCGGACTAGAATAAGGAAGTTCATAGCCAGTAGCCAATAGCTGCCCTAGCTGTCGGAATAGCATACACAGGAACGGATTTCTCGATAGGAACTGGGTCCGGCGGAAAAATTGAAAACGTGTTCCATTTCTAAAGTCCGTCAGATTTTTGGACTGCAAAGGTCCGATGGAGCCCACACACAATCGAATTGTCTGACGGATTCGTTCCGTCTAACCTTTGCTGTCGTAAAGTCCGGTCATGTGTACGCAGCATTACACACCACTTTTACCTACAGGTAAGCCTATAATAAGGCTTACCTGTAGGTACCGTGAATATCTCCTAAACTTGCACCGTTTAGGAGATATTCACTGTATCAGCATGTGCCAACATCATCGGCACATGCGCACTGAAGAAACGTCTCGCTCGTGCCGTTTCTTCAGCTGCTGTGCTGTTACCAGCGGCTCCCGTGTGCAATGAGTGACATCATCGCGGCTCCGGCCAATCACAGCGCCCGAGCCCGCTATACCCGGAAATAACTCCGGGAGACATGTCGCTGACCATGGCGGTGTGCCGGGACTTCTGAGAGACTTCTGAGAGGGCTTCGATCTAAGGTAAGTATTTCATAATGAGCTAGTATGCTATGGGGTTTCTTTGTGGGTTTACAACCACTTTAAGGCTAAACAATGCTGAGGATTTAATACTACTTTACCACAGCAGCATTTTGGCATAAGAAGGGCATGGATTGGATAAGTGCAGTGTATGGCATTTTGTGTATATAGGCCCCAGACATATTTCTTGCTCTTGGTATAACACAGCAATTAAAGTATAGGAATGGAAAGGCGGGTGTGCTTGTTAAAAAAATGTTTAAACAACTGCTTCCATCATCAATGAAAACACTAGTATAACAAACTTTCCTCATCTGTGTGTAACAAACATTATCCAATGTCATTATTAATACCTCACACAGAATCGATAGGTAGGTTTATACCAATTAAGCTGGAATACATCATACACTTTGTTCATATCCAGTCGACAACTAGAAGAATCAGTTGCCATGCCTACGCACCACACTATAGCGAAAGGCAATAATGGCAAGTACGAGCACCCAGTGTGTTACACTTGTTTTCAATAGGCCAACATTTTATATTTATTGTATTATCTATTTCTTGGGTAGCTCAGGTGTGATTTCCTATGTATGTTGCCAGTGGTTGCAGCTGCAGGAACAGGTGCAGACCCGCAGCAGGAACCACCCGCACACATGTGAACCTAGCCTTAAACTGGTATGGCAGACTAGTGCTTATTGAACCATATACAGCTCTCAGGTGTTTAAAGATAAATTAATTAAATGTGCTCTCAGTGATTCTCGAGCAGATAAATTACATTTCTCTCACATTTTGTAGCAAAATACTTCAAGACATGTTTTTAATGCTAGTATGCACCACATACTAGCACATTATGGCATACTTACTTTAAAACAAAGCCCTCCAGCGGTGCACTGTTACCACTGACAGGGCTTCCATCTTCACGGGGTCTTTTTTCCAGGTTTATAAATGGCTGAGTATGCCGTCCCTTCAGAGTGCATGCGCCGGTGAGGTCACCAGCTGCATCCCCTGTGAATATCTTCTAAACAGTGCAAGTTTAGGAGATATTCACTGTACCTACAGGTACAGTGAATAGCCTATATATATATATATATATATATATATATATATATATATATATATAGGCTATGTTTTGTAGGTACTTTAGGTAGTTCTATATCATTTATTATTTACTAAAAGAGCTGAGATGAATGGATGTGCATGGCTGTACTTGGGTACACAGTTGTACATACACATACAGTACATTCATATAGCAAATTTTCTAGTCTTCAAATATGCCTGTATGCTATATGAGTGCTTACACTAGTATCAGCATATACCCATTTACAGCTGTGCTCAGCCATACATGTCTATGGCAGCTGTACTCCAGGGCTTCCCAGGCAGGGGAAATACACCATAGTTTATGTTAATGGATTCAAGCTAACCAAGTGCAAGTGCCCAGACTTCAAACCAGGGGTGGGCAACTGTGGCCGTCCAGCTGTTGTGGAACTACATGCCCCATGAGGCATTGCAAAACTGATCGTTACAACCATGGCTCCCAGAGTCAGAGGCATAATGGGACTTGTAGTTCTTCAACAACTGGAGGCTGCAGTTCCCCACCCCCTGCAAACCTTACAATATTTTTTTTAACATACATATATACCCCTGAATCCAACCCTAGCAATACAAGGGGACCAGTTCATTATCACATTTTATGTCTCATTACTTATATACGTATGGCTTTTTTAAATAATAGCGCTATAGCAATCTTCCAATACAACAGTAAACACCAAGTACCTAACATTGAAGGAACCCCCACTGACAAACTACAGTGGGTCTGATCCAAACCCAATGACACCTGTTAAAAGCCGATATCCACACGTTACAGGGATGGACATATACAACCTTTGCCTTCCCCACCTCAGTACCAGTACTAACTGTTTTATTTCCCACTGGATGTGCATGAGTTAAATATTTAAACTAACCTGTTGCCATAGCAGCTGCTGTTGCTCTGGATCGTGCTCCCTCCTCCCAGATCTTCAGACATACCTCTCCGGGTCATCCCCAGTTAGGCTTGTCCAATGTATTCATACTCAACACTTGATAAAAGGGGAATTCTCCAACTGTCTGGTGTGTGTGTGTCATCTTGTGCAGAGCGAGCTTGGTTAGCGAGGGATCGGAGAATTTGTATATGATTCTTCTAGTATCTTAGCAACAACCTCACATTCAGTGCATGATGTATTACACTACACATCTCATGTAACATATACAGTCTCTTATAAAATTCCAAATACGGAATGTCAACATAAAAAAAAAGAGAAGGGACATGCCAACTCATTTTTACTGCAGCATCAACTCTGTGCACTGGAATTCTCCCATTTTGCCAATCCCTATATTTCCCAAGAACCAGCCAGGGTGTCACCCAAAATCCCTGCCATACCCGAGAAAAAAAAAAAACATACAGTATATCATGGTATATGTGCATTGCAGCATGTGGCCATTCATTCTAAATGGCACCCAAAAAACATATACAGTAGACTGAAATACATCTGAGCTATTGTAAGCCAGCCTTGGAGGGCTAACCTTGCTGGGGGTCACTGAAAAGAACAGGCCTGGGTCTAGAGATGGGCTTTAAAGAGGTTGTAAACCTTAGACATGATATATGAACAAAGCTCCTCCCTCTATAGTGTGTGCTTGTCTCAATCCAGAGTACAAAGTGTAATTTCTGTCTGCTGCCTCATTTCTCTGCTATCAGCAGTGGTGGCCCATCCATAGAGGGTGCACGGGCGCCGCCCTCATCCATGCGCCTGACCCCCTGATCTACATATCAGGGTGCCGGGTAAATGGATTCCAATGGGGGGGTGTGTGGATTTTTGAAGCACGTGATTAGAGCCAGAGGCTCTAATAGGCTTCAAAAAAGGGTGGGCTCGGGACGCAGAGCACTGCATCCCGATCCCACTCTGTTGTGTGACTATATCTAATGAATTTTCGCTATTTTCACACTAAAGTTCCTCCCTGCCAATCAAGAGGCAGGTCGTGAGAACTGTTTCCCGATTGGCCTAAGGTTCAAGCGATCCTATTAGATGTCTAGCGCTTAAGTGGAAGAGGAATAGTACGCTGTAGGACAGGGATATGCAATTAGCGGACCTCTAGCTGTTGCAGAACTACAAGTCCCATGAGGCATAGCAAGACTTTGACAGCCACAAGCATGACACCCAGAGGCAGAGCATGATGGGACTTGTAGTTTTGCAACAGCTGTAGGTCTGCTAATTGCATATCCCTGCTGTAGGAGATAGAGGAGCGGACACTGAAGCCTCTGCTCCCCACATCTCCAGGAGAAAGAGGAAAGGAGATCACAGCCCGAACCTACAGTAAGTTGTGAGGAGGAGCGGACACCGGATCCCCCACTCCCGCACCTCGGGGCCGCTACCCACACCTATGGCCGCCAATCCCATACCTCCGGCCGCTCCCTGGCCTGCACCTATGGCCACCACTCGCCGCACCTCTGGGCCGCTCCCACACCTATGGCTGCTGCTTCCCGCACCTCCGGGCCATCGCCCGCACCTATGACCGCTACTCCCTGCACGTCCGGGCCACTGCCAGTACCTATGGCCACCGCTCCCCGCACCTAAGGACGCCACTCCCCGCATCTCCAGGAGAAGGAGGAGAGGAGATCACAGCCATGATCGGGTAAGTGACAGGGCTGCCGGGGGGGAGGGTGTGCTGTCATTGCCGTGCCGCCGGCTGCCACAGGGTGACGGGGGGTACTGGCAGTGCCGTCAATTTAAAAACCCACCAGCCACCACTGGCTATCAGCATGAATCAATTCTGACAAGTTTTTTTGACACCAGGAGAAAAATGGTGACAGGGGAGGTCATAGTCTGTGACTGACAGCCTCAGCTCTGTTCCCTTGTGCTGTGTGAAGGGGGTGCTTCCCTTCCCTCCAATCAGCTCCCTGATCTCATCTGACTGATGTAATTTCAGCTCCCGCCCCCTGCTTTTCAGAGCTGAAAGATGTTAAGTTTGCACTTTGAATGGATGTATGGGAAAGGCAGCTGAAGATACACACACATACAGGAACAAAAAATTGCAGATTACTAGTAAAAAATAAATAAATAATAAAAATGCCATAAATCTATGCCCTTTTTTGTAGACGCTACAACTTTTGCGCAAACCAATCAATATATGCTTATTGCGATTTTTTTTACCAAAAATATGTAGAAGAATACATATTGGCCTAAACTGATGAAAAATTTTTTTTTTGGGATATTTAATATAGCAAAAAGTAAAAAATTGTGTTTTTTATTTTTTTAATTGTCACTCTTTTTTTTGTTTATAGCGCAGAAAATAAAAACCGCAGAGGTGATCAAATACCACCAAAAGAAAGCTCTATTTGTGGGAAAAAAAGGACGTCAATTTTGTTTGGGTACGTCATTAAGGGGGGCAAATCCTTTCGGTCCTTAAGTGGTAAAACGCAAAACTGTGTTTATTTGCTTCAATAGACTTCACTAGAGAAGCTGCAGAAAAGCATGTAGTGTGTTTTTATCGCGATTTGCGCTTTTAAACCTGCCCAACAACAAATTTTCCAAAAACAAAAAAATAAAAACGTGGTAAAAAAAACAGGGAAAGCAGATCAAAAGGCACTGCAGAAACGCTCAAAAGCCTCATGCATAGATGTGAATGGAGCCTAAATCTTTTTCTTTATATACTGCATGATATTGTGTGCAATCTTTCTCAGCAGATCTGATTTTTTTTTCTCTTTTGCCAGGCACCCATCAATATAGCTGCGATTAAACGTCTTATATTTACTCCTGAAGATTTATAATGTTCACACATGGGAATAATGTAGACAGATCCTAATTAAGATTAAACGACTCTATCCCACATGCACTGTGTACTTGCCTCTCTTTAGCACTTCATTTTCCCTTTATCTGCTCTAACCTGGGAGCATTTCTCCTATTTCTGTTGTGTACATCTGAGAGCAGGGAATGGAGGAATAAGAGCACAATGAATAAACTTACTAAAGAGTGTTTAAGACTTCCCTCTGTTAAAGGATTTAGGGTCCTTTAACATCTTTGTAATAATACATGAGATAAAAGAGTGTGTGGGTAAGTACAAGCGTATTATTGCACTAAAACTGTAGACAGAAATAAATAATATAAAATAAGCTATGAGGCCTAATAATATTAAAAGGGATGCAGGCGTAATAGACAATACTTCAGCCCCATTGGGTCTTTTCAAGTCAAACATATACTTTCATTAATACTCATGTAGAGCTGAAATATTGCCGGTAATGGTAACGTGTTGTCCTAGGAAAAGAGCATTGCGACGCTGTTACTGCCGCTGCTCTTGGATATTGTATGCACAGCTGTAACTGCATAAAGGATAATCATTTCCTGTGCAAGGCTGTATTTGTCATTCTCATTGCTATTAAGCTCAGGCAGACACAGGAAAAGGAAAGGATAATTTTTTGGCAACGGTCAATGCAGTGGCTAAGTGGTTAGCACTTCCGCCTAGCAGCACTAGGGCTGCTGGTTTGAATCCCAACCACAGCACTACCTGTATTGGGTTTGCTTGTTCTACCTGTGTGGGTTACTTGGATCCTGTCTAAATTGGCCCTGGTACATCTATGTATGATTGGGAGTTAGGGACCTTAGATTGTAAGCTCCTTAAAGGCAGGGGGGCATAAATAAAATTTGGCAATGGAGAGATCATAGGTGTGTGCAGCCTATTGCATTAGGGTATGCACCCAAAGCTCAAACACATATGAGCAGTGGCTGGTGTCAGTAGGGATGAGATTGGCGTCAGTAGTTTTCTGTTTTTATTTTTTACAATTTTTTTCTTTATTTTACAATATATTTTTTTTATTTTTTTTTTATTTACAATTTGTTAGGAACCCCATTATGGGGATTTTGTGAAATAGCAGAGAAAGGGACTGAGGACAGAGATTCCCAGTCCCTTTCTCTGTAACCTCAGCTGCCACGGGGGGTAGGGGCATTCAACAGGGGAGGTTTGCATCGCACAGGGTGATTCGGATGTGCCCAGGCACACCCAGCACACACTGTGCACACGCCTATGAAAGAAATGATGGTGGATTGAATCATTGACCTGCTACTCATATATTTTAAGGACTTTAGTGGTGAGATCTCTTTTCTGGCATTTTTGCTTGTTCTGTCCAACCTACAGCCACACAGTAGAGTCTTATACTTTATGTCACAGGGAGACTGAGACTTCCCTGTAATGGTAATGGTGGGTAGATAGAGCAGGGAATCCTAGTTATAGAGACTTCATCAATTAAGTCACAAAACTATATGGCATATTCATCCGATTCCTGCCAGAATATAACCTAAACCACGACACTACCTGCCTGGAGTTTGCATGTTCTGCCTGTGCCTGCGTTTGTTTCCTCCGGGTACTCCTGTTTGCTCACACAGTCCAATGAAAAGCTTGTTGATCAATTGGATCCTGTCATAAATTGGCCCTAGTGTGTGTGTGTGTGTGTGTGTGTATTAATGGAAGTTAAGGAACTTGGATTGTAAGCTCCTTGAGGGTAGGAACTGATGTGCAATATATATGTGAAGCTCTGCATAAATTGACGGCACTATAAAAATACCTAATAAATAAATAAACCGTGATATCAGATTTTTGTTGGACTGGTATTTAAAACTGGTATAAGAGTTAAAGCTGAAGTTAATTTTTTTTGGGGGGGGGGGGGATACAGCACCAAACACATTAGTTGAAACTCTTCCCTGCAGCACCTCTTTCATAGTTACCATCTTCCCTGCAGCGGCTCTTTCACAGTTACCATCTTCCAGTGCTGTGAGAATTAAAAGCGGAAGCTGCTACTGAGAAAAGTTGCGCTGCTCGCTCGCACCCCTCTGCCATTTGCAGAACCCATCTTACTACACTCCCACAATACATCACATTCTGTAAATTGACGATGGACGACTTGTCATACAACTGTTCCCCCTCCATTCACAGAATGCAATGAAATGTGGGAGAATAGTAGTCTATGTTTTGTGAATGGCCGAGAGGGTAGAAGGCAGGTGAGCGGCATAACTTTTCTCAGTAGCAGCTGCTCACAACAGTATCCGGTGGCTATGAAGAAGGCACTGCAAAGAGTTTTCAAGAAGCAGATGTCTGCAGATAACACACCTATACAAATAACTAATGTGCTTGGTGTTGTATGGCAAAACAAAAATGCTAAACTTCAGGTTAATAGGCTGAAAAACTCCCAGAGATGGCCTCATCCCGTCCTGCCTTGTTGCTAGGACATTGCTAAAAGACTGAGCATTTGAGGGCATGTTTCTGTGATGACGGGGGTGAACAGTAACAGCTGGGAGTCTCTTAGCAACATCCTAGCAACAAGGCAGAGTGAGGATGATGATATTTCTGGGAGTTTTTTAGTCAGGTATGCAAATGGCCTACACCCATAGCAAGGGCATTATCCAACTCTGATCAAAGCTGCACAGTTTGTTTTTATCTACAGACACACCTTACCTGCATAGGAAGTTGTTTGATAAAGGTAATTTATGCCTTTAAGACCCCTTTCACACTGGAGCTACATTAGCGCTAAAGCGCCGCTTGTTTTAGTGGCGCTTTTTTGGCCGCTAGTGGGGCGCTTTTAACCCCAAAGAAGGGGTTAAAAACTCCTGTGTTGTGGTGCTTCTGAAGCACTTTTTAGGCCCTTTGATAGCGCTGCCCATTCATTCCAATGGGCAGGGGGTTTTGGGAGCACTAAATACGGCACTCCCAAACCGCCCCAAAGATGCTGCTTGCAGGACATTTCAGAACGTCCCGCAAGCGCACCGCCCCAGTGTGAAAAGTCAAACTTGAATGAATGGGAGGCGGTTTTTAGGCCCTTAGCAGATGCTATTTCCAGCGCTAAAGCGCAGTGTGAAAGGGGTCTAAATAACCTAACATTTGTTTTTATTTATATCTCTCAAATATTCCAACAGCAAACTTCTGAGCTTCTGAATCTGCACATACCACAGTCATATAAGGGATTCTGACTGTCCCTCTTCCAGTCATAATTTATTGATTTGTATTATGTAAAATGCAATATAAAGAATGGGAACATGCAAAGATTCAATTTAAAGTAAACCTGTGGCCAGGCTATGGACATTCAAGTATTGACATATTCTTAGCAGTAAAACGAAATTCACTTTAAAACAAGCCCTCACTGATCTCTGTAGCTGAAGGCATTGTGGAGTAAATCATGCTAAAAGTTCATAGCAGCACTACAGCAGTCTCTTCTAGCAGCTTTAGTTCATCCTACTCCATCTATGAGCATTAAACTGACAGCCTTCCAGGCCAGCACCTGCTATGTGTTTACATTAGAAGGCTGGTGGAGTTCCACGTAAATTTTGGGAAGGGGGGATATGGGAAAGTGAGTTACTAAAAAAGCAACTTGAGTGCTTCTGCTGTGAATTTTGAAGATGAACAGCTCCATGATACCTGCTGCTATGGAGATCAGTGATGGCTTATTTATTGTGATGTGATGGCTCTTTCATCACTGCCAGTTTGCAATATACAGTATTTAGTTTCCCCTCCCTTCTTGTGGATAAAATGTAACAGAATAGGGGAATCAGAATGTTTACAGACCAAAGATGACCTTTTCAAGGCTCTTACTCATTGTTAGTACCCCCAGTGTAGACAGCTTTACTACAAGTGAGCAGTCAACTAATCAACAGTAATTTTATTATCTAAAGAGGCTATAGAGGCTATACCACTGAGGTCACCCGCTGCATTACAAAAAAGATTGTTAAAACTTGTGGTTCACTTGAGAGAGCATTAGGGTTAAAACACTGGTAGGCTCTAAATTGACTTCAGTGAGTCCAAGTATATATTACATTCTATAAAACCTCATTAAATATTTATGCTTCTGTACTCTACACGTTCTTGAGCAACAAGCCGCATTGCCTGAACACATCTTACTGTACAACTATTCTGATTGTAGGGCCAACATATTTGTCTTGATGTAGTGCCCTTTGCTTCGAAAGCTAGTCTTTATAACAAATGAGCTGGATTTTACATTTTCATCCAAACTTTTATTTAATTCCCACTTCTCTATGATCAATATTGTAGGACTAACGTGCATTATTCTGGGGTATAATGTTTCAAGCAGTGTTAATTTTCGAAGAAATTAAAGCGGAGTTCCACCCAAAAATGGAACTTCTGCTTTAAGCACTCCTTGCCCCCTTACATGCCACATTTGGCATGTCATTTTTTTTGGGGGGGAGTGGGGGCTTTGTTAGGAGGGGGACTTCCTGTCCCACTTCCTCCTTCCGCCCAGGGACCGCCAAGGCGACTCCTCCTTTCGCCTTAGGCGGCCCCTCCCTCTAGGCGATCTCCTGGAACACGTGACTCTCGCCTCTCCACTCCGGGAGCGCAGTGTGCCTGGCTGTGAAGCCGAAAGCTGTCACTGCCGGGTGACCAGAGTGGCAATGGAGGCGCCGGCGGAGAGGAGGGAGAGAGGAGCGACACCCCGTTCGGCCGCATCGCTGGACCGTGGAACAAGAGTCGGTTTATTAAAAGTCAGCAGCTACACTTTTTGTAGCTGCTAACTTTTAATAAACATAAAAAGCCTGGAACTCCGCTTTAACACTGGTTTCATGACTGTACTTCATATACACATTTGTAAGTTCTTTCCACCTGCTGAGGTTTTAGGATTAGGCACAAACCGTATTTATCTGCGTATAACACGCGCCCCAAGTTTAGGGGGGAATTTTAAGGAAAACATTATTTTAAGGAAAACATTTTTAATTTAAATGCCCATCAATGCAGCCTTGTCAGTGTCAGTGTCAGTGTCATTTGCAGCCTTGCAGCCTTGTCCAGTGTCATTTGCAGCCTTGTCCAGTGACATTGCAGCCTTGTCAGTGACATTGCAGCCTTGTCAGTGTCACTGCAGTTTAAATATGGTGCCGCCGAGGTACACAGAGCCGGTCCTGTGTGTCTCGGCTCCTCTGGCAGTCCCGCCCTATGATGGACATAACACAGGTCCAATGGCGGGACTGGGCGTGACTGTGAGTGTACTCGGCTAGGCTCTAGGCTCGGCTCCTCTCGGCTCCGCTCACATAAAAAGCCTGGAACTCCGCTTTAACACTGGTTTCATGAATGTACTTCATATACACATTTGTAAGTTCTTCCCACCTGCTGAGGTTTTAGGATTAGGCACAAACCGTATTTATTGGCGTATAACACGCACCCCAAGTTTAGGAGGGAATTTTAAGGAAAAAAACTTTTTAAGGAAAAAAAACTTATTTAAATGCCCATCAATGCAGGCTTATCAGTGTCATTTGCAACCTTGTCCAGTGTCATTTGCAGCCTTGTCCAGTGTCATTTGCAGCCTTGTCCAGTGTCAGCCTTGTCCAGTGTCATTTGCAGCCTTGTCCAGTGTCATTTGCAGCCTTGTCAGTGTCATTTGCAACCTTGTCCAGTGTCATTTGCAGCCTTGTCAGTGTCATTTGCAGCCTTGTCAGTGTCATTTGCAGCCTTGTCCAGTGTCATTTGCAGCCTTGTCCAGTGTCATTTGCAGCCTTGTCCAGTGTCATTTGCAGCCTTGTCAGTGTCACTGCAGTTTAAATATTGCACCGCCGAGGTACACAGAGCCGGTCCTGTGTGTCTCGGCTCCTCTGGCAGTCCCGCACTATGATGGACATAACACAGGTCCAATGGCGGGACTGGGCGTGAATGTGAGTGTACTCGGCTAGGCTCTATGCTCGGCTCCTCTCGGCTCTGCTCACAGTCACGCCCAGTCCCTGTGTTATGTCCATCATAGGGCGGGACTGGGCGTGACTGTTAGTGGAGCCAAGAGGAGCTGAGCCTAGAAGAGTACACTCGGCTATGTGTATATTGGTGGCGCTCGCTCCTCTGCTCACAATCAGCAGGGATGTTTGTTCGAAGGATGTTGGCTCCAACTTGTCTTGCATACACCAGTTCACACAAATGTTGACCAAAAATTCAGAACGTGAGAACATGGTGACGTACAAGACGTACGACGAGCCGAGAAAAAGGAAGTTCAATAGCTAGTGCGGCTTCTTCTGCTTGATTCAGAGCATGCATGAACTTTTGTGCGACAGACTTGTGTACACACGATCGGACTTTCCAACAAGTTTTTTTGGCGGAAAATTTGAGAATCTGCTATCAAACATTTGTTGGCAGAATTTCTGACAGCAAATGTTCGATGGAGCATACACATGGTCGGACTTTCCGACAACAAGCTCACATCGAACATTTCCCTACTGTGTGTACGCAGCATTATGCCGCGTACACACGATCGGAATTCCCGTCGGAAAAAACTCTGACGGTTTTTCCGACGGAATTCCGCTCAAGCTGTGTTGCCTACATACGATCACACCAAATTCCAACAGTCAATAACACAGCGGCATAAAACACGTTCGACAGCACTATAAAAGGGAAGTTTAATGCTTCCGAGCATGCGTCGAATTGTTTCCGAGCATGCGTCAGAATTTTGCGTGTCGGAATTGCATACACACGATCAGAAAACCAGATAGAAAGGTTTTCCTTCGGAAAAATTGAGAACGGGTTCTCAATTCAAAGTCCGTCGGAAATTCCGACAGAAAAAGACCGTTGGGCATACACACGGTCAGAAAATCTGATGAAAAGCTCCCATCGGACTGTTTCCATCGGAAATTCCGACCGTGTGTACACCGCATTAGAGATAGAAAAACAGTTAAACTGGCTTATTACACTAGTTGAACCTCATACAAATTTTGGGGTTTTAAGACATTTTCTTACATTTTCTAATCATTAGTGGAGTCAAATCGTCATTTATTTTTGACTATAGTGATGTAAAAATTTGAAGGAGCGGTATGGAAATTTTTTCTTGAAAGAAGGAATTTCTAACACTCCAGAAAGTTTTGCATTCATTGAGAAAGGCATTCTATGAATGGTGGCCATGCCAAAGCGAGTGCCCCGTGTGGTTATTATTGTGATGTTTGGGGTTAATTAGCTTTAGTGTAGAGATTACCAGTGAGCAAAAACCACACCATTTCTGCCATTTAAGGGCTTGTTGGCCCACTTTTATTAAACAAAAGTAATAAGTCCATCCAGGATTCCCACGCAGAGATTTCAACTTTACACAGCAGCAATGTTAACTGAAAAATACCAATCCACCTGGCTCTCTAGTCATCACTGCAGCTCAGGCTTTGGGCCTCGGTCCTCTTGACCAGGTAACAGTGTCCCTGTTCTGTATACGCTCTGTACCTCTGCTGGCACTCTTTCTTTCACAGTTTCCTTGCTGCTCCAGCCCACAGGCTTTAGCCCTCTATCTGCTCTGTCAGACTGCACCATTCAGCCCTCTGGCTTCTCCCTTGCACACCAGGACTCCTCAGGAGGGTGGAGCCCAGAACCCTGGTCCTGACTCTTAGGCCCCTTTCACACTGGGGCGGGAGCGGCGGCGACGGTAAAGCAGCGCTATATTTAGCGCTGCTTTACCGTCGTTTTGGCCGCGGTATTTGGCCGCTAGCGGTGCGGTTTTAACCCCCGCTAGCGGACAAAAAAGGGTTAAAATCCCCCGCAAAGCACCGCCGTAGCGACGCTTTGCGGCGGTATTGCCGCGGTATTACCGCGGTGTCCCATTGAAATCAATGGGAAGGAGCGGTATAGGAGCGGTGAATACACCGCTCCTATACCGCTCCAAAGATGCTGCTAGCAGGACTTTTTTGACCGTCCTGCTAGCGCACCGCTCCAGTGTGAAAGCCCGCCGGCTTTCACACTGGAGTGAATGGGGTCGGATTTTTTCAGGCGCTGTACAGTCGCTATTTTTAGCGCTGTACCGCCTGAAAAACGCCCCAGTGTGAAAGGGGCATTACAAAAAGACCCACACACACCTGAAAAATTTGTGTCCTGGCTGTTCCCAAATACTGGTCCCAGGACTACAGATTTACTCCCACCCAAATCGCTACGAAATCACCAGGCTCCTGGTCCCCAACTGGATTTTACTGACCACTGAGGAAACTGACAAAACAGATCCTCCAAATCATCCTGGAGCCCCTCAACCTGTCTGTTTGAAAATTCTGGGCGACATACCCCATCACAGCTAGCTGCACTATCACACATGGCACCAAGAAGATCATCACTGTAGTAGCTCCAGCCTACTACAGGCACTACTTCAGTGATTTACAGCTTCCACAGAGGCTGAGCAGGTATCACATACACTATATTGGGACTCCTGCCTTTACACACACACAAACTTTAATGGCATCCCAGTCTTAGTCCAAACGGTTCAATATTGAGTTGGCTCACCCTTTGCAGCTAAAACAGCTTTAAGTCTTCTGGGAAGGTTGTCCACAAGTTTTAGGAGTGTGTCTATGAGAATGTTTGATGTTGGATGGGAAGGGCTAGCTCGCAGTCTCCGCTATAATTCATCCCAAATGTGTTCTATTGGATTGAGGTCAGGACTCTTTATGGACCTTGCTTTCTGAACTGGTCCAAATCCTTTGATGGACTGGACGGGGAGTATGGTGTGGGGTTGTTTTGCAGAGGTTGAGCTTGGCCCCTTAGTTTCAGTGAAGGGAACTCTTAAGGCGTCATCATACCAAGACATTTTGGACAATTTCATGCTTCCAACTTTGTGAGAACAGTTTGGGGATGGCCCCTTTCTGTTCCAACATGGTTGCGCACCAGTGCACAAAGCAAGGTTCATAAAAACATGGATGAGCGAGTCTGGGATGCGGCAACTTGACTGGCCTGCACAGAGTCCTGACCTCAACCTGCTAGAACACCTTTGAGATGAATTAGAGCGGAGACATGCGAGTCAGGCCTGCTTGTTCACATCAGTGCCTGACCTCACAAATGCCCTCCTGGAAGAATGGTCAAACATTCCCATAGATACACTCCTAAACCTTGTGGACAGCCTTCCCAGAATTATAGCTGCAAAGGGTGGGCGACCTCAATATAGAAACCTATGGTCTAAGACTTGGATGCCATTAAAGTTAATGTGCGTGTAAAGGCAGGCGTCCCAATACTTTTGGTAATATAGTGTATGTGAAAGAAAAAAAAAAACGCGCTTGTGTCAGTGTTATGCCATGAACACACGATCGGACATTGATTGGAAATTCCGACAGCAAAATCCATGGATTTTTTCTGACGGATGTTGGCTCAAACTTGTCTTGCATACACACGGTCACACAAAGTTGGTCGGAAATTGCGAACGCCAAGAACACGGTGACGTACAACACGTACGACGAGCCGAGAAAAATCAAGTTCAATAGCCAGTGCTGCTCTTCCGATATGTACGGGGCATTCCAGGAATTAAAAAGCAGCATTAACACAGATATTTTGATTATAGATTAAGCATGCAAGTCCACTGTGTTGCACTAATAAAAGGATAAAGCATATAACAAAAATGTGACCACTACAGGACAAAAAATGGTGAAAAGAACAAAAAACATAAATATATGCAGTATCCCAACGGTAATGATATAAGAGTCCAAACACTTTGTGTATATCTAGTGAGATATCCCACCCAAAGATTTTGAAAGGTGTCACACCAGACCAGGAACCTCCACCAGAGTAGCCAAAATGAAGGCTTACTGAATATACTATATGACCCTCTGATAAAGAGTAGTCAGTAGGGTTGCCACCTTTTCTGCCAGCCAATCCCGAACATTCTTGTACCCATAAAATATGCTTAGAATGCTGTGCAACAAGTAAGACTCTCACAGACATGTATAAACCTCAGCACAATAATTAAAAAAATATATAAAACTCTTCTAATACATATGATTTGTGGACCGAATGAAACAAAACGGATGCTTAGAATCTGGTGGATGGAGGTATTCTAAGCATCCGTTTAGGTGGATGGAGGTATTCTCTCCCTCCTTAGGGGGAGGGGCCAGAGGATCTGGCCATTTCTGATTAGTGCTCTGTGTAGCGAATCAACAGATCGCCCGACTATGTGGAGGGGGCAGGGGGGGGGGGGGGGGGGTAGTAGAGTGTTCCTTCTGCCCAGGACAGTTAGCCACAGTTCCGTGTGAATAAATGTGTCCGGGTTTCATGCAGTCTGAAACCTGGACACATGGTTCAAAACCCGGACTGTCCGGTCGAATCCTGGACAGGTGGCAACCCTAGTAGTCAGATATACAGTAGCTTAAGATGCAAAGATCCACATAAGCAGCCTTCTGTTCTAAGGTTCTGTGGATCCTTGCATCCTGAGCTATATTTGACTTTTCTTTACCAGAGGCATTACATTTGCCTAATGTAAGTTTACAAAATATATCATCGCTGGAGTTCAGCTTTAAATTTTGGTAATGAGGGGACGGGGTTGTTTTATGTACACTGTGACTTGTATTCATTTATTACTAGCAAACCCAGACGAAAATGTTTTTCTTTATTTTCACCTGGTAATCCTGCCAGTAACATACTTCCTGTACTAGGGTGACAATGCTAACTTATGCCCCGTACACGCGATCCGAATATCGTACGACCGTTTTCGGTTTATAATCGCAAGTAGAAATTGAATAGATAAATAAAGTCACGAAAATTCTCATACGATAGAAAAAAAAAATCGGAAGTGATGTCATGTGTTGTAATGTATTTGGATTGTATTTTCGGACGACAACTATACTGACTGAACGGAAATCGTACGATCTGGAATCGTACGAGGAAAATTTCTGTGCATGTCAGATCGAATAATATCGGATGAACGGTCATGATCAGCTGTCGAAAGTAGTGTACACGCGATCCGAAAATCGTATGATCCTTCCTCGGACAACCGATTACGATATTCGGATGGTGTGTACGGGCAATTACCATACTGTATTTAGAAGCAGCGTTGTCACCATAGGACAGGACTACAAATAACTCCCCCTCTCCTCTTCTCCACAACATAGAGGTGAACGGTACTAAACAGACTGCACTATATACTCTGAACTGCATTATATATACACACTATACTGACTGCACTATATACTCTGAACTGCATTATATATACACTATACGGACTGCACTATATACTATGAACTGTATTATATATACTATACGGACTGCACTATATACTCTGAACTGCATTATATATATACACTATATGGACTGCACTATATACTCTGAACTGCATTATATAATATACACTATACGGACTGCACTATATACTCTGAACTGTATTGAATATACAATACGGCCTGCACTATATACTATGAACTGTATTATATACTCTGAACTGCATTATATATACTATACAGACTGCACTATATACTCTGAACTTCATTATATATACACTATACGGACTGCACTATATACTCTGAACTGTATTGAATATACTATATGGACTGCACTATATACTCTAAACTGCATTATATATATACATTATACGGACTGCACTATATACTCTGAACTGCATTATATATACACTATACAGACTGCACTATATACTCTGAACTGCATTATATATATACACTATACAGACTGCACTATATACTCTAAACTACATTATATATACACTATACGGACTGCACTATATACTCTGAACTGTATTGAATATACTATACGGACTGCACTATATACTCTGAACTGCATTATATATATATATATATACACTATACGGACTGCACTATATACTCTGAACTGCATTATATATACACTATACGGACTGCACTATATACAATGAAGTGTATTATATACTCTGAACTGCATTATATATACTATACAGACTGCACTATATACTCTGAACTACATTATATATACTATACTCCGAGATATCCTTATAGATAGCTTGGAAAAACACTATAACTAATAGGAATGCAGCACAGACAGTTATTAGGTGACAAGTCTTCTTTTGGGGTCTTTTTTGCTCTTACTGAACAGATACAACAACTCTTTTTGGTAGATTTAACAGACCAAAGGAAACCAAATAAGAGTGGCCTATTGTTAGGGTTTACATACCCTGCATTTGTGTATAAATGTTCTTCAAACAACCCCAATGTTAAAAAAAATAAAAATATATATATATATATATATATATATATATATATATATATATATATATAATTTATATATATAATTTTTTTTTGGATCAGTTTTATTAGTAATTATCCCTGGGAAGCACATATCTAATTGTTTATAAAATCTGCATGTTAATATACACATATCTTCTATACTATTTTACTCACTGTGATGACTGCAACTTTAAAAGATGCCGGTACAGACAATATTGATTCCTATGAAAAACAAGCCGATACAGTCTTGCCAGCAGTTTAAACAAGTGTCAGTGAAAATGCCCTTACCATACAGATCAATATCTCTGCATGGGAAATGCCAATTGTGCCCACGCTAGATGAGGGTCCTGGGCTGTCCGGCATCATATCGTATTTCAGCTCTAACCTTCATCTAAGAAAATCGCATTACATTTTTTTTTTCCCCAAGGAAAACACATTTATGAAAAGTGAAAATACATTTTTTTTTTCTGTGCCATCACCTCAATGTTTTTTATCTGTGTGCTACAGAAGGACAGCTTATTCCAATTAGTATTGATTCGGGGAACATTGAGTGGGTGGAAGTCTTGTACCCTTTTTCTGTCAAGAGAACTTTAAATGATATTATTGCGACTGGCATTGCTATAAGACAGAAATACAAGTTGTAGAGCCAATTACCCGGCGGAGGTTGCACATCTGACATATCTTGTAGTGAGGAAGATATCTTTCCCAGTAGAGAATGACATGTGGACTTGTATGAAAATGTACTTGGCGTTCTAATTCTTACATGATGAAATGTTGAACAGAAGGTGCTGCAGGCATTTACTCCATCAGTACCCCCTCAAGTAGTGTGTATTGTTCAGATTGTGACTACTACTAGTAGGTTGGATTACAAGGCTTCATTGTAGCCTCAAACTAATTTGGTGGCGTTTCTGAGCTCACTCCACTATTATACTGGGCCGTACTTGTATAATTCCCTGAAGTCAAGTAGCCAATACTTGGAAAAATAACTAGTAACTAGTACTATTGTCTCAGCTTGTCTGTTTGTGATTGCCAAAGTCAGCGGATGTAGGCTCTGAGGAAGAAGGTACTCCTTCGAAACGCGTCAGCCAGCAGTGGTCCTGATGTCCCCCCCTTGCTATCTGGAGTCTGTGGGTTCCAGGACTTATTGCCACAAACAGGTGGCTTTTACAAGCAATCATTTTCCACGTGTTTGTGAGTAGTTTTTTAAATAGTTTTTATTAAGAAATTATCTTGGGAATGCACAAGGCTGGTGCGCCCTCTTCTTTTTATCTTTTTTTTTGTGACTATTAGGATATCCCCTATCCTGGAGGGAAGCAAGGCCAGAGACACTATGCCTTGAGTCATAGACCACCCGGTCATCACACTAATGCGCAAGTGTTTGTTTGCTATCATTAAGTCAGCGGATGTATCCTGGCTACTAGAGGTGGCCATCCATGGATTAAATTCTGCAGGGGTTCGGGAACAGTGATCTCTGTCATGTCCTTGGCAGTCCATCCCCCCTTCAGTTAGAACACACCTAGGGAACACATTTAACTCCTTGATCGCCCCCTAGTGTTAACCCCTTCCCTGCCAACCCTGCTAACCCCTATTTATAGCACTGATCGCTGTATAAATGTCAATGTTCCCAAAAAAAGTGTCCGATCTGTCCACCGTAATGTTGCAGTCCCGCTAAAACACGCAGATCGCTGCCATTACTAGTAAAAAATAATAAAAATTCCATAAGTCTATCCCCTATTTTGTAGACGCTATAACTTTTGCACAAACCAATCAATATTCACCTATTGCAATTTTTTTTTTACAAAAATATGTAGAAGAATATATATCAGCCTCAGGGCCGGGACAAGGGGTGGGCAGGAGGGGCGGCTGACCCTGGCGCAATGTTTATTGCAGGGGTGGGTGGCACCCTGACCCTAACCCTAAGGGAAAGGGGGGCGCAGTTTGGCATCTTTGCCCTGGGCGCTGGATGACCTTGTCCCGGCACTGATCAGCCTAAACTGATGAATAAATTCTTTTTTTTTTATATTTGTTTTTTCGATATGTATTATAGCAAAAAGTAAAAAAAATTAAAAAAAAAAAATTGTCGCTCTTTGTTTGTTTATAGTGCAAAATACTAAAAACTGCATAGGTGATCAAATACCACCAAAAGAAAACTCTATTTGTGGGGAAAAAAAGGACATCAATTTTGTTTGGGTACAACTTCGCACGACTGCGCATTTGTCAGTTAAAGCGACGTAGTGCCGTATCACAAAAAATGGCCTGGTCATTAGGGGGCAAATCCTTCCGGGGCTGAAGTGGTTAAGATATAAATGGGTTATTTACCAGCACCGTGGATGCCCACAAAATTTGAGAGGGTTTGGGAGGGTTGGCTTGATGTACCAGGATTGGCTCCAGTAGACCTGATTATTGATAGGATATTGGGTAGAATGCCTTTGTTACTACTTCCTGACTTTGGAATGTGCCATAGTGGTGCTCTACTGGTACTGTAATTTCTGTTTCCAGCCACTAGGTGGAGTTGTATGTTCTCTTCAGTGAGCTGACGTCTGTACATAATTGACTGTTTTTGTACATAACAACGTTACATTCTTTTGTGAGTGTTTATGGAACATGTATACTTGAACGTGTTCAAATAAAATTTTCTTCTGTTTAAAAAAGAAAAAAAAGAAACAAAAACAAAAATCCCAAATTTGGGGTTGACACCGGGACAGTAATAGAGGGGAAATCTTCCAATGGAGACACTAGCTCTGGTGACACTCTGGGATTCCCTCACTTTGGAGGGATTCCCTGTTTTGGTTATTGGACAGGAAGTGAAGGAAAATCTCCCATATGGCAAAAAGAGAGAAAAAAATATAAAAATTACAAGGATCACAACGCTCCTTTAATCTATCTAAAATGAGAAAAAAAGATTTGTCTTTAGTGAAGACATTAAAGCTAAATTCTGTAGAAGCTTTAAATCACTTTAGTAGTCACTGCTACCATAGTGAGTGTTGCTAGCTTCCAAGGTCCTGTGCCAAGGGGCTTAGTGAACACAGAGGGTCACTTCCTCAGCACAAACACCATTCAGGGGACGCTTTATATTTTTTACCAATGCTCTATAAAAGCGTTCTTTGATTGGACAAGGTAAAAAGAAGAGTCAGGGTGGTAACATCACAATCAGACAATGCTTTGCATTCATTGAGAATGGGTTCCCATGCTTACTTATCTTCTTCACCAGCCACAGCGGCTAGGGAATGACAGCTCTGAAATCAGAAGTGAAATGCTTGTTGCTTTCAGGCTTCACTCAGTGAAGGGATGATCAGTGAAGATTGCCTTCTGCTCTCCACACTGACACCCACCAAGGGGGTCTTTAGGGTCCAGTAAGGGCAGCAAAGCCTGGAATACATGGTGGGTGCGAGTCGAAGGGGGAGGGGGGTAGCCCATCAGCTTTTAACGTTCCAGTCGACATGACATATTGGAAAGCTGACAAGTCGACTGAAGAGATGTAAACAGACTCCCAGCTGCTACAACAGCCAGGAGTCAGTTTACAGGGCTATGCTGCCACAGACATAGTACTTAGATCCATAACAGTAAAAGGGTTAAAGAATAAGAGCACTAAGGTACACTCCAGCCAGACTTCCGTGCCACTGGAAGTGCCTGCTTTATAGGTCTTCTTTGACTTCTACGATATGGTGTCCTGAGCATCTCCAGACTCTGGAGAAGAACCCAGGTGCAACCAGTGGCAATTAAGACTGGATAAGTAGAAAAGTGTATGTAGCACCCTGGTCCTAAACAGGGCTGCTAATAAATCTAGTTGGTAACTAGCCTGGCTAATTGGTAGGTTAAGCCACTGAATTCTGTCCTAAGTCTAAGAGTTTGTTGCTTTTGGCATTAGAATGATGGATTACCATAAATTCAGGTAATGGGTAACTAGGTTGTCTCAGCCAATCAGCAGGAGTTTCTTTGACCGCTGTGTATGCTGGCATAGGCTATTTATTTGGGGTGCTCTTCCAGCCCGAGGCTGCGGCCTGGGTGGGTGTGTTTTGAGAAGCTCCTGGTTGCTAGGCCTGAAGCCTGAGGCCTATCTAGGAGGCATGCTGGCTGCTAGGTCCACTTAAGGCCTATCCTGCAGTTCAGGGTTCCGCGAAGGAGAAGCATCCAAGGTTAAGCCCGAAGACTGGGGCGGAACCGCATGTGTGAGAGGTTAATCGTTGTCAGAGGTTAAAGAGAAGCAGTTGCCACAAAGGGACGACCACTCCTGTTACCGGAGGCAAGTTTGAAAGGGATAAAGTTCTGAAGGAGTACCAGAGCAGACACTTTACTAGCCAGGGTCAGTGAAGTAATGGGAAAGCTTCAGTGGAGACTCATCCAGGAAGGCAGCAGGTAGCTGTGAGTAAAGCTTGAAGGAGTATGGCGGGTAGCTGTAAGTAAAGCTTGAAGATAAGTACAGCGGTTAGCTGTGGGTGAAGCTCGGGAATCCAGCAGGTAGCTGAGAGTCCAAGAAGTCTAGTGAAAGACAACGAGCTGAGCTTAACGATCTAGAGTGGGATACTGTGAGTTAAAGTGAATGCAAGATTCATTTTTTATTTATTTTTTTAAATAACAAACATATCATACTTACCTCCACTGTGCAGCTCGTTTTGCACAGAGTGGCCACAAACCTGCTCTTCTGGGTTCCCTCGGCGGCTCTTGCGGCTCCTCCCCACATCTGATAACCCCCTCGGAGAAGCGCTTCCCCGAGGGGGTTACCTTGTGGGCACGCTCCAGAGTCCAGCATTTGCATCTATAGACACAGAATGCCAGACCCCCGCGTCATTGGATTTGATTGACAGCAGCGGGAGCCAATGGCTGCGCTGCTATCAATCTATCCAATAAAGAGACAGGAGCTCATGGAGAAGGAGCCAGCGCATCCCCGCCAACTGAATGAAGGGGTTCAGGTAAGTAAAACAGGGGGGCTAGGGGTCTGGTGACTGCCAGGTGTTTTTTCACCCTAATGCATAGGATGCATTAAGGTGAAAAAACACGTATCTTTACAACCCCTTTAAGCTGGAAGATCTACAGGGGGATACTGTGAGTTAAACTGGAAGATTCACAGTAGGATAATGTGAGAGAAGTTGTTGCTATAGGAGACAGCGGTTGTTACAAGATACAGATTGTTGCATTCAGCTTAAAGGCCCTCGTTCTGTATTGCTGTCTGCCGAGTTCTATTTTTGTCTGCAGAGTTTGCCTTAATTGCTATTGCATTTGCTTAAGGGTGTCCTGTGCCCTAACCCTCTCTCCCCACCGTTCCTGTTAAGAGAAATAAAACTCTTTGTTCATTTTTACAAAAAGTGACTGGCGCCCAATCTTTCCACCTTGCACCACACCCACCTGCACCCTGAGGAGGAATGTCAGTTTTCCCTGGCTCTGAGGGTTACCATCAGGCCCTTGGAAGTCGGGAAGACTGCTGCATGTACTTTATCTGAGTGTTCACACACTGTATCCTTTTAACTAGAAAGGCCTGGACACACAAGCATCAAATGAAGGCAACCACAGCATATTTCTAATATCAGGACACAAAACCGCTTAGGTAGCTATGTGATCAGCAAAAGCAATTTCACTTAGCAGTTGTCCCAGCATGCGTTTTCATTACTAGCTTTAAAAAAATGCTATTTGCCTCTTAAATAATCACTGATGTATCCCCTTAGGGAACAGTTTAAAATACAGAAGGCTCTATTAAAGCAATAATTTTTTATTACAGTAATGCTTCATTTATATACCACTAACATACTTCTCAGCACAGCCCTGAGAAATTACAGAATATACACACAATGCATATTTTTATAAAAATGATATAACATATACATCCTTTTTTGACAGTTTTAGGGAAGATGATTTTTAAATCAAAAATAGCTTTTTGGGTATCTTTGGGTACAACTACTAAGGAGTACATATCACTGCGTGCGGAAGGGCCAGAATGTCAGGTTCATATTGCTATCTGTGACCACACTGGGGAGATTTCTGCTCTTCGTGCCCCTGTGACACCAGGACAACAGAAAAAAAGCAAAAAAAAAACAGGCCAGGAAACACACAGTATAATAACTTATATTACTTCCACATGTAAAATGTTTCTTGCTGCCTCTGCCTTTAATGGGAGAAATTTTCCCATCATTTCCTGTCCTGATAACATCCTATCACCAAGATAGGAAGCAACAGGATGTGTCCCTGATGGGAACGGACACCACTAAAAACCTTACAGAGGTTCAGTTTTTCCTTACTCGGTCCAAAACTAAAAAGACAACAACAAAAAAATGAATAGATTTCCCCATCCTCACAAACATGATGCGTGGAGGTATCCCCTTCAGCTGGGATATTTGTATTCTGACAGCGGCATTTACCACTCTCAGAATACACTGATCAGTGGCTGCAGCTAATTGTCTGCATCCAATGGTCATCTGGACATTTTCTAACATGTCCCTTTGTCATAAATTGCCTTCTGTTGAGTGCATATTTTCCATTTTAAATAAAAAAAATAACAATCGAACAGCAGAGGAAATCAACTAACACTTCTAGATTGTAAGCTCTAACGAGCAGGGCCCTCTGATCCCTCCTGTATTGAATTGTAGTGTAATTGTACTGTCTTCCCCAATGTTGTAAAGCGCTGCGCAAACTGTTGCCGCTATATAAATCCTGAATAATAATAATAATTTGTTTGTTTTTTTGGCCTATTGATAGGGACCGAACGTGAACATGAACTTTTACTGAGCAAATTGCAATTTTTGCATATTTTTTTTCTATACACACACCCAAAAGAATATGGCTCTTGTATTTAGACCATATTTGTTTAGCCCAGAATTCTGCTTTAAAATTTCAACTGGCGTGCAGTAAATAATGTAAATTTAAAGCAAATGATTTATGCACTAAGTGTCTAAAAAAACATGTATTTATTCTTATACTTCAATAAAGGCTTATTGTGCAGATGACTTTTAGGCCTCATGCACACAGGGCATCTATTTAGCCCCTCTGAATGCTTTTTCTTCTGATAGGGGAAACGCTGTTTAAAAAACACAGTTAAAGCCCCGTATTGCACATGAGTTTAGGTGCATCAAGCATTTGAGTGTTAAAGTGGTTGTAAACCCACTTTTTGTACTTTTATCTATAGGTAAGCCTAGAATAAGGCCGTTTAGGAGATATTTCACTTGCAGTCCGCCGGAAATTTGTATGGCGCATGCGCGGGGAAGAAACAAAACTAAAGGCCGTTTCTTCCCTAGCATATGCCACTAGTTGCGGCTCCCATGCGTCACGCGGCTCCGGCGAATCACAGAGCCGGAGTCCGCGGCCCCGAAGGAAGAGGGCAAGAAGATGGACGCTGCCCACACAGGAACATCGCTGGATTCTTTTGCAGGTAAGTGGCACAAAATGGGCTAGTATGCGATGCATACTAGCCCATTATGCTTTTCATTTGCAGGCTGCAGCAGCTAGCAAAAGAGGAAGTAAAACCCATCAGGGTTTACTTCCTCTTTAATGAATTCCATTGTCTAGATTATTCATTTATTCTGACCACTGGCATGCATTAACCCTGAAACAATCCTAAACACATCTAGCGTTTAGGCACGTTTAGACACATATATACGTGTTTAAGTCGCGTTCATTGTTTTTTTTCTGTTCTTCAACTCCTCTCCGAAGCGGACTCATTTCAGCCGGTAAACACTCCTCTTCTAATACACCTATAACCTCCTATGTGTGTACTGACACATAGGTTAATATAGAGGTGCTTTTACAGGCTGATAAAAAAAAATGCCTGTAAGGGCTCATTCACACTTGCTTCAGCTTCAAACACACATTAAAGCGGAGTTCCACCCAAAAATGGAACTTCCGCTTTAACGGAGGGGACCCCCTGACATGCCACATTTGGCATGTAATTTTTTTTGGGGGGTGAGCGGATACCCTCTTTTTAGAGGGTCCCAGCTCCCACTTCCTCCCGGGGGACAGCGGCACCGGAAAGGAGATCACCTCTCCCCCTTCCCTCTCTGCAATCATCTGGGACACATCACAGGTCCCAGATAATTGCCTGGCCAGTCACAGCGTGTGGCACGGCTCGCACATGCGCAGTGAGTGCCTGGCTGTGAAGCCTGCATCGCTGGACCCTGGGACAGGTAAGTGTCTGATTAGTAAAAGTCAGCAGCTGCAGTATTTGTAGCTGCTGACTTAAAAAATTTTAATTTTAAGCAGAACTCCACTTTAATGGCTAGTTTACACTTGCTTCAAAACAAGACTTCGAACACGCTTTGTTAAAGCTCTCTGAACGCTAGTCAAAGCTCCTGTCACTAAATAAAATAGTTAGCTTACAGTCCTGTTTACACCTTGCTTTTGCTTTGCTTCAAAAATTATACCCCATGTAGCTTTAGTGGTGCTTCAAAGAGTCTTCAAAGCCTCCCTAGAAGTCTATGGCAAAGCTCGCTTGAAACCCCACCAAGCCCCACCGAAGCTCCACCAAAGCCCCACCGAAGCTCCACCAAAGCCCCACCGAAGCACCAAGCAAAAGCAAGGTGTAAACAGGACTGTAAGCTAACCATTTTATTTAGTGACAGGAGATTTGACTAGCGACAAAGCATGTCCGAAGCCTTGTTTTGAAGCAAGTGTAAACTAGCCCTAAAAGTGGCGTTTAAGCCCAGTGTGCATGAGGCCCTACTGCAGTTACACCGTACAAATTAAGTTTTTTTGGTCACAACATCAAACCATCATCTGGACTTAAAGCAGAGTTAACCATGGGGCGGGAACTTCCACTGATGCTATGGCAACCTGTCATGAAGAAACAAAGCAGTGCAGTGGCATTACTGCGCAGGCACAAGATCGGGAGGTGCATGCTGGGTAGCCAGCTGCACTGAATCCCGGAAATAAAGACGAGCAAGCTTCAGATGTCCACAACCGCGATGGACCCTGCCTGCTTCCGAGATCAGGTTAGATTTTATTGATTTCAAACAAACAAGCAGGAACACATTAGTGACATTAGTGACACATATTAAGTAGAAGTGTTAATAATGGCAGGGGAGCATTTAAAAAAATGGAATTTGGGGGTTGGAACCCTGCTTTAAAAGATTAAAGCTGGCCATACTTTGATCGAAATTCGACCGGCTCAGCCGGGATCAAATTGTGATCAGTGTGTGGCTGTCCCTGCTTCGTTGTCTTCTGTTGATGGGACAAGAAAGAAAATATTTTAGCAATCAGAGGCTTCAGACGCTGATCATTGTATTCTCCTATGTCCTGGAGGAGGGGGAGGGAATTCCTTTATCCATCTTGCATGTGTGGATGGAGCAATTCCATTGATTTTATTTTGTTCAGCTCTTTGGCAGAACAGAAAAAATGACCCGTCTATGGCCAGCTTTACTGAAACATATAGGGGTTGATTCAGGGCTTTTTTTCCTCAGAGAATAGGTGCAGGAACTCCTCCCTTCCGAGTCACCCCTTAACTCCACCCCCTACCCACCTCCGAGCACCGTCCTTTGGTTCCACCCCTTACCCACCTCTAAGTATTGTAGGTGAATATTATTTGAGTATTGTATTATAGAATACAGAATCAAGTATAATTTTAGGGTGCTAAATATTTTGTATGGAATTTGTTAATGATAACAAGAAAGGCAGTATAATAGATCTAGCAACAATGGACACCGCAGCGTCAATAGATCCGCCCCAGGAACAATAGACTCCCCACAGCCAGCATCAATAGACCCTTCAGCAGCCAGCAACATTAGACACCCCCCTCAACAGTAGATCCCTCCCAGCAAAGATTGACCCCCTGCAACATAAGGCCCACCCCCAGCAACAATAGATCCCCCCAAGAAACAATAGACTGCCCTGCAAAAATAGATTACCTCCAGCAACAATCGATTCCCCAGTAGCCAGCATCAATAGACCCTCCAGCAGCCAGCAACAAATGCCCCTTCCTCTACAGTACATTCCTCCCAGCAACAAGTGACCCCCCAGCAACATAAGACCCACCCCAGCAACAATAGATCCTCCATTAGCAACAGAAGAACTCCCCAGCAACAATAGAACCCCTTCTTTTTGCAAAAATAGATAACCTCCAGCAACAATAGATTCCTAAGCAGCCAGTATCAAAAAACCCTCCAGCACACCCCGGCACCTCTTGCATTACATACATTCCGTTCTAGAGGTGCCGGAACTGCGTTCCCATTGAAAAAAAGCCCTGGGTTGATTTATCAAAACTGGAGAGTGCCAAATCAGCTTCCATGTTTTTTTGTTTAGATAGGAAAATATATAATATTTACTTGTTTTAAACTTTATTTTTTTTTTTTCAGTTATTTCCTGGTTTCTTGCTTACATAGGAAAATTATGTTGTACATCCCAAGACATCTCCAGGAGGGAGGAGAGGGCGAGGTGTTTTCTCAGTTAAAGCGGGATTCCACCCTAAAGTGGAACTCCCGCTTTTCAGAACCCTCCCCCCCTCCGGTGTCACATTTGGCACCTTTCAGGGGGAGGGGGGGTGCAGATACCTGTCTAAGACAGGTATCTGCACCCACTTCCGGGCATAAACTCCCACGGGAGTTTATGCCCCTTCCTGTCCTGGCGCGCTGTCTGCCGGGACACACACGTGTCCCGGCAGACAGCGCTGACGAGTCTCATTGCGCTGCGCGACTAGCGCATGCGCAGTAGGGAACCAGGAAGTGAAGCCACTTCCTTATTCCCTCACCGAGAATGGCGCCGGCAGCAGCAGAGAGCCGATCGATTGATCGGCCTCTGCTGCCCACATCGCTGGAACCTGTGACAGGTAAGTGTCCATTTATTAAAAGTCAGCAGCTGCAGTATTCGTAGCTGCTGGCTTTTAATTTTTTTTTTCCAGGTACCGTCCCGATTTAAGCCCCCCCTTCTGCATGCATGCTTGAGCTAAGAGCAGATGGATTCCAGAAAGTAGATGTTATATGAATCATTTGCCCTTACTCAAGATGGCCATGGCCAGAAATGCTAGGGGGCCAATTTTCAAAGTGATTTCTCAACAAAATAAAGCATAGAAATGTGGATGGATGGTGGCATTTGCTTTGAACATTAAAAATGAATGAATTTGTGTTTCGTTTGTGGTGCTCAGATGCAGTGAAGCTCCACTTTAATTGAACGAGCTGAAGTTAGAAGCTGATTGGCTAACATGCACAACTGCACCAGATTTTGCACTCTCCGGGTCCTAGTAAATTAACCCCAAAGATACATCATCATTATCTGCAGACAAAGGACAAATCTGCACATTGGCCTCTAAAATTACAAATGCAATCATGTTTTTAAATGGAGACTAACATTTGCACTCCTGACAAAAAAAGAATAGACAATTTAGGTAGGCCACAGCTTGTCTATAACAAAAGAGAATAACAAGAAAGACAATGGAAAAAAAAGCATAAATGGAAACAAGCACAGAGCCGGTATGAATTTGTAGAAGGCTTCACATATGATATTATGTAGAAGCAGCAGCACATGGGAGCAGAAAATGACCCCCTCCACTACAGGAGAGGCTCGCAATGCGTAGGGGTTATATAAACACATTGAACAGCAGGGAGCCTGAGATGAGAAGAAAGTAGGGGGAGGAGTGACGAAGAGACACATTTGGCATGTTCCCCTAAAACAAATTACTGCAGGAAAACACCCTTTTACAAAATATACTGTTTTTTGTTACTTGCAATTAGTGCATCAGCCACTGACATCATCCATAATACTACTCTTTAGCATTTAACTTCCCAGCCACTACTGCTGCAGCACAGCAAGGCAATACAGTGTCCTATACGTTTGCCTTGAATGTGTTAAAGTTCAACTTTTCAGTCTTACAGTTGTACAGGCTCCACTCCTGTACTGAAATGGTTTACTCAGATTCCACTGCACACTGTGAGCTTCTCACAACAGAAGCTGCAGCAAGTTAGATTGAACCTGCCTCATTGCCTGGCTGGAGGACACCCAGCATCATCTGCCCCAGTGGCAGGGCTGGTGCTAGCACTAGGCAGCTGCCCAGGGTGCCCTGCTGCCTAGGGTGCCCGACCACTGATGTTTCTACTCTCTTCTCTCTGCAGCAAGCAACTAAGTATCAGCATCAGCAGGCAGCCACTGCTCCGTTCGCACAGTGTCAGAGACACAACGGAGGCATGTCTCCCGGCTCCTGAATGAATGGAAGCAAGCAAACATTCATTGATGGGCGCTGGTAGGCTGCATTGATAGGCGCTGGTGAGGCTGAATTTGATGGGCGTGGTGAGGCTACATTTGATGGGTGCTGGTAGGCTGCATTTGATAGGCGCTGGTGAGGCTGAATTTGATGGGCGCTGGTGAGGCTACATTTGATAGGTGCTGGTAGGCTGCATTTGATAGGCGCTGGTGAGGCTACATTTGATGGGTGTTGGTAGGCTGCATTTGATGGCGCTGGTGAGGCTACATTTGATGGGTGTTGGTAGGCTGCATTTGATAGGCGCTGGTGAGGCTGAATTTGATGAATTTGATGGGCGCTGGTGAGGCTACATTTGATGGGCGCTGGTGAGGCTACATTTGATGGGCGCTGGTGAGGCTACATTTGATGGGTGCTGGTAGGCTGCATTGATGGGCGCTGGTGAAACTACATTTGATGGGTGCTGGTGAGGCTGCATTTGATGGGCGCTGGTAGGCTGCATTTGATGGGCGCTGGTGAGGCTGAATTTGATGGGGCCGGCAAAATTAGGTTTTGCTTCGGGTTTCAAAAATCCTTGCACCAGCCCTGCCCAGTGGTTCTTAAACTTTATGGACCCTTTTAAGAATCAGATGTAAGCTATGGACCCCCCTCCCCAGAAATATTCACATAAACACAACATTGTATGCAATAAATACAGTATATGTACTATATTTTAATAAAATGTGATTGCTTCAAGCATATATGCCATTATTATTATTATTCAGGATTTATATAGTGCCAACAGTTTACGCAGCGCTTTACAATATAAAAGGGACTACAATACAGTTATAATACAATAAAATACAAGAGGATTAAGAGGGCCCTGCTCAGAAGAGCTAACAATCGGATAGGGTGGGGCAGGTTGCACAAAAGGTTGTAACTGTGGGGAATGAGATGATGCCATACAAAAACTTTGAATAAAGTAAACTCACTCCTTTTCATGCTAAAAGTAATATCCACTCATTACAAAAATTAAATACCAACTTCTCTCGCCCTACCCTCCCCCCCCCCCCCCCCCTCTCCCAGTAGGGTTGCCACCTCATCCCTTTAAATCCAAACACATATGAATTAGGCTGGGTTCAAACTAGTGTGAATTGGATGCGGTTTTCTCTGCATCCAATTCGGACAGCAAGAGATTGTGACCAGCTCTCTACCGGTGCGATTTGCATAGGAGCACTGTGCGTATTTTGGTCCATTTCAGGTCCGAATCCAGCCCAAAATTCGGGCTGAAATCAGACCTGAAACAGTGAATTGGGGTGCACCGGACCCCTGCTGTGAGCCGCTGCATGCTCATATGTAAACCCAGCCTTACACAGGTTCTGAGGCTACTTTAATGCAGATAAGGCACCAACTGAGTTTAAATACCACCTTAATCAGCCACAGAATCTGAGTAATTCATATGTGTTCAGTTTTAAAGGGTTGAGGTGGCAACCCTAAACAGGAGTCTGTAAGCAGGTCCCAGCCAATGATTCATGGCTGGGACCTGCTGATCGGCTGTGTCCAATCACAGCCTCGAGCCCTGTGTTGACAATTAACATAGGGCTTTTTACAGAGGGAACGATCTCTCTGTTTGTTATCCTTGCAAAGCAGGGATAAGAAACAAAGAGATCTTTAGTAAAAAGCAACACATATTGAACACATTACACATAGTTATACACATAGCTGATCACCCTAGATGTTAACCCCTTCCCAGCCAGTGTCATTAGTACAGTGACAGTGTATAGTATTAGCACTGATCACTGTATTAGTGTCACTGGTGATGTCAGTCCTATAATGGGAAACAAGTGCTGCAGATTTGGCGTTTGTGACTTTGAACTTACCGATGCACTTGTGAACTCATTTGTGTGAGTATATTATTTGCCTTTATGAATTAATAAGTCATTTATAAAGGCAATGCGCCAGGCTGGTGCACCCCCTTTTTGTTGTCTGTTCAGTGCTGTGTATAATGGGACACCCTCAGTCCTAAGAGAAACAATGGAAACCTACTGATCTTTGAGTACCACATTTCAGCACAGGAGGTTGTTTCTAATGTAATGAAAATGGAAAGTTTTTTTTTTTTTTTATATTTTATCAGTATGTTGATACGGGTGGCAAGGAGGAACCAGGGAAGACAAAATATAGGCAGATTAAACTTCAGCTTTAAGGATCTATCTAAATAAGATGACGGGGCAATGTGACTCAATGTTGCTGCAATGTGCTGAATCGAAACCAGATGTGACTATAATGTGTGGACAGATATTCTGCTCTTCCCTCACCTTGGGAATGCAAAAAAGGCCAGAAAGGGCACACAATGGTATGTTCCCATTTTACTGTATGTGCAATGTCATGAGGAAATGAAATGACGAAAAAGATGATGTGACATGCTGGGCAGCATTCTTTCACATTGGGAGGCTTGGTAGGGGTTTGGTGGGGCAACTTCAGTAACTTGAAATTTTCAGCCCTGATGTATACACCATACATCAGGGCTCAAAATTTCAAGTTACTGAAGTTCCCTTACCAAACCCCTACCCTGCCCCCTAATTCCGCCCTAAACATGCCCTCGTAAATTTATCTCATTGAATGACACAAGAAACGCATCAAGCTACCAACTTCCGTAATCTATATTAACCATGGATTTTTAAAGACATTTAAAGAGATTGGGACTTTTTAAGCGCATAGACACAAATTTATACAAAAATATAAATTTATTTGAAATATAGAACATAGACATGAATAACATATATCTAAAAAAAACATTTTTAAAAGCAATACATCTCTGACTACAGGTAGAAGTTGGCAGATATTAGTATGTCTCAACATGTTTCGCCCTCAATAGGGCTTCCTCAGGAGAACTGACTAGTGTCATACGTGCTATATTCACTGTAATGAGAGAACAAAAATCAGATACAAAACACAAAAATAAACAAACCTTGATGATGTTTATTTTTGTGCTTTGTATCTGTTTTTTGTTCTCTCATTACAGTGAATATAGCATGTATGACACTAGTCAGTTCTCCTGAGGAAGCCCTATTGAGGGCGAAACATGTTGAGACATACTAATATCTGCCAACTTCTACCTGTATTCAGAGATGTATTGCTTTTAAAAATGTTTCTTTAGATATATGATGTTATTTATGTCTATGTTCTATATTTCAAATACATTTATATTTTTGTATAAATTTGTGTCTATGCGCTTAAAAAGCCCCAATCCTCGGTCATTAAATATTTTTATTAATTTAAAGGGATGTGGTGCTACAATTATAGTTTCAGCAATTTAGCTCATAAACGAAACATTCTATATTAACCATGGGTTGACAAGAATTCTTTTGATTGTTGTTTATTCAATATATGTTTATAATTTTTGTATGGAATTTTTCCCATCATACTCAATCTCTTTTATCTACATTGATAGGAATTAGTAAGGTCCATAGGTCGTATAGTTACTAACTGCAATATGTGTATGTGTGTATATATATGAAATATCAATGGATTGTGAATTATTATGTAATGTTTTATTTTAAGTTGATATAAAGGAAATTATTATCATAAAAATGTGTTAAAATTTTACATAAGAGCCTATATATTAGGAACCAATACAATCCTTTATATTCACCAATTTATTTGCTACCGTGTGCTTCATGTAAAGTCCTACTTCTCGCTTCTTCAATAATACTGATAGGGATGGAGGCATAGGACCTTTAGGGCATTGCGTCATTTAAAGTCCCCCAAAAAAACTCCTTTTGCGACACTGTTAAATGTTTTATGCAGAATTAAGTTAGAAAAATAAATATTAACAACAACAACTACTTTAACAATATTAACATAAAGCATATTTCATCGATATGACTGTGATAAATAAATAGGGATAAAATATGATTGGCTACTATAGGCACTGTACACATCATTACTGCCTTGTTAAGTAAATATTTCAATACCATATTAAATATAGCATTATAAACTTAAAACCAATGAATGACACTTTCACAGATTTAGGATGCAGAGAGACTTAGACCCCTTTGACACTGTCCCGCCACCGGTGTCAGCGTAAAGCAGCGTTATTTTAGCGCCGCTTTACCGTTGTTTTAGCGGCGCTATTCAGCCGCTAGCAGGGCGGTTTTAACCCCCCACTAGCGACCGAAAAGGGGGTTAAATGCCGCCGCGGCTGCGTTTTTCCGGCGGTATAGCAGTGCCGCCCATTGATTTCAATGGGGAGGAGCGGTGGAGGAGCAGTGAGTTAACCGCTCCTAAGAAGCTCCAAAGAAGCTGCTGGCAGGACTTTTTCTGCCGCCCTGCCAGCGCACCGCTCCAGTGTGAAAGCCCTCGGGCTTTCACACTGGAGTGAATGGAGCAGCTGTTTTAGGGCTGTTTGCAGGAGCTATTTTTAATGCTATAGCACCTGCAAAACGCCCTCAGTGTGAAAGGGGTCTTACAGCAGAGCACAGCACTGGACAGGGGAGCAGGCAGGGCAGGACTTACCATTGGGCTTGACTGGGCTCAAGCCCATGGGCCCCGCCCAATAGGGGGCCCCGCCGAGATACATAGTGTACTCGGCTCCGCTCACAGTCACGCCCAGTCCTGCCCTATGATGGACATAACACAAGGACTGGGCGTGACTGTGAGCCGAACTGTGAGACGACTCGAGAGCCGCTGAGAGGACCCGAGAGCCACCAAGAGGACCCGAGAGCCGCTGAGAGCCGCCAAGAGGACACGAGAGCCGCCGAGAGGACCCGAGAGCCGCCGAGATACACAAGACTCTGTATCCCGGCGCCGCCATTTTTAAACTTCAAGACTGCAATGACAAGGCTGCAAATGACACTGGGGCAAGGCTGCAAATGACAAGGCTACACTGACAAGGCTGCAAATAGACATGTGCAATTCGTTTCTTTTCTTTTCGTTTTTCGTTTTTTTCGTTCGTTCGTTTTTGTACAAATGAACGAATCGTTCGAATCCGAATAACGAATCGTTCGAATCGTACGAATCCGATTAACGAATCGTTCGTATCGTACGAATCCGAAAAAAAACGAAAATCCGAAAAAAACTAATTAGAAACAACGAATGTACTAATGAAGAAAATCCGAAAAACGAAAACGAACAAAAAAATGCGTACATTCGTAACTTTTTTTTTGTTGAATTGGTAATTTTCCGTGTCCCTTACAATGGTGCTGCTAAACGTGCTTCGAATGGATTGAACAAAAAAATTCGTACATTCGTAACTTTTTTTTTCGATTCGGAACTTTTTTTTTGATTCAGAACTTTTTTTTTCGATTCGGAACTTTTTTTTTTTTTTTTTTTTCGATTTGTAATTTTTCTGTGTCTCTATTGAACAAAAAAATTTGTACATTCGTAACTTTTTTTTCGATTCGTAACTTTTTTTTTCGTTTCGTAAATTATTAAAATGTAATAATAGCATACACATTACATAAAACTATGAATTATGCTCCAATTACGAATCTACGAATGTTACGAATGTACGAATAAATACGAATGCGTCCGAAAATTAAACTAACGAAAAAACGAATCAACGAAAAAATAACTCTTACGAATGTACGAATCGTTACAAATCCGAACACCGATGACTTACGAATGTACGAATCGTTACAAATCCGAACACCGATGACTTTCGAATGTACGAATCGTTACGAATCAACGGAAACGAAAAAAACTAAACGAAAAAAAACGATTTTTTTTCGGAAACGAAAAAAACGAAACGAAAATAAACAGATTTTTTTGTTGTGCACATGTCTAGCTGCAAATGACACTGAGCAAGGCTGCAGATGGATGGGC
Source organism: Lithobates sylvaticus (assembly GCA_028564925.1). Classification (NCBI taxonomy): domain Eukaryota; kingdom Metazoa; phylum Chordata; class Amphibia; order Anura; family Ranidae; genus Lithobates; species Lithobates sylvaticus. Next base: position 498,340,334 of record CM053027.1, on the reverse strand, counting down.
AAGGCTGCAGATGGACACTGATAAGGCTACATTAAATGTAAGTTTTTTTCCTTAAAATTCCATCCTAAACTTGGGGTGCGTGTTATATGCTGGCGCGTGTTATACGCCGATAAATACGGTAATGTATAGAAGGTAGGGCCCGAAAGTGACTCAAGCCCAGGGGCCCCCACCACCCTAAGTCCTGCCCTGGGAGCAGGAACTGCCAAAGTTAGCTTTTCTTATTAACAAGCTGGTGATAAGTTGCTAGGCGGTCCGAGCAACCAACCAATCACCAGCTTGTTATTAGGAAAAGTAAACTTTGGCAGCACTCGCCCAACCGCCCCCACCTTATCTAGTTCTTTGCCAATGTATGCCAGGCCCTGCTAAAATAAATGACAAGGGGTGGAGGCTGGGAGGAGAATAATCTTCCTGTTCAACCCCGCCTTTCACTTTCAACCATAATGGTAAACAAGACAGTTGTTCTAATCCCCCTCCACTCTATCCAAAACTAAGTTATAAGTTATACTTATGCCGCGTACACACGAAGGGACTATCCCGCGGGATTGTCCGCTGGACTCAAGTCCACCAGACAATCCCCTCGTGTGTGGGCGCCGGCGGACTTTTTGGCGCCAAAAGTCCGGCGGACTAGGTTTTAAGTTTTGTTTTAAAATTGTCCGCTGGACTTGGCAGTCGGCGGACAATCCCGCCGTTAGTAGGCTAGTCCGCCGGACTTTTGAAATGAACGGACTTGCCGCTCATTGGAAAGTCCGTTCATTCCCGCGGACTTTTTCCAGCGGATTGTCCGCCGGAGAAGTCCGGGCGTGTGTGGGCAAGTCCCGCCGGACTAGGTCCGGTGGACAAAGTCCGAACGTGTGTACGCGGCATAAGTTATACTTCACCCAGATATATTGTTTTATTTTAATTGTTTATTAATAGAAAAGCAACAGGTTTCAGGGGCTGAAGCTGTACTGAAGCAGAAATGGCCATGAATCATGCTACTGCAGCCATGTGCTTGTGCTTAACCCTTCACTCTCTTCACTATGTACCAGTGGCGGCCCATCAATAGAGGGTGCATGGGCACCACCTCCATACCTCCCAACTGTCCCTGATTTGGAGCAATGTCCCTCTATTCCTTATTCGTCCTCATTTGTCCCTCATTTTGGTCTGATCTATATATAGTTGTATATAAAATGCACTTTTTATCTTTCAAAAAGTGTTTTCCCAGTGCTAAACCTTTCATCCAATTTTTTTAATTGCTGCATTTGTACATTTTAAAAGCCAATATAAAGGAATAGTAGTGGTAAAAAAAGCACTTGTGGATTTAATTAACCTTTTTTTGGGGTTAATTCTCCTTTAAGGGGGTGTGGCAAGGGGTGTGTCCTATGCCTACATACCTTTGCTAGTAGGTGTCCCTCATTCCCATCTCAAAATGTTGGGAGGTATGACCGCCTCCCCCATCCATTAATTTTGTAAGGTCCATACTAATTTTGCCATTGTATCAATGTTTTGCCACTGTATTTTAAAGGCAAGAGGCTACCTTATCGCAGCTTGGCGCTCACCGCTGCTTCTCTCCTCTCTCTCTTCCCTCGAGGCAGCAAAGCGGGTGGGGCTGAGAATACCCCGCTGACGTCAGCAAGGAGGAGAGAGGCGGATGTGCCCGGTCACATGAGCGCGGCTTTGAGAAAGTGGCTTGTTCACAGGGGATTGTGTAACATTCAGACAGAGGCAGGACTGAGGCAGGGAGGAAGGTGCGTGCAGACCAACAAATCGATACGACAACGATTTCCATTATCGGTTTTAATCAGTTTTATCGATTAATCGTTTTAGCCCTAATGGTACCCAGTCAGCTTCTAACTTCCGCTTGTGCAGCTGAAGTTAGAGCTTTGACAAAAAAAATGGAAACTGATTGGTTTCTATGCAGAACCGCACCATATTTTGCACGCTTCAGCTTTAGTAAATCTCCCCCAATGATTGCACGAAAAAAAAAAAAAAAAAACAACAGGCTGATTGTACCGATTTCAGTACAACCAGTCTGCCCATAGATGGGTGGAAATTTGTCCGGTTCCTGCTGAACTTGATGAATTTCGTTCTGTCTATGGCTGACTTAATGGGTTATTATAACTCTCCCTTACTCTATCCGGATATATTCATGTAGTCAGCGCAAATTCTGCTCCTCAGTAAAGGTGATCTTATGCAGTGACTTTTGAACTGTTCGCAAAGGTAGAGCATATGATTTTACTTTGACCATCTGTTCAGTGGCAGCTAATTCCAGCCAACTTGCTTCCCAAAGTATTCAAGCATCCTAATTGATAGTGTAACCTCTATGCTCCAGTGTGTTGCACAGCTCTCCGCCGCTGAAAGGTGTGAAGTAGCAGCTAATTAGCTGCTTCTCTTTTCTTCAAAATGACTTAATAAATCCATTCTCGCAATTTCCTATAAATAAAAATTTACTTAATAAATCCATTCTCGCAATTACCTATAAATAAAAATTCTGTAAGAAAATACACTGGCTTATTTTGCAACATTTGTCTATGAACAATATGAGCTTTCAACACTGAATGTTACCCAAGTATAATCTTTGCTGCAGTTATGAAAATGATTTTTACTACTGCTTGAAAAAAAAAAAAACTATTGAACACTGATACTTGATATTTCATACTTGATACTATTAGCACCTGGGCTTCTTTTCAGTGGGAACGTGGGGGAACGCAGTTCCGGCACCTTCAGCATGGAATGTATGTAATGGCAAGGACTAGGAGTGTGCTGGAGGGTCTATTGATGCTGGCTGCTGAGGGATCTATGGTCGCTGGGGGATTTATTGTTGTGTGGGGGGGGGTCTAGTGTTGCTGGGGAGGTTTATTGTTGCTGGGGAGGTTTATTGTTGCTGGTGGAGGATCTATTGTTGCTGGAGGGGGGGTTCATTATTGCTGGGGTGGATCTACTGTTGAGGGAGGGGGTCTATTGTTACTGGCTGCTGGGAGATCTATTGTTGCTAGAGTGGAGGGATTTTTTTGTGGGGGCTCTATTGTTGCTGGGTGGCACTATTGTTGCTGGGGGGGTGTCTATTGTTGATGGGGGGTCTATTGTTGATGGGGGGGTCCATTGTTGCTGGCTACAGGGGATCTATTTTATTGCTTTTGTTATTATCAGTATCAAATTCCATACAAATTACTTGGTTCTGTATTCTCTACTGGAAGGTGGGTAGGGGGTGGAACCAAGGGATGGTGCTCAGAGGTGGGCAGGAGTGGAGACAAGGGGTGAAATGGAAGGAGGGAGTAGCTGCACCTACTCCCTGATAAAAAAAAAGCCCTGATTAGTACTAACATTGACATTTTTAGTACAAGCTTTTTGGGTATACCCCTTTCTGGAGGGTCCAAGCAGTACTGATACACAAAGTTTTAGCAAAAGGTTAGGTAGGACAATCTCTGTAAAATAATAATAGAATTAATTTTAACCCCTTAGGACACCATCTTCCTCTTAAGATGTGTGCTCCAGCAGCCTTCCTCTACATACTCCGCCGCCTCGCTGGAGGCCCTCCCAAACTCTGCTCTCTCTCTCCTCTCTTCACCCTCCTCTTACCTTGCTTCCCCCGCCCCCTTTTCCACCCCTTTCTCCTTTGCTCCTCCCAACTCCCTTTCTACCCCCCCCCCCCACACCCCCATCCCCACAAGAATTACTTTACCCCTTCTTTAGTTACCACCCACACAAGAGCCCATAGGAAGATAGAGCATAAACCTCTGAATTAAAGTGACCGGAGGTCACTCAGGTGTGGGGCGTCCAGCTGATCGTGCTATTATACCCTTAAAAATAAAACAAAGTAACAGCGTACTCAGGCCAGTTTTTGTTTCATCCAACGGATCTACGACTGCACATAAGCTGAGAAGAACGTGGATCAAGTAGCCTATGCAACTCTATACGCTGTAATGTTACCTTAACACTGTGTCCTTCTAGGCTGTTTTTTAGGAAAGAAGTAGGCCCAGTAGACTTGTTAATCTTGCCTGACCGCTGTCGCATCTTCTAACTGCCTGTCATATCATTTGTATCGTAAACATGTTGGATTTGTTAAATGTTCTATTTTTGTTATGCAATTTACTTTGAAATAAAGGAATTAAAAAAAAATAATTTTAACCCCTTAGTTCCGAGCGTACACACATATGCGGCCTCGGCTTTAAAGGGTTATAACGGAATGATACCTGCAGCTGCATGCATCATCCCAACACCGTTTTTTAGAGCTGGCGGTCGGCTCTTTAGGGATAAAAGCCGCTCGACTGTTATCCCGAAGGAGCGAGAGGGGACGTCCCCCTCCTCCCGCTGCCCTCCCCCGCTCTTCCCGGGCATCCCGTAACACTTCTGCCGGCTAGGGTAAGACTGGAAGGAGGAAGCAAGCCGGAAACGGCTTTGATCCAGTCTCCTTTGTGTAAACACGGAAGCAGCATTACGTCGTCACTTCCAGTTTACTTGGCTTCCATTGGCGCTATTTAAAAAAAAAAATACAGTATTCAGAATCGTCGTTTTTGGCGATCTGAATACTTTGAGTTGCAAAGGAGGGATTTGGGGTCTTTTTGACCCCCCGATCCCTCCATAAAGAGTACCTGTCACCACCTACTACTGTCACAAGCGATATTTACATTCCTTGTGACAGCAATAAAAGTGGTCAATTTTTTTTTAAGTGATAATGTAAAAAAATGTAAATAAATAAAAAAATAAGAAAAAAATATAATAATTTTTTAAAGCAAAGAAAACAGAGCGAGAGCAATAACTCTAACCTGGTAACCGTTATATATTTTTTTAAAGCGCGGCAATGGAGATTTTTAGGTACCGTAGTTTGTCGCCATTCCACGAGTGTACGCAATTTTAACCTCCCTGGCGGTATGATTCTGTCTGGAATTTTGTGCTGAAAGCGGTACAATTATTTTGCATGGAAATTTGGCGTTTTTATATTGTAGGCATGCAATTCTTATGAATAACTCACTTAAATCTGTCCGAACCAGAGTCTAGTAGACATCCCGGGTATGATAAAGTTTGAAACACAAAATCATAAATTATAATATAATAAAAATATATATAAAAATTATTCAATAATGTAATCAAATCAAAAACACTGAAATTTGCTCAGTTGCAGAATAGTCGCTGTCATTAAATTTAGTGTTTGATGATGAATTGTGATTCTAATTTATTATCGCTGTTTTCTAGCTGGTCTAAAACCACTTTTGACATAAAGGGACACTTCTTGGTTGCTATGGACAATCTCCAGTTTCCAGGCAGAAAAAAATCTTTTTATTATATAAAATGACATGCAGGGCACTGGGCAGACCTCTAGGGACAAAGGGGATGTGTATTCTTTGTATACAGTACTGTAATCTGTAAGATTACAGTACTGTATGTGTACTGTGTTTTTAAACTTTTTTGAATTTGGCGCCGATCTCCGCTCCCGTGCGTCGAAACGTCGCAGGGAACGGAGATCAGCGGCACTCGGCACTGTGTGAATCGAGCGAGCAGACGGCTCGCTCACACAGCGGGGAGACATCGCAGGATCCAGGGGAAAAGGTAAGTAACTTCCCCCCTGTATCCTGCAATGCAGCCCGAGTCTGGCTCAGGGTTACCGCTTTTGGTACTGAAGTTCCTACCCCGAGCCAGACTCGGGATTACCGCCAGGGAGGTTAAAGCATGACATGTTAGGTATCTATTTACTCGGCATAACATCATTTTTCACATTATAGAAAAAAATTGTGGTAACTTTACTGTTTAGTTTTTTTAAGTTCACAAAAGTGTCTTTTTACCCACTTTTATGCGTTTAAAAGACCACTGCGCAAATACAGTGTGACATAAAATATTGCAACGATTGCCATTTTTTTCTCTAGACTCTCTGCTAAAAAAATATATATAATATTTGGGGGTTTCAAGTAATTTTCTAGCAACAAATACAGATTTTACCTTGTAAGCATCAAATGTCAGAAATAGGCGTAGGCATGAAAGGGTTAAGTTACTAAATTATACTATTATTTACTCTTATGATTGAAAATAGAATTTAAAGCGGTATTAAATCAAAAACTAAAAATGTTATATATTGCAGCTTACCAAGATGTGGAAGCTGCATTTGTTTTCTTTTCTTAGGCCCCTTTCACACCGGGGCGTTTTTCATGCGGTGCAGCGCTAAAAATAGCGCCTGTTCATCGCATGAAAAAATCCGGCCCCTTTAACTCCAGTGTGAAAGCCGGCGGGCTTTCACACTGGAGCGGTGCGCTAGCAGGATGACAAAAAAAGTCCTGCTAGCAGCATCTTTGGAGCGGGATAGGAGCGGTGTGTTCACCGCTCCTATACCGCTCCTTCCCATTGATTAGAATGGGAGACCGCGGTAAAACCGCGGCAATACCGCCGCAAAGCGCCGCTACGGTGGCGCTCTGCAGGGGGTGTTTAACCCATTTTCGGCCGCTCGCGGGGGTAAAACCGCACCGCGAGCGGCCGAAAACCGCGGTGAAAACGACGGTAAAGCAGCGCTAAATATAGCGCTGCTTTACCGTCACCGCGGCTCACCGCCCCAATGTGAAAGGGGCCTTAGGCTTTTTCCCTCTCTTATCACTGACCTGGTGATCTGGCCAGTAACACGCCCGCCTGCATTATAGTATGGGCACAGGGGGCACCTTTGGACAACAGCATTGTTAATCTGGGGGGGGGGGGAGGGATTGTTAGATGTGCTAGCAAATTTAAATACACAGACAAATTGAAGCCAAACTCCAGCTAACACTTTATAATTCGTTACAGCAACAGTTTATTTCCTTTTGGGATAAAGTTTTTACATAAATATATAAAAGCTGATTATTGGAAGATTCAGAATACTTTATTAATTCCAAAGGAAATATACTAAGCATCCCTGTCAGTGGAAAATGGTTTGTTACTGATACAATCTGCTGGAGAACTTTTTCTTTTGAAAAACAACAGACTTATGCCCCGTACACACAGTCGGATATTCCGATGGAAAAATTCCGATCGGATTATGTTGTCGGAAAATCCGATCGTGTGTGGGCTCTAGTGGGCTGTTTCCGTCAGAATTTCCGTCGTAAATGTTCCGACAACAAAATCCGATCAGACATTTTCCGATCGTGTGTAGAGAATTCCGACGCACAAAGTGCCACGCATGCTCAGAAGAAATTTGGAGACGAAAGCTATTGGCTACTGGCCTCTACGTAGTCCCGTCGTATGTTTTCTATGTCACCTCGTTCGGAACGATCGGATTTTCTAACAAATTTTTCCGACCGTGTGATTTTGTGGTCGGAATGTCCGACCGTGTGTACGGGGCATTACTGGCCAGATCACCAGAAGAATCTGAAGAAAGAAAGCGTAAGAAAGATAAATTTAATTTAGAAATTAAAAATGAATGCAGTCATCACATCTAAGAATTGGTAAGCTGCAATGTAATAAAAGTTTGCTTTTGGGTTTAATACCATTTAAAGGGGATTCTCTAACAAAAGAGCATTTTTAACAAACACAATTTTACGAGTTAGAAAAAATAAGATGGCAAATAATATGGAACAAACACTGCCTACCAGGTTCAGTTTAAATTATCTTTATTCCATGTGGAAGTATCCAATTATCGCCCCACTAGAGATCCTTACTATACTGGGATACTAGGTAGGGTGATCATAGAAACTCTTCTGCCCCGTACAGAAGATCGGATTTTCATAGTTTCATAGTTAGTAAGGTTGAATAAAGACATCAGTCCATCCAGTTCAACCTGAGTGAGTGTCTACCATTGTCCCTATCCTGTACATTGCACACTCACATCAGTCCCTACCCTCAAGGAGCCCACAATCCAATGTCCCCATTCATATACTAGGGCCAATTTTTGGACAGAAGCCAATTAACCTACCTGCATGTCTTTAGATAGTGGGAGGAAACCGGAGTACCCGGAGGAAACCCACGCAGGCACAGGGAGAACATGCAAACTCCAGGCAGGAAGTGTCGTGGTTGGGATTCGAACCAGCGACCCTTCTTACTGCTAGGTGAGAGTGCTAACCACTACACCACTGTGCCGCAAAAACCACTTCCGTCGGAAAAACCATCCAAGTGAAAATCTGATTGTGTGTACGGGGCAGAAGAGTTTCTATGATCACCCTACCTAGTATCCCAACACAGATGGAACACAAGAATTCCGCTCAAGCCTGTCTTGCATACACACGGTCACACAAAAGTTCTCTGAACTTTCGACCGCCAAGAACGCGGTGACGTACAACACTACGATGAGCCAAGAAAATTAAGTTCAATGCTTCCGAGCATGCGTCCAATTGTTTCCGAGCATGCGTAGGAATTTTGCGCGTCGAAATTGGTACAGACGATCGGAATTTTCCGACCGAAAAATTGAGAACATGCTCTCAATCTTTTGCTGGTGGGAATTCCGCCAGCAAAAGTCCGACAAAAGCTCACATCATGGGCGGAATTTCCGATCTTGTGTATGGGGCATTACATGTGGATTTGGGCCCCTTTCACACGGGCTGTCCAATCAGGTCCACCTGTCAGTTTTTCAGACGGACCTGATCGGACCCTCCAGTCTCTTCTATAGAGCGGTCTATCCGATCTGATCCTGTCCACCAAAAACAGACGGAAGCTGGTCCTATTCCCCATCTGTCCGGTGGATCGGATGGAAACGGACAGGCAGTTTGTTTCCATCTGACTGCCCCATAGAGAAGAGCAGGACTGTGCCCATGTCCGCTCTGCATAGCAAGCAGATTCCGCTTAGCGGAGGCGCCCCTGTGAAAGGGGCCTTAAGACGTTTCAAACTGAATCTAATGTACAAGGTTTGCTCCATATTGTTTGGTGGACTGGCAGCAGAGAGGGCTTTGGTGGTCCTTATTTATAGATAACTTTAGCAAAAAAAAGGTGGCAAAGGTTATGTTTTCGGGGGAAAATGCAGCTTACAGTGTTAATAAACCCAAAACCTAAAATGGAAGCACTGCCATGCATCAAATCGCTGTACACCCACAATATCAATAAACCAATAACAACACCTTTCTGGTGGTAGTTTCTATTAAAACTACCCGTGTTTAATTCAGGCACGCATTTGCACCAGTTCCGGTAACATTACCAACATGGGAGACAAATTCAGGTAGTTCTCAGTACCGCCACTTTAACAACTTGTCACTTTAGTAGCAACAGATTCGTAAAGGGATTAAAAAGGTTCTATTTTTTTCTTTCTTTTAAATAATATACATTATACTTACCTGCTCTGTGTACTTAGATCCTCCTGTTCTAGGGTCCCCCACTGGCGGTTTGGGCTCCTCCTCTTCTTCGTGTGCCACCATGGAAGCAGGAAGCAGTTTCTTATGGTGCCACATGTGCAGGTTCGATCCCAAGCCATGCTGTGTGTGTCTATTGGCATGTACAGTGCAACTCTGCCCCGTCCTTACTGGATTTGATTGACATCAGCAGGAGTCAATGGCTCCCACTGCTCCCATTGAGGTCAGTGAGGAGGGAGAGAGAGCAGCGCCGCGTTTCTCAGACACAGCGTTGGATTAAAACGGGGTCCGGTAAGTATTTTGGGGAGCTGGAGGGGGGGGGGGGAGGTGCACATAATAGGTTTTTTACCTTAATGCATTACAGCACAACTAAAGGCAAAACTTTTTGTTGTGTTTTGGATAGAGTGGAGAGGGATTAGAACACCTATTTGTCCTGTTTACCATTATCAATGAAAGTAAAAAAAAATCCTAAATGTTATGTCCCCAGAAAAGTAATAGAGGGAAAATCTTCCAATGGTGACCTGGGGGAAATTCCCTTAATTTGCCGGGTTTTCCTCTCACTTCCTGTTTGGCAATGGGACAGGAAGTGAAGGGAAATCTCCACAACACAGATGGAACACAAATGTCAGGAAAAAAAAATCTGACAGGGGTTATATCAAAAAATAAAATAAATGACCCATAGTTCTACAACTACTTGAAAGACTTATGCCCTGTACACACGATAGGATTTTCCAACAACAAAACCGTGGATCTTTTTCCGAAGGATGTTGCCTCAATCTCGCCCTGCATACACACGGTCACACAAATGTTGTCGGAAATTCCGAATGTCCGGTGACGTACAACACGCACGACGAGCCGAGAAAAATGAAGTTCAATAGCCAGTGCGGCTCTTCTGCTTGATTCAGAGCATGCGTGGCACTTTGTGCGTCGGACTTGTGTACACACGCTCGGGATTTCCGACAACAAGTTTTGTTGTCGGAAAATTTGAGAAGCTGCTCTCAAACATTTGTTGGCTGAAATTCCGACAACAAATGTTCTATGGCACATACACACGGTCAGACTTTCCAACAACAAGCTCACATCCAACATTTGTTGTCGGAAAATCCTATCATGTGTACAGGGCATTACTGCCAGTTTGCCAGGAAAGTGGTAGTAATTAAGACCAATTCTGAGCGATATGCCAGCGCTCAGACGGGGGCATGTCATGTGTGCGACAGCTTCCCGGTTAGCTCCATTCGCCTGTCAGCTGGAAGATTAGAGAGAGAGGAAAGAGAAGTGACAGGGTTTCTTTAAGTCAGAGATAGAAACACTATTCAGAAATGCTTTACAACATAATACTAACCTATGAGCCAAATTCGAAACATTATTATCTGCATTGTCTGGGCTCAGCGATGTCACGAACCCCCCGACTCCATGCAGCTTTCATGTCAAAAGCTTAATTACAAGGTGCTGAATTTCCAACTCTGCAGCAGCAGCATTAATAGAAAAGGTAAAGCAGTTGCTACATTGTTAAAAATAATTCACAAGACAGATCTAGCTCAACGTGTGAAAGCTACTTTGTTCTTAATGAAAATAACGTTCCATTCCTAACAGGCTGACTACACCAGTAAAGAAACATAAAACATAACCTCGGTGTGTGTACATGATCATCTAGTTCTTTGTGACCTCTGTCAGTTTGAGGTGTCACCACACCGCACGCCGGGAGACTCCCAAATCCATACGAAAATTTTGCCTTTTCAGAAAGTCAGAGCTTACACACAAATAAGTCAGAGCTTACACACATATAAGTCAGAGCTTACACACAAATAAGTCAGAGCTTACACACATATAAGTCAGAGCTTACACACAAATAAGTCAGAGCTTACACACATATAAGTCAGAGCTTACACACATATAAGTCAGAGCTTACACACAAATAAGTCAGAGCTTACACACATATAAGTCAGAGCTTACACACAAATAAGTCAGAGCTTACACACATATAAGTCAGAGCTTACACACAAATAAGTCAGAGCTTACACACATATAAGTCAGAGCTTACACACAAATAAGTCAGAGCTTACACACATATAAGTCAGAGCTTACACACATATAAGTCAGAGCTTACACACAAATAAGTCAGAGCTTACACACATATAAGTCAGAGCTTACACACAAATAAGTCAGAGCTTACACACAAATAAGTCAGAGCTTACACACATATAAGTCAGAGCTTACACACATATAAGTCAGAGCTTACACACATATAAGTCAGAGCTTACACACAAATAAGTCAGAGCTTACACACATATAAGTCAGAGCTTACACACAAATAAGTCAGAGCTTACACACAAATAAGTCAGAGCTTACACACATATAAGTCAGAGCTTACACACAAATAAGTCAGAGCTTACACACAAATAAGTCAGAGCTTACACACATCTACTGCACCCCACAATCTGAAGTGTGCACCAATGAGAGGCACTCTTGTGGTATGATGTCATGCAGTTACCATTGTGCACTCCAGTGCAGAGATTTGTACCCAGGTGCCATTGCAGTTTCTATGCAGCAGGAAGAATCGCTTCCTTAGGGACCGTTCAAACCATTGCTTGTTAGAACATGGTAATGCGGTTTACAGACGTTGGTGCGTGAATGCGCCATTCAATCTGAATGGCACCCTTAATGCATTTGTTCAGTACACTGGCCCTGCAAGCAATGTGCAGCAACAAACTAGCAAGCATTGTAGTACACTGGCAAAAATTCAGCTTGAACTATTTTAGGTCTGTTGTGATGCGCTGGGCAACCTACTTAAATCAATGGGCTGCTGTAACATAGCACACATTAACCACTTCAGCCCCGGAAGGATTTTCCCCCTTAATGACCAGAGCATTTTTTGCGATACTGCACTGCGTCGCTTTAACTGACAATTGCGCATTCGTGCGACGTTGTACCCAAACAAAATGTATGTCCTTTTTTTCCCACAAATAGAGCGTTCTTTTGGTGGTATTTGATCACCTCTGCGGTTTTTATTTTTGGCGCTATAAACAAAAAAATAGCGATAATTTTTTTTTTTACTTTCGGCTATAATACACATCCAAAAAAAAAATGTATTCATCAGTTTAGGCCGATATATATGCTTCTATATATATTTTGGTAAAAAAAAAAGCAATAGGCGTATATTGATTGGTTTGCGCAAAAGTTATCACGTCTACAAACTACAGGATAGATTTAGGGACTTAAATCCCTAGACAACCACTTTAAGAGCTGACACTACAGAAGAAATCACACTAATTATATTTTACCTCTCCAGAGATTTTACGGCCCATTATCTGTGCCCATGAAATGCATGCTTGGTATTAATCTAGCAGTCATTAGTTACTTCCATTATTAATAACATTTAAGAATTACGCCACCTCTGCGGCAAAGATCAACCTCCACTCTGTGTCTCATATCAGAAGAAGAAGCAGTGCTTCCATTCTGGACTACAGAACACCTTCTAATAATCCCCCGCAGCCTCTTCAGTGATAGCTGTATGGCCTTTCGGCTTTTCTCAGGGTTCATTTTCCTGATTCTTTTAGTAACTCAGTTTGCATATACACTATATTGTCAAAAGTATTGTGACTGTAATGGCATCCCAGTCTTAGTCCGTAGGGTTCAATTTTGAGTTGGCCCACCCTTCTGGGAAGGCTGTCCACAAGGTTTAGGAGTGTGCCTATGGGAATATTTGACCGTTCTTCCAGAAGCACATTTGTAAGGTCAGGCACTGATGATGGATGAGAAGGCCTGGCTTACAGTCTCATCCCAAAGGTGTTCTATCAGGTTGAGGTCAGAAATCTGTGCAGGACAGTCAAGTTCCTCCATCTTAAACTTGCTCATCCATGTCTTTATGGACCTAGCTTTGGCCTGGCTCACAGTCTCATCCCAAAAGTGTTCTATCAGGTTGAGGTCAGGGCTTTGTGCAGGCCAGTCAAGTTCCTCCACCTCAAACTCCATGTCTTTATGGACCTTGATTTGTGCACTGGTGTGCAGTCATGCTGGAACAGGAAGGGGCCATCCCCTAACTGTTCCCACAAAGTTGGGAGCATGAAATTTTCCAAAATGTCTTGGTATGCGTTCCCTTCACTGGAACTAAGGAGCCCAACCTCCGAAAAACAACCCCACACCATAATCCCCTCTCCACCAAATGATTTGGACCAGTGCACAAAGCAAAGTCCATAAAGACATGGATGTTACAGCTGCAAAGGGTGGGCCAACTCAATATTGAACTCTATGGATTAAAACCTCATACACACGATCGGATTGTTGGCCAACAGAGCGTCAGACTTTTGTCTGAAGGGCGTGTGCCTGGATTTTGTCTTGCATACTAATGGCACACAATTGTCAGCCAACAAACACATACGTAGTGACATACTATGTAGAATTTCAGCTCTTGAGCACCACCATTTGAGTACCTTCTGCTAATGTCGTGTTTGGTGAGCATTGATTCTTTGTTGTTGGAAAGTCCGACTGTGTGTATGCTCCATCGAACATTTGCTGTCGGAATTTCTGCTCCACAAATGTTTGAGAGCAGGTTCTCAAATTTTCAGCCAACTTCACTTTGTTGTTGGAAAGTCCGATTGTGTGAACACAAGTCCGTCGCACAAAAGTCCACGCATGCTCGGAATCAAGCAGAAGGAGCCGCAATGGTTATTGAACTTCCTTTTTCTCGGCTCGTCGTACGTCTTGTACGTCACCGCGTTCTCACGTTAGGAATTTTGTCTCAACATTTGTGTGACCGTGTGTATGCAAGACAAGTTTGAGCCAACATCCTTTGGAAAAAAAATACACGGTTTTGTTGGCGGAAAGTCCAATCGTGTGTACGTGGCATAACGGTCGGATTTTAGGCAAACAGTCTGTCATCACACAATTCCCAGACGAAAATCCGATCGTGTGTACGAGGCTTAAGACTGGGATACCATTAAAGTTCATATAAAGGCAGGTGTCACAATACTTTTGATAATATAGTGTACTTTAACGCCTGTGTATAGAAATTGTAAATCAGAGCCATTATCAGAATAAGGGTCACACTCACAAAACAACGGCCTCCACTGTGTCCTGGAGGAGTCTCTATTTTACAATGACTAGTGAACAGGCTTATGCCGCGTACAAACGAGCGGAATTTCCGTCGGGAAAAAAAATCTTTTGTTAGAGAATCCCCTTTAAATGGTATTAAACCCAAAATCAAACATTTAGACCCCTTTCACACCGAGGGCGTATTGCAGGCGCTATAGCGCTAGAAATAGCGCCTGCAATCCGCCCTAAAACAGCTGCACCATTGTCTGCAGTATGAAAGCCCGAGGGCTTTCACACTGCAGCGGTGCGCTGGCAGGACGTCAGGAAAAGTCCTGCCAGCAGCTTCTTTGGAGCGGTGAAGGAGCGGTTCACCGCTCCTCCACCGCTCCTCCTGCGCTGCTACCCATTGAAATCAATGGGGCAGCACTGTAATACCGCCGGCAAACTATTGCGGCGTTTTGCCGGGGGTTTTAACCCTTTCTCGGCCGCCAGCGGGGGTAAAAGCGCCCCGCTAGCGGCCGAAATGCGCCGCAAATCCGACGGTAAAACGCAGCTAAAAATAGCGGCGTTTTACCGCCGACGCTATAGGCAGATCGGTGTGAAAGGGGTCTTATTATATTGCAGCTTACCAAATCTTAGATGTGATGACTGCATTCATTTTTAATTTCTAAATGAAATTTATCTTTCTTATGCCGCGTACACACGAGCAGATTTTCCGTCAGAAAAATCTTGGTTGGTTTTTCTGACGGAATTCCACTCAAGCTTGGCTTGCATACACACCGTCACACAAAAGTTTGCTGAACTTTCGACCGTCAAGAACACGTTGATGTACAACACTATTACGAGCCAAGAAAATGAAGTTCAATGCTTCCGAGCATGGGTCAAATTGTTTCCGAGCATGTGTAGTAATTTTGCGCGTCGTAATTGGTACAGGCGATTGGAATTTCCGATCAAAACTTTTTCCGACCGAAAAATTGAGAACCTGCTCTCAATTTTTTGCTAGCTGGAATTCCAGCCAGCAAAAGTCCGATGAAGCATACACACAGTCGCATTTTCGGACCAAAAGATCTCATCGGACTTTTGCTGGCGGAATTTCCGCTTGTGTGTACGTGGCATAAGTTGTGTGATTACAGCAATCTCATTCACAAACTGTGCCTAGCCGACGTCCACCCCTCACAGAGGGGCCCTCGCCCCCACCACCTGAAGCCGCTCTGGTGGACTACACCTTCACTTTCTCAGTGTAACTGCAGGTAGTGCACATTAATTGAACTGTAGTAAACAGCGATATTGACAGTTTTGCTTCCTTGCTGCCAAATGAGAGGCCATTGATTTGGCAGTTGTTTAGGTGGTGATTCCTGGATGGCATTTAGAATGAGATCAGCAGGAAGCTACTCTGAGATCAATGGTCACTGACTCAGCACAGCCCCGCATCTGTCAGCTCCGCGCTCTTACGCTCATACGGCAAGCTGGTTATATTAACCTGTTAAACACTGTATGAGACATACAAGTGCACAGCGTCTAGGAAGCCTGTAACCGTCATTCCCAGCGTGAGGTGTGATTACAATTTAGCCCTTGCTGTTGTCTACATAGTGCTTATAGATCAGGTCAGATATGTTGGATCTCTCCATTTACAAAGTCTAAATGCGATCAGCAATTTTAGTTTGTACTTTCCCTTCCACCCCCAGCCACATCCCACACACATCTATATAAAGCTTTTCCCACTGATCTTGTGTTTGTAAAACAATGTCCTTATTCCCCCCGATTTAAGACCAATCCAAATAGTGACAGGCTACATAAACATCTGCAAGGTGAGAGCAGCAGTTAGAACAATGAACGAGCGATATGAACTGCATTACAGCCGGCTTCAGAATCACTAAACTGTTTTAGGGTTCTACAGTCCCAATTGGAGCAAACCGACCACAGGAAAATCCCATTTCCACCATACATAGCAACTGTCAGAGCCGGGCCGCGAGTAAAATCAGCCCTGGCATATAAAGCACACCATGTAGAAGACAAAACGATATTTCTTGTATGTCAGTAAATAGGAACTTCACTCTGCCTAACCCCCTCAAAAAAATAAAATCCCTAATACTTGTCCCTGTCTTTGAAAAAAAAAGCGTGCATCGGCGCGCATACACAGGAGTGACGTCATCGCGGGCCCAGGCCATTTATACAGCTGGAGCCCGCAAACCCAGGCGGAAGACCGGGTGAAGATGAAAGCGCCGGGAAGCCATGACAGCGGTGCGCTGGAGGGCTCTGTGTGCAGGCAAGTCTGTCATAATGTGCTAGTATGCAGTGCAGACTTATGCCGCGTACACGCGAGCGGATTTTCTGTCAGAAAAATCGTGGATGGTTTTTCCGACGGAATTCCGCTCAAGCTTGGCTTGCATACACACGGTCACCACAAAAGTTTGCTGAACTTTCGACTGTCAAGAACGCGGTGGCGTACAACACTAAGACGAGCCGAGAAAATGAAGTTCATAGCTTTCGAGCATGCGTCAAATTGTTTCCGAGCATGCGTAGGAATTTTGCGCGTCGGAATTGGTACAGACGATCGGAATTTCCGATCTGAACTTTTTCCGACCGAAAAAAATTGAGAACCTGCTCTCAATCTGGCTGGAATTCATCCAGCAAAAGTCCGATGGAGCATACACACGGTCGGAAATTCCGACCAAAAACTCACATCGGACTTTTGCTGGCGGAATTTCCGATCGTGTGTACGGGGCATAAGAGGGAAGGGGAGGAGGCAGGAGAATGGACCTTGAAAAAAATGAGTAAAGTTCTGCTTTAAAGTGGGGTTCTCTTCTGTATTATATAAAAACCTTGCCCCTCCAGGGTATATGTATGTATATATGCATGCAGAATTGCCCCCTCCGCCATCCTGCCCCAGCTCCTTCCATGACTGCTTTCAGTTTGACAGGCAAAGTCCTGATCTGTATGCAAAAGTCAATGTCAGAGTTTCCTGCTTCAATGTAACAACTTGTAACAAATAGGACTCTGTTACAATGATTGATGACTAACAACTGCAGCTCACAGACTTCTTTCCTATTCTGATCATCAGCTGTAGCAAAGCCCTTCAGCTTTTTTTTACGTTTTAATGCAGATTATTTTTATTTAATGCCTAGTTAGACTAGTTAGACTAATTGTTTTCTTCATATCTATACCTTCTTCCTGGCTATACCCTTTGTTGGCTAGTTTTTATTTTTTAGGGTCCATTGACATGGGGCACTTGACTGCGGCCAGGGCAGGACTTAGGGTGGTGGGGGCCCCTGGGCTTGAGTCATTTTCGGGCCCTACCATCTATACATTACCACCGTATAACACACGCCGGCATATAACACGCATCCCAAGTTTAGGAGGGAATTTTAATAATAAAAAACCTTACATTTAAATGCCCATCAATGCAGCATTATCAGTGTCCATCTGCAGCCTTGTCAGTGTAGCCTTGTCATTTGCAGCCTTGTCATTGCGGTCTTGAAGTTTAAAAATGGCGCTGCAGTCCCGAGCGGAGCCGAGTGTACTCGGCTCGACTTGCAGTCACAGACATCCCAACCAGCAAAAACTAAATTTCAGGGAGGTGAAGCAACGCGACAAGACCCCCCCCCCCCCCACATGACACGTTAGTATATGTGTGAACATTTTCTGTATAATGTCACTCATATGCAGCCTATGTCACACATATACACCTCATATCACTCACATACAGCCTATGTAGGCTGTGTGTGTGAGTGATGCGAGTTGCATATATGTAAGACACACTACAGGAGATGGTCAGAGACTGCAGACATGACACGAGAGATGGTCAGAGACTGCAGACATCATACGAGAGATGGTCAGAGACTGCGTTTATGGTTGAACTCAGTGTACAAGTATATAGTATCGTAGGGCTGTGCCACTCTATTTAAACCAGTTCTGCAAGATAAAGTCAGTAATCCTATAATAAAGTACAACCAAGTGACAAGGCAGCAGCACATTTAATTTCCAAAATACATTTTTTCTTACAAACAGTGATCTGGTCAGGATTAGTGGAGGACAGTAAACAGTTAATGGGTCTGTGAAAATTCTAGCCTGAATCAGAAGTAAATCCTTCACAAAAACATCAAACTCTGCAGCACACACAGAGCTCTGGCTAAATAGCTGAGCTGAAATGGTTAACAGCCAGCCATGTGTGACCCCTCACTGGACACAGAATGCAGGTGGGCTGCAGGGTCTTCCAGAGATCTTATCAGTTCAGTGTGCAGCTATAAAGAAAAAAAAAGATTACAGGGGGAGGGGGAGGCTGATCAGTAACATTGCACTGCCTGAAGACCAGGGGCGTAACTAGAAATCACAGGGCCCCATAGCAAAATGTTGTATGGGCCCCCCCCCCCCCCCCCCCCCTGTAAACAGTCCCCCCCCCCCCACAAAAAAAAAAATTAACTGTGCAAAACAGATGACAGTCTGTCTCCCACTCCCTTCCTACCTCTTGTTTAGACTTCAGAGCCTCCTCGTGTGCCGAAAACAATGTCCCTTCACAGGCGCGCTCGAGCGTTCTGCCGCGCCCACTCTGCTCTGTACTCCTGCCTCCTGCTGTATGCAGATGCGTGTGTCGGGACACGGCCGGACTCGAGGGGCCCGGGACAATCCTCACCTGGACAATTTTTTTGTCGGTGGGCAGAGTCTTATCAAAATCAGGGGGTGGACATTTGTTTGTAGGTGTGGCCTAGTGGGGAAAGAAAAATGCAAAGGCAAAGCGCGCCACGGCAAGGTATGGGGTTGGTTTAATCGTACTATTGGGTGTGGCTTAAAGGGCGTGACTCAAAGGGGTGTGGTTAGAGTCTGAGATGAACGAGGGATGGAGGGAGAAACAAAGAAAGAAAGAGAGAGGAAGGAAAAAAAGAGGAATGAAGGGACAGCAGGCACAGATCCTACACCACAATAGAAATATGTGTATTCCAGAAAGTTTAACAATCAGCAGATAAAGATACTCCAAACACCTGGTGTTGGCGCTTCAATCATCCCGGCACCATGGTTGTTATGGTGTCAGGGTGATTGAAGCGCATTATTTCTATTATTACATTGTAATGTAAAATTAAATACTTCAACTCACCATAATGCAGAATCAGAATCAGTGGGAGCCCTGAGTGTGTCACTTGCCACGTCGCCTGCCACCAGATGCCATTAGGTGTCCCCAGCGGAGTGCTTCCTTACATCTCAGGTGTCCCCAGCGGAGTGCTTCCTTACATCTCAGGTGTCACTGTCCCCAGCCAGCGGAGTGCTTCCTTACATCTCAGGTGTCACTGTCCCCAGCCAGCGGAGTGCTTCCTTACATCTCAGGTGTCACTGTCCCCAGCCAGCGGAGTGCTTCCTTACATCTCAGGTGTCACTGTCCCCAGCCAGCGGAGTGCTTCCTTACATCTCAGGTGTCACTGTCCCCAGCCAGCGGAGTGCTTCCTTACATCTCAGGTGTCACTGTCCCCAGCCAGCGGAGTGCTTCCTTACATCTCAGGTGTCACTGTCCCCAGCCAGCGGAGTGCTTCCTTACATCTCAGGTGTTACTGTCCCCAGCCAGCGGAGTGCTTCCTTACTTCTCAGGTGTCACTGTCCCCAGCCAGCGGAGTGCTTCCTTACTTCTCAGGTGTCACTTCCCCAGCCAGCGGAGTGCCTCCTTACATCTCAGGTGTCACTGTCCCCAGCCAGCGGAGTGCTTCCTTACTTCTCAGGTGTCACTTCCCCAGCCAGCGGAGTGCCTCCTTACATCTCAGGTGTCACTGTCCCCAGCCAGCGGAGTGCCTCCTTACATCTCAGGTGTCACTGTCCCCAGCCAGCGGAGTGCCTCCTTACATCTCAGGTGTCACTGTCCCCAGCCAGCGGAGTGCTTCCTTACTTCTCAGGTGTCACTGTCCCCAGCCAGCGGAGTGCTTCCTTACTTCTCAGGTGTCACTGTCCCCAGCCAGCGGAGTGCCTGCTTACATCTCAGGTGTCACTGTCCCCAGCCAGCGGAGTGCTTCCTTACTCCTCAGGTGTCACTTCCCCAGCCAGCGGAGTGCCTCCTTACATCTCAGGTCCCCCCCCCTTCCAATTGGAGCCCCTCCTATATATATATATATATATATATATATATATATATATATATATAAACAGCAGTGTCTCTGCTGCCATTACTGAAGGCCAAGGGGGGAACAAAATAGAGGCGGAGCCGGCCGGCTACAATAGAAATTTAGCTGCAGCACCGCCCACCCCCCCACCTCTTTCCACAGCAGGTTACAGATGACAGACAGACCGGGGCGGGGTGTGGGCGGAGCCACAGCTCTATTGTAGCCACTCTGCAGGCTCCCCTCTCGTCTCTTAACTTTTGTCTTCAGGAAAATGGCGGCCGGCGGAGACAATATCTCCGCCGGCCGCGGACCTCTAGCGGCGGTGGCGGCGGCCAGCGAAAAAGATTAATTTGTATGGCAACTAGGACAGAACCGCACCTGGCTGCGGGCCCTACTAGGCTGCGGGCCCCATAGCGAACGCATGTGTCGCTATGGCGGTAGTTCCGCCACTGCTGAAGACATACATTTCTGGAAGACACTGTCCAGCCAGCATTACATGTGACTGTGCAGGGCTCCCCACGACCTTGTTTCCATTCAGCCAGAATGATGTGTGTGCTCAGTGCTGCAGGAATTTTCTGTGGTTGTACCTTCCTCTGCTATGTCCTCCTCTGGCTTCAGGTACTGTGTATCTCCCTCCTGGTGCCCCCATTCAGCACCTGTGTAGTCAATTGTGGCGGGCTGGAGAGGAGGAGGGTTACACTCTCCACACTTGCTCCTCCAGCCCTCGCTGTTAGACATTTCCTCAGCCCCGCCTCCTGTTCACAGCACAGCCCCTGCCACTGCTTCTCTCTCTCGCTGTTCCAAAGCTCCTAGCAGCTGACAGTGGCCCTCTGAGTGACAGGCTCAGCTATGCATCTCCGCGGGGCCCCCTATTGGGCGGGGCCCATGGGCTTGAGCCCAGTCAAGCCCAATGGTAAGTCCAGCCCTGACTGCGGCCCCCATGCAGGTTCGTGTTCCATACATCCCGTGTTGTCAGTCCACAGAAGTCTACTGGAACATGTGGCTTTATAGACAGAGCCACCATGTCCCAGTATAACCTGCAAAGGGTACGTTCGGGGACCCGCATCCGCATGTCCTATTGGGGCACAGCAGCTCTGGCCTCAGTGTAGCATCACATGGAGTGCCACCTGAGGCAGTCACCCTGGTGTCTGTTGTAGATGGCTTGCCCCTAATATATCAATCACTTAATTACTTGATTATAATAAGTAATGACAAGTATTAGTAAATCAATAACTGTGAAAACGATGCTGGTGCACAAGGAGTAACCCAAGAGCTGAAGTGGAAACAAACCTATGTCTCACTTGCATACATTTACAAACATGTGCCAGCTGCTGGCTGTCTGAAGGCATCTCTCCATCCTACTCTATGAGAGCACCAAGAGTGGTACTTGCAGTATATTGTAGCAGAAAAGATCGAGCACATCACACTACATTCACAAGCATGCAGTAAGATATTATGGTGGTGGAACAAAGAGCTGAAAACAAGTGGATGTAAACCCAATTTTTTATTTTTTTTTGTCTGGCACAATATAGAGTATGGGATTTCAGATCAGCTGTGCCAAGTCTTGCCACAAAGAGTTAATCCAGCTCTGAGCAATCCTCATATCTTTTTTCAGTGAAATAAAATGGACAAACTGTGAAAACTTTGTCCGTTCTTCCCCCTTGCTGTGATTGACAGGTGATTTACATATCTCGTGCAATAGCCTAAGACATGCGTTATTTTTTAATTCCCACCCCCACTCCTTTCTTCAGCAGCTTTGCAAGGATTGGCTGTTCCACACCTCAGCGTGATTTGGCATGCTGAAGTCATGTGGGGACTTTTCTGGGTTTTGACTAGATGTTAGTGATCATAGCAGAAGTTCAGAGTAAGAAATACACAGGAGAAAATGCATGTTGATAAGGGGAGTGTAGAGGTGGGCAGGGAATCTACTGACATCACGACTCTACCCACTGATCCCTGGAAAACCGACCCACCCACAAAATCTGCAGTTTTTCTGGTCTCATAGCAGACAGAGGGGAGACATTTGACAGATAAGTATACATGCAGGAGGCAGGTATATCCTTCTAGATAACCAATATTGCAGTAGTTTAGAAAGGATGAGAGTGGGTTTACATCCACTTTAAGCAAAGATAATTATATTTTAGAATATTCAGAGCAGGACAAAGAACATCGCAAGTGTATATTTTAGATTAAGTCCTACATACACATCGGTGTCAAAATACATTTGTCCAGATGTGTCTGGAGCTCATTTCTAAATGCATCTAGAAGCACACAATACATTTTTATAGCTGAATGCCCACCTAGACGTTAAAGGCTGCATTCACACCTGAGCGTTTTGTAGCTTGAAGCCTGAAGCTACAAAAGCTAGAGGGGAAAAAAAATACATTATTCTCTATGGAGATGGTTCACATCTCCACTCCAAAACGCCTGAAGCCCTACGCCTGAAGCTCAAACAAGTTCCGGACCCTTTTTTGTCGCGCGAATCGGGCAGATTTGGGCGTTTTTATTCTTTTTACATTGGTGACCTTTTGCTCTGCACAAAATTCGCGGCAAAACGCGGTAAAAAAACGCAGCGAATCGCGGTAAAAAACGCCGCAAATCGCGGTAAAAAACGCCGCAAAAAAACGCCGCAATTCACGCGATTTTCTGCCTGAAAAGCTACGCTCAGGTGTGAATGCAGCCTTAGCAGCGTCTAGGTACAATAAATCTAGGTGCACAAACACAAGAAACTTGAGCCTAGGTTCACACTGTAGCGATGCAGGAACCAGCGCGATTACAGCACCGGTTCCTGCATCGCATCTCTCCCACAGGCAGTTGGCACTGGCCACTGCGAACCGCTGCGGGTGTCAATACAATGTTAATGACACCCCCAGAACGGTTCACAGATTGCAGTGCGAACTGTGGATTTAGACAGGAATCGGATCGCATGGGTGAGATCACCCATGCAATCCGATTCCAGTGCTGGGGAAAAAAAAGTCCCTGCACCTTTTTTGTGCGAATCCAATGCGAGTTCAGCCATACAACTGTTGCTATCGGCACTGCAGTGCGGGTGCGAATCAAATGCGATGTCTGTGTTTGCTATAGTCCGAACCCAGGCTTAAGCCCCAGTAATCCATATGTGTGGCGGCAAAAGGCTCGGCTTTAACACCCACACGACGCACATAAGCGTTAATAGGTGGGCCATAGTTATGTACGGGGAGCTGCCAAAGATGGCTCAGAGTTTCGAGGAAACATCGGTAGTCTGTGGGACTGTAATATTTAAAAATGTTAAATTATGTCTAAGCAGTATCCCGGAAAAAATAAATAAATTCTTGAATGGCTACTGGAAAAAAAAGTAGTGTACTTCCTGGTATGTGAGGGCATTTAAGGGGAACCTATCACTCCTGTGCCTACAACCTTATAGCTGTATATCTGTAGTGTGTTATCTATGGTACTGCTTCCTCTGACAACCATTCTCAGGAGATTTAGTGTTGTCACTAATGTGCTACTCACTGTTCTCCTTGCTGGAGCCATGAATCAAAGCTCTGCCTCTACCAAGATGGTTGCCTTTACTTAGAGACACAGTGAAGACAAGGCATGGTAACTTATGTAATACTGGTGAATAGTCCTTTTCCTCTATCTTGTTATCTATCCTAGAAAGCCATTTTCTTGTGTGGAACATGTCGTTTTCCTTTCACACACTTAGACCCCCTCTCACACGGACCGGATCCATTTTTTTCAGCAGGGGATCCGTCCGCTGAACCCCACGCCGAGCTAAGTGGAGCGGGTGGATGACAGGTCCATGTCTGCTCTGCTTATGCAGACCAGACACAGACACAGCCCGTTCTGCTCTATGGGCAGTCAGATGTAAACGGAACAGCTGTCCATTTACACCTGACTGCCTCCGATCTGATTTGGCCAGATGGAGGTGAACAGATCCCCTTCTGTTTGTTTTTGCTGGATCGGATCGAATTGGAGGTAGGCGGCTGTAAACTGATACAAGTCTGTTTACATCTGCTGCTCCATAGAGGAGAATCCAATCATGTCCACCTGAAAAACGGACAGCCAGACCCAATCGGACCGCTCGTGTGAAAGGGGTCTTAAAGTGGAAAACCTAAGTTTAACTATTCTTAAATATGTTCCCTCCCTCCTTCTACCTACCCTGTATAAAAAAGATCTGTGTGCTTACCCACTTTGTCTGGTCACAAGATCCCCCAGCTCTGGTTCCCCTGTGTCAGTGAGCAGCAGCTGCAGGGGAGAGGAGGGAGTGCTAAACAACAGCTGGGCCATGGGAGCCTGTGGGTGACATCACTGCTCCTGAAATTCCCATTCGTTGTCGAGTGTTCCCTGAATCGGAGTGGCAGGATCACGTGACCAGACCTGAGCAGATTAAAAATGGGTAAGTACACACTTTTTTTTTTAATAAAGGTTAAGGGAGGAGGGGGGAGGGGACAGTCAGCCCTACATCGAATGAAATCCAGCCAGTTCAGCAGTGATCAGCCAAATTTCAATCCATGAACGCGCTAGCTGACTGCACACAAGCCGATATCCCTATCGACTTGTGTACAACCAGCCTGTTGGGTTTTTCCCAAATGATCAGCACTGCCGGCTATAGCAGGCAACACTGATCATTGTATTCTGCCCGCAAGGAAGGCTCCCCATCAGCAGAATAAAATAGCTCAGCGGGAGTGATTCCCTTATCCACATCTATTGTTTGGGGGAATCGGTTAATTCTTTTTTTTTTTATTCAACCTATTGGTTGAACAAAAAAAAATGAATCATGTACTTTTGACTTTTCTTTCACTTTAAAAATTGAAGTCGGCCATGTTTAATTTCCTCCAATATTACATGAGTTGGTTTAGTATAACAATTAGGGCTGCAACTAACGATTATTTTCATAATCGATTAGTTGGCCGATTATTGTTTAGAATAATCGATTAATCGGTTAATAACCTTTAAAAAAAAAGGATGGTGTATAATCTTTGGTGTATAAAGTTTAAAAAAAAAAAGGCAATTTATTCTTAAATATCTATAAGAAGTGGTAAATATAAATAACCAACTAAATGGTTAGGGAGCAAAATATTTAATCCACTCTGAGAATAACAGACAGAAGACATATACTTTTTTTGGCCAATTTGTTGTTGGGCAGATTAAAAAACACAAATTGCTGCAAAAACGCATTACATGCTTTTCTGCAGCTTCTCCATTGAAGTGTATTTAACCAAAAAAGCACCGTTTTGTGTTAAAAAAAAGTCCCTGAACCTTTCCAAACAGCAGCGGCTGAAAAAAGCATAAATGTGAACGTGTCCCATAGGAAACCATGTAAATGAACTGTAGTGCATTTCTGCAAAAAGCACCAAAAAACACATAGGTGTGAACCAGGCCTGATACGTTTAGTAACATAATGGGGGTTAAAAAAACTAAAATTAGCCCTTTATAGTGCAAAAAATAAAAATAAAAAAATAAATAAAATAAAAAAGCAGATAATCACGACTGTAAGGGATTGATTATTTTACTGTAGAACTGTGAAATGAATATTTACAGTAGCAATTATTTGCTCTTTTTGTACTATAAGGGCTCATTTTAGTTTTTTTAACCCCATTATGTTACTGGCCGATTAATCGATTATGAAAATAGTAATCGAT
Organism: Lithobates sylvaticus; assembly: GCA_028564925.1. Taxonomy (NCBI): domain Eukaryota; kingdom Metazoa; phylum Chordata; class Amphibia; order Anura; family Ranidae; genus Lithobates; species Lithobates sylvaticus. The sequence continues at coordinate 498,314,393 of CM053027.1, read as the reverse complement.
TAATTTCATAATCGATTAGTTGTCGATTAATCGATTAGTTGTTTCAGCCCTAATAACAATGGCGGGGACATTTCTGCCGAGAGCAGAATTCTGTTCCCATAAAAGCCTAGTGTGGATTTCAAGCACGCCGTCTTGCCTCTGTAAATAAATAGCACGCGGTGTTTACACACTGTCCATAATTGTCGCAGACAGGGAGTGTGTGTTTGTGCGTGTCACTGTGTGTGTCAACATGTGTGGTGTTTGTGTGAGACAGAAAAGACGAGGAGGAGGAGGAGGAGGAGGAGGGAATTATAACCCTAAGAAAGATAAACAGAGAGCGGGAAAAAAAATCTAATAACCTTTACCTGTCTGAACAGCAGATTTGCAGCTTTGTACTTTGAGGGAGCCTTATCACCCGTGTGCCCCGGAACCCACACACGTGTGTGGGATGAGGCCCATTTTGTTAAGGGTTATTAGGGCTCATTCACACCATCTCCATTGAGCTAAACACCACAAGGGTACATAGTAAACAGATGTTTTCAACGCCAAAATACTATGTTGAGGCGAGTCGCGGTGCGTAGCATAAACATGCAGGCGTGTTGCACTTTGTGACACTTCAATAAACGACATGCTGACCACTCACTGTAAATATACTGCAAGTGGGTGGCAGGTACAGGAACAATCACATACATGTACATGACGGCCTTAGTCCAGGTTTGGGTCGGGCCAGTGTGCGCCACCCTGCTGACCTGTGCTGTGTCCAATCACAGCATGGGTCAGCAGGGGACACACAGAGTTTGGTAGCAGATTTCAGCCAATTATTTTGGTTGAAATCAGCTTATCGGCTGTGTCTAATCACACATATGGTTCTGTGTTTACAAAACACACAGAGCTCTGTGTACAGGGAACAGCAATCTGGCTGTTTCATCTCCCTGAAAGGCAAGGTGAAAAAACAGCAAAATCAGAAAGTAAAAGCTGCACTCGTTGCAAATTGTTAGGGGCACACCGTTAACCCTTTCCCAGCCAGTGTTATCAGTACAGTGTACAGAATTATTACCGATCACTGCATAAGAACTGATTCACACCTATGCATTTTTTGTGCTTTTTGCATTTTTCAGATTTGCTCTACAGAACGTGTTCCATAGGAAACCATGTTAATGGACATTTATGCTTTTTTTCAGCCGCTGCTGTTTGGAAAGGTTCAGGGACTTTTTTTGGGCGGCACAGTGGTGTAGTGGTTAGCACTCTCACCTAGCAGTAAGAAGGGTCGCTGGTTCGCATCCCAACCACGACACTTCCTGCCTGGAGTTTGCATGTTCTCCCTGTGCCTGCGTGGGTTTCCTCCGGGTACTCCGGTTTCCTCCCACAATCCAAAGACATGCAGGTAGGTTAATTGGCTTCTGTCCAAAAAAAAATAAATAAAAAAATTGGCCCTAGTATATGAATGGGGACCTTGGATTGTGGGCTACTTGAGGGTAGGGACTGATGTGAGTGTGCAATGTACAGGGATGGGGACAATTGTAGACACTTGCTCAGCTTGGAAAATCAGAAAATTTGTGATCCGATGATGCCGCCATTGATTTCCAAAATTCGGCCAACCAAGCCTTCAATTTCACCTCATGTTGCTACAGAAAATAATTTTCGTGGCTGGGAATCTTCTTTTCTTTCTGGGAATTTTCTTTTCTTGCACATGCGCATTTCTTTTTCGATTACATCTCTCGCACGATTCTCCCATCATTGATTAGAAAATCGTTTGTTTTTCAAAAAATTTCCAACATGTCCGATTACTCAAATTTGATTGCTGCACGAAAATCGTCTGTTGCTGAATGGTGCAAAATACGAATAAAAATTCTTATGCCGCGTACACACGGTCGGAAATCTCATCGGAAAAAGCTCTGATGGTTTTCCCGTCGGAATTCCGACGGAATTTCGCTCAAACTGTCTTGCCTACACACGGTCACACCAAATTCCGATGGTCAGTAACACAGCGGCATAAAACACGTTCAACAGCACTATAAAAGGGAAGTTTAATGCTTCCGAGCATGCGTCAAATTGTTTCCGAGCATGCGTCGGAATTTTGCGTGTCGAAATTGCATACACACGATCGGAAAATCCGATAGAAAGGTTTTCCGTCGGAAAAATTGAGAGCAGGTTCTCAATCCAAAGTCCGTCGGAAATTCCGACAGAAAAAGACCGATGGGCATACACAAAAGCTCCCATCGGACTGTTTCCATTGGAAATTCCGACCGTGTGTATGCGGCATTAGATAAGATTTTCAAAGGAAAGTTCTTTCGAAAATTCGACCCATGTTAGTGTCACTAGCAACGTCAGTGTCAGTTAGTGGCCCTCCCAGCCAGTGTCTGTTAGTGTCAGATTGTCCGCCACCCTATCACAGTCCCACTATAAGTTTCTGATCACTGCCATTACATTATAGTGACTATAGCTGCATAAATTCCAGTATATATACACCATAGTTTGTAGATGCTATAACTTTCACACAAACCAATTAATATACAAATTATTGGCATTTTACATTTTTCGATTGGATATGTTTTATACGTAGAAAATAGGGGGAAGGAGGTTCAAAATTCAAATGGCACTAAAAGAGAGCTCAATTTCTGTGAAAAAAATGATATATATTTAATTTGGGTACAGTGTTGCATGACTGCGCAATTGCCAGTTAAAGTAGCATAGTGCTGCATAGCAAACAATGCTCTGGTCATGAAGGGGGTAAAACCTTTGAGGTCAAGTGGATAAAGTAAAAAAAAGAAAAGAAAAAAAGGTAAACAGTGTCTTGCGTTGTAACAAACCAAAGCACTGCCCCTACACAACACACACTATCCGACTGATTAAAGGGGTTGTAAAGGTTTGTGTTTTTTCACCTTAATGCATCCTATGCATTAAGTGAAAAAACACCTCTCATAGACCGGCCCCCCAGGTCCCCCCGTTTTACTTACCTAAGCCCGTTTACCTGCTCGGCTTGTCCCCGGCTTCCTCTTCTCCATGGAGTCTCAGCGCTGATTGGCTAGATTGATAGGAGCGCAGCCATTGGCTCCCGCTGCTGTCAATCAAATCCAATGACGTGGCCGACGGGGCGGGAACAAGACATACACTCTGTGTCTATGGACGCCGAGTGTATGAGACGGGAGCGCGCCCGCAAGGTATCGCCCTCGGGAGAGAGCTTCCCGAGAGGGTTAGCTATTGTGAGGAGGAGCCGAGAGAGCTGTCGTGGGACCCCAGAACAGGAGGATCGGGGCCACTCTGTGCAAAAGGAGCTGCACAGTGGAGGTGAGTATGACATGTTTGTTATTTTAAAAAAAATGAACCTTTACAACCCCTTTAACTTCTGTATAACCACCCTGTCAGGTTTCCCACCTCGATCAGTGTCACGGGCTATAGCCAGCAGCACTGATCAGTGTATTCTGTAGATAGTGGGGAAATCTCCCTGCTGTCAGAGTACAATAGCTTACAGAGGAGGATTCATCCATCCACATCAAATGTGTGCTAGGAGGAATCAAGTCATTTTTTTTTTTTATTCAATTAAGCTGATAGAACAAAAAAAAAAAAAAAAAACAACAACTCATCTATGGGCTGCTTTAGTATACCGTCTACAAATAGGAAATAAGTAGAAGAGGTGTTTAGGCAGCCTAATGCCCTGTACACACTACCGGTTTTCCTGTCGGAATAAACTCTGAAGGTTTTTCCGACGGAATTCCGCTCAAGCTGTCTTGCATACACACGGTCACACCAAATTCCGACCGTCAAGAACGCGGTGATGTACAACACGTACGATGGCACTACAAAAAGGAAGTTCAATAGCCACTGCGTCGGGAACAGCATACAGACGAGTGTTTTTTCCGAAAAAAATTTAGAACATGTTCTCTATCTAAGTCCGTCTGAATTTTAGAGGCTGCAGATGGGCACAGTGAGGCTGCAAATGGGCACAGTGAGGCTGCAAATGGGCACAGTGAGGCTGCAGATGGGCACAGTGAGGCTGCAGATGGGCACAGTGAGGCTGCAGATGGGCATTGTTTATCCAGTAGCTGCTGCATTTCCCACCCTAGGCCTCTACTTGAGTCAATACGTTTTCCCAGTTTTTTGTGGTAAAATCAGGTGCCTCGGCTTATAGTCGGGTCGGAATATACTCAAGTATATAGGTACTTCTTCCTGCGTATACAGAAGCATCCTATCCTTGCATACTGCTGGCTTTCTGAAGTGTACATTTATATACGATGGAAGATGTTCCAGGCCCTTTCACACTTGTCTGCGAGAATACAATTTGTGCATTACTACATGTTTTTTGTGCATTTAAATGCATGTTTATGTGCAATTTAATTGCACTTTTTTGTTGATGTGTTGATGTGTTATGCAATACAAGGGAGATTAGAATAGGGTTTCTTCATGACGCACATAAGTGATTAGTGACTGGGATTTCTACATCAAATGCATTTTACGGCAGACAATAAGACAAGATTGAAGGGACAGTGGACCCTTTCAGCAAAATTCCCCATTGTTGGTAAGGAGAACTTCTTAGTGCTGATAAGATATAGGGAACTGATGTCTGCTAGCAATGCTATGCATGTCTCTGTGCATATTTTTCCCTTCTGCATTCTGTACAGACCAGACAAAATGTGTGTGGGAGAAAACTCCCTTTGTGGGGGCTGGGTGTGTGTGATAAGGAGCAGCATTAGCAGACAGGGAGGGAGGCAAGTGGCCCAGACAATGCACATCCAAAGGATACTATTAATAACCTTAGATTACTTTATATAGTTTAAGACTATGGTTCCCGGTGCAACTACAGCATGGTGACGAATCCCAGAGACAATGAATTTAAAAAAATAGGTAGTATGCAAGATTTGTAAGGTGCTTACATATCCAACCTCAAGAAGAAATTCACATCCAACCAGTGGCGGCTGGTGCTCAAAATTTTACTTTAAAAAAAAAACATCAATTGCAGCCTCACTGTGCCTATCGAATTTAGCCACTGTGCCATCAATTGCAGCCACTGTGCCATCAATTGCAGCCACTGTGCCATCAATTGCAGCCATTGTGCCCAACAAATGCAGCCACTGTGCCCAGCAAATGCAGCCACTGTGCCCAGCAAATGCAGCCACTGTGCCCAGCAAATGCAGCCACTGTGCCCAGCAAATGCAGCCACTGTGCCCAGCAAATGCAGCCACTGTGCCCAGCAAATGAAGCCACTGTGCCCAGCAAATGAAGCCACTGTGCCCAGCATATGCAGCCACTGTGCCCAGCATATGCAGCCACTGTGCCCAGCAAATGAATCCACTGTGCCCAGCATATGCAGCCACTGTGCCCAGCATATGCAGCCACTGTGCCCAGCATATGCAGCCACTGTGTCCAGCATATGCAGCCACTGTGTCCAGCATATGCAGCCACTGTGCCCAGCATATACAGCTACTGTGCCCACCAAATACAGCCACTGTGCCCACCAAATACAGCCACTGTGCCCATCATGTGTAGTCACTGTGCCCACCATATGCAGCCACTGTGCCCATCAAATACAGCCACTGTGCCCTGCATATGCAGCCACTGTGCCCTGCATATGCAGCCACTGTGCCCATCAAATGCAGCCACTTGTGCCCATCAAATGCAGCCACTTGTGCCATCATATGCAGCCTCTGGCTCTAATCAGGTGCTTCAAAATGTACCACCCCCTTCCGCCTCCACCATAGGAATCCAAGTGTCCAGCGTCCTGAAAGGGGCCGGGCGCATGGATGGGGGGGGGTGGCGCCCGTTCACCCACAATGCACGGGCCGCCACTGCATCCAGCTTCAGTTAAAATACAAACTTTGATTACAAAACTTTGTTAAAATAAAAGGGGGGAATACAATCCCAATAATAAAAACTTATGACAAAGTTGGGGTGTCTATAATCAGCACCCTGTGCACCCCATCCATCCAATCATAATACATATAATCAAACATAATGACATGAGAATCCATGCTTTATTCATAAACAATTATATGTAGCACCCTCTATACCAGGGTTTCTCAACCTTTTCCCAGGCAAGGCACCCTTTAAAATTCTGCGAGGCGCCACATTCTATAGTGTTAGAAAAGCAGACAAACTAATAGTTTTACATATTGCAGCAAAATCCACACTTGTAAGACACCCAATATTAGAGGTAATTTATGCTTTCAAAGCAAATACACTTTGGCACACTGGTACTGACTAGTACTCCAGTATTTCTCCTTCCTCGTTTTAACTCCCCGAAACAGCTAATGTGGACAGAGAGGGGCAAGGGAATCAAACAAGGATGCCCTGCAGGTGCCCAATGTCCTCCTTATCAACCAATGACGTCAGCGGCTGTTAATATGTTGGCAGCTGGCCTTGCACATGCAAGTGCCAAAAATTGTAATGTTGTACAATGAAAACCTGTGGTTTTGTGAAACAGAAAAGCAGGCATGGTGTACCTGCTGACTTGTACACAACTTTTGGGCAATTTGGGGAAATTCTTAGGGACTATGTCAAGGCACCCTGGTTGAAAAAGGCTGATTTAGAGCAGCCTACCAACAAAACATGTATCTGCTAACTTAAAGAGGACCTGCAACCGTTTTGGATCTGACAGTGACTTGTGTGGTATATTCAGGTAGTAATTTGCTCCACTTTTATGTTCTGGCACAACACCTGCACCAGTGGTGGCCCATCCATACAGGGCGCCACCCCCCCCCCCTGAGTCCGCCCAGTTGTGTGACAATAGCTTATTATTATTTTGCTATTGTCTTCCTGATTCTACTCTCGGCCAATCAGGAAGTGGGTCCTGAGACCTGTCACCCAATTGGCCAAGAGGATAAGCGACCAGGGGAAGTCCCCGTGAAGCCCAGGAGGAGGAGACGCAGAGTGAAGCCGCCACCCATGACCTAGATGGGGTAAGTGTGAGGCTGGCAAGGACAGACAGGGGGTGCCTGTGACCCAACCTACTGACCGGGGGGGGGGGGTGGTGGTGGCGGGTGGATTGTTTGTGGAAAGTGGAGCGAATTAAGAACAACTTAACTTTTGCATACAGAGACAGTTTCTGCTAAAGTGTCTTGTGTGCATTCTAAAAGTGGCGCAGCACATGCCAAATTTAAGTGCAAGTTCTAGACAGGTACATGGCTGTGGCTGTGCCGCTTTTAGAACACACACGGGACACTTTTGCAAAATCTGTCTGCGTCAGTGTTTATTAATTCCTGCAAAAAAGTTGGAACGCCGTGTAAAATCTAGATAAACAGAATGCAATGATTTCCAAATCTCTTAAACCCAAATTTTATTCATAATAGAAAACAGAAAACCTATCACGTGTTTAACCACTTCAGCACCGGGCCATTTTACACCCTTCCTTACCAGAGCACTTTCTGCGATTCGGCACTGCGTCGCTTTAACTAACAATTGCGCGGTCGTGTGACGTTACACCCAAACAAAATTGACGTCCTTTTTTTCCCACAAATAGAGCTTTCTTTTGGTGGTATTTGATCGCCCCTGCGGTTTTTATTTTTTGCGCTATAAACAAAAGAAGAGCGACAGTTTTAAAAAAAAAACACAATATTTTTTACTTTTTGCTATAATAAATATCCCATTTTTTTTTTTAAAAAACTATTTTTTTACTCCGTTTAGGCCGATACGTATTCTTCTACATATTTTTGGTAAAAAAAATCGCAATAAGCGTATATTGATCGGTTTGCGCAAAAGTTATAGCGTCTACAAAATAGGGGATAGATTTATTGCATTTTTTTTTTTTTTTTTTTTTTTTTTTTTTACTAGTAATGGCGATTTTTTTTTTTTTTTCGTGACTGCGACATGGCGGCAGACACTTTTGACACATTTTTGGAACCATTCACATTTACACAGCGATCGTTGCTATAAAATTGCATTGATTACTGTGTAAATGTGACTGGCAGGGAAGGGGTTAACACTAGGGGGCGCTGCAGGGGTTAATGTGTTCCCTATAGGAGTGATTCTAACTGTGGGGGGAGGGGACTCAAGGGGAGGAGACTGATCATGTGTTCCTCCGTACTGGAATCACATGATCGGTCTCCTCTCCGCTGACAGGACGTGGAGCAGTGTGTTTACACACACAGCTCCACGGTCCCGCACGGTCCCGTTGTTTTAACGGGCAATCGCGGGGGCCCGGCGGACATCGCGGCCGCCGGGCACTCGCACTGGGTCCCGAGCGACGGCGCGGGCGCGCGCGTGCCCCCCAGGCGGCCGGGAATGGGAGGACGTCATATGACGCCCACCCAGGATGGGAGATCCACCGTGTGGGCGTCATATGACTATGGGCGGGTAGGGAAGTGGTTAAACTGAGAAAATGTACCATTTTAAGCAAAAAATAAGATCATTTTGATTGAATACAGCAACACATCTCAAAAAAGTTGGGACAGGGCAACAAAAAGCTGACAAAGTAAGTGCCACAAAAAAAGCTGGAAGAACATTTTTCAACAAATTAGGTTAACCGACAACAGGTCATTTGTATGAGCAGTTATTTAACTCTTAGTGACTTGACCCCAGTAACATGATTGGGTATAAAAACTGCATTTTAGAGAGTCTAAATGTCTGAGAAGTAAAAATGGGCAGAGGTTCACCAGTCTGTGAAAAGCTGTGCCTAAAAATTGTCAAACAAAATTCAGAATAATGTTCCTCAATGTAAAATTGCAAAGACTTTAAATATATCATCATCTACAGTACATAATATCATCACAAAATTCAAAGAATCTTGATAAATCTGTGCGCCCTCAGATGGCACTGCAATAAAAACTGATGATTCAGTGATGGGCATCACTGCATTAGCTCAGGAATACTTCCAAAAACCACTGTCCATCAACAGTTTACTATGCCATCCAAAATGCAAAGTAAAGCTCTATCTTGCAAAGAAGAAGCCATATCTGAACATGGTCCAGAAAAGCAACCATCTTCTCTGGGCCAAAGCTCATTAAAAATAGTCTGTTGCAAAGTGAAAAAACTGTTCTGTGGTCAGACGAATCAACATTTGATATTCTTCTTGGCAGCCATGGGCGCCGCATCCTCCGGAATAAAGAGGAGAGGGACCTTCTGACTTGTTATCGGTGCTCAGTCCAAAAGACTGAATCTCTGATGGTATGGGGGTACATTAGTGCATATGGAATGGGCAGTTTGCACATCTGGACAGACACCATCAATGCTGAAAGCTATATCCAAGTTTTACAGCAGCGTATGCTCCCATCCAGATGATACCTTTCAGGGAAGGCCTTGAATATTTCAGCAGGACAATTCTAAACCACATACTGCATCTATGACAACAGCATAGGCGTTTAACTGGCCTGCCTGCAGTCCAGACCTTTCACCAATTGAAAATATTTGGTGCATCTTGAAACGCAAAATACGACAAAGACCTAAAACTGTTTAAAAGTTTGAATCCTATATCAGGCAAGAATGGGAAAATATTCCTTTGCTCAAAGAGAAGTGGGACCACGCCAGGGCAGGGTGATGCCGCCCTTACTGGATGTCTGGCAGCTGTTTCACCAGACAGGAAGTGAAATGGAAATCTCCAAAACCAATATGAACAGAAATGAAATGCCTTTTTTTTTAGTAGAGCAAGGAAAGGCTAGAAACCCTGGCAGATTTATATTCCTGTGTCCCTGTTGCAGATTTTCCCTTACTTACTGCCCGGTAAAAGGAGAAGTATCTCACAAATTTTAGGATGGCAATAAAAACCTAAAAAGGATTTTATCTATATCCAAAAATAAATAAAAAAGTTTGGGCTGGACTTACACTTTAAACACTATACTGCAAACGTCAGAATTGTTCCAGGCCTTAGATCTGGGTGCCTGACAGACCTAATTGTACACCATACATTAAGTGCAGAAACAGAACGAGTAAGAGCAAAGTTCACCTAAAACACAACTAAACACATCAACAGTCTGTATATACTTCTGTCTAAAACTGAACGCTACAGGAAGCAGAGCTGTAGCTATCGGAGTTTCATTTTTTTTTTAAACCTCCATATTTGTGCCAAGGTCTGTATATGATGTGTAGGGAGTGAAATAAGATTCTAATTACAATAATATTTGCTACCTACAATCCATTTCCATGGGTCTCTCATGTTCAGCTAACAGCTGTTTAACTGTAAAGCCATTATTCCGAAGGCATGAACCATCACCTCTTTTGAATTGTAAAGCACCTTGTTAACAGCATGTAGGAAGTCATATTAACAATTTCTCTCCAGCCTGGTGGTCTTGAATGTGCTATATAAATACACCGCTGATCTCTAATCACTTCGCTATACTTAAAAATATATAAATATATCACAGGGAATCCCAAATCTCTTCTTTTTTGAAGAAAGCTCCCCCAATGGACAAGGATTCTGGTGTATGTATGAAATTGGGATGTCAACAAAGGCAGTCTGGTGACATGGCGTGATGCACAGCCATTAGAGCTGCACGATTTTGGCTAAAATGAGAATCACGATTTTTTTGCTTAGAATAAAGATCACGATTCTCTCAGCGCAACATCTTCTTTCACATTATACAAAAAAAATTGGGCTAACTTTACTGTTTAGTTTTTTTTTTTTAATTAATTTTTTTTTAACCACTTCAGCCCCGGACCAATTTGCAGCCAAAGGACCAGGCCCCTTTTTGCGATTCGGCACTGCATCGCTTTAACTGATAATTGTGCGGTCGTGCGACGTGGCTCCCAAACAAAATTGGCGTCCTTTTTTTCCCACAAATAGAGCTTTCTTATGGTGGTATTTGATCGCCCCTGCGGTTTTTATTTTTTGCGCTATAAACAAAAATAGAGCGACAATTTTGAAAAAAATGCAATATTTTTTACTTTTTGCTATAATAAATATCCCCAAAAAATATATAAAAAAACATTTTTTTTCCTCAGTTTAGGCCTATACGTATTCTTCTACATATTTTTGGTAAAAAAAAATCGCAATTAGCGATTATTGATTGGTTTGTGTAAAAGTTATAGCGTTTACAAAATAGGGGATAGTTGTATAGCATTTTTATTAATATTTTTTTTTTTACTAGTAATAGCGGCGATCAGCGATTTTTATTGTGACTGCGACATTATGGCGGACACATCGGACATTTTTGGGACCATTGTCATTTATACAGCAATCAATGCTATTTAAATGCATTGATTCCTGTATAAATGACACTGGCAGTGAAAGAGTTAACCACTAGCGGGCGGGGAGGGGTTATGGTCTGTGACGTGTGTTTTTTTTTTTTACATTAGGGGGCTTGACTGACGTCTGACGTCACTGATCGGCTTTCCCGATGACAGGGAACAGCCGATTAGTGACAGGCAGTGTAGGAAGCGCGTGGGAGAGGTTTGTTTACACAGACCTCTCCCCGTTCTTCAGCTCCGTGACCCGATCGCGGGACACCAGCGGCAATCGGGTCCGCTGGTCCCGCGGCCGTGGTCACGGAGCTCGACCCCACGGCTAGGCAATTAAAGGGGACGTATGTATACGTGCTTTGCCTAGCCGTGCCATTCTGCCGACGTATATGTACAGGAGGCGGTTGGGAAGCGGTTAAAAATGTGTTTGAAAGACCGCTGAGTAAATACGGTGTGACATAAAATATTGCAACAACCACCATTTTATTCTCTAGGGTCTCTGCTAAAAAAAAAATATATCATGTTTGGGAGTTTCAAGTAATTTTCGAGCAGAAAATAATGATTTTTACTTGTAAGCAACAAATGTCAAAAGAGGCACACAGCACTTTTAAAGCATTAAAAGGGGGATAAATATATGAAAAATTGGGTAATAATATTAAAGGGTGGCGCGGTTTTCTTTTCTTTTTCTTACTAAATGTCAGAAGAGGTTTGGTCTTTAAATGGTTAAACTTCCCTCATGTACACTCCAGAGTTCTTTCCTTTGATGAAAGAACGAAAAGATACTTTGTTTCTACTTATTTGTGCCTGGATTTTTTTTTTTTCCCCCAGCTGTGAGAACTCTCTGCACTTGTTATAAAGAATTGTGACATGCTGTTTTGGAGATCGGGAAGGGGAAAAGATCGCAATTTCGATTCTTAATGATTAATCATGCAGCTCTACAAGCAATACCCCACTATCTGTGTAGGTCCACATTCTGGACATTAGTGATGACCAATCTGAATAATCTCTAGAGAGAGAAATCTTTGTATCCTGGATGTCCCATTACCAATCTGACTTTCTTCCTGACCTTGGCTTCTTTATTGACCATTGTTCCTGTTTACTCCTCCATTGCTGACCTTTGGTTAAGAACCTGACCATTTACCTGTTGGTTAGTCTGATCTGCTTTGAGCTCTCTTGCAGTGCTGTGTAGTGTACTACATCAAATTTCTTTCTTCAGATGTAGCATTAAAGCAGCTTTCTTGCAGCATTCTTCCGCTTTGTCTCATGTCCCAACTGGGCAGTTCCCACTGAAGCAGAGAGTAGCACTGGCAATATGATGCCAGTACTGCTGTACCACAACACAGATACAGTGCTGACATAATGCACTGTATTCACAGTATGTCTCCAGTCTTCCAGATTAAATGATGCTGGGCATCATTCAACTAAGAAGACTGAAGGAGGACAACTCCAGACTGAAGGTGAGCATTGCAGCTTGAGAGTTTTTTTTTTATTACTACCTGGCAGACTCGTTTAAGAATGAAAATTGACCTTGCAGTTGGGTTTTAAGCCCATGCTTCCCTTTCTGAGTGCTACAGGTCTTATGATTACCACCCAGTACTGCTCTGAGTTGTTGTCCAAGTTACTGACTCTGCATGCTTTCTGTATTCCAGCTCAGACAGTCTTGCCGCTCTATCCCTTGGGTCATCTTGGTTCAGTCTCATGGTTATTCAGTCTACCGAGGTACAGCCTCACCATTAAAGTACCTGGCAGAGCAATGTGTTGACACTACTGAGCAGAGAATAGAGGCAATCTTTTTTTGTTTTTTTTTTTTTTTTGCCACTGCCAAAAAGCCCAACTCTATGGAGCGTACGGCTTATTATAGTCCTATGTACAGATACTCCAGTCTCTGCTGTGGAACTCTGCAGCTCCTCCAGGGTTACCTTAGGTCTCTGTGCTGCCTCTCTGATTAATGCCCTCCTTGCCCGCTTTTTTGCCATGAGTTTTGGGGTGGGGCCGTCTCTTGGCAGGTTTGCTGTTGTGCCACGTTCTTTCCATTTGGTTATGATAGAATTGATGGTGCTCCTAGGGTTCATCAAAGATTTGGATATTTTTTTTTATAACCTAACCCTGACTTGTACATCTCAACAACATTGTCCCTTACTTGTTTGGAGAGTTCCTTGGTCTTCATGGCAGTGTTTGGTTAGTGGTGCCTCTTGCTTAGGTGTTGCAGCCTCTGGGGCCTTTCAAAAAGGTGTGTGTAAATGTAATGACAGATCATGTGACACTTAGATTGCACACAGGTGGACATCATTTCACTAACTATGTGACTTCTGAATGTAATTGGTTGCACCAGAGCTTTTTATGGGCTTCATAACAAAAGGGGGTGAATACATACGCACATGCCAATTATCATTTGTTTATTTCTGAAAAATAGTTTTATGTATATATTATTCTAATTTTACTTTACCAATTTAGACTATTGTGTTCTGATCCATCACATATTATTCAGATTAAAAAAAAACATTGAACTAAAGGCTGTAATGTAACAAAATAGGTTAAAAGCCAAGGGGGGTGAATACTTTTGCAAGGCACTGTACGTAGGTGATAGAAAAAAAAATATGGTAACTGTTTTACCTGCAGATAGTTTGCTCTGTAATGGACGAACTCTTTTTATACATCAAATGTCTGCATAGCAAGAGGGTCACATTATTCAGAATGTTTCATTCTACAGACTCCATGCAACTGCCCTATCTACTTTGGACTCTTTTTGGTCGTCATTAGGGTTATTGAACTGATTTGCAAATCAGGTACATTGCAATTCTTTTTACAGAATCTGCTTAAATGTATTAATGCAGATTTCTTCTCAGAATCATATAATCTATAAATCATGATTTTGAGGATTAGAGAATTGCTTGATTCTCTGCCCATCAGGCAGATCTGCATTGATATTATGGAGAAATAAAAAAATGTCAGTGTACGGTTTCCATCTGTCTGCTCTGCAGGGAATTATACAATTCAGGAATGCAGACAACCCTGACTCATGCATTGCATGAGGTTCAGCAGAGTTGATGTACCTGCATGAATGGATTTGGGAGAAAAAACATTTTCATTCACTGATTTCCTTCAATTATCTCCAATCATTGCACTTGGTGTTGCCCACTCGGGGCTCTCTCCTCCAAACTCATCAACTTCTCACATTTATCAGATTACAGGGGGTCCCCGAGTTACGAACTCGTTAGGGACTGTCCGCCTGTTCTTAAATCGGAAATGTTCGTAAGTCGGCCGTGCATGCGCAGACCGACAATTACGGACATTTCCGATGTTCCATCGAATGCCGTTCTGCGCATGCGCAGCAAATTACGGACATTTCCGATGTTTGCAGTCATTTTTCGAGGCTCCGTCTGGCCGTGCATGCGCAGAACGACCGAGAGTCTGTGGAAAATAGCAGAGGGTCCCCGCAGCGCTCGGTTCGTAAGTAGGGGATATTCGTAGGTCGGGCGTTCGTAAGTCGGGGAACCCCCTGTACAAAGAAGTTTCTACCATTACAGGGCTGGTTTCTTTTTGAAATCAGTCTCTTGTAATGTTCAGGAGGTTAGGTCAACTGTGACATATTTTAAAATATTTTAAAGAAGAACTCCAGGTATGGATTTTATTGCATAATTACTTTGGCTTGGATCAATGTACCGTATATACTCGAATATAAGCCGAGATTTTCAGACCCTTTTTTAGGTCTGAAAGTCTACCCCTCGGCTTATATTCGAGTCACCGCCGTCTGCCTACATGAACAGCTTGTCATGCAGACAGACGGCGGTGTTTAAAAGCCGCGCCGCCTCCTCCCGCCCATCCGTGATAGGCGGACACTAATTTTCCCTGCAGTACAGTGTTCCGCCTATCACGGATGGCCTGTCATTCTCATCTCATGGACGAGGATGAGAGACGGTCCGTGATAGGCGGAACACTGCGCACTGATTGCTGGGAAAAAAGTGTTCCTCCTATCACGGACGAGAAGGAGGAAGAGGCGCGGCTTTTAAATTGTAATGGCGCCGCACGCCGTACACGCTGTGGAGGGGGACAGAGCGGGGACACAGCGGGGACACAGCGGGGACACAGCGGGGACACAGCGGGGACACAGCGGGACCACATCGGCTGCACGGACCCCGGACACAGGACCCACGGATCGGCACAGGTAGGCTGCCACAGGGACACGGGCTGAAATGGGGACACGGGGGTCTGTACAGGGGACATGCAGGTGGGCATTGCTGACCCTTTTTCCACTTACAGTAGCTGCTGCATTTTTGCCCCTCGGCCTATACACGGGTCAATACTGTTTCCCCATTTTTTTGTGGTGATTTAGGGGCCTCGGCTTATACTCGGGACGGCCTATACTCGAGTATATACGGTAAGTATGCATATTGATGTACCATATATACTCGAGTATAAGCTGACCCGAATATAAGCCGAGGCACCTATTTTTACCACAAAAAAACTGGGAAAACGTATTGACTTGAGTATAAGCCTAGGGTGAGAAAAATGCGCAGCTACTGTAAGTGGAAAAGACGGTCAACAATGCCCATTTGCAGCCTCACTGTGCCCATTTGCAGCCATAGGTCCCCCGAACTCGGTAGTTAAGGGTTCCTAGATGCCCCCTAGCTGCAGCCAAAATTTGGGGTTTCTGGGCCCAAAGGGTCCTGAAATTACATTGCTGCAGATGGACACAGTTGACCGAATTTGGGGCCCCGTATCTTAGTGCTAGGAACCCCAAATTTTTTTTGAACAAGAAAAGGAACCCCAAATTTGGTGGAACTAGCACTATAACATATCCAATAGCTGGGGGTTCCTGCCACTAAGTGGCCCCGAGATACGGAAAATGTCAAGCACTTTTCTGCAGCAGAGAATGACATTTTCTGAACCGACTTTGAAACCCCAGCTATGTGGATATGTTGTAGTGCTAGTTCTACTGGGTTTGCACACTAAATTAGGTGTTCCTAGCACCAAGTGGCCCCAAGATACGGGGCCCCAAAGTCGATTCGGAAAATTTCATTTTCTGCAGCAGAAAAATGCTTGACTCGAGTATAAGCCAAGGGGGGCATTTTCAGCACAAAAATGTAAGCATATGCCGCACTTGACCGATGAGAATGCAGAGATTCACTGTAGTAGTTGCGGCCACTGCAGTGATTGCCTCAGTCTTCTGGGCCCTGTGCCAAGTCTACTACAGTCATTCTCTGCTTCCACAGGTATTGGCCAGGCATGGCATATGCATTCTTGCATTGGTCCAAGCTGTCCAATATAACTTACAATAAAATCCATACCTGAAATTCAGCGTTAAAGAGGACGTAAACCCTGATGGGTTTTACTTCCTATTTTGTTCTCTGCAAACCCTGCAAAGTAAAAGCATAATGGGCTAGTATGCATCGCATACTAGCCCATTATGTGGCACTTATTTGCAAATGAAGCCCGCGCTATCCCCGCTGCAGGCCACATACATCTTCGCCCCTCTTCCTTCCGGGGCCGCAGACTCCGGCTGTGTTACTGTCCGGAGCTGCATGACGTCACTCCCGCATGCTCGCGGAGCTGCCAGTCACGGCACTCGCTTGGGAAGAAACGTTTCAAAGGGTCGTTTCACATGACATGACATTGGCGCAATACAAGGTAAATATCTCCTAAATGGCGCGCATTTAGGAGATATTTACAGTACCTATAGGTACTGTAAAGCCACGTACACGCGGTCGGACATTCTGACAGAAAAGGTCTGATGGGAGCTTTTCATCGTATATTCCGACCGCGTGTATGCTCCATCTTACTTTTTCCATCGAAAATTCAGACGGACTTAGATGGAGAACATGTTTTTATATTTTTCCGACGGAAAAAATTACTTTTGGAAAAACAGCTCGTCTGTATGCCTTTTTGTGACGCACCAAAAACGATGCATGCTCTGAAGCAAGTACGAGACGGAAGCTATTGGCTACTGGCTATTGAGCTTCCGT
The DNA here is from genome assembly GCA_028564925.1 of Lithobates sylvaticus. NCBI lineage: Eukaryota > Metazoa > Chordata > Amphibia > Anura > Ranidae > Lithobates > Lithobates sylvaticus. The sequence goes on along the minus strand of CM053027.1, from coordinate 498,297,348 downwards.
TTTCTAGTCCCGTCGTATGTGTTGTACGTCACCGCGTTCTTGACGGTCGGACTTTGGTGTGACCGTGTGTATGCAAGACAGTTTGAGCAGAATTCCGTCTGAAAAACCTTCAGTTTATTCCGACGGGAAAACCAGTCGTGTGTACAGGGCATTAACCTTATTCTAGGCTTACCTATAGGTACAAGTTCTAAAAAGGGGTTTGCAACCACCAAGCCTTTCAGAAGGTAGATTATCCAGTCTTTTGGTGTTCGACATGAGTAACACCATAATAATTCACCTATATTTAACGGTTTAAGGGAGATAATCAAAAAAAGGTAAAGGCCTGTACACACGATCAGAAAATCATACAACAATATTGCTGTCATAGCGATCGTACGATAATCTAAACGTTAGTACACAGCTTTTGTCCACATTTTTCCTAAGGGACAAACACAAAAATTTCTCTCGTATGATACAAGATCGTATGATTTTCGTTTAATCAGTACAGTTTTCATCCCAAAATACAATACAAATGCAATACAACACATCACTTTCGAATTTTTATTCTGCCCTACGAGAAATTTTGTAACTTTAGTAATCTTTTCATTTTCGATATGGAGACTAGCATGCAAAAAAGAATGGACTTCATCCGATAATCTCATCGTGTGTACCAGGCTTAAAGGTAATGGAAAATATACCAGCTGTCCAAAGTAACCAAACTTTTTTCTTATATGGAAAATAAAATAAAAGGAATTAACAAACCCCGCTTCTCACCGCCCATTTTCCATTTTATTTTCTCCATTTCTCTTTAGCTTAAAATAAACCAACTAAAAATATCATATTCCATACCTCATGACTATTCCTCTACAAATGACTTATGGCATACTTGGCGGCAATCAAAGTTCATTGCTGCTCTTGTTTTTAGTTAATCTGTGGCCTTTCTGCAAACTGTAAAAAGTGACAAGTGCAACTATAAGGTCACCTGATCTATTTTTTATGTGCGTAAAAAGAAATTTCCCTTCCTCCCTCTTCATTGAGTTTCCAGTCACATTGCTGTGGTGTCCCCTACTTTTGAAATTCAGGATGACAGGATACGGTGGATACGGGCCATTGATCCTGTGCTATTGATTAGGTTGAATAGTACAAAAATGAAAACACCAAACCAAAATGTAATAACAGGGATTGGACTGCTGAGGACTGGGGTAAAGTCATTTTCTCTGATGAGTCCCCTTTCCAATTATTTGGGGCATCCAGAAAAAACCTTGTCCGGAGAAGAAAAGGTGAGCGCTACCATCAGCCCTGTGTCATGCCAACAGTAAAGCATCCTGAGACCATTCATCTGCGGGGTTGGTTCTCAGCCAAGGGAGTGGACTCACTCACACCTTTGCCTAAGAACACAACCATGAATAAAGACTGGTACAAAAACATCCCCTGAGAGCAACTTCTCCCAACCATCCAAGAACAGTTTGGTGATGAACAATGCCTTTTCCAGCATGATGGAGCACCTTGCCAAAAGGCAAAAGTGATAACTAGTGGCTTGGAGAGCAAAACATTGAACATTTGGGTCCATGGCTAGAAAACTCCCCAGACCTCAGACCCATTGAAAACTTGTGGTCAATCCTCAATAGGTGGGTGAACAAAAAATAAACCCACAAATTCTGACAAACTCCAAGCATTGATTATGTAAGAATGGACTGCCATCAGTAAGGATGTGGCCCAGAAGTTGATTGACAGCATGCCAGGGGAAATTGCAGAGGTCTTGAAAAAGAAGGGTCAACACTGCAAATATTGACTCTTTGCATAAACTTAATGTAATTGCCTTTGACACTTATGAAATGCTTATAATTGTACTTTGCACAGTATACCATAGTAACATCTGACAAAAAGATGTAAAAACACTGAAGCAGCAGACTTTGTGAAAAATAATATTTGTATCATTCTCAAACTTTTGCCCATGGCTGTATATCTTATCAAATAGGCTCTTGGGCACACAATTGTTGGAAAATCTTAAGGAAATTTCATAGGAGGAGATTGAATTAAATTGCGACGTGACCAGTTTTCTTGGACATCACAAAGACTAAAATCAGCCCTTGAAATCAACAGTTACACTTTAGCTTTAAAGTAAACGTAAAGTAAATCTATATTCACAGAATACACTTTCATTATAACATCAGTATTGTAATAGTAATACAAACAATAGGCATTTCTAACAATACAATATAATCAGAAATGGAAAAATCTCCTTTCATGTTGTGAGTTCTGCCTGTCTGCTGGTCATCTCTTTCCACAACTTCCTACATTCCCTGCATGCTTTGCAGCTTCTCCTCTGCTGCTTACTTTTCATTTGTAAGGACTACATATCCCATGGTTCCTTACTGCCTGCAAGCAGTGATTCCTGCACTGACTCTGCCTCCTGAAACGCCTCCTCCTAGCTCTTCTGTAGTTCAGAAGGTAAAATCTGTGAAATGTGTGACAGCAGTGCCTACTCACAGGACATGGTAATTAGGTGACACAGAATTCAAGGAAGTAAATGTGTGGGGATCTTTACCAAGTAAGTTTACAAACTTCAAGATCGTTCATAATAATAAGAGTAGGCTAGAAATAATTTATATACAATGTGAAAATGAACATATGATTTAAAATTTAGACCATAGATACACTTTAAAACAACTCTTGTCACAAAAAAAAGTCCAAAGTGCAGCAGCCTCCAAGCTCCATTAAATACCTGAATACCAAGCCATTTCAACGAGCAAAGTTCCAATATTTCCTGGTACCACCAAAGCGTTCCAGCTTCCTACCGCATATTCCTATTGGGCTACTTACAGGATGGACTGTCCCATTGGTCAAAAGGAGCATGCAGTAAACAGGAAGAGGCGGGAAAGCTTCAACATGACCTGGAAGTGTCAAAGCTTTCCTCATGAGTTTTGGACAGAACAACGAGGTTGGAGCCTGGTCCAGTTATAAACCTCAATCATGAAATATGAACATAGCATATCCCTCTAAAGTGTGTACTTGTCTCACTTAAGAGCACTTAGGCCTCATGTACACTGCAGCTGGTAAACTGACGTTTAGGAGCAGTTGGGCCCCTGAATTCTCCTCAGTGTTGTCTTATGAGTACATGTATACTCAGGCGTTTATAGTCGTTTAGAAGCATTTTTGTGAAAGCAAAAATTTGCGTTCAGGACGGTAGTTCAGGGGCATTTGAAACGTCAAATGCTTGTAACAGCATGTAAGGCTTAATGTACATGGGATGTTTTCAAACCTCCCCTGAATGATTTAACTTGACAGCTAGTAAACAACGTTTAAAAACGTCTGTTTTGCCTCGTTTACATGCTGCGTTTGCGTTTAGGAGCGATTTAAAAAAAAAATCCAAATTGTCAAAAATGAAAAATGCCTGTTAACGCGACTAAACACGAGTTACCATGTTTACACACGTTAACAAGCTGTTACAGGCATTTGGCGTTTCAAATTCCTCTTAACATCCGTCCTGAGCACATTTTTTGGCTTTCCCCTTTTGGGGGAAGCTCCACTTTAAACCCCCTTACCATGCTAAACAGCGCAGATGGATAAATCTACAGTACCGCCAATTGCATTCTAACAGATGGTAACTGTGGCTGTCCGAATGCACGAATCTGGGTGGATCCATCTGGGTGGATCTGGGTGGATGCAGGTGCTGTTCGGCTGAGAACTTTCTAACCAACTCCTTCTAGAAAAGTCTATAGACTTTAAGCCACCCATAAAACGTTATAAACGAATCAGCAGAAATTCTATCTATGTATGGCCAGCTTTAGATGTTTGATAAATAATACCTAAAACCGTGGCCATCGATAAGTTACATTTTAGTGGTCAGGTATAATGAAAGCACCTGACTTCACCAATGTCTTATAAATAGGACGCTGACTTTCAGAACATTCTGCATCCGTCCTGAAAGCACCTTGGCCAAATTCAATGAAACCACTGAAGATGTTTTAGATGAGAGACAAACAGCTGTTTGATGCACAGTATACAGATTATGGAAATGTATTACACACTATCAGATTAAAAAGGCTGTGCACAAGATAGAAGGCATCCGCAGCTTACATATAAATAGGTTTATGTGCACATATTCACATTATTTTCCAATTTTTACGATATCACCGCTTTCTGAAAGGACGTTTTTTTTTTTAAAGTCTAATGACGTGTACACACGGCCGGACTTTTCGACAGCAAAGGTCCAACGGAACAAATCCGTCGGACAATTCGACCGTGTGTGGGCTTCATCGGACCTTTGCTGTTGAAAAAATTTAAACAGACTTTAGATTTAGAACCTGTTTCAAATCTTTCCGACAGACTCGATTCCGGTCGAAAAAACCCGTTCCTCTGTATGCTAGTCCGACGGACAAAAACCAACGCTAGGGCAGCTATTGGCTACTGGCTATGAACTTCCTTATTCTAGTCAGGTCGTACATCATCCCAGTCAAATGTAATTGTGTGTAGACAAGTCCGATTCAACGGAAGTTCGTCGAAAAGGAATTCGGAATTCGGTCCATCGAAAAGTCCGGTCGTGTGTACACGGCATAAGTTCCCCTTTTCAACACGATCTGTCTATGCATTCAAGGGCTCCAATGGGTAAAAAATTGTGTAGCTTTACATGGTTTGAATCTCTGCTGGTCCCTGCTGAACCAGCCAATTGATTCGAACTGTCTATGGCCAGTTTAAGAATATAATCTACAGGGTGTTCTCCATATATCCATGTCACATGTATGTAATATCGAAGGGTTCATTTATCCACTCATTTATTGGCTCAGCTTGACAACTTTGATTGCCAGAGGCATTATTGTGACATGGCCCATGTAGTTTTACCACAGATACACATCATTAAAAAAAAAAAAAAAGTACCATCCCACAAGAAAAGATCAAGAGGTAATACAAAGTATTTCCAAACTCGATCTTAGGCAACCATGCCTGGAAACACACCCATGTGGGACAAGATGTTGGATAAGAGACCCTGTCTCCATACCATTCATTTCAACAACTACCATCCCATAAGATTATATGTGTATTTTATGCATGTTATTTACCTGTAAAAACCACCAAAAGCCCTTAAACTGCTACTGGGTGCCACCATCTTGGATGTGATGTCAGTAGCCCCAGAAAGCTCAAAGGTGTTGCTTCAGTGACAGTCTATAGTATTCCCCTTTACTCCTTTAGCCTTGGTTCCCACTGGCGCGACCTGAGAGTTCAAAGTCGCATGACGAGTCGCACCCCATGAACGGCAATGGATCCGTTCTAATGGGTTCAACTCAAGTTGTTCTGACTTCAATAAAGGTTCCTGCACTACTTTTGGTGCACGACTTGCATTGACTTCTGTTATAGAAGTCGTATGCAGGCCACGATGAAGCTGTGCAGGGATGTCGGATTCAAAGTCACGCAGAAGTCCCGGCAGTGTGAACAGGGGCTTACCAGAGACTATATAAAAGATTTTGTAGGAAGCTGAGGGGAGGGGTGAAGGAGCTTGACCAGCACAGACAGTAATTAGTGGCTCCCAGAAGAGGAGAGGGTTATGACTTACGAGAAGGGAGGGGATTGTGCTAGGAAAGGGACCCTTCTGAAGTAGTTACATTTGCAAATTCAGAGGCACATTGCAAGTCAATACAAAATAATTTAGAAAAGGGGAAGATGCTGCAGGTATTGATTGTTCTGCAATGTTTTTTGGGTTGGGAGTAGGGTCTCTTTAAATTATCTATGTAGCTTTACCATGGATACACATTACTTTAAAAAGTAATCCCAATTTACAAGACAAGAGCATGAGATAACATAGAACCTTTCCAAACCAGTCCTCAAACAATCCTGACATGGTAGGTAAATCTAGAATTAAAGTATCATGCCACCATATTTGAGTCCAAAGGATAGCTTTATTCCAAACATAATGCTATATATCATTGTATACTCCTTCCCCCTTCACCTGGACTTTAAGAAACAAAGATCGACATAAGGCATGTGGACTCAAAGAATATTGCAAATGTTAAAAATATGAGTGGCCTGGCACAGCAACGGTGAGCGATCGGTCCATGGCGTTGAGTCCACACACCCCGTTTTCAAGCCCCGATGAAGGGAATTAAGTAGAGCACCAGAAACGCATTGGATTTCATATACCAAATATCTGGAATAAACCTATCTTCTGGACTCCAATATTATGGTGTGATGTTCAATTCTAAATTGACCTCAATCACAATCCCAGGTAAGTGTAGAAAATCTTTGGGTGTGCAGAAGCTGAAAGCTCAACTTTCATGTTCTTCGCAGTCACACCACCATAATAATGTTGGATGACATCCTTCAACCAAACTGGTTTCCAGCTCCTTTAACCTACAATTTGATGCCGGACAAGATTTTAGACTACAACTTGATGCTGGACATGACTTCAGACTAAGGCTAGCCATACATTATACAATTTTCCTTTAGCAAAACCATATAATATGAGGTCAAACCTACAGACTTTCAAATTTGTAGGCAATCAGGCAGACCCTTGCACTACATAGTCGAAGGTAAATCCAAAAGGAGATTGAACAAGAAAAATGTACAATGTATGGCCAGCCTAAGAGTTAGACTTATATGTGCTCAGCCTGGACAGACCCATCACCCTATCCTACTCCCTGACTGGTCCCCACGGTCTCCTCCCCAGTACAGGCCCATCTGTAACAATATTCAGTGATGGATTTAGACAATGCAAATTCCTTTCAAGAGGAATCACTGCTTCCAGACAACCTCCTTCCCATATGAGAGAGAAAAATGTGACATTTGTAGAAGGGGCTGGCTCATCATCTTGGTGATGGGGGTTCCATCATTGATGGTCACTAATGATCAGGGGTGCTGGTGGACTATGGGAGGGGGCATCACACAGTCTGTGCCCACTTCAGAGCACTGAGCACCGTGGGAACCTGTACACATCCCAGCAACATCACTATACAGGGACATTGTATATACAGGACACCGACAATATCACTATACAGGGACATTGTATATACAGGACACCGACAATATCACTATACAGGGACATTGTATATACAAGACACCCGGCATTATCACTATACAGGGACATTGTATATACAAGACACCCAGCATTATCACTATACAGGGACATTGTATATACAGGACACCCGGCATTATCACTATACAGGGACATTGTATATACAAGACACCCGGCATTATCACTATACAGGGACATTGTATATACAAGACACCCATCATTATCACTATACAGGGACATTGTATATACAGGAACATGGTATATACAGGACACCCCGGAAATATCAATATACAGGAACATTGTATATACAGGACACCCGGCAATATCACTATACAGGGACATTGTATATACAGGACACCCGGCAATATCACTATACAGGGACATTGTATATACAGGACACCCGGCATTATCACTATACAGGAACATTGTATATACAGGAACACTGTATATACAGGACACCCGGAAATATCAATATACAGGGACATTGTATATATAGGACACCCGGCAATATCACTATACAGGAACATTGTATATACAGGACCCCCGGCATTATCACTATACAGGGACATTGTATATACAGGACACCCGGCATTATCACTATACAGGGACATTGTATATACAGGACACCCGGCATTATCACTATACAGGGACATTGTATATACAAGACACCCATCATTATCACTATACAGGGACATTGTATATACAGGAACATTGTATATACAGGACACCTGGAAATATCAATATACAGGAACATTGTATATACAGGACACCCAGCATTATCACTATACAGGAACAATGTATATACAGGACACCCGGCATTATCACTATACAGGAACATTGTATATACAGGACACCCAGCATTATCACTATACAGGAACAATGTATATACAGGACACCCGGCATTATCACTATACAGGAACATTGTATATACAGGACACCCAGCATTATCACTATACAGGAACATTGTATATACAGGACACCCAGCATTATCACTATACAGGGACATTGTATATACAGGACACCCGGCATTATCACTATACAGGGACATTGTATATACAAGACACCCATCATTATCACTATACAGGGACATTGTATATACAGGAACATTGTATATACAGGACACCTGGAAATATCAATATACAGGAACATTGTATATACAGGACACCCAGCATTATCACTATACAGGAACAATGTATATACAGGACACCCGGCATTATCACTATACAGGGACATTGTATATACAGGACACCCGGCATTATCACTATACAGGGACATTGTATATACAGGACACCCAGCATTATCACTATACAGGAACAATGTATATACAGGACACCCAGCATTATCACTATACAGGAACATTGTATATACAGGAACATTGTATATACAGGACACCCGGCATTATCACTATACAGGGACATTGTATATACAGGACACCCAGCATTATCACTATACAGGGACATTGTATATACAGGACACCCGGCATTATCACTATACAGGGACATTGTATATACAGGACACCCGGCATTATCACTATACAGGGACATTGTATATACAAGACACCCATCATTATCACTATACAGGGACATTGTATATACAGGAACATTGTATATACAGGACACCTGGAAATATCAATATACAGGAACATTGTATATACAGGACACCCAGCATTATCACTATACAGGAACAATGTATATACAGGACACCCGGCATTATCACTATACAGGAACAATGTATATACAGGACACCCAGCATTATCACTATACAGGAACAATGTATATATAGGACACCCGGCATTATCACTATACAGGGACATTGTATATACAGGACACCCAGCATTATCACTATACAGGAACAATGTATATATAGGACACCCGGCATTATCACTATACAGGGACATTGTATATACAGGACACCCAGCATTATCACTATACAGGAACAATGTATATATAGGACACCCGGCATTATCACTATACAGGGACATTGTATATACAGGACACCCGGCATTATCACTATACAGGGACATTGTATATACAGGACACCCAGCATTATCACTATACAGGAACAATGTATATACAGGACACCCAGCATTATCACTATACAGGAACATTGTATATACAGGAACATTGTATATACAGAACACCCGGCAATATCACTATACAGGAACATTGTATATACAGGACACCCATCACTACAGAGAAGACAACACACAGTGCAAGTTCTCTCCTCTGCAATCCAAGTGGGAACATCCCATGCTGTGGATGTGACTGTAGGCTGGGCTGTATGCTGGGCTGTGCTGGCTGCAGAGACATCACACATCGGAATGTCAGAGAAATGATCAGGAAAACAGCCGAGACTGCTGGCTGGAGAAAGTCGGGGGACACTAGAAGATCAGAGAATCGGGGGATACTTAGAGATCGGGGGGCAGTGTCAGAGCAGGGAGACTGGGAGATCGGGGTATACTGGGAGATCGGGGTATACTGGGAGATCGGGGTATACTGGGAGATCGGGGTATACTGGGAGATCGGGTGATACTGGGAGATCGGGGTATACTGGGGACACAGACAGACAGACAGGGAAGGGATGTAGCGGGCATCGCACTCACCTCTCACCCGGGCGTAGCAGCAGCTGCACTGAGACAAGACTTTACGGAAGAGGTTTTGGCAAGCACAGCCGTGGCGTGGTTTGCCCCCTCTCATTGCTCCCCAGGCATGGCGATGCCGAGCCCCCCACTCCAGAGCATGCCGGTGAGGAGGATGGTGCACCCCCGCTGTGTCCCCCCTGGAGGAGAGGAGCGGAGGAGGGAGGAGCGGACAGATCTACACTGAGCGGAGAGAAGAGCCAGCTGCTGCCCTAATGCTGGAGAGGAGAGAAGAGGAGCTGAGCGGCTGTACGGAGCTGTCACTGAGAGCTGAGCTCTAGGAGGAGTCAGTGCGGCTCTTCCATACAATGAGTCTTCCCCCCATCACTACCCACTGCACCGATCCCACACCGATCACCCCATACACACCCCCTTCCATACAATGAGTCTTCCCCCCATCACTACCCACTGCACCGATCCCACACCAATCACCCCATACACACCACCTTCCATACAATGAGTCTTCCCCCATCACTACCCACTGCACCGATCCCACACCGATCACCCCATCCCATACAGTCTTCCCCCCATCACTACCCATGCACCGATCCCCCCATACACACACCTTCACAATGAGTCTTCCCCCCATACAATGAGTCTTCACCCCCATCACTACCCACTGCACCGATCCCCCATACACACCACCTTCCATACAATGAGTCTTCCCCCCATCACTACCCACTGCACCGATCCCACACCGTTCACCCCATACACACCACCTTCCATACAATGACCTTCCCCCCCATACAATGAGTCTTCTTCCCCCCCCATCACTACCCACTGCACAGATCCCACACCAATCACCCCATACACATCACCTTCCATACAATGAGTCTTCCCCCCCATCACTACCCACTGCACCGATCTCACACCGATCACCCCATACACACCACCTTCCATACAATGAGTCTTCCCCCCATCACTACCCACTGCACCGATCCCACACCGTTCACCCCATACACATCACCTTCCATACAATGAGTCTTCCCCCCATCACTACCCACTGCACCGATCCCACACCGATCACCCCATACACACCACCTTCCATACAATGAGTCTTCCCCCCATCACTACCCACTGCACCGATCCCACACCGATCACCCCATACACACCACCTTCCATACAATGAGTCTTCCCCCCCATCACTACCCACTGCACCGATCCCACACCGTTCACCCCATACACACCACCTTCCATACAATGAGTCTTCCCCCCATCACTACCCACTGCACAGATCCCACACCGATCACCCCATACACACCACCTTCCATACCATGAGTCTTCCCCCCATCACCCCATACACATCACCTCCCATACAATGAGTCTTCCCCCCACATCACCTTCCATACAATGAGTCTTCCCCCCATCACTACCCACTGCACCGATCTCACACCGATCACCCCATACACATCACCTTCCATACAATGAGTCTTCCCCCCATCACTACCCACTGCACCGATCCCACACCGATCACACCATACACACCCCCTTCCATACAATGAGTCTTCCCCCCATCACTACCCACTGCACCGATCTCACACCAATCACCCCATACACATCACCTTCCATACAATGAGTCTTCCCCCCATCACTACCCACTGCACCGATCCCACACCGATCACCCCATACACACCACCTTCCATACAATGAGTCTTCCCCCCATCACTACCCACTGCACCGATCACCCCATACACACCACCTTCCATACAATGAGTCTTCCCCCCATCACTACCCACTGCACCGATCCCACACCGATCACCCCATACACACCACCTTCCATACAATGAGTCTTCCCCCCATCACTACCCACTGCACCGATCCCACACCAATCCCCCCATCACTACCACCACACCCCACCACCTTCCATACAATGAGTCTTCCCCCCATCACTACCCACTGCACAGATCCCACACCAATCACCCCATACACATCACCTTCCATACAATGAGTCTTCCCCCCATCACTACCCACTGCACAGATCCCACACCGATCACCCCATACACATCACCTTCCATACAATGAGTCTTCCCCCCATCACTACCCACTGCACAGATCTCACACCGATCACCCCATACACATCACCTTCCATACAATGAGTCTTCCCCCCATCACTACCCACTGCACCGATCTCACACCAATCACCCCATACACACCACCTTCCATACAATGAGTCTTCCCCCCATCACTACCCACTGCACCGATCACCCCATACACACTACCTTCCATACAATGAGTCTTCCCCCCATCACTACCCACTGCACAGATCCCACACCAATCACCCCATACACATCACCTTCCATACAATGAGTCTTCCCCCCATCACTACCCACTGCACAGATCCCACACCAATCACCCCATACACATCACCTTCCATACAATGAGTCTTCCCCCCATCACTACCCACTGCACCGATCTCACACCAATCACCCCATACACACCACCTTCCATACAATGAGTCTTCCCCCCATCACTACCCACTGCACCGATCACCCCATACACACCACCTTCCATACAATGAGTCTTCCCCCCATCACTACCCACTGCACCGATCACACACCGATCACCCCATACACACCACCTTCCATACAATGAGTCTTCCCCCCATCACTACCCACTGCACCGATCACTCCATACACACCACCTTCCATACAGTGAGTCTTCCCCCATCACTACCCACTGCACCGATCTCACACCGATCACTCCATACACACCACCTTCCATACAATGAGTCTTCCCCCCATCACTACCCACTGCATCGATCCCACACCGATCACCCCATACACACCACCTTCCATACAATGAGTCTTCCCCCCATCACTACCCACTGCACCGATCTCACACCGATCACTCCATACACACCACCTTCCATACAATGAGTCTTCCCCCCATCACTACCCACTGCATCGATCCCACACCGATCACCCCATACACACCACCTTCCATACAATGAGTCTTCCCCCCATCACTACCCACTGCACCGATCCCACACCGATCACCCCATACACACCACCTTCCATACAATGAGTCTTCCCCCCATCACTACCCACTGCATCGATCCCACACCGATCACCCCATACACACCACCTTCCATACAATGAGTCTTCCCCCATCACTACCCACTGCACCGATCCCACACCGATCACCCCATACACACCACCTTCCATACAATGAGTCTTCCCCCCATCACTACCCACTGCATCGATCCCACACCGATCACCCCATACACATCACCTTCCATACAATGAGTCTTCCCCCCATCACTACCCACTGCACCGATCACACACCGATCACCCCATACACATCACCTTCCATACAATGAGTCTTCCCCCCATCACTACCCACTGCACAGATCCCACACCAATCACCCCATACACATCACCTTCCATACAATGAGTCTTCCCCCCATCACTACCCACTGCACCGATCTCCCACCGATCACCCCATACACACCACCTTCCATACAATGAGTCTTCCCCCCATCACTACCCACTGCACAGATCCCACACCAATCACCCCATACACATCACCTTCCATACAATGAGTCTTCCCCCCATCACTACCCACTGCACCGATCTCACACCAATCACCCCATACACACCACCTTCCATACAATGAGTCTTCCCCCCATCACTACCCACTGCACCGATCACCCCATACACACCGCCTTCCATACAATGAGTCTTCCCCATCACTACCCACTGCACCGATCACCCCATACACACTACCTTCCATACAATGAGTCTTCCCCCCATCACTACCCACTGCACCGATCCCACACGATCACCCCATACACACCACCTTCCATACAATGAGTCTTCCCCCCATCACTACCCACTGCACCGATCCCACACGATCACCCCATACACACCACCTTCCATACAATGAGTCTTCCCCCCATCACTACCCACTGCACCGATCCCACACCGATCACCCCATACACATCACCTTCCATACAATGAGTCTTACCCCCATCACTACCCACTGCACCGATCACTCCATACACACCACCTTCCATACAGTGAGTCTTCCCCCATCACTACCCACTGCACCGATCTCACACCGATCACTCCATACACACCACCTTCCATACAATGAGTCTTCCCCCCATCACTACCCACTGCATCGATCCCACACCGATCACCCCATACACACCACCTTCCATACAATGAGTCTTCCCCCATCACTACCCACTGCACCGATCCCACACCGATCACCCCATACACACCACCTTCCATACAATGAGTCTTCCCCCCATCACTACCCACTGCATCGATCCCACACCGATCACCCCATACACACCACCTTCCATACAATGAGTCTTCCCCCCATCACTACCCACCGCATCGATCTCACACCGATCACCCCATACACACCACCTTCCATACAATGAGTCTTCCCCCCATCACTACCCACTGCACCGATCCCACACCAATCACTCCATATACACCACCTTCCATACAATGAGTCTTACCCCCATCACTACCCACTGCACGATCACCCCATACACACCACCTTCCATACAATGTCTTACCCCCATCACTACCCACTGCACCGATCACCCCATACACACCACTTTCCATACAATGAATTTTTCCCCCCATCACTACCCACTGCACCGATCTCACACCGATCACCCCATACACACCACCTTCCATACAATGAGTCTCCCCCCCCCCATCACTACCCACTGCACCGATCCCACACCGATCACTCCATACACATCACCTTCCATAAAATGAGTCTTCCCCCCATCACTACCCACTGCACCGATCACCCCATACACACTACCTTCCATACAATGAGTCTTCCCCCCATCACTACCCACTGCACCGATCACCCCATACACACCACCTTCCATACAATGAGTCTTCCCCCCATCACTACCCACTGCACCGATCACCCCATACACACCGCCTTCCATACAATGAGTCTTCCCCCCATCACTACCCACTGCACCGATCACCCCATACACACTACCTTCCATACAATGAGTCTTCCCCCATCACTACCCACTGCACCGATCACCCCATACACACTACCTTCCATACAATGAGTCTTCCCCCATCACTACCCACTGCACCGATCACCCCATACACACTACCTTCCATACAATGAGTCTTCCCCCCATCACTACCCACTGCACCGATCACCCCATACACACTACCTTCCATACAATGAGTCTTCCCCCCATCACTACCCACTGCACCGATCACCCCATACACACTACCTTCCATACAATGAGTCTTCCCCCCATCACTACCCACTGCACCGATCCCACACGATCACCCCATACACACCACCTTCCATACAATGAGTCTCCCCCCCCCCATCACTACCCACTGCACCGATCCCACACCGATCACTCCATACACATCACCTTCCATACAATGAGTCTTCCCCCCATCACTACCCACTGCACCGATCTCACACCAATCACCCCATACACACCACCTTCCATACAATGAGTCTTCCCCCCATCACTACCCACTGCACCGATCACCCCATACACACGACCTTCCATACAATGAGTCTTCCCCCCCCCCCATACAATGAGTCTTCCCCCCATCACTACCCACTGCACCGATCCCACACGATCACCCCATACACACCACCTTCCATACAATGAGTCTTCCCCCCCATCACTACCCACTGCACCGATCTCACACCGATCACCCCATACACACCACCTTCCATACAATGAGTCTTCCCCCCATCACTACCCACTGCACCGATCACTCCATACACACCACCTTCCATACAATGAGTCTTTCCCCATCACTACCCACTGCACCCATCCCACACCAATCACTCCATACACACCACCTTCCATACAATGAGTCTTCCCCCCATCACTACCTAATGCACTGATCCCACACCAATCACTCCATACACATCACCTTCCTCACAATGCCTCCCCCTCCATCCTCCTCTATCACTGCACCAATCCCACACCGATTACGCCATACACAGCACCTAATGCCTCCCCCTCCCTTCGCCATCAATGCACCGGTCACTCCACACACATCACCAGGGACTGGCCTATCTTGATAGTGGGAAATTACCCAGCAGGCTGCCCGCCCTGGGGCTGCTTTGAGCTGTGGCCCAGTGTTGCCAACCGCCCATTAATTTACGGGCAGCCCGTAAATCTCAGCCTATTTTAGGGCTGCCTGTAAAAAATATGGCTGCGGGCCGACATGTCAACTGTGCATGCGCTGTTCGGGAGCTAGCCAGGCTCGGGAAAGCCCCTAAACGCTCTGCCATATTCGGGCAGGCGGGCGCATGCGCAGTGACATATTGGCACTCCATCTCGGCGGTGGCGCGCGCCTCTCCACATCACATATGACCACCTCCTGTACCATGTCCGCACAGCCTCTGATCACCTCCTGTACCATGTCCGCACAGCCTATGACCACCTCATGTACCATGTCTGCACAGCCTATGACATCTCCTGTACCATGTCCGCACAGCTTCTGACCACCTCCTATACCATGTCCGCACAGCCTATGACCACCTCATGTACCATGTCCGCACAGCCTATGACATCTCCTGTACCATGTCCGCACAGCCTATGACATCTCCTGTACCATGTCCGCACAGCCTCTGACCACCTCATGTACCATGTCCGCACAGCCTATGATCACCTCAAGTACCATGTCCACACAGCCTATGACCACCTCATGTACCATGTCCGCACAGCCTATGACATCTCCTGTACCATGTCCCCACAGCCTATGACCACCTTCCTATACCATGTCCCCACAGCCTCTGACATCTCCTGTACCATGTCCCCACAGCCTCTGACATCTCCTGTACCATGTCCCCACAGCCTCTGACATCTCCTGTACCATGTCCCCACAGCCTCTGACATCTCCTGTACCATGTCCCCACAGCCTCTGACATCTCCTGTTGGGCTGGTATAATAATGCTATGGGGCTGGTATGAAGTTATTTCCAGGGCTAGTTTTTATTTCCAGTTCGGCCCTGCACAGCACCTTCCATACAATGCCTCTTCCGTCCCTCCTCCATCACTGTACCAAACCCACACTAACCACTTCACACACAGACCACCTTCCATACAATGCCTCTCCTCCTCCGTCACTGCACCAATCACTCCACCTTCCATACAATGCCTCTTCCCCCACCAGTGGCGGCCGGTGGTATATTTTTTGGTCACCAGCCCCACACTTACCCCATTGGTCGCAGGCAGCGCGTCCTCCGGGCGGCGGCTTCACCTGCATCTCCTCCTCGGCATCATGGCGTTCTGAGGAGGCTAAGCGGTGCCTCTGGACGCAGCAACACTCTGTACTATGGCTGTGTACAGGATGGCTGATTAGCTGGGTCCAGTTTGTGTGCAGCTAAAACTCCACAGAAACTCTAATGCAGCGTACACACGATCGAGTTTCTGCCAGCAAAAGTTTGAGAGCATGTTCTCAATTTTTCAGACGGAAAAAGTTTTTATCGGAAATTCTGATCGTCTGTGGCAATTTCCGACGCGCAAAATTTCCGATGCATGCTCAGAAACAATTCAACGCATGCTCGAAAGCATTGAACTTCATTTTCGCGGCTCGTCGTTGTGTTGTACGTTACCGTGTACTTGACAGTCGTAATTTGGTGTGACCGTGTGTAGGCAACACAAGCTTGAGCGGAATTCCGTCAGAAAAACCATTCAAGGCTTTTCCAACGAGAATTCTGATCGTGTGTACGCAGCATAACTCAGAATGCTAACTGTCTGCATCCAGGGTCAGTTGGAGGCTCTGCTCACATGGAAGCACTTGGATGAGCAGTTACAGTGCCTTGAAAAAGTACAACCTGGAATTAACATGGTCACACAGTATGTGTAGGCGACTTTACAACCACTGCCTATAATCTACTGATTCTTGCCGGTGACTGTCCCTGGATGTAGCCTTGTTCTCCATAAGTCTGGGTTCATGGGTTCACACTTGTCCACTGCATTTATATGCATTATGTTAAGGCAAATGATTGATTATGAATGGGCTGCAAGCAGACTGAACAAAAAAATTGAACAGACTCACTCACAAATGATCCACACAAATGAGTTGGATGGAGCAATCCTTCCTCCCGAAACATTGTATTCCGATAGCAGGACCCTCTACTGTCATAATATACTGATAAATGTTCTCTAACTTGTCCATTCAACAGAAGTGGATTTAACAATCCACTTCGGCCGAGCAGAGGGCCACACACAGATCAAAATGTATCCACTCCCTGCTGAACCAGACAGATTTCGCTCTGTCTATGGCCAGCTTTAGTGTGTTGGGGAGCCATTCAATATGTATGGTACTGCAGCACACTGGCACACTAACGAGTTACCACAATGCCATAATGTAAATCCAGCCTAAAGCACCAAATAGCACACCTCAGGCTCACCCAGTCCTATTTATTCATATCTGTTCCATCCAGACAATTAAGGCCATGTTAATGTCCCAGCCCCCACTAATGTGGGTGATTTTTTTAGTCCCAGAAATTACTGACACCAGGATAATTTTCCCCACCCAGGATCCGCTGATATAAACTATGTATTACATTGTATAGTCCTAACAGCTCCACTCTACAGGTTCAATTCATTGTCTCCAATGCCTTCTGAGGTCATATGGAGCTACCCTTTGATGAGCGCTCTCGGGTAAGAGAGAAGCAAAGCCAATGCTATGATGTTGCCTGCACCAACATGTACAGGTGGCCAGGGAGAACTGGCAGGTGCAGTGGCCATGGTTGTGCTTGGAATTATGGTCATATAGTTCTCAGCAGGGGGATATCTAAGATCAGTGTGCACTCCCTGATCAGAAGTTCAGGTACTTCCCTTGAACCCTTACAAACCACTTGGACCTACAGGTAAGCCTAGATTAAGGCTTACCTGTAGGTCCAATAAATATCTCCTAAACCTACACGGTTTAGGAGATATTTGCCAAAATACAGGCACCGCTCTCAACGCCGATATGCCGCGAGTGCAGGCTCCCGTGCGCATGTGCGGGAGTGACGTCATTGCAGCGCCGTCGAATGACAGTAACGGAGCCGCAAAACCCACCAAGAAGATGGAGGCTCCGTACACAAGGGGACAGCAGTGACTTTGCTGGCTCCTGTGTCAGGTAAGTGACACATAATGGACTACTATGCGATGCATAGTAGTCCATTATGCTTTACCTTTGCAGGGAAACAAAGAGGAAGTAAACCCATTAGGGTTTACTACCTCTTTAAAATTTACAAATGCCGCAATTTAGAAATTGGATAAAAGGTTTAGCACTGGGGAAACAATATTTGAAAGCTAAAAAGTGCATTTTATATACAACTATATAGATCAGACCAAAATGAGGAACAAATGAGGAGGAACGAGGGACTCTGTTCCATATCAGGGACAGTCCCTCAATATCAGGGACAGTGATGTAAATGTGGTACAAAATATTGTGAGTGTTCCTGAAATTTCTATTTAGGAAAGGTCTTTTGCTTGATTAATCCATACAACTGTAATACTACTAAATAATGTGGAGCTTAAAGAGTAACTCCACTTTTGTTGACAAATAAACATTCCCCTCTAGGTGATCTATGTACATTACACAGATTTTAAAAAACTTTGTTGCAGATTCCTACCTACGAAGGAATAGTTGTTTGCTTGTCTGTGTCTGAGTGAATCTGTATGGGAGTGGTTTTATAATTATCCATCAGCTGCTGCACCCACAAGGCTCTAATGAGGAAAATTGCAGGGCCTCCATCCCTTTGGATGTGATTTCCATTTGGAAGTATCTCACCAAAAATTTAAATTTTTGTTGCAGGGGATGCCAAACAATCTGACTTGTATCTAAGTGCAGACTTCTGTGAAAATCAGTAAGCCAATAACACAAGCAGGAAATACTTTTTCTAGGGGGCGTTCTGTACACAGAAATCTGTGTACAGAACATCTCTAGGTAGCCATATTGCATTTTACAGAAAATTACAGAGTTGCAGATTAAAAAGGAACATTTTTAATAACATTGAATTACAATGACTTGAGTTGCAATTGTAAACACAATTGTTATTATTATTTTTTTTGCAAATTTTTTTCCACGAAAGTGGAGTTACCCTTTAAGTACCATTTGAAGGGTTATACCCAATGCATTGTGGTCCTCTAAATTATTTTGCTTTAGTAATCTTCATAGTACTAGTGCTTTACCAGACATCTGTTCCTCCTACTATAGTCCTGGAATCTTCTAGCTGTACACAAGGATCGGAAAGTTAGGAAATAGTATAAATAGCATGTGACTGCTTCATCACTAAAAAGGGTCTACACAGCATTCATCACATCGGATAATGGCAGGCATGGAGTATTCGCATGGCTCTGACTCTAAATGCTAATATGAGCTACATTACCAGTGGTTGCTCCATGCTGGTCTTGTTTAGAAGCAATGTCAGTCTTTTTTTTGCTCCTATTTATTTGTTTTTGGCTAAATTGTATCATATGTATGAAAGGAATGTTCCATGTTTATATAGTTCTGTGTTTTGTACATTCTGAAGTGGGGTGATTACTATGTGTTTAGATTTTTTTCTTCTCATTAGCCCTTTCATTAAAACACAGCCTCTGCTTTCAAGGATTAAAAATGTAGCTGTATCTCTGAATGTATTTTGTTAACCCCCACCATTTGTACCGCAAAAAAATGATGCAGTGCCTTTAGTTTCCACTGCCTACTTTGCCACCCATTGCAAACTCCAACATATGTACCGAAAATTCCTAAGTGATTTACTAAGTCTGTTTAAAGGGTCAATTCACCCAACTGTGATGAACTCTAGGTTTGCTATCATTTTAAATAGTTTGGGCCAAGCTGGCCCAATTGAACTATCTCCTTTACTAATACATGCAACCGCTGTCAGTGCTGTATAAACTAGATTTAGCATAAGCTACATATAGTATACAGCGCTGTGTTTCAGCAGAGGTATGGAAACTTCCTGTCCCGTTCCTGGAACAAAATCAAGTTGGGCTGAGTGCTGCTCAGCCATTCACAGGAAGCTTTGTATTTTAATCAATGAATACAAGCCTTCCTCTGCTTGGTAGATATCATGATGTCATCCGCACGCCTCTCCACCTTTGCCATTGTGTGGAAGCCTTGTGTTCAATGATAAAAAATAAAGGGCTTGCTGTGACTGGCTGAGTTAATTTTGAATGGGAAGTCCCTGTACCACTGCCAAAAAAGCACTGTATACTGTATGTAGCTGTATTCTATATACAGTTTATGCAGTGCTGACAGTGACCACATGTATTGGTAAAGGAAATAGTTAATTTAGTCCAGCTTGGCCCAAACAAGCTATTTAAAGTGATAACAGAGTTGGAGGAAGACTTTAAAAGAGAAGTATGGGGTTCCTTTTTTTTTTTTTACATCTATTCTATGTGAGCTGCTGATATCTATAAATCTTTCCAGCCCTCTCAGAAGTGCCCCTATTCTGTTAAAATCGAGCTAAATACCTGTGAGAGGGTCTACAGCAGGGGTCTCAAAACTGGTGGCCCTCCAGCTGTTGCGGAACTACAATTCCCATGAGGCATTGCAAGGCTGACAGTTACAGGCATGGCAGAGGCATGATGGGACTTGTAGTTCCGCAACATCTGGAGGGCCGCTAGTTTGAGACCCCTGGTCTACAGACTTTCATACAGTGTTATACCGACAATGGTCTGGCTCTGGAGTCTGGATCCACCTACTTTCCTGTCATTTTGCTTGATTGATGTCGGCTCTCTGCTCGCTCCCGAGACTTCACTTCACAGAGCGCAGCTGCTCCCCCTCCCTTCTCCCTCCTCCCCCTCCATTCTCCCACCTCCTCTGCTGCATGTTCCGATCGTTAGACAAATCCCGCAAAGATAAGAGCACTTCAGTCAGTGGCTAAGGTAGGAGAAGTCACTGATAGTAATATGTAGAGGAGATTTACATACACAGCACTGTCTACCAGAGTGAAAACAATACACAGTGGAACCTTGGATTATGAGCATAATCCGTTCCAGGAAAATGCTTGCAATCCAAACCACTCGCATATCAAAGTGAGTTTCCCCATAGAAATCAATGGAAATGAAGATAATTCGTTCCGCATTGATTTCTATTGCATGCAATACCACATGTGACCAGAGGTGGGGGGCGCCGGAGAGCCTCAGAAATTCTTGAGGACAGCTCGGCTGAACTCGGAAACCCTCGGAAAGACTCGGGAACGGAGCTCTGAGTGTCACCGGCGCCCCCGCACATCTGGCCAAATTCGGTACTGCACACCACATTAGCTTGAATTCTGCTCATTTTGCGAGACAACACTCACAAACCGAAGGACTCCTCCTATAACTCAGGTGGACACTGATTAGAAGTACTGGTGGGGGATGATGGGGTGCCCCATCCAAAGGGGACCCATATAACAGACAAACAAAGACTTTGCCCCCCCCCCGAATTCTTTGTTTGTCTGGACCTTTAGACTGGGGCAAAGGTTCATCTTTCAACAGGACAACATCCCTAAGCACACAGCCAAGATAACAAAGGAGTGGCTACCGGACAAATCTGTGAATGTCCTTGAGTGGCCCAGCCAGAGCCCAGCCTAGAACCCGATTGAACATCTCTGGAGAGATCTGAAAATGGCTGTGCACCGACACTCTCCATCCAACCTGATGGAGCTTGAGAGGTCCTGCAAAGAAAAGCAGGAAAAACTGCCCAAAAATAGAGCTTCAAGCTTGTAGCATCATACTCAAAAGACTTGAGGCTGTAATTGGTGCCAAAGGTGCTTCAACAAAGTATTGAGCAAAAGCTGTGAATACTTATGTACATGCGATTTTTTATTTTTTTTATTTCTAATAAATAAAATTTGCAAAGATTTAAAATAAACTTCTTTCACGTTGTCATTATGGGGTATTGTTGGTAGAATTTTGAGAAAAATAATGAATTTAATCCATTTTGGATTAAGGCTGTAACATAACAAAATGTGGAAAAACTGAAGCGCTGTGAATACTTCCTGAAAGCACTGTACAATCCTATACCCACAGTTGAGCCAGAGGAAGGCAAAAAATTAATAATGCAATAAAGCATGATCAAATTTGGTCTAGCAAGGGAAAAAGGGGAAAAAAAATCTTCCTGATCCACCAACAGGCAATCTGATATTCTCTGGATCAACTTTAACTATAAATATTAGTATCCAGTGTCTGACAAGTTTTAGTTTGCAGCTTTATTACTGCCCACCTAAGGGAAATTTCACTTCTCCCGCTACATTCACCTTGTGAAAATTGAATTTAAAACCCAACAGGATGTATTGTAATGACACTTGCATGTGTACAGATTCTAGGAAATCAAGCACGGAGATTTCTCCCATGGAGGCTACTGAGAGATATAAGACTTTAAGTGGGTTATATCTCTAGGATCCTCCAAAAACTGAGATACCAGGGTTGGGTGGATCTTAGGCTGTGATAACCACATCCTCTCCATTTTGCATTCATTCAGTTTAAAACAAAAATGCAAGGCAAAACAAAACATGTCAACCATGAGAGTTGCTAAATGTTTTACCTTCATTAAATGTAACCATATTGCTACACTTAGAGGCGCCTCTCTTCTCTTTTATACTCTGTAGCTCCTGATGGATTTTGCTTCTAATGCCCTTGTGGAGGCTTCCATTTGTGGATGTAAAAATAAATATATACAAATATATATAAAATGGGGCGCTAGCAAAAAATTTAAATATCAAAAAATATATTAATTAATAACAAGCAGCACTTGCTGGAAGAAATAAATATGGATAATACTTGCTGATAAATAAATTGCCAATAAATAAGAGATCTGATGATTATGAGTACTAGACATGAGCATTCGTTTTCGTCCGAATGCATTTTCGTCCGAATTTCAGGTATTTTCGTTATCGTTTTAACAAACGATAACGAAAGTGCAGAATCCGAAAAACGAAAGATCCGACATAAACAAATGCTTTATTTTCGTTGTAACAACAGTTCGATATAGATAGGAGATTCGACACTGACAATAACAATCTGTGTCCACTGAACATGTGGTCGAATGTGCCTAAACTTAACTCTATTAGTCCAAGATTATTCTACATAGAGAGAAAAGATTCGACGTAGAAAGGAAAGATTCGACGTAGAAAGGAAAGATTCGACGTAGAAAGGAAAGATTCGACGTAGAAAGGAAAAATTTGACGTAGAGAGGAAAGATTGCTGCTGGAATTGGGTGGAACTGCAGCTAAACTATACAGAGTCATACAGTTTAGCTGCTCCGTCGAATCTTCTTTGAACATTCGACAGACACCATAAGCCTTCAATGACAGATTCGACCTTAATTCATTTGAATTTTCGGACGAATGCAATTTTTAACGAAAAACGAAATAAATAAAAACGAATTTCGGGAGTAACTAAATAAATTTATTTTTCGGACGAAAACGAAATTCCGAAACGAAATATTTCAGTGTGCACATGTATAATGAGTACATACAATAAATATATAAAAAATAGGAAGGTAAAAATTATGTGGCGCTTGCTAGTAAGAAGGATGCCAATCCTCAGGGGGGGCTCCAAAGGATGGTTCCCTAAAAGCGTCTGAAAGTTAATAATTTGAAAAATCCACAATGTATATTCATTGTGGATCCATTTGTGGATGGACATTTTATGGTTACACAACTGATGACATTGCTATAATCTTTTTATATGGACTATAAACTGAAGGCCCTGTGAATAAATGGTTGTGGAACAAATCATTTGATTTTCCATTATTTGTTATGGGGAAATTCGCTTTGATATACAAAAGCTTTGGATTACAAGTATGCTTCTGGAAGTACGCTCGCTATCGAAGGTTTTACTGTATGTATATATATATATATATATATATATATATATATATATATATATATACATACCTTTTTTTCTTTTTCTATAAATGATAAATTATCACATGACCTCTGTTCTCAGCTGCTTGGGGCTTAGAGATCTGTGGAAGGAGACTGCAGGGTGGGGGGGGGGGGGGGGGTCAGCCGGAGTCAAGGAAAAAGCAGAACCACTTCCCAATGAAGTACTGTGTAGGGGAGGGTGCCAGCACAAGTCTGATCATTGCAGGACAGGCAAGCTGAGGTTCCAGCACAGCTAGAAAACTGACCATGCTGGAATGGATGTGTTCTCATACCTAGCATGGTCAGTTTGAAATAGGAAAGTAGAGGGACTGGCAGGATCAAGTATTTCACACACAGGAAGCACTACAATGAGAACATGATACTTTTTTAAAACAAGTAGATGGTACAAGAGGAACATATCAGGAATATGAGATGTTGGGGTAGCGTACTCTTTTAACTTTGCCCACTTTCATGCAGTGCCCTGCACACTCAGTCTCATTTGCTGTAGTCTGTTCTGTTAATCTGGGACTGTTGACAAATCTGCTATTGCCTTTGTCTTCCCCAATGTCTGTAATTATACATTTTCCTTTTTTTTTAATGACTCGGCAGCCCACTACATCAAGCAGAATTTTCTCAACTTTCTGGACCCATCCCAAGGCGTCCCAAGCCTTAGTGATTGAAGAATTCTCTTGCCATTGCTAGTAAATGCATAACTGCCATAAACTGTTGCACTCAACTAACAAAGACATCTTGAAGCAAAGCAAAGGCTTTGTTTTATTCATGCCAAGAGATTCAATTTGTACCACAAAAGCATAAAAAAATCCCACCAGAATACCCAGTGGGTTGTGTTGGTGTTGTCAAGTGAGGTTTTTTTTTCCAAGCATATTTAAAGTTTTCCATTAGTATGAAAAGCACATGAAGTTGATTAGTTGTTTTTTCAATGTAAAGCACGTTTTGATTAAAAGGACTCTGAATTTTTAAACTTTGCTATAAGCAATTATCCATTACCCTTCTTCATAGGAAATGCTTTTTTTGCCAGTACTATAAGGCAGTATTTATTACAAGTACATAGAGCTGACAATTTACGCAGATATTTACATACTGCACATACACACTAGCCCCTGCCCTCAGGGAGCTTACAATCGAAGGTCCCTATCTCACATACATACATAATTAAAGTGGATGTAAACCTGATTCATTAAATCTGACCTAGGCACATATATCTGCAGTGTTTTCTTATCTCTCTCCAAAGTACCAAGTCCTTTGTCTTTCTGCAGCTCAGTTCTTCTGTTATCAGCATGATAACTTCTGACAAGTTCTCTGACAACCGAGATAAAACCAGCCTGAAATTTGTGTCAGGGTGGGTGCTATAAATAGATTAGCAGAGAGCTGGTCTATTCATAGCACAGCTCTGCAAGTATCTTCATTCTTCTTCCCATGTGGAGTGTGGGTGTGTGCCTTTCCTCCAATCAGCTGTCACACAGTGTATGCCCAGACTTCACTCCCACTGCTGAACAGGAAGAGAAAATTTCTAACAAGATGTGCACTTTCTAAAGAATATAGAAAGCTGAAGACAGCAGATATACAGGTGAAACTTATGTAGGGAGATTTGTTTGATCTCTGTGTATCATCTGAGACTGTTCACTTCACTGGTTATATGTGAGGGTTTACATCCAATGTAACCTACCAGTATTTATTTGGAGTATGGTGTACCCTCATGCAAGCAAACGGAGGACATGCAAACTCCATGCAGATAGTGTCCTGGGTGGGATTCAAACAGGGACATGCAGTCAGGGGAAGCAGGTGAGGCAGTGCCTCACCTGACATGAACATAAAAAAAAAAGTGCTACCCCACCACTGGTAAAAATGTGGGGCTCCCATGACCTATGGCTTCAGTGATATGGGGCTCCTTGCGCAGCCTGTCAGAAACTAAATACAGAGCGTCCACTTTAAATACAAGCTGACACACTCTGCAGCAGACTGGGAGGTTGAGCTCACAATGCCTCTCACTTCTTATCAGAGGCACTGAGCTCAATAAGCAGCTTGGAGTCTTGGACCAATGGACCAATGGTAAAGTACCATTGGTCCCAGCTGTGCAATAAAAATGCTGCAGTGGAGGCACGCCTCACACTGCAGTGTCATAGAAGGGGCATGTGTCTAAAAGACAAATGCTTCTTTCCAGCCCAGCCCTCTTAAAGGGTTTGTTAACCCATCTATATAAAACTATGCCAGCCCCTCTATTAGAGGCTGGCATAGCACACTGTGTCAGTAGTTTTAAAAAACGAGTGTTCTAAATACCTAATTTGAGCTGTCTTCAGGCCGGTCACATCACTCGTGGCCGCTTTACAGCTCCGAAGGATTGCTTTTGTGGGAGGGGCCGTGATCCCCCTCTAACATCATCTGGGGAGATCACGTGGTCGCTTGTCTCTTCCGCAGAAGCTCTGTATTGGAGCTGTAAAGCGGCCACGAGTCACGTGACCGGCCTGAAGACAGCTCAAATTTGGTATTTTAAATACTCGTCTTTTAAAACTACTGACATAGGGGATTATTTACTAAAGGCAAATCCACTTTGCACTGCAAGTGCACTTGAAAGTGCATTGAAAGTGCACTTGGAAATAAAGTCGCTGTAGAACCGGGGGGACATGCAAGGAGAATAAAAAAAAGCATTTTAACTTGCACATGATTGGATGACAGCTGATCGTGTGGTAAAGGGCCATGTGATTGGCCCTTTACCCTGATCTGTGATCAGCCATGTCTGAAGGAGAGGGCGGGCAGTGCAAACATGGGAGGACATCCATGGATGCCCTCCCGGCAAAGTAAGCCTGTGCTGTAGCCGTCTTTCGGCTATAGCACGGGCGGGAAGGGGTTAAGAGTAATTTCACCCAAAATTGGTATTTAACCCCTATACAGTACAGAAAGAAACCTTATAGTTGAACTATAGGCAAAACTTTTTTTTTTAATTTTGGATAGAGTAAGGGAGGTTTTTTTTCCCCACCATCTGTATCCCATTGGGGAGATTTCCCTTCACTACCTGTCCCATAGCTGAACAGGAAGTGAGAGGAAATCCCTGAAAATTAAGAGAATTCCTTGGGGGCCCCAGGTCACCAGAACTAGTGTCCCCATTAGAAGATTTTCCCTCTATTACTTTTCTGGGGACAACCCAAAATTTGGGCTTTTCTTTCACTTTCAATGATAATTGTAAACAGGACAAATAGAGAGGCTGGGGGCACAGACAGCAATACAATCTAACAGATCTTCTAATCTCTGCCCACTCTATTCAAAACTAGAAAAAAAAAGTTTAGCCTTTAGATATACTTTAACACTTGGACCCAGTTTTGCAACTCTGGCAAGTGGTAATAAAACTATACATATTGCAGCTACTTGGTTTATCCAGGTGAATTATACACTGATTTTGCATTACAAATTGGACCTTCATTTGGTGGTAAATGTTAATGGACATCTCCTGATTTTGTTTCATTATCAAATCAAAAAAGTAGTAAAAAAATATATATATATATTTTTTAATGTTGGCTGTTTATTTCTTGCTATTACCATGACTTACTATTAAAAAAAGAACCCAAAATAAAATTTTCTGCTCCAGATGTATATGAGGATACCACATGTGTGCATTATTTGTTGTTTGTACCCATAGTAGAGTCCAGAAATGATATTGCACAGCATTTTGCCTTTATGGGCTTCCTGGTCATGGGATCAATGTGATTGGCTGTCACAGTGATCACATGATCAAGAACCTGTCCTGATAACAGTGATGTCATAGTGCTGGAGGCGTGCAGTTGAGTGTTCTACAACCACAAAACAGCAATGCAGGAATAAGGCCCACTCCACATATCTGCATATGGCAGATGGGAAGGGGTTAAGCTCTAGGTTGAACCTGGTGGTCTGAGCCACCATGGCTTTGCATCTCCCAGCATCTTCTGTTGCATCTTTCATAATATGAAAAAAAAAATTCAGCAAGAAGAATAGAAACTCGTCATATTAGTCACAGCAAGTATGCAGACCCAGGAACCCAAGCACAGAAATCTTAATAATCGAGTTCCCAGGAGATGTAAGAAACTGTCAGGGGATTTAATTCTCAAACATTTTGGGTGGACTGACCCTTTAAGAGTAAGAAAGGACTGCTTCCAATCTTCCCAACCTTTCCCATCCCAGGGACAAAACTATTATATATGGACAAAACTCTTGGCAAATTCCTATGCGTAAGCATTTCCGGACTCAGAGATACACAGATGGCTGCATGCATGCGCGAATGGGCACATTTTACACTTTAGTAAATAACCCCTGCTGCGCTGGAATATTTCCATCTAATTTCATATCACAGCTAACACTGCTAGGGAAGAGTACAAATTGAAGTATTAATATTTTATCATATTAAATGGATGGGTGATAGAAAAGTATAGGCTAAGCTGTCAAGAAAATTATTTGACGTTATCACTATTATTAATAACTTAAAAAGCTTGCAGCATTTCTAATTAGGAGATAATGCTCCAGGGGTAGACTTAAAGGTTTTGGAAGCACCTTGTATCAAACAATTAGGTTAAGAATTCAGCATGCTGGCAATCCAAAATGAGGAGAGGTTGGCAGACAACATTGGTGGATTGTTATAAGGACACCATTTTACTGCCAATTATATCCTATAGGACATTCTTTTATCAAAATTGCAGTGGTTGAATAAATAAGCTACAGAATTTAACCAATAGTGTTTGTGTCTTTTTTTGTTGCTTATATCAGGAAAAAAAAAAACACTTTGTATCAATTTCTTGTCTGTCAGAGACAGGATATCAAAGATTTTCACTCTGCCTGTATTCGGGAGGCCACAGATTGGAAATATCTGGCTTTAAATTGCATGTAAACACTGACCGTGAACATCTATCGTTTGCTTCCGTTTGGTCTGGTAAATATACCATAATGCCCCGTACACACGGTCGGATATTCCAATGGAAAAAGTCCGATCGGATTATGTTGTTAGAAAATCCGATTGTGTGTGGGCTCCAGCGATGGAAAAAAATTGAGAGCAGGATCTAACATTTTCCGACAACAAAATCCGATCTGACTTTTCCGATCGTGTGTAGAGAATTCAGACGCACAAAGGGCCACGCATGTTCAGAAGAAATTTGGAGACGAAAGCTATTGGCTACTGGCCTCTACATAGTCCCGTCGTATGTGTTGTAGGTCACCTCGTTCTGAACGATCGGATTTTCTGACAACTTTGTGCGACCGTGTGTATGCAAGACAAATTTTTTCATATACACAATTAGAAGGATTGTAATGTATATATAGCAGAAGTTATGGTTGCAATTTTACTAGTATCCCAGAGTTCAACTTTAATCTGTTTATATGTTGCCTTCCCTGGTTCATTCTTCCCCTTCTTTTAACATGCTAATGAGATTATTCAATTAACTTTTTCTGTTTTTCTCACACTTCTTATTTTAGACCCAACTATAACATTTCTGTGTCTCTGTGCCTCTCTATGCATTACAGGTAGATCATGGACTGGTGGGAGAGGCCATTGCAGCACCCTGCCTCAGTACTCCTCTCTAGAGCCCTCAGCCCTGATTCAAGCGATAGGCTAGCCCTTAGGAGGAGCTGTGAAAACATCAAAATGTATCAATGGGCAGGTGTAAAGCCTGGTACACATGGACCAAATATCGTCTGGTTCAACAGAAACATGGGGC
This sequence comes from Lithobates sylvaticus, assembly GCA_028564925.1. Taxonomy (NCBI): domain Eukaryota; kingdom Metazoa; phylum Chordata; class Amphibia; order Anura; family Ranidae; genus Lithobates; species Lithobates sylvaticus. The sequence continues at coordinate 498,267,207 of CM053027.1, read as the reverse complement.
CGCAGGCCACAACCCCCCAACCACCAAAACCCCCAACACCCTAAAAAAAAGACCAAAACACAGATAATGGCATGAAATGGCTACGGCTCTATTTATTGGTTTATCAGAAATCCATAAACATAATATTGTCAATAATTTTTATTGATCAAAAACCATGAAATATGTACCAATACCACAAATTATGCCCAGTTTTCGGAACTCGAGCAATTTATTACTAGAAAAAACGCCCACCCTGGATCCCGAAAAACCACATAAATTTGCAGCGACGGGGCGGGGGAGGGAAAGCTACTTGCTAGAAGGTCCAAAGAGGACCATTTCCTGTTCTGGCTCCCTGCCTGTTCCAGCACCTTCCAGGTGTTCCCATTGGCCATACCTGACTTATCTGTGAAACCTGCCATCTTCTTAAAGGGGCAGCGTACCCACCAACCCCTTACCCTATATCTGTAAATTATATGAGGGGAAAAGAAGGGGGCAGCCGCAGACCCATGAAGGAGGGCCCAAAAGTTTCGCGTGTACATCAACCTGTCTGACAGAAACCTGCCAAACGGCCGGCTTCTGTTGAACGGGCATGCTGGAAAGCCTGTAGCTGATTGGCATCTGACCAGTGCTGGCAGCCAAATGCTGAGAGTGCTGACTGATGTGCTCTGCTGGTCCTCCTGTCAGAACACAATAGCTCAGTGGGGAGATTTCTGTACTAACATTGCATGGTTAGTACAGAAAGCTCCTCCCAAGCTCTTCAGTTTTTTTTCCATTTCCGTGACCAAAAAAAACAAACAGTGTGTACCAGGCTTTAGTCTGGGGAGTGGGAGACTGCTTTTGCAGTTTTTATGTTTATTGAAATGTAAACCTTTTCACTTAATAACCATAATGGAGGTTTTTAAAATATTTTGGTACACTTTTCTTTATCTCCTGAACAATGTGGAGGTTTGGCAAGGCAAGTATGCTTTATGACTAGATTGGGTAGGTTTGGCCATATGCATAATACGTTGGGCCAACTGACTAATTTGTGGCCGTCATGATCCGCCTGCGGCAGATCTCTCGAAGCAATGTGCCCACTCTGATCAGATCATCATACTGCAAAAAATCACTGAAGCATCTCAGCTGTCCTCAGGTGGAGCACATATATAAAAGAAAGGAATTGTTGCCGTTTCTACGGAGAAAATGCAACAGTAACTCATTAATTACATCCATTTTCCAACATAGGAAATGTATGGGAGATGTAAAACTCTCAGCTTCATAATTGCTATTAAATGGCCCAATTGTCCCAAACCATGATCTGGACCTGTAGCCTGCACATGTTGCACCTAAGAAAATGATATGAATGGTTCTAATATTAACCTACAACTTTCTAATGAATCATTTTCTTGGTTTTCCTGTACAACTCAACTCAAAGCTTGTACAAATATACAAATTTGAATGTTTAGATTCTACAAGTACTGAATGTTGGTTGCTCATACATAAATACATAATAGGAAACAAGGAACAGACCAGCTGCAGGAACAATGATGGAGGACTGCGTGCTTCGATCGGCTATCAGTCTATTAAGCTGCACTCAAGCATACATCTGCCTTTTGTAAGTACTAATGTCTCAGGTGCTTCCCACACATCTTCTCCACGGGTAGGTACAACCTAAAAGGCCAGATGCATCAAATACTTAAGAGGTATGGGTACAATGTATCAGACTTCCCAGTTCATAGGAAAATCAGGCATTAGACATTAGTCACTATAGTTCAGAATAAATGTACAGCTGAGGATAAGATGGAAAAATGAAAAGAAAACATTTTGCTTTATGAGGCCTATAATATCCATGCACACTATGTTCTTTCCGAGATCTGCTTTATAAGCAAATTTCCTAATGTAATAAAGCAGTTAGCTGCGGGCATGTATTTTGACATGGCAGATTTAATGCGTCCATACTAGCATATCCCATAAAACAGTAAAACATTCTGTTTCTCAACTTCCTATTCGCTAATTAAAATCACCTGACACTTTAGCCAGCCCTACTTGGTTGAGGTTAGATTTACTTTTCTTGACAGAAAAGTTGTACACGTTTTCCCTTGCTCAGCATAGAAACAATTGTCACAGGAGAGTGGGTGAGTGATCAAATTCTAAAAACACCGCAAACAGAGAATTTCATTCCCTTATGGGGCTGGTACAATTCAGCAAAAAAAAAGTCATACAACGCTTTTCCACTAAAGCTAGTCCCTGCTGATTAATAAAAAAAAAAGTCCTCTTTTACGCCAACCCTTTCTCTACCTAATCCATCCTTTTTATTTAAAAAATTCCCATATATATCTTTAGCTACAGCTCTGGTCATCTCACATGCTGGGTCCTATTTTTTTCTTTCTTCTGCTCCATAGAATGGGAGTGTCCAGTCTGCAGTACCCACACTGCTTTCTGGTGATGTGCGTGATGCCCATTGGCTGTCACAAGTGTCCATCACTTGTTTTATTTTAAAACCACAAATTGGGTAGTTGTGGATGGGGTGGAACTGGGTGCTTTTTTTTTAACTGTGAAAAAGCTTTACCTGACATGTAGGGTTGCCACCTTTTCTTCAAGCCAAACCAGAACAGGGCACATTTTTAAATTTCTTTTGCAGTAAACACTATAGGATTATAAAAGACCTGGGACACATTTGGGTGCCCCAAGGGGAGTAGTAATGTAGCGCACAGAGCGCCCAATTGGGTGTGGCCAAATTGCTCCTGCTGACATCACCCCACCCTTCAGTGATGCCAAACCAGCCCCCAAACAGCCGCCCGCAGCAGCAACAGATTTGTGTATGACTATCTCAGTTACTTGGGGAGCCACAGCCTGGTCTGAATAATGTGTCCGGGTTTCAGGTGGACTGAAACCCTGACACATGATTCCAAACCCAAACTGTCCAGGTGAATCCTGGACAGGTGGCAACTCTACTGACATGAGTAAGAAGAGCCAGCAAAACTGTAATCCTTGAAGTGTAGTTTATTGGTACATCAGAATTGATTGTCACTCTGATGTACCAATAAACGACACTTCAAGGATTACAGTTTTGCCGGCTCTTCTTACTACTGTTGCATTGGAGTGTGTCGGGACACATCGAGCCTCGGCTCCTGTGAGTGGACCTGGTGTATGGATTGAGTTGTCCCTGCAGAGAGCGCTGTTATCTTTCTTCTTTTCCACTCTTTACCTGACATGAGCATGACCTGTGCTACATACTTTGCAGTGCTTTACATGGATGTTCTTTGCTCCATTTACGGCTATGGGTAATGTCAGACTGAAAACAAGACTATTTTTATGGCTACACTTGCTTATCAGATCCTGATTTTTTTGTTGTGCCGGGACATGCAGGTACACTGTCCCTGTGCCCTGAAAGTGTCTGTATGGGGCTGCTGCAGTCTGTATATAATAGACATGTGCAATTCGTTTCGTTTTTTTTTTTTCGTTTTTTTTTCGTTATATTCATTCATTTGTTATCGTACGAATGAACGAACAATTCGCTAAAAATTTTAACGAATAACGAATCGTTCGAATCGAACGAATCCAAAAACAACAAAAATCCGAAAAAAAAAAAAAATTAGAAACAACGAATCTATGAAAGAAGAAAATCCGAAAAACGAAAACAGGAACAACGAAAATCAAAATGAACGAAAAAATTCGTACATTCGTAACTTCTTTTTTTTTTGTTGAATTGGTAATTTTCCGTGTCCCTTACAATGGCGCTGCTTAACGTGCCTCGAATGGATTGAACGAAAAAATTCGTACGAATACGAACACCGACGACTTACGAATTTACGAATCGTTACGAATCAACGGAAACGAAAAAAACGAAAAAACGAAAAAAACGAAACGAAAATAAACAAACACATTTTTTTGTTGTGCACATGTCTAGTATATAATACAGTTGACCAAAAAGTATTTATGGTCTCAACATCTGCTGTTTGCTATGTTGTCCCTAACTCCCCCACTTCTTTAATAAAATTATTCATTAAAGTAGGCTATATCAATGCCAACATAATAATGTGGCTCCGGCGTGTTTGCACAGCCCACGTGCAGAGCCCGCCAGGAAGTCGGCACTGCGCTGCACTAATCACAAGCAGTGAGACATTTCCCGATTTCTGCAGCCCTGCATCGGGACAATTTCTCACTGCCTGTAATTAGCGCAGCACAGTGCCGACTTCCTGGAGGGGTCTGCATGTGGGCTGTGCGAACATCCCGGAGCTCATCCTTACAGAGGACTAGTAGCACCTCTACTAAATCTACCATCTGACCAGCTTTTAAATTAGTTGTAAAGGCTTTAGTTTTTTTTTTTTTACCTTAGTGTATTCTCTGCATTATGGTAAAAAAACCTTCAATGCTCAGCTCCCCCCTAGCCTCCACTAAATACATACCTGAGCCCGATCTTGATCCAGTGCTGAGCCTGAGAGCAGCAGCTCTCTCCTCTCTCTCTCTCCTCTCAGGATATGGGACAGCAGTGGGAACCAGGGCCATATCATTAGCATCATGGGCCCCTGGGCAAAGTAATTCACTTGGGCCCCTACCAGCCTGCATCAGGTCTCCCCATCACAGTGCCCCCATACATCATGTTACCCCATCACAGTGCCCATTTACATCATTTTACCATTACAGTGCCCATGTACTGTAAATCAGGTGTCCCCACCACAGTGTCCCTTTACTTCAGGTGTCCCCCATCACAGTGTGCCCTTACATTGGGTTCCACCATCACAGTGTCCCCATACATTCGGTTCCCCCATCACAGTGTGCCCATACATCATGTCACCCCATCACAGTACCCCCTTACATCATGTCACCCCATCACAGTGCCCCTTACATCATGTCACCCCATCACAGTATCCCCTTACATCATATCACCACATCACATTGCCCATATATTGTACACCAGGTGTCCCCATCACAGTGCCCCCATACATTGGATTCCCCCATCACAGTGCCCCCTTACATCATGTCACCCCATCACATTGCCCATATAATGTACACCAGGTGTCCCCATCACAGTGCCCCCATACATTGGGTTCCCCCATTACAGTGTCCCCTTACATCATATCACCCCATCACAGTGCCCCCTTACATCATGTCACCCCGTCACAGTGTCCCCATACATCATGTCACCCCATCACAGTGCCCCCTTACATCACAGTGCCACCTTACATAATGTCACCCCATCACAGTGCCCCTTTACATCATGTCACCCCATCACAGTACCCATATATTGTACACCAGGTGTCCCCATCACAGTGCCCCCATACATTGGGTTCCCCATCACAGTCCCCCCTTACATCATGTCACCCTATCACAGTGCCCCCTTACATCATGTCACCCCCATAAAAGTGTCCCCATACATCATGTCACCCCATCACAGTGTCCCCATACATCAGGTGTCCCCATCACAGTGTCCCTTACACCAGGTGTCCCCCATTATATAGATCAGATCAGAGTGTCCATATAGATCAGATGTCCCCATCAAAGTACCCCCATACAATAGGTGTCCCCCATCACAATGTTCTCTTAAATCATGTCACTCATCACGGTGTCCTCTTAAATCATGTCACCCCATCACAGTGCCCCTTACATCATGTCACCCCGGGGGTTCCCGCTTGACGAGGCGGCCCAGGTGGGAGCCATTGAGCCCACATGAGTGTTCCCATAGCAAGTTTTAAACAAATCTGTTTTGAAACCAAAATGGAGGCTGCCATTGCTGACCATTGCCAAATACCTTCTGAACATGGCAGTTGCCTATATGTCTCTTTCTTTATTATTTTAAGCGATTACTTTTTTATGTAGTAAATGTAAGTACTCAAAGCTGTTGAAGTATCCATACTTTAAAGCAGAACTAAACTCTCTCAATCAGCATGAACTATCTTTAATCCTTATTCTGCCAGCATTTACTTGTTTTAAACTTATTTTTTCTTCAGTTGTTTCTTGGTTCTGGCCTAGGCCAAAATGATGCCATACATCCCAGGAGTCTTCATAGGCATTTTTTCTTTAATCTGGCATTCATAGGCATTTTTTTCTTTAATCTGGCATTCATAGGCATTTTTTTCTTTAATCTGGAGGAGTGGAAGAGGAGCTTTCTCAGCTAAACATGCCCTCATGCCTCAATGCCTGAGCTAAGGGCAGGTGGATTCCAGGAAGTAAATACCACATGAATCATCTGCCCTTACTCAAGATGGCCACAGTTAGAAATCCTAAGGGGTGTTTTTTCAAAGTGATTACTTAACAAAATAAAGCATGGAGACATGGATGGATGGGTGAGTTTGCTTTGCATATTAAAAATGGACTAAATAGCGTTTTCAGTTTGTGTTAGTACAGTTAAGGTCTGCTTTAATGAACAGCAGTTTTAATATGCTATATCATTTTCATGAACCAGACAATCTTACATATGTTCTCTGGAAAAAAAAGATCTCAATTTGTGTTTACCTATTCTATTAAAAGAGAAGTATGGGATGGCATTAAAAAAAAAATTATACTCACCTAGGTGGATGCAGCATTGGTCCGATGATGCATCTGTCCACTGCTGCCTCTAAGACCAAGAACTGAGCAATCAAACACTGCTGGTCGGTCAGCTCTTGGTCTTCAGGCTGCAGAGACCTGGTGGTGACTATCAGTCACTGGCTCTTTGCTCTGCCCCACCCCTCCAGCTCTCACTGGAGCACTGGGCTGTGGAGAGGGCAGGAGGTACTGGCTAAGGGCTCTCAGTGGGTCGCTGAGAGGCCAAGCCAGCTGCCAGTTCAGGCATCTGGGTGGATCCCAACCATTTGGTCAGGGGCCTTTCAGAGCCTGGACCGGCTTGTGAAGTCAGCCGACATTGGGCTTTGGCCCGCAGTCAGCTGAAAACAGTTCACAGGAGTGTAGAACAAACTGTATATAGTATATATATTATAGTATATATATATATATATATATATATATATATATATATATATATATATATATATAGTAATGGAAATTTGTAGTTTCTATATATAATTGTATTCTATTTTGTATGTATTGCACACTGCCCTCACTGTGCACACGGCACTAATAATGTTTTCAGTACATGTTTACATTCTTTCAAGTCCTGATTAGAATTAGCCTGCCTATGATACGCCCCTTGTTACCATAAACGTAAAATTGTAATATTAATGTGATACCTACGTAATCATGTGTATAAAAACCTTCAATTGCGTCATAATAAAGGAGAACGGTTATTTGGAAATGAGCTGAGCGTATCTTTTGTGTCTGTTCCCTACTGCAGTAGTATTTATTAATTTGGAACCACTAATCAATATGAGGATAGGAATTGCCTATCTATAAATTTCCAGGTCAATATATATATATATATATATGATATATATCATATATATATATATATAATATATCTCAATATATATATATATACACCACTGTATATATATATTATGTTATAGTATAGTATATATATTCGTATATATAACAAACTATAGTAAAACACCAGCCAAAGCATATTGTTTCTAGATTTGGATTGACAGAGCAAGATTTAAATCCTCTATTAGGTTTTTATTGTTGTCTATGTGTTGTGTTTCTTGCTAGGAAGTTCTAACTTGTCATCAGGACAGAAAATGAGGGGAATGCAGATTTCTATGGCTTTAGGATTGACATATTCCAATAGGGACCAGTGACAACTAAAAAGCTGAGATCTTTCCTCATTGCTTGGAAATTCCACTGATGAGGATACAAACACCAATAAAAATCTTACAGAGTTTTTAACCCTTTATATATACAAAAATAAAAATGTTTTAGCTGGAGTTACAGCTTAAAGAGGAGTTTCGCCCCCGCAAAAAATTAAAAGTCAGCAGCCAAACGCCAAAAAAAAAAAAAAAGGCAAAAGCTCCTAAACTCACAATTAGAAGCAGCCGTGTACATGACGCCTTAACAAATCATTCGCTCTTCTCCTGTAACCGCAAGTATAATACAATCATTCTGGGCAGACAGCTAGGTGTCTCATTCAATCACACCTCTACATCTAACACCAGAATACGCAGTAGGTTTATATCTAGGATCCAGACTTAGAGCACTCTACGGTTTAGAAGTAACAGATAAAAAGCCTTGTTAATGGCTCACAGGCAGGAATACAGCCAATGAAATGAAGACGCAGCGCTCCAAACCGCAAAATGTACAATTTTCAACTGTGAAACCCTAACCCAATGTTAAAAAAAGCAGCAGGAAGAGAATCTTTTTATAATGGGCCTTGCTGGAAACTATGCAAGTTCTTGCCAAAATTTCTGCCTCCAAACAACTCTAGCAAACTTAGATTTAACCGCTTAGATGCTGGATGGAGAAGAAAGCAATGTGCCTAGACTAAATCTAGAGATGTGTCCAAACCACAAACACATACCTACCTAACCCTGCATGCTCAGAAGACGTTCTGCATTTGTCCTCGTGCTTCAGACCGCAGCATAACAGCCCATCAGCTGTTCAGCTATAAGGGGAATTCACCTTTGTCCGATATTATAGTTTATGTTATTTATACTTCCTATCTTTGTGTAAAATGTATTTTAGTTCAGGGCAGCAAAACAATCAGTGCAATAAAAAAAAAAAAAATCCATAGACACTTGTAAATGTGAATTAGCATGACAATAACCTGCTTGGTTATTGAATGAATGATCCAAAGCCTGTCACTGGGATAATGAACCAGAACAGGTAATGGATATTAAATACAAAGTTAACGATTTCACTGCATTATCTTAAAGCTGGTCTCCAACCAGATTTTTTTTATTTTTTTTTAAGTTTCACTTGAAAATATGAGATTCGTCAGAAAAAACGGCTGTACACTTAAGAACTTGGACACATTCTTTCCTTTCAGCAGTCTATCTTATTTATCTTTGGAATGTACTGATAAAGAATGTTGGCATTGGATGCCCATCTTGCTATATCTCAAAGAGGAGTTATAGACTTTTTAATGCTTTTGAATGTAAATGCGATCTATATAAACAAGGTTATAATTGTGTATTAAAAGGTTGTATGTTTGTAGTTATACATGTACAAATGGGGGCTCATTGCTCATTACACATACAGGCTGTACATTCTGGTTGTGCCTTGTCGCTCTTCTAAAGGCGACCATACATGGACTGAAAGAAGGGCATTTTCCGCAGGGACTGGATGAATTTAAATCCATGTATCCATGGGCACCCTGGTTATACAGAAGTTGATCTGCAAATTGACTTCTGTACATCCAGCCTGTCAGGTTTTCCCCCAATCGATCAATTCTGCCGCTTTACTCTGCAGCACTGATCATTGTATTCTGGCGGCAGGGAGGGTTCCACAACGTCAGAACACAACAGCACAGCAGGAGAGATTTCCCCATCTTGAATTTGTGGATGGGAGAATCAGATAATTCTTTTCCATTCAACCAGCAATGCGAACAGTGGCGGCTGGTGCTCAAAATTTTTTTTTGGGGGGGGGGGGGGGCGCAAACAAACTGAAAAATAATGAAAGAACCCCCCATTAAAGTCACTTGCCCATCATATGCAGCCACTTCTGCCCATCAAATGCCGCCACTTGTGCCCATCAAATGCCGCCACTTGTGCCCATCAAATGCAGCCACTTTGCCCATCATATGCTGCCACTTGTGCACATCATATGTCGCCACTTGTGCCCATCATATGTCCCCACTTGTGCCCATCAAATGGAGAGACTTGTGCCCATCAAATGGAGCCACCTGTGCCCATCAAATGCTACCACTTGTGCCCATCATATGCCGTCACTTGTGCCCATCAAATGCCGCCACTTGTGCCCCATCATATGCAGCCACCTATGCCCATCATATGCCGCCACTTGTGCCCATCATATGCTACCACTGTGATCCTTGCCCGCCCACCGTCTGCCCAGCACTTACCCCATCTCATCTTAATGGTGGTTCAGGAAGCGGGTGACGGCAGCGAGCTGTGGGATGGCTCCTGTGTCCTCCATGTTTCCCCCTCCTCTGTTCTTCCATTCTGTTAGGTGTCCAATAGGGGCGCCTGTGCCTTCAGACAATCAGGTGATATTAGACCCGCTCTTCCTGATTGGCGGAGAGGCGGTTCAGTGTTAGAAAAGCAAATATTCATTTGCTTTTCTAACACATCTGGGTGGACTGCGAGCGTAATGCTCTGCGCTCCAAGTCCACCTTTTTTGAAGCCTATTAGAGCCTATGGCAATAATCAGGTGCCTCAAAATAATATCCCAGCCGCTGGAATTCTGGCGCCGGGCATCTGAAAAGGGGCTGGATGCCTGAATAGGCAGCAGTGGCCATGGATAGATTCATGCAATGCACAAATCTATCCATTAGTCATATGCATGAATCTATCCATTAGTCATATGGGGGGTGGTGTGACAGAGGGGGTGGCACCCATGCGCCCTTAATGGACAGGCCGCCCCTGGTTGCAAAACATTCTCAAAATTTGAACAAGAGAAGAGTGGGGGCTGGAGGAGTAGTTTTTGGTTAAAATTAAATTGGTAGTAAAGTCTGCTTTTTTATTTGTACTTACAGGTAAGCCTATAATAATGCATACAGGTACAGTGAATATCTCCTAAACTGCAGTGTTTCCGAGATATTCACATTTGTAGTAGCCAGTGACGTCAGTCGCGTCAGTCACGTCACTGGCACATGCACACTGCGCTCTGAGCGCTATGCCACAATTATGACTCCTGTGTGCATGTGCAGGAGTAACGTCATCATGGCCCAGCCATTCAAACAGGTGGAGCCCAGGAACCTGGAAGGAAGACCAGGTGAAGATGGAAGCCCTTGTAGCAGTGACAGTGTGCCACTGGAGGGATCCGCGTTACAGGCGATGCATACTAGCCTATTATGCCATTAACCTGCAGGGGAATCATTTTTTTTTTAGAGAGTTAACTATTATTTTAAGTCTGTGCTTTTTGAGCTGAATGCAAATGGATCTGCTGAACAGTTGGTGGAACGGATTTTTCATTATTTGCTCCTTTCTTTAAATAATGAAACAAAACTTTGCATTTAAGGTTTGAGGCAGCACTAGAAAATTTCAGTAACACTTTGGATTTAAACTATGGTAATAAAAGACATACAACCATAGGTAGTGCAACTGTTATGTGGCTAAGCAGCAGAATGGCCCAGTGATGTGTCAGCACTCAGCCTTTTCACCTAGCAGATGGCTCCCACGTCAGAGAAAATGGAGAGAGCCACGTGCATTGGTCAGCTCACATATATAAAGGCCTGTGGACAGTTGAGACTAATAATAAGGTGTGGCCTTTAGGTAAGAGGTGGACCTAGAGATGGAGGCTTTATGCCACCCAATACTCTACAAACCTCCAGACTCCAGGACCCAGAAAGAATTAAAAATCGTGCGTAAACAAAAGAGTTTTTTTTTTCTCTCCATAAGCCACAAATCCTGAAGCCCCTCACCATGCTTATGTGAGAGAAGTACAGTGCTTTGAAAAAGTATTCATACCCCTTGAAATTTTCCACATTTTGTTTATTGTGTTTTTATGTGATAGAGCCAAAGTGGCACATAATTGTAAAGTGGAGGGAAATGATAAATGTTTTTCATTTTTTTTTTTACAAATAAATATCTGAAAAGTGTGGAGTGCATTTATTTTCAGCCCCCTTTACTTTGATACCCCTAACTAAAATCTAGTGGAAAAAATTGCCTTCAGAAATCACCTAATTAGTAAATAGTCCACCTGTGTGTAATTTAATCTCAGTATAAATACAGCTGTTCTGTGAAGCCCTCAGAGGTTTGCTCAGGATAACAATAGGTAGGAATCTGCAACTTGTTTGTTAAAATCCTTGCAATGTACATAGATCACCCAGAAGGGAATGTTTTATTGTATTGGAGTTGTAAAGCGGCCACGAGTCATATGGCCAACTTCCTAACAACATGATTGATACAAAGTACTGGGGGAAAAGAATATTGCATGTCTTGCCCATGACAACCGATCAGCATTGAGGGATTATTGATCAACTGAAGATTAGAACCTGAAAAACTGCACTTGATTGGTTGTTAACAGCAACACAGATATTTCCTCCTTCTAGTGTTTATGTATCGATCCTTCTACCATGAACTCTGCTTAGAGTGGCAAGTAAAATATTCAAAACATAGCTTGTCTCTGTATATATTACCAACATGATATTAAGAGGAAGAAAAGCTAAAGTGATCTCCTCCTCTTCATACAATAGCCTGCCTAAGTGGTCACTGACAGGTCCAAAGCTTCCACTGTGTTATGTAACCTCGCCGGGATCACATCGTGTAGCAGAATATTGCTACAAGGAAATGTGTGGCATTGCATAAAACTGGAACACACCCATGAGATAATTAGTAGCACATGTCAGTTAGGATAATGGCAGCTTTGAAAGCACCAGGGATGGTGGCACACTGGTAGTGTTAGCTCTCAGTATCAATTACAAAGACCCTTTTCATCATGCCACTGCCCTTCCCTGCAATTAGTGGGTGCTACCAGCTGCTAATTGGTGTAAATTGATATCAGCAGGTGTACAAGCAAGAATGCTTTCTTAGGAAATTAGACTGTACTGAATTAAGAAACTAGACATGAAACATTCAAATCATTTCCTCAGACACATTGCTGGTTATTGAAGTAATCTAAGGCTAGGTTCACACTTATACGTCTGCATTTTCATGTAGCATTTTATATGAATTTTTGATGTATTTTTCATGCATTCCCATTGAAATCTATGAAGTCAAAAACACAGTGGGGTTGATTTACTAAAACCGGAGCGTGCAAAATCTGCTGCAGCTGTGCATATCTGTGCACATCTTCCTGTTTTTTTTTTTGTTTTTTTTTGTCAAAGCCTAGTGGCTGGAGGTGGAGTGGAGGTCCGCCCACCGCTGCAAAAATTAAAAGACAACAGCTATACATACTGCAGCTGCCTGTTTTTAATATTCGGACACTTACCTGTCCTGGAGTCCAGCGCTGTTTCCATCAGCTGTTGGGTGCATGCCGCCTCCATTGTGAGTAAGGGAACCCAGCAGTGTAGCCGTACGGCTTCACGCCGGGAACCCTACTCTGCATGTGCAAGGCTCCGCTACTCTCTTCTACTGACCCGGTGGCCGGGGAAGGAGGAGGGTGCCGAGCAGTGACATCATGGGCTCCCGGAAGTGGGAACAGGATACCTGTCAAAGACAGGTATCCGCTCCCCCCGAAAGGTGCCAAATGTGGCACCTGAGGGGGGAGGAGACAAATCAGCGGAAGTTTCACTTTTGGTGGAACGCCGCTTTAATCACTTCCTGCCCGGCCTATAGCAGAATGACGGCTGCAAAGTGGTTCAGTTATCCTGCCTGGGTGTCATATGACATCCAGCAGAATAAACTGCGATCGCGCCCCGGCGATCGGTGGTGTGGTGTATCAGTCTGACACACCGCATCTCTGACCTAGGTAAAGAGCCTCTGACGTAGACTCTTTACCACGTGATCAGCTGTGTCCAATCACAGCTGATCACAGTGTAAACAGGAAGAGCCGTGTATCGGCATTTCCTCTACTCGCAATGACAGATGCGCGTAGAGAAGAGCCGATCGGGGGGGGTCTGCACTGATTATCAGTGCAGCCCCCCAGGATGCCCACCCAGGACCACCAGGGATGCCCACCAATGCCCACCGGGGATGGCAATCGTTGCCCATTAGGGATGGCACTCTGTGCCCATCAGTGATGCCTGCCAGTGCTTCTGTTCAGTGCTGCCTATCAGTGCCATCTATCAGTAGTGCCCACCTGTGCTGCCTATACGTGCCCTCCAGTTCCCACTATAATTGCCCATCAGTGCCACCTATGAGTGCCCATCAGTACCGCCTATGAGTACCTATCAGTGCCCAGCTATTAATTCATTTTTTATTTATGCACATTTATTAATTTAATTATTAGGGTTAGCGCAGTTTTTTTTTTGCCCTTTACTCCTATCAATGTTTGTAAATGTAAAACCCCTGTTTATATGTATAGGTCATAGTAATCTATGTACATAGCACAGACCCTGAGACCTCATTTACAAGGGTGATTAGGGCCCAGTGGATTCTTGCAGCCGAAATCACCTGTTTTTAAGATTAGCTGCAGTTGCTTTGCCCATGTGAATAAATGACAAGCTGACAGTGGCCGTAAATGCACATGCAGAGATTGCCTACAGTTAGGGATGGGTGATAGCTGCTGGTTGCAGAAAGATGCAAGCTTGGATATCCTCCATTAACAACAGGTATCTGCTGCATGTGCTGATCTATGTGATCTATGTGAATGGCAATTACTTTGTACAGGCTGATCGTCCACCGCTGTTTGCTGATTCTTGCCTCTAAAATCTGATGTAGGCCTAGGGTTGCCACCTTTTCTTCTAGCCTATTTACTATAGGATTAGTAAAAGACCTGGGACACCTTTGGGTGCACCAAGTAGAGTAATAATGTGACAGATCGGGGGGTGGACATGGGGGGTAGTATAAATAGGAGGTGCTGCAAAGGGAGGGGGGCGATGGAGGACAGGAAGGTAGGAGGAAAGTAAGTGAGGGGGATGACTGGGGATGGAAATAGGGAAAGATAGGTGGTAGGTTGGTGGATTTGGGGAGATACAGAGAAGGATGGAGATAGGGAGGGGGTAGAGGAATGGAATGAGACTTGTAGAGAGAAGGGATCTTGCTCTATAAGAGATGCGGATGGAGGTGAGCAAGGAGGCAATGATCAGAGGAGGACCAGAGTCAGCGGTGAGGGGAAGGAAAAGGCTGAATAAATGGGAGAGTGGCAGTTCTGAAGTGAGATGCAGCATTGCTGGTAGGAGTGAGAGATAGAGCAGCATGTAATGTGAATGAAAGGCAGTTATGTTGTGTTACAGTGAAGGTGGACCAAAGCATGGATGGATGAGGAGCAGGAGAGGCTCAGGGAGCAGCCAAGTGAGAAGGGAAACAGTGCAGGGGTAGAGTGTAAACTGAAATTGCCGATGGAGGGGGAGATCTGTGAGCGGCCGAAGGTTGCAGAGGGAAGGGGAGATCCGGTGGCTGTTATAGGGGAAATCCTAATGAGATTAAGTCTGAATAATGTGTCTGGGTTTCAGGTGGACTGAAAACCCAGACACTTGATTTAAAACCCAAACTGTCTGGGTGAATCCCAGATGTAGGCCCCTGATCACCATATGAAGGAGGCATTAACTCATTGCTGAAAACAACAAACTTTCTACAATGTCGTTGACATATTTGTAGGGTGGATAATACACCCGTTTCTCCCCTTTAGGGTACTTTGGCTGCTCAGCAACAGCTCAGCTACCCTTCCCCTTTAGTGAGTGTCTTTCATAATAATCCTTATTGTCTATGTATTACTATTGATTTTATTATTTGTATATGTTGTCTTTTTTGTCATAGCAGGCAATACAGAGTCACTGTCAATTGAGGTAACTGGAGATTGACTATGGATGTCTTAGGCGACAACTGGGTAGGCTTTATGTCTAACCTTAAAACTTCCTGTCTCAGTGATCATAAAATTGAGGATGATCTTAAATTTTTCTTTACTAAGATGTTTGGATTCTTGAAACGTAAGTCACATTTACATTGGCATATTGAATATTTCAAAATGTATGTCGTGGAGAGAATTTGCCCCCTCGGGTTGCGGGGACACATTTTCCCCACTATCAAAGACCCTTCGGCGGAGTTCAAAAAAACGTGGGAAAACACCCTTACCGGCTGCAGCATAGACCTAATGAGAATATTGATCACTCAATACTCTGACGATATGAACGTATTGGATTCAGAGATTGAACGTCTTAACACCACTTACCTACATTTGGTTGACAGTCCGTTATTCCACAATAAGTGGAAGGAACTGAGAGACCGCTTGGAAATTATGAACAAAGAGATAATAACCAAAAAACAGAATAAATTTGGTAAAGACCAAATCGCGTTCTCAGAGGGCTATGCTTATCGCTGGTCGGAGAGAAATACTAGCAGAAAGGGACAAACCAGAGTCAACTTTCCGAGACCTGCCAACACGGAGGGCGAATCTGATTCCTCCCTTTCTTCTACACTCTCTGCTCCCAATAGTACACAACCTACACCTGGAAGAAATTCCACCCGTAAACGTTTGAGGTTTGGGGGAGGCACTCCTCCTACAAACCCCAAAAAGAACAAAAAAGTACCCAAAAGTACTAAGATAGTTACTAATCCCACAGTCCCTACTACCACTGAACTTCCACTCGAAAGAGCAACAGGTCATACTACCCTCCATAATACCATTCCAAAAATTCTAAATTCAAGCATCATGACTAATAAATACACTAAAGTAAATGAAGATCTAATTTTTTTAGACCTGAAAAAACAACAACAAGGAAACCTCGACACATTTGTGATCAAGTCCACACAGATAGCACCCAACACATTTCCACTTCCCAATGCCCTCCCGACCACTCAGAGTTAAATATTATTAACCTTACACCAATTCATCTCACTAAAGAAGAAACCTCAGTCCTTCAGTTGGGCTTAGGCTTCTGCACTTATGATAATCTAAAAGTCAACGAGACCATAAAAGATTTATATCTCTTTGCACGTAATCTCACTTTCAAGTTCATGTTCGATAAAGACCGCACCAATACCAACTTGGAGCGGGAATTAGCAGAACGTACCAAACACTTCACGATACAAGAGTTTCGGGCACTAAGGGACTTAATGCTCCTTTATGATGAAGGCGCTGTTGAGGACCCCCAATCTACACAAATCCCGGTACATACAGCCACACCTCACATTTCTTTATGTAAACCTAAAACCAAGGGTCAAACCTTTCGGTTACGTTCACGTCGTTTTCCAGACCTAATGACTTGTCCCACAATTTGGTCCTTTGTACAGGCCACTATAAGAGACCTCAAATTACAAGAATGGCATAAAATATCAACCAATTTAGATCCAGGACAGTTGCAGGCCCTTAAGAACCTACAGTGCCGCTCAGATATCGTCATCAAACAGTCAGACAAGGGGGGCAACATTGTGATTATGACGCATCCCCAATACCAGACGATGTGCCAAAAAATTCTTGGCAATCGTAGTTGGTATTGTCCGATTACGGAATCCCTGGCCTCCTCATTTAAAACAGGAACTCACTGCCCTTTGCGGTGAGGCCTTTCACCTGGGCCTCATCGACAAGGACACCTTTGAGTTCCTGGTCCCTAAGTTTCCTCGTACCCCAACTTTCTATTCACTCCCCAAAACCCATAAAAACGTCCATATACCTCCGGGGAGACCCATTGTGTCAGGAATTGGCTCCCTCACAGACAATGCGAGCAAATTCGTGGATGCGTTTTTGATGCCCCACGTTCGTAGCCTCCCTTCTTATATCCAGGACACTACTGATTTATTACAACAGATTGAGGGGATCCAGATCCCTCCAGACTCCCTGCTCGTGGCGATTGACGTTGAAGCTTTGTATTCGAGCATTCCCCACGAGCAGGGGGTCTTGACGGCTGGATCCTTCCTTTTTGAACAGGACACCAAAACCTGGCCCCTGAACGAATTCATATTGACCCTTTTGAAATTTATTCTAACAAAAAATTACTTCACTTTTGATGAACAATTATTTTTGCAGACCCAAGGAGTCGCGATGGGGACTTCGTGTGCCCCGGCTTATGCCAACCTTTATTTAGGGGGTTGGGAACGATCGGTACAATCAGATGAGAGATATGCGGAATACCTATTAGAAGTGTTGTTATGGTATCGATATATTGATGACCTATTCCTTGTCTGGACAGGTACTAAGGAGAAACTTACTGAATTTATTGATTTACTTGGCCACAACACCTTCAATTTATCATTTACCTTTAATGTTGATGATGGTCAGATCCCATTTTTGGATCTGTCCATCATCAAACAATCAGATGGTTATCTAGGGACCAACCTCTATCGGAAACCCACGGCGGGTAATACTTTATTATTTGCCACCAGTGCCCACCCCCAATCACTGGTGCGAAGTATACCATTTGCACAATACCTGCGCCTACGCAGGAATTGTGCTCGTGAGGAAGATTTCAAGATACAGGCAGACGCACTACGCGAACGGTTACTAGCGAGAGGATATTCCTCCTCGAACCTCAGAAAGGCCTTCAATAAGGCCTACCAAAGGCCCAGAAGTTCTCTCCTAATTAAACGACCTAAACCAGTACCAACCATGGAACCTGTCAGATTCATTACCCGTTATTCTGCCCACCATCATCTTTTGAGGGATATACTAACCAAAAACTGGCACCTTTTGACAGACCATCAAACTTTAAATAAACATGTACGCTCCAAACCTGATTTGGTCTTCCGGAGAGCCCGCTCCCTTCGTGACTGCCTAACCAGTAGTCACTATGTGTCTGCTAAATCTCCCAAAAATAAACCTTATGGGACCTTTAAATGTGGTCAATGCCCTCGTTGTCCCTGGGTCAGTGAAGTAAAGCGCTTTGCGCTACCTAATGGGGAAATCTTTGTTCCTCGTTGCCATGCGGACTGTGGCACCAGAGGAGTGATTTACCTCATGAAGTGTAAGTGCCAAGCGTTCTACGTGGGGAAAACCATCAGAGAATTTAGGCAGAGGATTGGGGATCACCTTTACTATTCCGGAAGTGGGAAACTGACCACAATTGGACGACATATCGGCTTCTACCACCGCTATGACACGTCAGTGATAGACTTCCGGGTATTGGAGGTGATATCCCCAGATCCTAGAGGGGGTGATTGGGACCGTCTCATTCTACAAAGGGAAACCCTTTGGATTGAAAAACTCAACGCTACCCAACCCCCAGGCTTGAACGAGACGATATCGTATAAGCCCTTCCTGTAAAAATAAGGCTACATTCTGCCTCGCCCCACATCTTGTTTAAGATGATATTAGCAATGCCGTCTGGCATTCCAGCCAATCCCTATGCCTCTGTGACACAGTGATCTCAGCTTGCCGATTATGATCTACAAAGGGCTCTTATGGACTCTTATATAATAGTCCATCAATACTGTTTAACATGACATTTTTGTTTTGCCTTGTTTTATATTGCCTGTCTGTGCATGTTTTTAACCTCATGTTATATATATGATAACTGTTGCTGTATAGGCTGTGTCACCTCACTGATGCATTAATTAGGAGATCAGCCATTGGAGTCCGGTTCCCTTTCATTAGGGCCTTCCCGGCAGATATGTGCCCTTCTTGGAGGGATTACCAACCCTCTTACCTAATGGCCCTATTTTTATTATTGGGCCTCCTTGGAACGTATTCACCTACTAGGGACCCACCGGACACGCGCTCATGTGATGTACCATTCCTGCGTTGATACTGTCTTACCAGCAAGCAGCATCCTATGGTTGCTTGTAAACCTGGCTTAGACAGTTCCATGGGCATTGTGTACGTTTTAGTTGCCCTGGTTACATCCTTCCCGCACCCCCCGACGCATGCGCACTCTATGAGCCAGTGCGCATGCGCGAGCCCGGCGCGGTGAACACCACGTCATCGCGCCGGGCCACGCAGCCTCTAGCCATCATGGCGATGGGGGTTCCACATAGCGCGGCCCGACCGGAGCTCTGTCTCTGCTGGATGGATACGTAGTTGGGCTGATTGATGACGTCGGCGCGCGCCACACCTGCGGCGGGCGTTGACGTCACTAATTGGGGCGCCTATATGACGGTGTTTGTTCACCGTCAATAGGCACATGCAATTCCTTGAATGCGGAGCGTTTGTGTGGGAACCTCAGCCACTGGGTATGTACTTTTAAAACCAATCTTTATGATTATTTATTTTTTGCTCTGGGTCTTTCGCCCTTATTCAATTGGGATTATTATCCTTTTCGTCTAGATTCTAAAACGCTGGACAGTGTATCTTTTGAATGGTTCTGGTGTTTAGATTACAAACGCCATAATTGTCCACCTAGTACAACCCTAACCAAGCTGACCCCCCACGCTCCAGCATCCTGGCCTGACTTTGACATAGTTTGTGTGAGTGCGGTCTAAATATTATTATTATTTTTGGGTATTATTGCACAGTAACCCCCCCCCCTCACCCCACCACAACCTCCCTCCTCTCTTCCCCTTCCCCCTCCTGTTCTCCCTCCCCTGTTTCCCCCCCTTCCCCCCTCATTCTTCTCCCCCTCCCCTTCCCCCCCCCCTCCCTACCCCTTTCCCCTCACCTTCCCTTTCTTTTCCAAAATCCCCCCCCTCTCACACCCCCTTCCCCCCCCCCCCTTCCTTCGCCTCCCTCCCTTCCCTCCTCCCCCCCGCCCCCCCCCCCTTCCCTTTCCTTCACGGGCCCCTTGTCTCCTCACTATGCCCCCTCTTCCCTCCCTCCCCTTCCTTCCACCCCCACCCTTTTCTCCCCTCCCTTCTCCTCGTTTTTTCCCCCCCCTCCCTTTCCCCTTTTTCCCCCCTCCCCCTACACACTACCCACCCACTCTTCCTTCCCCTTACAAACCCCCCCCCCCTTCCTTTTCCCTTTCCTTCCTTCACCCCCTTCCCCATGGTCCCCTTTCTTTTCCTTCCTCTCCATTTTTCAATCCTGGGGAACTCTAAACTCTATGCACACTTATCCCACAAATCCATCACTGGTGGTGATGTTAATTTACTAATTAATATACTTACATTTATGCATTCCCCTTCTATTGTCATTGTCCTAGTCCATGTAGTCACGCCCCCATATCTGCCGGGTAAGGCACTATCGGGCTCGATGGATACCTCTCTCCATATGTACTGGTGAGCTGATGCATCCTATTTTTTCATGTTGTAATTTCCCTGTATCAATGCTGTTTATATTCTACATATGTAACAACAATATCTATTTTAGAGCTATCTCCTGAAGAAGCAGCGTACGCTGCGAAACCGGTCGAGACATCTCCTCCCTACGCTCAAACAGACGTCAAGCTTACGGGCCTAGGCCTGCATTCTTTGGTTAAAGTTTGATGGTTATAAAGGAGGGATCATTGTGCTCGTTTGTTTTTATGTAAATGAACGCTTTTTAGTGTCTATTATGTAAATTGTTCTTTTCTATTAAAAATTATATGTTTTTCCAATACCTGTATATCAGTCCCTGTTTATATTATTCACCAGTACCGAGATAGTCCAACCCCTTTTTCCCTATTCCTTGTGGGTTGCCGGCTCACTATACGCAGATTCAGCACCTGCGTTGTTCTGATCCAATTACCCCTTGTCTTTTCAAACTTTCTACAATAGTGACTAGTTGATTGGTTTGAACGCTCAGGCTAACAGCTGGGGCGGACCAATAACATAATACACGTCAAGCAGGAGGTACTTTTTTTTACTTCAAAACAGTAATGAGATTTCATTTTGCTGACATGTGTCCCATTAATTCATGGGAATTGTGAATTTTAATGATAATCCCATGTTAAATAGATGGCAAACAAACATAAACCCCAGAAAGATAGTTTCAGCGTTGCAACCAACTCATTTGGGGGTAATTTACTGCAGAGCAAGGGTCCTTAACACAGCTGCTACAGATATAAATCCTATTCAAGTCAATGAGCATGACATCCGGAACAGCTTGTTATAAGCTATGAAACCTTTGTGTACTGCTCCATGTTTGTATTGTACTGCCTGCAGGAACACTGAGGATGTGTGTCAATATATACAGTAGAAAATGATGTCTGTCCATTAACAGTTTTTCAACCTGCAACAAAACAGTATTTATCCAGCAGTAATTTGACAATTATTGAAATAGGTAGTAGGGTATTATGGTCTTGAGAGGACTTAGGGAAAAGTACATACCTATCAAAGCAACAATGACGAGCAATTTATCTCAGTAGAGTCACTGCAGTGTAAGGAATGATTCATAGCCATCTGCATTATTAGTGGAAAGGCCCACGTGATTTGTGCTATTTGTTAGTTAATCATGGATTCTAGTTTGACTTCTAATAATTATGTTTTGGAACAAGTCAGGTTCCATTCAGGCCTAGGAGAGAACTTATTAGGGATAATTGCCTTATACTGTCCTGTAAAACAGACAGAGGGCAAAATGTTTAAGCAGAACAAATTTTTCTTAAAATCTACTGTGTAAAAAATAAAAATGTTTATTCACATCAGGTGTATGCCATTTTTAAGATAGCACCCTATTCCTTAGGCCTCATGCCCACAGACGTTTTTACAGCCGCTTTTTTGAGCGTTTTCTGCAGCTTAAAAACACCTCTCCATGTTAGCCTATGGCCTCATGCCCACCATGGCGTTTTTGAGCTGTAAATCGCATAGCCGTTTTTAAGCTGAAAAAAAAAACCCAGGACCAGTGCGTTCTGAGGCTCCAGCACCAGAGCTGTAAAAACGTCAGACGCCGACAAAAGGTGTTAAACGTGATTTAACGAGGCTTAACGCTGTGTTAAGTCTTGTCCAGCGTTTCTGTCTCTATTCAAAATCAATGGTTCCCTATGGGAGCCCATTGGTCGCACCAGAAGTCGGATCAAGAGGATCCGACTGCGGTGCGTGTTGTGTGCTGAGAATCTTGAGGGGGGAACCCAGCAAAAATGTTAAAAAAACACTTGCGTGAGGTTCCCCCCCCAGGACGATACCAGACCCATCATGCCCCGGGACTGTGACCTCATAAGAGGCGGGGTCACCGGACATCACCTGGTGACCCCAGCCCTATGCCTATATAAGTCGTTGCGCACCACGCACACGGCATTACAGCGGGAGAGAACGTTGAGTCAACATCGGAGCAAAACAGCGGGCAAAACAGCAGAAGATAGCTTTTGATAGCTTTTTTTTTTAGCAAAACTATACTATATAACTATACCACAAAAGCTTATAGCTCAAAAATGCTCATAAACGCTGAATAGCTGCGTTTTTGCGAGTTCGAGACCTTTTACACCTGGAAAACTCTTCAAACACACTAGTTCTGGGTTTTTTTTTTTCCAACCAGAAAACGCCCCTGCCAGTCACTGCTGATAAAAGCCTATGTGAGTATGGACATATAGGATAACATGCTGGGGAGTTTACTGGTTGTGGAAAAAATCATCTGAAGCCAAAAACAGAAGCTGTAAAAACATCCATTGTGCATGAGGCCTAAAGCTGACATCCAGGTATGGCAATTTCTACATGGTACTTATATAGCACCGCCAATTTACACATTCACATCAGTCCCTGCCCTCAAGGAGTATACATTGTAAGGTACCTAACTCACATTCATACACTAGGGCCAGATTAGACAGGAGCCAATTAACCTACCAGCATGTCTTTGGAGTGTGGGAGGAAACCGGAGTACCCAGAGGAAACCCACACAGGCAGAACATACAAACTTCATGCAGGTAATGTCATGGTTGAGATTCGAACCAACGATCCTAGTGCTGCTAGGTGGAAGTGATAACCACTTAGCCACTGTGTTACTCTTTTAACATAGTAAAGGCCTGTACACACGATCGGACTTTTTGACAACAAACATGCAAATTAGCTGTTTTGGACCAACATTCGACTGTGTGTACGCTCCATCGGACCAACTTTTTCAGTTTTCATCTGACTTTTGTTGGCTGTGTGAACGGACCAACTTTCTGCCAACAAAAGTCAGATGGAGCAAAGTCCGACCGTGTGTACACAAAACCATCGGACTTTTGTACAAAGTACAAACACGCATGCTCAGAACCAATGCAAAAGATCAGACAACAATACAGAAGTTGACCAAAGGTGGCGCTGGAGTATTTGAACGTCCTCTTTTGAAGTGTCGTCAGTACGTTGAAACGTCACTATGTTCAATATAGGTATGTATGTATGTGCCATAACTCATACCTGTGGGATCCACCTTGATGGCCAGCTTAAAATACCCCTGCATTCATCCAATACTGAAATACCAACTTTGTGGGGACAGAACTTTATTGAATTTGTTTACGTAATTCTACAAGTGAAACCTGTCTTTCATTCTAGTAGACCTTCACCATGCTGTACATATGTCATATTGCCCTGCCTCCTTCCCTCTCCCTCTTTCTCAATTAATTATATATATATATATATATATATATATATATTATTCTTTTTTGTTGTATAATAGCTATTTTATTTTAATTTTTTTAACAAATGTGTATAACAGCTATTTAGGTGAGAATGATGTCTGCACCCCCCTGTATGCCACAGGGCTCTGGGTGAGTGAGCCTTGTGGCACATATCCGCCTGCGCAGGTATGGGCTATTATAACCAAAAGTCCTGGCAGTGCCCTGGGGGCACTGGGGGGGGAGGCAAAGCCAGTACAGAGAGAACAGAAGTTCCTCTTTAGAGTGGACGAAAAGCCTAACTATAACTAATCTTAAAAATTTTAATTTTGGTAAGTTTAGTAACCTCTTTATTTTCGATATGAGATTATCATGCAAAAAAAAACGAACAATCATTTGTCTTATATTCTCACCGTGTGTACGAGGCTTAAGATCAATTAATTACATAG
Source organism: Lithobates sylvaticus (assembly GCA_028564925.1). Taxonomy (NCBI): domain Eukaryota; kingdom Metazoa; phylum Chordata; class Amphibia; order Anura; family Ranidae; genus Lithobates; species Lithobates sylvaticus. The sequence goes on along the minus strand of CM053027.1, from coordinate 498,242,895 downwards.
TAGGAATTACTGGAGATAGGAAGAAAGAGGAAAAGAAAAAACAAATAATGTGTTTATCAGGATAAGTGTAAGTAACACTGTGAATGACATGCCAATAATGACATTGAGTAGTGGACCACATTTTTAGCATTTTTTGAATACCTTTAAAGAAAAGAAAAAAGCATGTTCCAAATTCTAGAAGGGAACACCATGATAATGAGTTCTTCAAGATGTTACTTAAAACCAGATTTTAAAAGTCCACCAGCATTTTTGTGTTCAAAGAACTCAGTAAACAGCATGTTATTTGGTGAAGTTTAGACAAATGTTTAGCTTTCAGGACAGAGATTCTTGGTCATACAAAGTATAACAATAACCTTAAAGCGGTTATGCACTCTGTATAATTTTTTTTTTTTTTTGGGACGGAATATAAAGGATGCTTACCTTTATTGGGGGACTCACCTGTTCCATCTTCCATCTTCTCGCGAGATTTCGGAAGATGCCCGCACTGACTCCTGGGATCAATGACACCAGATCCCAGGAGACAGTGCGGCGTGACGACGATCGACGCAGAGACCCCGCCCGCCGCCGAAGAGAGAAAAGACCGGAAGTCATCAATTACAAGGTAAGTAAAAAAAAAAAAAAAAATAAAACATTTCATTTAGTACTCTTTGCCTGATTTGGAAGGCAAAGAGATTTACTAAATGAAATGGGTGCAGAACCGCTTTAACCTCCTTGGCGGTAATCCCGAGTCTGGCTCGGGTTGAGTTTTTTCTGCCAGGAGCGGTAACCCCGAGCCAGACTTGGGCTGCGTTGCAGGGTACAGGGGGGGAAGTTACTTACCTTTTCCCCTGGATCCTGCGATGTCTCCCCGCTGTGTGTGCGAGCCGTCTGCTCGCTCGATTCACACAGTGCCCGAGTGCCGCTGATCTCCGTTCCCTGCGACGTTCCGAAGCACGGGAGCGGAGATCGGCGCCAAATTCAAACAAGTTTAAAAACACAACACACATACAGTACTGTAATCTTACAGATTACAGTACTGTATACAAAAAATACCCATCCCCTTTGTCCCTAGTGGTCTGCCCAATGCCCTGCATGTCATTTTATATAATAAAAAGATTTTTTTTCTGAAAAGTGGTTTTAGACAGCTAGAAAACACCGATCAAAAATTAGAATCACAATTTATCATCAAACAATAAATTTTATGACAGCGACTATTCTGCAACTGAGCAAATTTCAGTGTTTTTGATTTGATTACATTATTGAATCATTATAATTTATGATTTTGTGTTTCAAACTTTATCATACCCGGGATGTCTACTAGACTCTGGTTCGGACAGATTTAAGTGAGTTATTCATAAGAATTACATGCCTACAATATAAAAACGCCAAATTTCCATGCAAAATAATTGTACCGCTTTCAGCACTAAATTCCGGACAGAATCATACCACCAGGGAGGTTAAAGAAAGGATCTCAAGGATCTCAAGAATTTAAGTAATTAAACCTGAGTTTCATTCACTTAAAAATACTTGTTTTGCTTGCAAATTTAAAGCTGAACTCTAAGCAGATATTTAAAAAAATATATAATCCACAAAAATAAATACACGAAACTAGCTTTATATTAGCTTCCTACATTGCACAGTGCTGTTAGTTTAGCAATGGCAGGTTGCTGCAGCATCATTTTAAGCCTAGACCCTTTGCTTTCATTGCCCATTATTATCTTCTATCACCACCAGTCCTACTGAGGGGGAGTTGTGACCCCCACAAAAAGCATTGGTTTTACCTTCTGGTCTTTCATTGAGGCTAATAAATCTATACAGTATTGAACTTGTTATAAACTTGTGATGCTCTAATTTTTCACATTTTCTTTTGACTACTCCAGGGTCCCATTAGTATACAAAAAGAAAAGGAGGGCGCACCGATTTCTGCACCTGCACACAAATGCTGTCCATCCACCAGAAGCTGTTGGCATTTGTGCACATATACGGGAGTCTGCAGTATGTGCTGCGAAATGCCTAAAAGAGAACGGCAAGGTATCTGTGCATTTTTTTCAAAAAATGGCGGTGTAGGAATATGGGCGTGGCCAGGTCGATGTGTGGAATGTACAGAGTAAGCTCTTCTTCCATCTCCCTGTTCTAAAAATCCATTTAATATATGGTCCCCAGATAGGGGATGTATCAGATATTAAACCAGTAGCGGCCCGTCCATAAAAGGCACACGGGCGCCGCCCCCCTATCCATGCGTCCGGCCCCCTGATCTACAGTATATCACAAAAGTAAAATTTTTGTAAATATTTAATTATATCTTTTTTGTGTGACAACACTGAAGAAATTACACTTTGCTACAATGTAAAGTAGTGAGTGTACAGCTTGTATAACAGTGTAAATTTGCTGTCCCCTCAAATGAACTCAACACACAGCCATTAGTGTCTAAACTGCTGGCAACAAAAGTGAGTACACCTCTAAGTTAAAATGTCCAAATTGTGCCCAAAGTGTCAATATTTTGAGGGTGACCATTATTTTCCAGCACTGCCTTAACCTTCTTAGGCATGGAGTTCACCAGAGCTTCACAAGTTGCCACATGAGTCCTCTTCCACTCCTCCATGAGGACAGGAGGCCCTCAAAATATTGTTTAGAAGTTTCCTTGTCTGTCACGGTGGCGAACTGAGCCAGCACCTGTGGGGTTACCTGCTCGGCTCACCTGGAGTGGTAATTTCTCCTCTGCCTTCCTGCCTTCTGCATTGATGTGTTCACCTCTAAATGTTGTACCATTTTCTATGCTGTACGAATATTTTACAATGCTGAGTGTGCTATTTTTCAGTACGCTTACAGTATATGTGCATGGCGATCACTGTTGCAACTGTTCAGGCAACAGTGTATGCTCATATACCTTCAGCTGCATTGAGTAGCCTGGTTATCCTCGACCCATTTGTAGGTCTGGAGGTACCCGCCTGTGCCTATTGTACATTTACCAATCTGTCAATGCATTCCACCTTCCTTGAACTCCAGTGAAAGTGTAACTCGAACCAAACTATTTTTTCTTTTATTTTGGTTAAAATAGGTAAGGGTTAAACCTCTCTTTTTATGGTGTTTCACCTTAAAGCGGAGTTCCACCCAAAAATGAAATTTCTGCTTTAAGTGCAGGTGACCCCCTGACATGCCACATTTGGCATGTCATTTTTTTTGGGGGGGGGGGGGGCAGATACCCTCTTTTCGAGGCATCCAGCTCCCACTTTCTCCTGGGGCTCTGCGGCACCAGAAGGAAGATCCCCTCTCCCCCCTCCCTCCCTGCAATTTTCTGGGGCACGTCACAGGTCCTAGAAGATTGCCCGGCCACTTACAGTGTGCAGTGCGGCTTGCGAATGCGCAGTGCATGCCTGGCTGTAAAGCCACAGCCGGACGCCCACAGTATGAATTCCAGCACCTCGGAGAGGAGGGGGAGAGGAGCAGGGCTTCGTAAGCTCGCATCGCTGGACTGTGGGACAGGTGAGTGTCCGATTATTCAAAGTCAGCAGCTACACTTTTTGTAGCTGCTGACTTTTAATTTTTTTTTTTTCAGCGGAACTCCGCTTTAACAGTAAAAACTGGTAAAGATCCTAAATCTTTGTTTTTAAGGTGTGCTATTATAATTTGAAGGATCATTTATCATTCCCTTTTAGATTGTAAGCCCTAACTAGCAGGGCCCTCTGATTCCTCCTGTATTGAATTGTATTGTAACTGTACTGTCTTCCCTGATGTTGTAAAGCGCTGTATAAACTGTTGGTGCTATATAAATCATGTATAATAATAATAATATTCCTGGACAGAGTATAAGTCTTTTTTTTTTTTTAAGATTTTTGAACTGAAGATAAACTTTGAAGAGATACTTTGCTTTTTTTTCACGTTATTGTTTACAAGTTTGGACTATATATTTTGCATCACTATATATATATATATATATATATATATATATATATATATATATATATATATATATATATATATATATATATATATATATTCTACCACTTTTTCACTAGGGTGATTTATATTTATATTTGGATTTTTGATTTTAATAGTTTTATTATATGAAACTATTTGTATATCAGGTAATTGTACTTTGAAATTTGTATGAGTTTTTTCACATAAGCGCTACTAATTTTTTCCTAGATATATTTATATATTTTTAGATCAAATTGCAGACTTTACAGAGTATCAGTCTTGTTTTTCTTTGTTAACTAAAAAGTATTGTGTGCTGTATATACCATAAACATTGTTATATCAATTCATTCGTTTATATTTAGTTAACGTTTTTAAGGAAATTATGTATGTCAAATTATACAAGCTCAATTTAAATTCATGATCAGAAAGCATCCCATCTCTAACTCCTCTTCGGACACATTAATACAAAAAATGTATTCTACCACCAGGAGGCAGACTGGGTATACTCTCAAAGAAATACAGCAAAAAAAAAGAGAACACGCCTTCTCCACAATTTAAAAAAAAATAATCCAGATAAGAGAGCTAGCATAATACATTTAAAAATACATTTTAAGTAATAAAGCTGAATCCTGTATTCTGAACTGCTGGAATCCAGTGGATTCTTAGGCTTAGTATGGTATAGAAAGGAAATAGAGAATGGGTCTAATTTACTAAAGCAAATAAGCAAGAACAGGGATAAATCGTTATTGTACACATGACATGCGTGCACTGATATGCACATACTTAGTGAACACAATCAGTGAACTTATTTAGATGACCATGCACTCATGTTCAGTGCATAGGCTGCTTAATAAGTGCCTTCTATTCCTATAGGGTTCACTATGGAAAATCCATGTTAACAAAGCCCTGAATGCACCAACATACATCATCTACTGCGTGCACTTCAACATGCAGGTGCACAAACATACACAATACAATGCCACTCCAAGAATGGTCTACATAGAGACATTTTATTAGTCTCATATATTATTTATCACTGAAATCTCTATTCCAAGCACCAACATACAGAATCTTATACACCATCTACTGCCTGAACATGCAGGCGCACAAACATACACAATACAATACCACTCTATGAATGCATACCTCCCAACTTTTTGAGATGGGAATGAGGGACACCTATCAGCAAAAGTATGTAGGCATAGGACACGCCCCCTTAAAGAAGACTTGTACAAAGAACAAGATTGGTTAAACCAACAAGTGCTTTTTTTTTACCACTACTATTCCTTTTAGAATTTACAAATGCAGCAATTTAGAAATCAGATGAAAGGTTTAGCACTGGGAAACACTTTTTGATAGATAAAAAGTGCATTTTATATACATCTATATAGATCAGACCAAAATGAATGGACAAATGAGGAAGAAAGAGGGACAGAGGGACATTGCTCGAAATCAGGGACAGTCCCTCGAAATCGGGGACAGTTGGGAGCTATATGAATGGTCAACAGAGACATTTTACAAAATAGGGTTTATTACAGTCTACTTTATTAGCAGCTGCCTCTTCTAGTACATATACATTGTAAATGAACAGAGTATACGATCTGATTGTTACATGCAGAAAAAGAGGGAATGTATGGTAACTGCAAATCCGGAACAGTTGAATTGTCAATAAGACGTGCGTGTGAAAGCAAGAAAAAGAGAAAAACATTAATGAAATCAGGCAACATCTGCCCTTTAAGTACTTTTTCCAAAATTTGAAAAAAAATTGCTGAAGCACATGTTTTATATTATATAGAAACTGACACCTATTTTTAAAACGTTTTATCTAAGGTATATTAGTATGCATCTTTCCAACAAAGTGCAGAAAGTGAGTGGTTTCATGGTTATACAAATTTTAAGAATGTTCCTCATAGGGAGAGGCAGATGTAGAATGTGATAACGAGATAGGAAAAAGCGGCAGAGGCCTGCTGGTGAGAAAAAAAGAAGTGATGTGCAGATTAGAAAGGAATATGATGAGAGTTACCCTGGAGTGAGGACAGAGCAGAACTACAAAGACATGCTAGGGAAGGAAATAGAAGGAGATGGTGTGTTTCTAATTATTTGCAGAGAACAGAGAAGGGAGATGGCCTTCAGATCACCATGCTGAACCCTTTTTGCTTCTTTAAAGTGTATTAAAGAAGCAAAAAGTTCTGCAGCCACATTGGCATAATACCTACTTTATATTCCCCCTTACATAGCATTAATTAAAAAATTACAAATTTGCTGCTTACTTTTTTAAATTCTATTTTCTGAAAACTCTGTGCCTAAAAAAATACTGCTGAAACTGATTGTATAGGTTCTTTAAAAAAAATATCCATACCTGCTCTGTGCAATGGTTTTGCACACAGCAGCCCAGATCCTCCTCTTCTGGGGTCCCCCACCACTGTTCTGGTCTCCTTCTCTTCTCCATGTGACACCATAGAAAGTCAATTCCTATGGTAGCACATATGCAGGCTCTATCCCAAGCTAGGCTGTATGTGTCTACTGACATACACAGTGTGGCTCGTCCCTGTCCCTGCTCTCTCCTCACTGGATCTGATTGACAGCAGCAGGAGACATTGGCTTCTGCTGTTCTCACTGAATCTAGTGAGGAGAAAGAGAGAGAGCAGCGCTGCTGCTTTCGGGCACAGCGCTGGATCAAGATCGGGCTCAGTTAAGTATTTAGGGGGTGGGGGCCTGGGGGAAGGCTGCACATAAAAGGTGTTTTACTTAATAAATTAAGGTAAAAAAGGCTTTAGCTTTTACAACCACTTGAATTTCCTTTTTCTGTAATGTTTATCAGGGGGTAGGGAGTTATTCTTTACCATAATGAACTCTGTCTGTAGTGTGCTGGCAAGACTCGTTATCAAGCGTAAACTATCTTTGAGCAAATCTTTCTTAATAAAGTGTTAAAGATCAAGAAGTTGGTCTTCTGTGTTATATGTTGATAAGGGGGAGTTCAGTGTGTACCCAATATGTGTGAGGTCAGATTCACTGTGAATATTTTCAGAGTAGAGTCTGCCCAGAGACCTGCTCCAAACATCCAAAAGGTTGAACATATTTAGGTGTGCTGTGTGAATGGGAAGACATAACAAACATATAGTGGGCATTTTCTCAAATTTGACTGCAAATGTGGAAATACACTTTAAGACATAAGGATTACCATGGACTGGCCAATGTCTACCTGAAGTCAAATGGCAGATAGGCAAGAGCCCACCAACTGGACCCATCAATGTTGCTCCTACAGCACACTCAACATGCAGTTAACACCATCCTTTCCTCTTCTCACTAAGAACAAGGAAGGATTGCATGATAACACAAGTTGGAAAATAACTTATTTTAACAAATGGAAGTGCTTGCTATCACCTCCTTTTCTAGTAGACTAAAATGGCCCAAAACACTCCCAAACGGTGAGGGCTGGGCTACTTCCAACCACCCTAAAGTATATGTAAACCCAATCTTTAAAATCTCATATAATTATAAACATGCTAAACCATTTTCAATGTTTTCAAATCTGCAGTTCTCTAAAATATTACTGGATGCCCCTGCCATGAAGGTCCTTTTTAGGGCATTTCCTGTCATAGGGTTAAAACACTGCTCCTGCATTATTACCATTATTACCCTATCACAAATACATCTGATGTAGACTACAAATGGTCATTACAACACACAATATATAGACATGGTCCAGTGTTATCACCCTCAGGAAACTTCCCTGAGAAATTCCATAAATCCATCAACAGAGTGCATATGTACATGTAGAGAGAAAGTGTGTGCAAAGAGGCAGAAATGTTATTGGTGGTTTAAGATCTCCAGCAGGATATGTTGGATTACAATGGGGATTCGTCCCCTTTCAGGGGGAGGGGGGAGCAGATACCTGTCAAAAACAGGTACTTGCTCCCACTTCTGTGTAAGGGCGCCGCGGTGACCTACGTCATTTACGGTCCCTTCCCCCCCACTGCCTTCTGGGAGACACAAACAGGTCAGAGAAGACAGTGGGGCCATTCAGAAAGTGCAGCGCGACTCACACATGCGCAGTAGGAAACAGGCTGTGAAGTCGTAAGGCTTCACTTCCTGTTTCCCTTAGTAAGGATGCCAGCACTTGCACCCAAAGCCGATGGACGGATCGGCTTCAGGTGCCGACATCGCTGGCTCCCTGGACAGGTAAGTGTCCTTATATTAAAATTCAGCAGTTACAGTATATTTGTATATTTGTATATGTATATTGTATTTGTATATTTGTTTATTCGGCTGACTTTATTTATTTTTTTTAATACATGCTGGAACTCTTCTTAAAATGGTTAGTTTGGCAGGAATTGTCTGACTTTCAGCCCGTGTATACAGCTGTCTGTCTTACAGAGGCTTCTGTTGAACAGACAGCAGCTTCTGTTGAATGGGCATGCTGGAAAACCAGCATCCGATCAGCATCCGATCCCCCCCGCTAGAACACATCCAATGTGGCACATCTACAATTCTCTATATTTAATACTATAACAAAAAAGCATGAAAGAACAAGCTTGGGAAAATTCAAAATCCTATAAAATTGCTTTCAGATAAATAGTGAAATAATGACTCAAAATATATGGTCACTAAAAATATACCAGATGTCTACATTAAGGTATCAGAGGGTTAAGATATCAGAGGGATAAGCTAATTTACAGCCTTATAATTCAAGTCCCAATACTAACAAATTTCATGGTAGGCCTCCATTCTCATGGGTCAAGGGGTAAGATTTATTTTTGAATTGCGCATATTTGTAAAAGATTACAACACAGCTTGACCACCACAAATCCAATACAAACAGAATAAAATTATCTTATTTATTAAAATGTAGATAATTTTGACAGCGAATAAAGTACAAAATGCATGAAACCAAAATCAATGTCTGTATATTGATGCATAAGAATTGTCATGGCAATAACTGTGTAATTTATTAGTATTGCTTTAAATCCAGGGTATATTCAAGGTCAGACATTATTTTGGTGGCTTTAAAATACCCAGTGAACTATAATTTCATCTAATTACATGTTAAGAGCCAAAAGTGAAACATCCTTTAAACAGGAACAAGCGCAATCCTTTATTTTCCCTTTTGTAGTACAGAATAACACTGGTTGTGTTGTCACACCCTTGCTGCACCCACATACCTTACAAAGTGTACAAGGGTGAATTCACAGCTTTATTAAAGTATGTCTAATTTCAAAAAATGATGCATGCTAAAATAGTAATAATAATAGTAACCTCTTTTGTTGATTTATTGGAAGAGATAAGAATCTTAACTCAAAAATTGTGTTAATATTGACTTTTATTGACTTAATATTGCCAGTTATCTATTCGTGTGAAAAGTATCTTTACAAGATTGGGTGAACGAGAATCTGCTTTTCACAAGGATATTTGAAATTAATATTTACACATTTATTTGAGTGAAAATTCTCAAATCTTTTAGTAAATCAGCCTGACCATAATGCAAGTTACTTGCAGCCCCGTGAGTGTTACGTATTAAAAAAAAAAAAAAAATGAACGAAAAAGATAGTACGTTTCAGGCACTTAACAGATCATGAATCGCTTTTTAAATATGTATATTCTTATTTAATTTCATTAAAATCATGCACATCACAATACCATTCAGACAAAAACTGATGGGAAGATGTGCAATAGTCCACTTTCTAAGGAGATGACTTGACTTCTCCTAAGGGAGTGGCCCATTGGTCTAAGGATAGCCATACATGAAACAGTTTCTTGAATGAATTTCCCCATCCATCTGGTAAGTCAACTTCTCGGAAACAGGAACGGCCAAAGATGGAATGAAATTCAGCCAGTCCCTGCTGAATCAGCTGAATTTCAATCCATCTATGACCGGCTTAAGAAACGCATAAAGGATTGTATATCTTCCCAGCAGTTACGTTATATTGACATAGCCTGACTGATAAAATCAAATGGGTGACAGGTATATTGGATGGGTAGATATGGAGGCAGCATAACTGGCACTGTATTATATGAATAACATGTGTATGTTTTATACAAGAAAAAGTGGGGTCTTTTATGATTAGCATAAGTTTGCACATGATTTTAACGAGGTTAATTTAAAAATGATATATTTTAAATGTGATTCATGACTTGTTGACCCTCTCTCTCTCTCTTTCTCTCTCTCTCTCTCTCTCTTTCTCTCTCTCTCATATATATATATATATATATTGGGAAATTGGTACCTAATTATGTTCTTTAAGATACATCCATACAAAATGGATCTTTATTGTTCATTATGTTGTTATTATTTACAACTCTCATTATCTAATTTTGCTAGAAAATGGCTGTTATTGACAAATAACGCTTGTTATAGCTTAGTAAATTGAGCCTGTTGAGAAGATTAATTCTGTTAATAAAAATCCACTAAAAGCAAAGCGATCCCACACAGCTGATAAAAACAACAAAAAAGGGTGAAGAACCTAGGCTAGGATTCCTATTAGTAAAGCATAAAAAGGGAGGTGCATAGAAGATGAAAGATAAAATAATATTTATCACAGCCTAATTTAAGCTGAGAATATAATGAAGAAAACATTGTGTAAAAATACTCAAAAGTAAACTTGTTCTAGGCAAACTATGCTGTACCTCACAAATACTCGTATGCCAATATTGACTTTCTGCAGGTCGGTATGTCATAGGGTTAGGCATAACATGCTGCTGGCCAAATGTCACTCCATAACCCTGAGGGTTCCAAGATTATGTAAAGGTATCTCTGGCCCCTTATGGTACCTTGTATCCCAGGAGAAGGAGGATTTGGTTTACTTTAAAGCGGATCTTCACCCTCCAAATCATCATCCCTCCTCTCCACCCCCTCCTCTTTTTTTTATTTCCTTTATTTTGTAATGAAATTGTCCATCCCTGTGCCCCCATGCCCATCATTAGCCGAGGCGAGCAATGTGCACTGTTCTCCTTTTGCCTTCTGAGATATGAACATCACATATACCTGTAGGCAAAGCCTTTCATTCAGTAAAAAAGGAGGGGGCGTAGCATTCGGCAACCTCTCAATGACGTCACAGCAAAACACAGCGGCGATTGACCCAGCACTGGCAGAAGAGAGGAGGATCTTCGTGGATAGTGATAGATCCGCTGGACATGATCGGATCCGCTGGTTGGTTGCGTATCTAAAATGTGCTGATCTCACCACCATGAAGGTAGGGGTTCATTTTAAAATATGTGGGGATGGGGAGGGTGAAAAACTACTTTAAGAGAAAGTTACATCTATGGATATAGGTAGCTAAAGTTATAAGCAAATCTTGACTTTTCCCGTTAAAGTCAAGCTTGGCCCCACCCTTCACCAACCAATAGGAAACCTCAACATCAATCTCAAGGCTAAACAGACACTGAAATTTGTGCCTATTAAGTAATATAATGAAAATTATAAATATTTATAATGCTTTGGTTTACCTTCTTCTGATTCTGAGCAGTGGCGAAAATTTTCTGCAAACCAAGATCGAAAATCTGAGAGACGGCGGGTCCTGCCAATTCCCGGGCATGTGTTTTCAGGAGGGGTCAGCTGGCTGGCGGCTGTGTCTGACAGCTCCAAACTGTGTTCTTCCTCCACATCTGTGTTTTCTGGCTCCTCCACAATCTCCTCATTACTGCTGTGTTCAGGTGCCACAGAATCCTCTGAGCAGGGTTCTGAAATCTAAGTAGAGTGGATAAAATGTAAATATAAAATGTTACAATTGAGTAGCTGTAGTGATGCATCACGTTTGAATACAGCATTGTAGCAAATGTGTGCCTGTTTTGGGCATTGGGTTGTATTGTGACATTGTAACCAGTGAGGGGGGAAATAAGACAAGCAATCACAGAGTACTAAAAAGTGTGCAGGCACAGTGGGGTTAATTTACTAAAGGCAAATAGACTGTGCACTTTGCAAGAGCAACTGCTCCAGAGCTTAGTAAATGAACAGAAGCTCTGCTGACTTTCATAACCCAGTCATGTGCAAGCAAAAATTCAGTTTATTTTTTTATTTTTCTTACATGTGATTGACTCATTGCAAAGTGAAGCTTCACCTCATTTACTAAGCTCTGGAGCAACTACACTTTGCAAAGTGCACAGTCTATTTGCCTTTAGTAAATTAACCCCATTGCAACCAGAAGAAAATGTACAATTTATCCAGAGGGCAACAACAGCATGGAGAGTTGTGTACAGGAGTTCTTCTTCAAGGAAAAGTTTACTATTATAAATCCCTCCATGCAGCATAATATAGCATGTACAGATGCTACAAAAGTCATATTTGGATTGAATTCATTAAAATGACCTTCAATCTGCATTACTGTAATTTTCTGTAAAATGCAATATGGCAACCTGTAGGTTCTGTACAAAGATGGTGTACAGAACAATCCCCAGAAATGTAATTTGCTGTTTGTGTGATTGCCTCACCGATTTTCGCAGAAGTCTGCACAAAGATAAAAGTCAGATTTTGGGCATCCTCGCATCCACTGCAACAAACATTTCAGTTTTGGCTAGATACTACCAAAGGGAAATCACATCTAAAGGGATGCAGACCCTACATTTTCCTTATTAGAACCCAGTAAGTGCAGCAGCTGATTGATAATTTTGAAATCGCTCCCATTGATATTTATTTTGCTCATGAACACAGACAAACTAACAGTTATTTCTTCAGAATTACAAAAGGTAGGTATCTGCAACAAAGTTGTTTGCAAATCCTTGCAGAGTACATCGATCACCCAGAGGAGAATGTTTTTGTTTCAACAAAAGTGGAGTAAAGGCCATAAATGATATAGTCTTCTTGTTAGAGTTAGCTTCAACTATGTAGTGCAAGGGCCCGCCTGACCGCATACAAATTAAAAGAGTTTAGGTTTGACCTCATACCGTATTATATGGTTTTGGTAAATCTAAAAGAAAAATTGTAAAATGTATGGTCAGTCTTAAGCCTCATACACACGATCGGATTTTCCGCAGACAAAACCTTGGACTTTTGTCCGAAGGCGTGTGCCTGGATTTTGTCTTGCATACAAACGACAAGGAATTGTCGGCCAACAAGCATGAACGTAGTGACATATTATGTGTTTTTTCAGCTCTTTAGCGCCACCCTTTGGGCTCCTCCTGCTAATTTTGCATTAGTAGAAGTTTGGTGAGTGCTGATTCACACTTTTCATTCCATGCTTTTCATTTAGCGTTTTTCAGTTCGCACTTTTCATTTTGCACTTTTCATTTAGCGCTTTTCATTTTTGCGCTTTTCATTACGTGCTATTCAGTTCATTTCTGAACGACCGTTCATCAACCAGACATGTTGCGGAATCGGAGGAGATAACATGTTATTTATTATTGGCCTTGGAGTTATTGCTTTGACCCAGGTCCAGTCCAGGAACAGGAGGAGGAGTTCTTGGACCAAAATTGGTTGCTTTATTAATCGTGACCAATTATGTCATATGTCTTTGCTGTGGGAGCTCCACGAGAATAATCCAGATGATTTTCGGAATTATCTCCTGATAACGGACCCCTGCTTTCACCAACTGTTGACGCCCTATATTAAGAAGCAGGACACATTTTATTTTTTGGTTGAATAATGATTTGATTTGTTATATTTTTTATATTTTTGTATGCATAGAATTAACTTTTTGGTTAAGTTCTATTGGCAGATAGCATGTCTAATTTTAGTTGTTTTCTTTTTTTAATGCACAATAAAAAAAATTGTGGCGAATAATAATTGGCTATGTGTTTTACTTCAAATGACAGTTTGGGAGTAGGCAGTTACATTTAAAAAATACAATGTAAAATTGACAAGGGACACCAACATAGTTATATCTTTGATCTTAAAAACTATGGGATAATGGTGTTGTGGTAATCCCCCCCCCCCCCCCCCCCCCACCCCCCCCAACCCCCCCCCCCCCCCCCAAATAAAAAAAATCTTAATAATATTATTCTTGATATCAATACAAAAAAAAGTCTTTGAAAATTTGTTTGCAATATTAATTTTAAAGCCTGCCATCCAACATTTGTCCGCGGAAAATTCGACAACAATTGTCCAATGGAGCGTACAAATGGTCGGATTTTCTGCCAACAGCCTGTCATCACACAATTCCTGTCGGAAAATCCGATCGCGTGTACGAGGCTTAACTCTTTAATCCATTCAGAAGGTCTTTGTGGCTCCCCCTCCTTTTCTGCTTATCACTGCAGTCAGGTTTGCGAGTCAATTCCCACAGACTCCCACAGAATCTCTCAGGGCTGGATTTACATCTCTCTGTGTGCATTTTCATGCATTTTTATGAGCATTATTAACAATCAGGGCCAGATTAAGAACATCATGGGCCTGGTGCTGAGGATTTTGGTGGGGCCTTTTATAAACAATAAAAATAACTAAATAAAAATGCAAACAATTTTTTGTTATAACAAATTAAATTAATAGGGAGAATGAGTGAGAGAGAGAGAGAGAGAAAGGGGGGATGAAAGAAAGCGGATGCACATGAGCATGCGTGGGAATGACATCAACGCAGCCCGGCCAAGGCAAGTGACCGAAGGCACAGAACCCGGAAGGAAGACCGGGTGAAGACGGAATTGCCCGGGCCCCGCCGGATTGATCACAGCACAGCACTGGAGGGCTCAGTCTGACAATGTAAGTGTACCCTAACGTGCTAATATGCTGTGCATACTTGTACATTATGGCATAACCTACCTCAGGGCCTCTAAAAAGTAGTAATGTTAGGTTTATTACCGCTTTAATATCACAGGAGCCTCTCATGGGACCCCCTACTGACCCTGTGGCCCTTGGGCAGTGCCTAAGTGCATAGTTGCCAACATTTCAAAAATATTTTCAGGGACACTTTTTTTACAAGTGCTATATTTACAGTAGATGACATACCCAATGTGCCTCTATACATCACAATAGTAATTGCAAAATTAAATAAGTACTAATAATGGGCAGAACAAATATGAGGAATGAGAAGATTTCCTTTAGTTGAACTAACCAAAGTGTGAGGAGTGTGGAGGGTATGACAGTGGGCACTATGTACAGGAGAGAAGTGTGGAGAGTAGGACAGTAAGCAGTAATTACAGGAGAGGAGTGTGGAGGGTGTGACGGTGGGCACTATGTATAGGAGAGGAGTATGGAGGGTATGACAGTGAAAAGTATGTACAGGAGAGGAGTGTGGAGGGTATGACAATGGGCACTATGTATAGGAGAGAAGTGTGGAGGGTATGACAGTAGGCACTATGTACAGCAGAGGAGTGTGAAGGGTATGACAGCGGGCAGTATGCACAGCAGAGGAGTGTGGAGGGTATGCCAGTGGGCAGTATGTACAGGAGAGGAGTGTGGAGGGTATGACAGTGAGTCGTATGTACAGGAGAGGAGTGTGGAGGGTTTGACAATAGGCACTATGTACAGGAGAGGAGTATGGAGGGTATGACAGTGAGTAGTATGTACAGGAGAGGAGTGTGGAGGGTATGACAGTGGGCACTATGTATAGGAGAGAAGTGTTGGGGGTATGACAGTGAGCACTATGTAAAGGAGAGGAGTGTGGAGGGTATGACAGTGAGCAGTATGTACAGGAGAGGAGTGTGGAGGGTATGACAGTGGGCACTATGTATAGGAGAGGAGTGTGGAGGGTATGACAGTGAGCAGTATGTACAGGAGAGGAGTGTGGAGGGTACGACAGTGGGCACTATGTACAGGAGAGAAGTGTGTAGGATATGACAGCGGGCGCTATGTATAGGAGAGAAGTGTGGATAGTATGACAGTGAGCAGTATGAACAGGAGAGAAGTGTGGAGAGGATGACAGTGGGCACTATGTATAGGAGAGGAGGATGAAGTAATCTGGGAAGGAAAAATGTAAAGGTTTGTGGAAGGATGTTTAGGGACTGCGTAGTGGTTAAGCGGGCCATACATGGATTGCAATTACACCAATTAAGCAGAGACCAGCCATAGTCGATCTATGTATGGGCTAGCTGGTTTTACACAAGTCAACCTATTAACCGACTTGAGTACAACCAGCCTGTCAGGTTTTTCCTAAAACAATCAGTGCTGCCACTATAGTTGGCAACGCTAATCATTGTATTCACTGGCAGAACACCATAACACTGCAGGAGTGATTCCCCCATCCACAGGTCAGCAGGTGAGATGGTGTGTGGGGACAGGCTGGGGAGAGACACTAGTCAGTGTTAGTATCAGAGCCAGATACACACAGGTTACATATCGTTAGAGCGAGAGCAATAATTCTAGCACTAGACCTCCTCTGTAACTCTAAACATGTAACCTGCAAAAAAAATTGAAAGCATCGCTTGGTACACAAAAAAAAATTGTGCTAACTTTAGTGGGGTTTTTTTTTAGGAATGAAACAGTTTCTTTAAAAAACAAAAAAACGTTTGAAAAATTGCTGCGCAAATATCGTGTAACATAAAAAGTTGCAAAGACCACCATTTTATTCCATAGGGTATCTGCTAAAACAATATATATAATGCTTGAGGGTTCTGAGTAATTTTCTAGCAAAAAAAATTATGATTTTTACATGTAGGAGAGAAGTGTCAGAGTTGGCCTGGGTAGCAAGGGGTTAATTATCATAAGTAATATACAAATAATTATTATAAGCACTGTGAGTTCATCCTCTCAGTCTGCTGCAGAGTGTTCCAGCTTGTATTTATAGTGGCCGCTCTGTATGTAGCTTCTGACAGGCTGCGCAAGGAGCCCTGTATCTCCGGAACCCTAGATGAAAGCAGCCCCATCTTTTAACCAGTGCCGGAGTAGGTCTTTAGCTACATACCCCCCAAATGTTGAGTCGCTGTGACTCCTGATCGCTGAGCTACAACCCTCAAAGTCGATCTTTTTTTTTGTTTTTGGGCAAATGGGCCTATCTTGAGAAAGGGGCCTGGAGCTGCAGCTCCAATAGCCCCTATGTTAATCTGGCCCTGTTTGTGTTTTCATGCACTGCCATTGTCATTAATAGGCCCTATAAAGCATTGTATAGGATGCCAGTGTTGGGTCCTGAACAGCAGGTATGTTTTCCCACTGTTTGGGTTGAGGTTGGTTTAAGGGGGATGATTTGAAGGTACGGTAATTCTAATTACTCAGTGGTTCTCAACCATTCAGGGTGAGGGATTGTGTGTTAGTCGGCCTGTAGGCGAGGAGTGGTTTTCACTACTCTCTAGATTGCTAAATCCTTATTAGGGACCTGGAATTTGGGAGGTTTGAAGAGTTTTGAGTAGGAAAGACATCCAAATCCTGATTACAGGGGCTGGAAGTTTGCCTCATAGTCCAGAAAATAAGAGGAAACAGTCTGCGGCTGGCTGTTAGAGAGTTAATAGGACATTTGTGTGAGTAGGGTGGACTGAGCTTACGTGAAAAACCTCCTCCTTGGGAGCCCTGAAGCCAACCAGAAAACCCCAAAGTGACACTGCTATGGTGGTGGTGTGCCTTTTACTTGTTTTGCAATTTTGAACCTGAGTATGGACTATTCTGTGTTTTCTGCTTCCTGAAGACAAGTGGTTCTTCTGTTTGCCTATTTTCTTGGAATAAACAAGAGTCTGTTTGCTTTTACCAATGTGCTTGGCTGATGATCACGAGCTCCACAGATGACAGCGTATAAATATTGTAAATTTAAGGCCTCATACACATGTACGATTTTACATTGGCGTTTTTGTGCCCCCACCCCAAAGCACCTAGTCCCCATGTTAATGAGGACAAGGGCCTCTTCCTGACAACCCTTGGCCGGTGGTTGTCGGGGTGTGCGGGCGGGGGCTTATCGGAATCTGGAAGCCCACTTTAACAAGGGGCCCCCAGATTCCGGCCCCCCACCTTTCCAGATTGCGATAAGCCCCCGCCCGCAGACCCTGACAACCACCGGGTAAGGGTTGTTGGGAAGAGGCCCTTGTACTCATCAACATGGGGATAAGGTGCACCCAACCCCCCCCATGTTGAGGGCATATGGCCTGGTATGGTCCAGGAGGGGGGTGCTCGTCCCCCCCTTTCCTGACCTGCTCAGATAAGGGTCTGGTATGGATCTTAAGGGGGACCCCCACGCCATTTTATTGGGCGTGGGGGTCCCCCCTAAGATCCATACCAAATCGAATGGTCTGGTATCGTCTTGAGGGAGAACCTCACGCAAAAAAATCTTTTACATTTTGACAGGGTTCCCTTTCAAGATTCTCAGCACACAAGTCGCACCGCAAGTCGGATAATCTTGATCCGACTTCTGGTGCGACTTCTATTCAAATCAATTGGCTCCCATAGGCAACCATTGATTTTGAATAGAGGCAGAGGAAAGCGGCTGAAAGCTAGCGTGGCTAAACGCGCATTGGCGCCAATGCAAAACGCAAATAAAATAAAGTTTTTAACGCCGTTTTTTTTTCCTGGTGTCGTTACTAGCTTTACAGCTCTGTGTGTATGAGGCCTAAAAATCAGCCAGTGCCTGTCAATGTATCCCAAGGATTTAAACTAGCACTATTTAAAACAAATGTTAACCTGAATTAATTTGTTGACATACACTAAAAATAATAGTGCATGCTTCAACAATCAATGTGTCACCTATGCAACAACATTACTTGTGGCACCGGCTCAGCGTAGGTGGCAGATGGATTTTTGTAGGTACCAAATGGATTGCATCAATTTCTGTATGTACTGTATGTTTTATTACTGAAACATCTTCAGGTTACCAGTACAGTACTAACTGCGTACTGTCTGTCAGTATGGTACTGAGTGGACAGTATGGTACGGTCATTGGACATATTGCTATCGTACTGATTGTGTTGGCAGATAGATTTAGACATTTCAGTAAGCACCTAAATGTTTAACAGACATGTTTAACCGCTTCAGCCCCGAGCAATTTTACCCCCCTCCTTACCAGAGCACTTTTTGCGATTTGGCACTGCGTCGCTTTAACTGACAATTGCGCGGTCGTGCGACATTGCACCCAAACAAAATTGACGTCCTTTTTTCCCACAAATAGAGCTTTCTTTTGGTGGTATTTGATCACCTCTGCGGTTTTTATTTTTTGCGCCATAAACAAAAGAAGAGCGACAATTTTGAAAAAAACACAATATTTTTTACTTTTGCTATAATAAATATCCAATTTTTTTGAAAAAAAACCAAAATTTTTTACTCAGTTTAGGCCGCTATGTATTCTTCTACATATTTTTGGTAAAAAAAATCACAATAAGCGGTTATTGATTGGTTTGTGCAAAAGTTATAGCGTTTACAAAATAGGAGACAGATTTATTGCATTTTTATTTTTATTTATTTTTTACTAGTAATGGCGGCAATCTGCGATTTTTTTCGTAACTGTGACTTTGCGGCGGACACTTCGGACACTTTTGACACATTTTTGGGACCATTCACATTTACACAGCGATCGTTGCTATAAAATTGCACTGATTACTGTGTAAATGTGACTGGCAGGGAAGGGGTTAACACTAGGGGGCGCTGCAGGGGTTAATATATGTTCCCTGCAAGTGATTCTAACTGTGGGGGGAGGGGACTCACAAGGGGAGGAGACCGATCGGTGTTCCTCGGTACTGGGAACACACCATCGGTCTCCTCTCCAGTGACAGGACGTGGAGCTGTGTGTTTACACACACAGCTCCGCGGTCCCGCTGTTTTCCCGGGAAATCGCGGGTGCCCGGCGGACATCGCGGGTGCCCGGCACGCGCACCGGGTCCCGAGCGACGCCACGGGTGCGCGCTCCCTAGACGGCCGGGAATAGGAGGACGTCATATGACGTCCACCCAGGATGGGAGATCCACCTTGTGGACGTCAATTGTCTATAGGCGGGTATTGAAGTGGTTAATGTTTTTTTCGTATGACACTACTGAAGTTTATAGATTTGATCATTCCTGCTAAGTACTGGGGAAGAGTATTGGGGTGGCCTAATGTTGCAAACACCCTATACCTAAAAAACATTCTCCTCAATAGCATAAAAAATGATTCTACTTAGTAACAGATACAGAACTTGTTAAAGTGTCAAATGAAAGAGATACAAAGTACAAACAGGCCAAATGTATCGTGAGGTTCCTGAAGCAATAAAGCACAATGTATACAAGGAAATACTGAGCAGGTCAGGAATTAAAAGATAAGTTCAGGATTTAGAAAAAAAATAATTATACTCATCTAGGTGGATACAGCATCGATCCGATGCTGCATCTGTCCCGCACCGGCTCTATGACTGAGACTAAGCCCCCGTACACACGGTCGGAAATTCAGACGGAAAATGTCTGTTTGGACCATGTTGTCAGAATTTCCGAAGGAAAAAATTTGAGATCCTGCTCTCAAATTTTCCAACAACAAAATCCGATCTGACTTTTTTCGATCGTGTGTAGAGAATTCCGATGGACAAAGTGCCACGCATGCTCAGATCAAATTATGAGACCAAAGCTATTGGCTGCTAGCCTCTACGTAGTTGCGTCGTACACAACGAACGTCACCACATTCAGAATGATCGGATTTTCTGACAACTTTGTCTGACCGTGTGTATGCAACACCAGTGTCGGACAAAATCCGACGGATTTTGTGATCGGAATTTCCGACCGTGTGTACAGGGGCTAAGAGTGATAAAAGACTGCTGATCACTCAGTTCTCAGTGTCCCGTGAGCAGAGAGCTGGGGACTGTCAGTCACCCACTCTCTGCTCTGCCCCTGGGACCTTTGGCTCTGTGACATCAGCCGACAGCAAGCTTCAGCCCGCTGTAGGCTAAAAACGGGTCACAGGAGTGCAGAATAAACTGCACTCCTGTGATCCATAGCAGAAGTATAGCCAAAAGAGCTTTGACTATACTTCTCCTTTAAGCAACATTGTACCCAAATTCAATTTATATATTTTTTTTGCACAAATAGAGCTTTCTTTTGGTGGTATTTGATCACCACTGCGTTTTTTATTTTATTATACAAACAAAAAAATAATTTTGAACACCCCCCCCCCCCCCCTAGATATTTTCTACTGTCTGTTATAATACATATCCAATCAAAAAATTGAATTTCTTCATACATTTAGGCCAAAATGTATTCTACTACATGTCTCTGGTAAAAAAAAAATCCTGATGAGTGTACATTAATTGTTTTGTGTGAAAGTTATAGAGTCTACAAACTATTGATATACATAAATATACTGAAATTTACACAGCTATATAAGCTATACTGTAATGGCAGTGATCAGCAGTAAAGAGCGCCCCCCCCCCCCCCAATCCATGTGCCCGGCCCCTAATCTACATGCAGGGCTCCAGACGCATGGATTTCAATGGGGTTTTTTCTTTTGAAGAGCATGATCGGAGCCTGAGGCTCTTATCGGCTTTAAAAGAGGGTGGGCTCAGGGCGCAGAGCACTGCACCCTGAGCCCACCCAGTTGTGGGACAATAGCAAATTAATATTTGCTATTGTCTTCCTTATTCTTCTCCTGGCCAATCAGGAAGCAGCTCCTGAGACCCGATTGGCCAGGGAGTCTGGAGGGTCAATAACTGACATTGACTTCGCTAGTGACACTAATACAGTGATAATGCTGTACACTGACACTGTATGAATGACACTGGCTGGGAAGGGGTTACCATCTAGGGGCAATCAAGGGCTGCTTTTACTTACTAATCTGGTTGTTTTTTCTCCCTGCTTTTCAGCAGCTACTTCCCTGCTAAACTGTGATTGGACACAGCACGGGTGAGCACTCCCCAAACTCAGAAGACAGGCAGCAATAATATACTGTAGGTACGTTGTGTGGCCTACCTGTCCTGCCCATCTGCAGTAAATCTACTGTGGGTGGGCGGTAAGTGGTTAAACATCTAAAAAAACACATACAGAAAAAGTAATAGTAGTATTGTGTCATAATCCTGTTCTTAGCCAACATTTCTTTTGCCTGACATAACCCTAAACTTCACTATTCAACCTCGTAAACAATCGCTTCCTATCTTTTTTTGTATTTTCCTTATTTTTATTATTTGTTTCTGATATGTTTCTAGTGTAGACCTTTCAAGCATTGCTTTACAATTTGCTTAGGACCGTTTGCATGAGTTTAAACATACCTGATTATAATTGTGAACAAATCAAGCCCATTTTTTCATTAGAAGCTCAGCATTAAGGTAAAGCTGCCTTATTTTGGACATAGAATGAAAAAAAAAAAAACTCGACCCAACTGAAAAACCAATTATGCTTGGAAAATTTGAAGGGAATAGAAGATGACCAGCAATGAGGTAGATTGATGAATACAGTCACAGAAATTATGAACATGTCATTGCAAAATAGAAGGCAAATCATTCTGGAGAAACACTATTCAAGATGACACTTAATGATATTAATAACTGAATGTGTAATCTCACCAGGATGATGATGAAAACCCAGACAGTTCTTTCAGACACTTTCATATATGAGTCTTTTTTTATAGAAAGATAGATTATAGATAAGTGGACTGTAAAATCTCTGGAAAATGCTTGTGGTGAAAGACAGAAGTTTTTTTTTTTTACCCTAATGCATTTTCTGTATAAGACCTGGTTCACATTGGTACGATTTGACATGCAATTTGATGCAATTTGACATGTCAAATCGGCAACAATTACCGGCAATGGCACTGTCCTGATCGGTGCAACGCTGCATTTGTGGCGCCGCACCGATTTCAAAAAGTTGTTTCTGTACTACTTTTTGCGATTTTGGGCTGTGATTTACATTGACATCTGTTCAGCTCAACACGCACGGCTTCATTCCCGCAGCTCAGTGTAAACCTGGGCTTAAGGTACAAACCCTTCCATGATCAGCTCCTAAATACTTACCCGAGCCTGATCTCGATCCAATGCTTTGCCCATCTGCGACAGCTCTTCTCCCTTCTCTCTCTCTCTCTGCAGCAACGGGAGATATTCATTCTTGCTGCTGTAAATGAAACCCTGCGAATGGGGGGGGGGGGGGGGGCAGGCCAAGCCACGCTGAGTCAGCAGAAACACAGAGCCTGATTCAGGATTGAGCCATTATTATTTTTATATAATATATAAATATATTATTATGGGGGCATTTGCAAGGAAGGGGGAGCTGAGAGCACCAGAGGGGGACCCAAGATGAGGAGGTTCGGGGCTGCCCTGTGCAAAACCATTCCAAGGAGCAGGTAAGTATAACATGTTTGCAATAAAATAATGTAGATGAGCTGCCCTTTAAATTCTATCACTCAGTGCCTGATAAACATGTGCTATCCATTTAAGATATACCACATAGGCATGTGCAATTTGTTTCTGTCTGAATGTAAATTCAAACAAATTTTTGGTTATTCGGAGATTTAAATGTATCTGAATCTCCGAATAATATAGTAATGAATTTAATTGAAATACATTTTTTATTTCATTTCATTTTTGCTATTTCTAATGAATTCCAAATTTTCGGAACAATTCGAATTTGTATCGGTTGAAAAATGATCGCTCGATTTGAATTCTGTGTAAAGAATAGATGGTTGTTAAGGCACGCGCCAGGAAGTACTAGTCAGCTGTCAGCTGAAATGTACACAAAAGAATGCCGGCAATAGGTAATTTAGAAAAAAACAGCGTGGGATCCCCCCACCAAACGGGTCAGGATTTTAAGGGGAACCCCACTCCAATTTTTTTTTTTAAAAGCGGCCCTTATCCAAGCATGCATCCTGGCAGGCCATGAAAGGGGGGAACGAGCGAGCACCCTCCCTCCTGAATTATACCAGTTCACATGCCCTCAACATGTTGATGTGGACAAGGGCCTCTTTCCCACAACCCTAGGTGGTGGTTGTGGGGGTCTGCGAGCGGGGTGCTTATCGGAATCTGGAAGCCCCCCCTTAACAAGGGGCCCCCAGATCCCCCCCCCCCCATGTGAATGACTACCCATTCACCAAAAATGTGTAAAAAGTGAATAAAGACACAACACAAGTCCTTTATTAAAAAGAGTTTTAAAAAATGTCCCCCTGGTGTAGATCCATTGTCAATCAGGATGCCCGCCACACCGCTGGACCCGGAAAAGGAAAAATGAAAATGAAATGAAAATGAAAAAAAAAAAAAACCTCAGACCTAATCGAAGGCTCCCGCCAACTGCCTGCTCCGCCGTCTAACAGTTCTTAAATAGCTATGGGGCAGACTCACCCAATGATGTCAGCGGTTATGACATCACTGACCAGGGCATGCTAGGTCTATGATTTCACAAGGGGACAAGGTCACCTGCTGACGTCATTGCGCGACTCTGCCCCTTAGCTATTTAGGAAATGTCAGACGGCGAAGTAAGGAAGTCGGCGGGAGCGTATGACGAGGCTGGAAGGGTTTTTTTCTTTTTTTTTTAGGTTCCGGCGGTGCGGCCGGCGCCGTGATTGACGATGGATCTACATTTTATTTTTTAATAAAGGAATTGTCAAAAAACTTGTGTTGTGTCTTTTTTTTAAAAATGTCCCCCCCGGTGTAGATCCGTTGTCAATCAGGACACCCGCCACACCGCTGGAACTGAAAAATGAAAAAACAAAAACAAACCTCGGACCTCATCGAGGGCTCCCACCAACTGCCTGCTCCGCTGTCTGACAGTTCTTAAATCGCTATGGGGCGGACTCACCCAATGATGTCAGCGGTTGACTTGTGATGTCACTGACCGGGGCATGCTGGGTCGATGTTGTCACAAGGGGACAAGGTCCCGACTTCCGGTGAACTAAGGAATTCGGAGGGAGTGTTTAACGAGGCTGGAGGCCTTTTTTTTCTTCTTTTTTCGGGTCCGGCGATGCAGCCAGTGTCGTGATTGACGATGGATCTACGTTTTATTTTTTAATAAAGGAGTTGTCAGAAACTTGTGTTGTATCTTTTTTCACTTTTTACACTTTTTTGGTGAATGGATAGAGGTACTATGTACCCCATAATCATTCACATAGGGGGGACAGGATCTGGTGGTCCGGCACTCTTTTGTTTACATTTCAGCTGCCAGTGGGGGTCATTCGTTGTTAAGGACGCAGCAGCAAGCTTCCTGGCCCACTCCTTAACAACCAGCTATTGTTCACGCAGAATTTGAATCAGTCGATCATTTTGTGACCGATCCGAATTTGAATCATTCCGAAAATTTTTAATTTGTTAGAAAATTTATAAACAAAATTAAATTAAACAAAACTAAACTAAATGAATTCTGAAAGGAATCAAAGAAATTGCATTCGTAACATAACAAATCTATCTGTTCTGCACATGTTTAATATCACACAACATATAAAAAATACAGTGACACCATACAGTAAAACACGTGACCAAACAAATAGGCAGTGAATAGTCCACATTAGTAAATGAACTACAGTCTTATGAAAGGTGAACTACATATGCCAACTTTCCTTGATGCAGTCCCAGTGCTCCATCACCATAAATATGCACCACACGCATGCTGGAGAAAGAGACCCCAAAAGCTAAGAGGTCAACAGTGCCTGGATGCGGGTTAAAACCTGACAGCAGCCCAGTCACTATACAGCAAGAACAGCCAGATCCTCCACTCCCCAGCTTCAAACTATATAACAGTGGCTTCAGATGTTACATGCCCTAAGGCAGTGATGGCGAACCTTGGCACCCCAGATGTTTTGGAACTACATTTCCCATGATTCTCATGCACTCTGCAGTGTATTTGAGCATCATGGGAAATGCAGTTCCAAAACATCTGGGGTGCCAAGGTTTGCCATCACTGCCCTAAGGCAATAGCAGGCTCACCAATAATGACTCCAGCACAAATTCTGATTCACCAAATAAATAAATAAATGGAGGAACTATAGTGCATTAAGAAACAATGTTAGAAGACATAAACTCACATGGTGTGGCTCCACATCCAAAGGTAAAGTACAAGAAAAAAGATGAAAAAAATGCGTGTATGTATATATATATGTACTGTATATGTTTATATATGTGCGTTTCTCCCTTGAGGGTCAGGACACCCAGTTTCAAGTACATGTGATTTATTTGATTTACAGAGGCCTTGCCCTGGTCGGGCTCCTGATTTTTGTCTGTTTTCCACTGCACGCCCTTCCTCTTCCCGGTTTAGCTGCTCACCCCTCTCCCTCCTCCCATTATACGGAATAGATATTCCATACTCTCTGTTCCAACCTTGGTATGTACTATATGGACCCAGACACAGATGCTGCATTCTTGCAAAGTTCAACAATATTATTACTATGTATGTGTACTTAAAGCGGAGCTCCATCCGTTTTTAAGACATAGATCTAAAAAATAATACTCACCTTCCTCGATCCGAAACTGTAGGTTTTTTTTTTTTTTTTACTTACCTTTTGTTGTTTTCTTCTTGCCATCCTTCGCTTCCGGTTCTCCTTCCCTCGGATACTTCCCTTGTGTCATAGCTCCCAGGAGTCAGTGCGGCGGCCTGGCCCGAGATAGCGCGAGACTTGAAACCGAACGTGACATCATCACGACAGTCAAGTTCGGTCTCTGCTATCACAACGGGGCGAGACTTTCAACGCCGCCGCCGTTGTGATGGCAACAGGAGCTGCTGACGGCGCTCCTATGCTGTTTGTACTGCACATGCGCGAGATTACAATGAATGGGCGTCAATGAAATCCAGGAAGAGAATGCCTGGAGGTTTCAAATGCCCACAGGCAAGATGGAGAACGAACCGAAAATTTTTATAAAGTCTTTTTAGGAGATAAAAAACGAAAGCCACAAGTGATAGAAACAGGACAGGTGAGTTACTCAATTACAAATGAATTTCTTTATTAATCACCATTGAAAAAAAAACGTCAGGGGCAGTGTAGCTCCGCTTTAAGATGTATAGAAATATATGTAATTAGATGCTAATCATGAGCCAGTTAGGATCCTCTGAAGAAGCCTCTGGTGAAACATGTATTAGGCTACTCTTTATGACTACTTACACTATTCCTTAGCATATATGGGAGAGAGAATGTTGTGTTGGCACATATTATATGATGCTTACAGTTTATCAATTTTAATGTTTTCTAATAAAATATGAATTTTTATACTTATATATTGTTGAGCATTTCTTTCAACTTGGGACACTAGTGGCTAACTATAGTGCATTACCTTAATCTAAATTTCATTAGACTCAATTATACTCAAAAGGCATCATAAATGTACAGCATAAATGAACAGCACACTTGACAATCAATGTTATTCACACTATGAATCGCATATGAATCACACAGTAACCACACTGCATTCCTGTGCAATTTAGTCTGGTGCGATTTGAGCCCATTCATTTTGAATGGGCTCGAATCGCACTGCAGCACACCGGAATCGTGCATGCACCAGTTTTGGAACTGCATCGCAACTGGATCGAATGGTCATTTTGTACCATGCGATCCGGTGCAGGCAAACACATTGCGTTTGCAACCAGCATTTGTGGTGTAGTTACGATTGCACTGACACCTACTTCAGGTTGCAAGGGCATTGCGATTTGAATGCGGTGCAGGAAACACGTACTGATCAAGGGTTTCCTATACCGTATTCTAGTGTGAACCAGTGGTCATAAAGTAATGGTTTGTATTAGGGATGTCCCGATACCGATACTAGTATCGGTATCGGGACCGATACCGAGCATTTGTGCGAGTACTTGTACTCGCACAAATGCTCCCGATGCCTGATCCGATACCTGGGAGGAGGCGTTTGTCAGATTCGGCGACCCGGCACATCCGGAAGTAAGCGGGCGGAACAACGGAAGTGACGCTCGTGTCGACGTCAGCGTTTGGACATCCCGACGCCCATCTTGGTACACCCTTCACTCGGCCGCAGTAAGCCAGCAGCGGCCATCTTGTTACACCCAGCCTGAACTATATGGGCTGGGTGTAACAAGATGGCCACTGCTGCTTTTATGCGGCCGAGTGGAGTACCAAGATGGGCATTGCAGGCAGCCTTTCCTGTCATGGCATTTCAGTGCCTGCCCATGGGTGCCCATAAATGCCACCTATTAATGTCCCATGCCTGCAAGTGCCACCTGTCAGTGCCATCAGTGCCAGCTACCTATCAATGCCCATAAGTGCCAGCCACCTGTGCCAGCCACCTGTGCCAGCCACCTGTGAGTGCCATCTGTGCCAGCCACCTGTGAGTGCCAGCCACCTGTGAGTGCCATCTGTGCCAGCCACCTGTGAGTGCCATCTGTGCCAGCCACCTGTGAGTGCCATCTGTGCCAGCCACCTGTGAGTGCCATCTGTGCCAGCCACCTGTCTGTGCCATCTGTGCCAGCCACCTGTCTGTGCCATCTATCATTGCCAACAATTTGTCAGTTCCAGCCATCAGTCAGTGCTCCATATGCATATCAGTGCCCATCAGTGCCATCTATCATTGCCAACAATTTGTCAGTTCCAGCCATCAGTCAGTGCTCCATATGCATATCAGTGCCCATCAGTGCCACCTAATCCTATCAGTGCTGCATATCAGTGCCACCTAATCTGTATTGTGCTCTGAAAACTGTCACATGACATTAAAAGAAAGTATCGGTAATCGGTATCGGCGAGTACTTGAAAAAAAGTATCGGTACTTGTACTCGGTCTTAAAAAAGTGGTATCGGGACAACCCTAGTTTGTATGTGTGTGTGTGTGTGTGTATATACAGTATATATATTATGGAAAGCACTGCATAAATTGTTGGCGCTATATAAATACCTGTAATAAATAAATAAAAAATTCAGGTTCTTATATTAGCAATTTTTCTAAATACATTCTTAAGAGTCTAGAAGATTATTTTTAAAAATCAATATTTGTGCATGTGTCACAGACATTGGATTTTACTTTTTTCCAGTAGTCGGTGACGTTTGTCATTTGTTGTCAGTGTGTGAGCTGTATGTTTATGCCCTTCGCATGACATGTATCAATACTGTAATTGTGGCTGCCATGACAACTTGTCCTCTCTCTTTTCCATGGAGCTCTCTCTACTGCTAAGGATGGTTTTACATTTGAGCAGTATCAGGCTTTACATAATAAGTCACAAAGCTTATGGTGTTTGGGAAGGGAGGTGATAATTACATGTACTCCTTGGATAGGAAACAATTGTATGATTCAGGATCAAAGGTGTATATAAAGACACAGCACTGGGAGAGGCACAGTTCACGGCCACATCTGTCATTTGCAAGACTGACACCCAGACAGGTATTGGGCCATGCCAGAGACAGCCCTCCCATGCTACTTTGCTGCCCCCCATTCTGACACTCGTAAAAAAATAATCATTATTTTAAGTAATTTTTATTCAAATTCTTCACTTCACAGACTGCTGTGATGCATTAGAATGAAATAATAAGAAAAACTGCAAAAAATGCTGATTTGGACATATCACTGAATGTCGGCATATTTGGCAAAACAGGTGCCATCTGACGGCTTGTCGGCACTTAATATACCTTCCACAGTCTTGGATTCCATGGGACTGTCCAGGATTTTAAAAAAATCCCAACGTTCTGCAGATCTGGGTTGTGTCCTACTGGCGACCTGGTGCTGGAATGCTCATTGCAGCACCAAGCCAGTCAGAGCTAAGGTTAGATATGGCTTCCATCATGGATTATGAGTATACTGTACATCAGTACCTTGTGTCTGAGCTGGCTGTCATTTACACAGGGCCGGTGCTACCGCTAGGCAAACTAGGCAGCCGCCTAGGGTACACTGCTGCCTAGGGCGCCCAGACACTGGTGTTCCTACTCTCTGCTCACTGCAGCAAGCAACTAAGTCTCAGTATCAGCAGGCAGCCGCTGCTCCGTTCACACAGTGTCAGAGGTGAAGCGGCGGTGGAGGATTGTGTCTGTGTCCCGACTCCTGAATGAATGGAAGCAAGCAAACATTCATTGATGGGCACTGGTAGGCTGCATCGATGGGCGCTGGTAGGCTGCATTGATGGGCGCCGGTGAGGCTGCATTTGATGGGCTCTGGTAGGCTGCATTGATGGGCGCTGGTGAGGCTGCATTTGATGGGCGCTGGTGAGGCTGCATTTGATTGGTGCGGGTAAGGCTGCATTAATGGGCGCTGCATTAAAAAGGTGGTATATACATGGGAAAGGGGGTAGAGTCAGGGGTGGAGCTGGGGGGGGGGGGCAAAATGAGGTTTTGCCTAAGGTGTCAAAAATCCTTGCACCAGCCCTGCATTTACATCCCTTCAGCCAACCACTGTACTGCATGCGAGTCACTAGCCCTGTTACCTGCCTTCATGGAAGGATGATGTGCGCTCTGAGACTATGAAGGCTACTGGGTAACTTCTGCTAAATCACATGTACTGTGAAATGACCATCATCCAGCTCTAGATCAGTATACAGACCCAGGGCAAGGACAAGGGGTGGGCGAAAGGGAGAGCCACCCTAGGCGCAATGGTTTACTGGGGGCGCTTTCCTTCTGTTGCAAAACGAACAGGAGTAGTGACAAAGGCAGTAATTTTAACAGATGAGTGACTGCTGGGTATAGGATCCCTTTAAGCTTGCACATAATGAATTGGGGAAGGGAATGCAGTTTGGCATCTTTGCCCTGGACGCTGAATGACCTTGTCCCGACACTGCACAGACCACATGGAACTATAAGAGACCCTATCACTGCCCAAAGCAAAGATATTGTATAAATCTACATGCAGTTGTTGCGGCAGACTCCTGGGAGGGGGAGTCGTGCTGGAAGGGGGATTTCAGCAGAGTGGACGAGATTTGTATTAGAAGGAGGGGAGAACTGTGGCCTACAGAGAGAATCAGTGCTTGGGTAGTGGGTGTGCAGAGTGGTGCTGGAATTTTTTTAGAAGGGGGGATTTTTACTAAGATGGAAAAGTAGGGGAGAATATTACTTGTGAGGAGGAAAATTTTGCACTCTCCTGATCTCTACTCCTCCACGCTCTTTATTTTGTACTCCTTACCCCTGCACTCTGTGCATGACATATTCTTGAGCCCTGCAGATTATACAATCCTGACCCCTGCATCTTGTGTGTTATACACTCCTTTGTGCATTACATCCTCCTGACCCTTGTACTATGTGTGTTATGTATTCCTGACCCCTGCACTATGTGTGTTTACATACGTCTGACCAGTGGTCATTGGTGTTTTTTTTTGGGGAGGGGGCAAATAACCACCCTGCCCCCCCAGACGGTCGGCAGCAAACACAAACAACCCCCCCCCCCCCCAGCTCTAGGTCAGTTGGTCAGCTCTTACCCCATAGGTTGCAGGCAGACAGTGGCTCCTGTGTCCTCTTCTCCTCTTATGCATCACAGCGGCTTCCGCCGTTCATCTCCTCCCTACTCCTAGGCATCCAATAGGATCTGTTTCCTGCTATCGCGTTTTTTTGCACAGTGCCTGGATATATTAATGCGGATGCCTATATTGTACACAACGCTGGTTTTACCTGTACTAATGTAAGTACAATACTTTATATTAAACAAACCTTTTGGGATTTTACACTATCTAGCATCTCTTTCATTTTATGATCAATCTGATCGTGGGGTGGATGGAGCTGAATATCCTGCTTATTCCCTGTTTGATCTGAGGTACACTGGTAATCTCTATTTTTATGACTCTCCTGAACATGATTGTGATGGATGAATAGAAGTGAGCACAGGCTGGACTAAAAAAACTCCTGTAGTAAATAAGCTTCTAAATGTACTACAAATATGTACACCCCAGACTAGCATTAGCATCTCATGCAAAGTATTTGTAAACTAGGGTTACCGCCTTTTCTTCAAGTCAAACCCGAACACTTTAGTGGTGCACAGCAATTTTTTTAATAGTATAAACTATACATATCCTGCTTATTCCCTGTTTGATCTGAGGACACCTCTCCAGCTGATGACCTCTGCAAAGATTGTTACATCAAGCCTGTTTGACCCTTCATAATAAAGGGTCCAGGCTCTCTGGTAAGAGTCTATATTGCCTGTAGTGACGGTACATGCAGGAGGTGGAGTTTTTTTTTTGATTCAACTACTTATGACGGATTTGTGTTTTCTACAGTTGGATTTAATAACCCAATATGAGATTTTTGTTTAGTGCATAATTTTTTCTACATGTTCAATAGAATCGACTGTCCTTTCAGCCAATCGGATGACGGGTCTCAAGACATGCTTCCTGATTGACTGTGAGGAGGATCAGTGTGGCAATAGCGAATATTCACACAACTGGGTGGGCTCGGAGTGCAGTCCTCTGCACCCCGCGCCCACCCTTTTTTACAGCCTATTAGAGCCTCTGCCTCTAATCACGTTTCCAAAAGAAAATATCCTCCCCCTTGTAATCCATGGTCTGGCGCCCTGTATGTAGATCACGCGCCGCCGCTGCTTCTGACCCCTGTACTCTGTACGTTACATACTCCTGACCCTTGCAGTCTTTGGATTACACATCCCTGACCCCTGCATTCTGTGTCTTACTAACTCCTGCACTATATACAGGGGGTCCCCGGGTTACAAACAAGATAGGGACTGTAGGTTTGTTCTTAAGTTGAATCTGTTTGTAAGTCGGAACAGGTACAAGTGTAGCTCCAGCCAAAAAATCGATTTTAATTTTTTTTAGATAACATAGAGAAGGGTTATCACCCCTGTAACATTTGTTTTGCTGTCTGTGCCCCTGTTCAGAAGATTTCACCTCACCCTCTGTCCCAATGACAATTGGATTTTGAAAATTTTGTGTTGATAGGGAAACCTGGACTGGTGATAAAGCATCAGTGGAGACACCTTTTCCCATATTACCTCTTACAGGAGTGAATTTTGCTTCCTAGGGGTGGATTTCCTCTCACTTCCTGTTGTCTCCCTCCGTTTGTAAGTAGGAGTCGTTTGTAAGTCGGATGTTTGTAAGTAGGGGACCCCCTGTACACTATATTGTACATTATATACTTTTCACCATAACGTTCATTGTCTTAACAGATGCTAGTAGCTACGCAATCTCCCTCTCCCTCTGCAGAGCATCGGTCTCCCTCTTTCTCCGCAGAGCATCAGTGTTCTTTTTTGCTCTGCAGAGCATCATTGTCCCCTCTCCTCCTACAGAGTACCAGTGCCCCCTCTGCCTCCACAGAGTACCAGATCTCCCCCTTCCCCAATAGAGTACGAGTCCCTTTCCTTTCACAGATCATGACTGCCCCCTCTCCCTCCACAGAGTACCAGTACCACCCTCCTCTTCCACAGAATACAAGTGCACCTTCTTTTCCCCTACAGAATATTCGGCCCCCTTCCCCCCTCCACTGAGCACCAATGCCCACCCCCCCCTAATAAGCATTATTGCCCCTCCCCACTAAGCACTAATGCCCCCTCTCCCCCTACTGAGCACCAGTGCCCCCTCTTTCCCATCACTGGGGCATTTTCCTCTAATGATCATCAGCACTTAGCGTTTACCTCCTACCACTGATCACCAACTCCAAGCATTCTTTCCTCCCATTTACCACAAATGCCAGGTATTTTCCTTCCTGCTGACCACTGACACTGGCATATTTTTTTCTCCTTTGGTCTACTGATACCAAGTATTTTTCCTCTACCTGATCCCCAAAACTGGGCATTACTTTCTCCCCCCTGACAACAAGTTTAACTCACTTTGATCACTGACGTCAGATATTCTTCGTCCCCTTTAGCAGCAGTGCACCAAATATGTTTATTTTTTTACTGCCCGACATACAGTATTTATCGGCGTATAACACGCACTTTCCCCCCCTTATAATCGGGGGAAAGTCATGGGTGCGTGTTATACGCCGATACCCCCCCAAAAAAGTGACAAAAATGGCAAGCGCCGCCGAAAAATAGCGAGCGCTGCCAAAAAAGACCGAATCGCGGCCGAAAAAAAACAAAGCGGCGCGAAAAAGACAGAGTCGACTGTTCGGCTCCGCTCGTAGTCCCGCCTTCCTGCGCTCGCTCCGGAAACAGCACGGAGGTGGGACTGCGAGCGGAGCCGAACAGTCGGCTCGGTCTTTTCCGGGGGCGATTCGGTCTTTTTCGGCGGTGCACGCGACAGAGCGTCTCGGCGGCGGGAAATTTAAACCCGGACAAGACTGCAAATGACGCTGGCAAGCTACAATGACACTGGGCAAGCTACAATGACGCTGGGCAAGGCTGCAATGACGCTGGGCAAGGCTGCAATGACGCTGGGCAAGCTACAATGACACTGGGCAAGCTACAATGACACTGGGCAAGCTGCAATGACACTGGGCAAGCTGCAATGACACTGGGCAAGCTACAATGACGCTGGGCAAGGCTGCAATGACGCTGGGCAAGGCTGCAATGACGCTGGGCAAGCTACAATGACACTGGGCAAGCTACAATGACACTGGGCAAGCTACAATGACACTGGGCAAGCTGCAATGACACCTGGCAAGGCTGCAAATGACGCTGGGCAAGCTGCAAATGACGCTTAAATTTAATTTTTTTTTTCCCTAAACTTCCCTCCTAAAACTTTTTTTCCTTAAAATGCCCTCCTAAACTTGGGGTGCGTGTTATACGCCGGTGCGTGTTATACGCCAATAAATACGGTACATATGATATGAGTGGATGACACCAAATGACTCCAGGAACATGAAGATATCACTATACTATGACAACACTGTGGTATGATTTTACAACATCAGAGCCTTTAATATGTACTCACATCGTTATACCCCCCGGGCTCACGGCAGAGTAAGTATAGTGTAACTTCCCCTTAAAACCTATTCTTAGAAATGAGAAAATCCAACCGTGCTTTGGTCTAAAGTACACAGTGAAGATAAATGACATTTTTCTATCAAGCTCTGTGACATTGAATGTGATCTCTCACAGGGATTGCTGATACAAGGTGACATGCAGATGATTGCTTCCTATAATATGATTCCCAATAGCAAATCTCTCAGTACAGTGCTGAATTTAGACATTATGACCAACAGCAAGTATCTCAATCATACTTGCAGCCTGCCACAGATAATACAAATCCAAGCAAGCTGCTGATTTATGAAAGGAAGAGATTTCACACCACCTTGTGTTCACATCAAATACCAGCTCTGGTACACTGGTAATCTCTATTTTTATGACTCTCCTGAACCTGATTGTGCAATAGAAGTGAGCACAGGCTGGACTAAAAAAAACTCCTGTAGTAAATCAGCTTCTAAATGTACTACAAATATGTACACCCCAGACTAGCATTAGCATCTCATGTAAAGTATTTGTAAACTAGGGTTGTCACCTTTTCTTCAAGTCAAACCTGAACACTTTAGTGGTGCACAGCTATTTTTTTAATAGTATAAACTATACATATTGCGATTAAATAACATTTCTAATCATATGAATTTAATCACAAGAGTCCACAGATTTCGCCTTTTCATATGAATCCGAGTCTTCTCTTTTACATCTGAACTCGCAGAGTTCCCTTACACTGTAAGGGGGGACTTTGCAGACTCTGATGTAAGAGAGACATAAGGGATGCTCTGGGAACCCTGATTTAAGGAGGAACGCTGAAAACTCTGTACAGAGAGGAATCTAAGGTAAGGAGGAACACTGCGCCCTCTGATGTAAAGGGGAACTCTGGTGTAAAGGTGTTTCTGGTAACCAGAGCACCACATACATCAGAGTTTCCTGTATTCCCCTTTATTTAGTGTTCCTAGAGCCCTCTTTACATCAGAGTTCCCACTTACACTTTAAGGGGGAGCTCTGTGGACTTTAATGTAAAGGGGAAATCTGATGTAAGGAGTGCTCTGAGAACCCTGATTTACCTTTTGTACACACTAATGCCGCGTACACACGATCGGAATTCTCGTCGGGAAAAACTCTGACGGTTTTTCCGACGGAATTCCGCTCAAGCTGTGTTGCCTACACACGGTCACACCAAATTCCGACGGTCAATAACACAGCGGCATAAAACACGTTCGACAGCACTATAAAAGGGAAGTTTAATGCTTCCGAGCATGCGTCAAATTGTTTCTGAGCATGCGTCGGAATTTTGCGTGTCGGAATTGCATACACACGATCGGAAAATCCGATAGAAAGGTTCTCAATCCAAAGTCCGTCGGAAATTCTGACAGAAAAAGACTGTTGGGCATACACA
The DNA here is from genome assembly GCA_028564925.1 of Lithobates sylvaticus. Classification (NCBI taxonomy): domain Eukaryota; kingdom Metazoa; phylum Chordata; class Amphibia; order Anura; family Ranidae; genus Lithobates; species Lithobates sylvaticus. Next base: position 498,207,130 of record CM053027.1, on the reverse strand, counting down.
CGGTCGGAAAATCCGATGAAAAGCTCCCATCGGACTGTTTTCATCGGAAATTCCGACCGTGTGTACGCCGCATTAGAGGCAGGACAGAGAAGAGGGGAGGGGGGAGACTTCAGTCACAGACAGGGATGGATGGTGAGCTCACTCACCCCTTGGTAGTCAGGACCTCTCATCCAGATGTATATGCGGCTGCTAAGCTTCAAATTTCCCACCCCCACTTCCCTTTCCTGAGGCACAGCGCTGGGGATTGTAGTATGGGCAGGCACAAAGGGGTAGGGGGGAGGAAGAGGAGCAGGTCAAGCCTTCCCTCCTCTCTCGTCGGGGGGGGGGGGATGTTAGAGATGGCTTTGGACAGTGTGACAGACAGTGCAACAGACACTATCGGCTTAGACAACTGCAGCCAACAACCCTGCTGGGAAGCCATAGTCCTGTCTGAATAATGTGTCCGGGTTTCAAGTGGTCTGAAATCCGGATGCATGATTCAAAACCAAAACTGTCCGGGTGAATCCCAGACAGGTGGCAACCCTAATGTAAACCCTAACAATTAAAGTATATGCAAAGGCAATAAAAAAGAAAGAAAAAAAACAAGTCAAACTTACTTGATCTGCGAAATAGTTTTGCACCATCTTTTTGGGTCCCCTGCCACCACTCCTGGCTCTTCCACCCTGCCGAGTGCCCCCAGAGCAAGGTGCTTGAGAGGCACTCTTGCCTGCTCGCTTCCAAGCCCTGCTTTCTGTGTCCATAAGACACAGAGAGCACGGTACAGCTATGCTCCCTGTTCCTTCCTCACTGGTTGTGAATGACAGCCAATGACTCCTGCTCTGCATCTCGTCCAATGAGAAGTGAGAGACCCGGGAGAGTCGCTGCTCTTGTGCACATCGCTGGATCGAGATCGGACTTAGTAAGTATTAGTAAGGCTGTAGGGGGAGCTGGGCACTGACGTTTTTTTACCTTCTTGCATAGAATACATGAAGATAAAAAACCTTCAGCCATTAGAACCATTTTAACTTCTCTTATTAGCTCCCTTTTAGTCTGTTAAATATACCAATGAAAGCATGTTGTTGTATCTGTTCAATAAGTGCACAAAATACCTGTTGCTCATGTCATGGAAATTAAAGTGGAACTTTATTCAGAAAATGAAGTCCTGCTAAATCACTTTAGTCTGGCCCCTTTTGCAAGTATAGCTACTACCTGTATACAGTGAGGGAAATAATTATTTGATCCCCTGCTTTTTTACGTTTGGCCACTGACAAATAAATTATCAGTCTATAATTTTAATGGTAAGTTTATTTTAAATATCCAGAAAAACTCAGTTCAAAAAAGTTATGAATTGATTTGCATTTTAATGAGTGAAGTGACTATTTGATCCCTTATCAATCAGCCAGATTTCTGTCTCCCAGGTGTCTTCTATACTACAGTTAATGAGCTGAGATTAGGAGCACTCTCTTAAGAGCCGGTTCACACCAGGGCGACTCAGGATCCGACTTCAGGTCGCCCCGAGACGCCCCAAGTCGTCCCAAGTCGCGCTGTAATGTTAATCTATGGAGCCGTCTCAATGCACACTACTGAAGTCGCTCCGACTTCAAAAAAGGTTCCTGTACTACTTCAATCCGACTTCTAGGTGACTTGTACCCATTGATTTCAATGGAAGTCGCCTCCAAGTCGGATCTCCATCTATTTTGAAGCGACTTTACAGGAAAATAAATGTGTTTACTCAGGCAAACCCCACCCTCCCAGAGAGCTGATTATTCTGTGATTGGCCACAGCCAAAGTCGCCTGGCCTGGGGGCGACTTGAAGTTGTGTTGTAAATAACTCAAAGTCACGTTGAAGTTGCTTCCAAGTTGCCTTGCTAAGTCACGCTGTAAGTCGTGTTGCCCCAGTGTGAACCGGCACTAAAGGGAATGCTCCTAATCTCAGCTTGTTACCTGTATAAAAGACACCTGTCCACAGAAGCAATTAATCAATCAGATTCCAATCTCTCCACCATGGCCAAAACCACAGATCTGTCCAATGATGTCAGGGACAAGATTGTAGACCTACACAAGGCTGGAATGGGCTACAAGACCATCGTCAAGCAGCTCGGTGAGAGGGTGACAACAGTTGGTGTGATTATTCGCAAATGGAAGAAACACAAAATAACTGTCAATTTCCCTCGGTCTGGGGCTCCATACAAGATCTCACCTCGTGGAGTTTCAATGTTCATGAAAACGGTGAGGAATCAGCCCAGAACTACACGGGAGAATCTTGTCAATGATCTCAAAGCAGCTGGGACCATAGTCACCAAGAAAACAATTGGTAACATAGTACGCCGTGAAGGACAGAAATCCTGCAGTGCCCGCAAGGTCCCCCTTCTCAAGAAAGCACATGTACAGGCCAGTCTGAAGTTTGCTAATGAACATCTGAATGATTCAGAGGGGAACTGGGAGAAAGTATTGTGACCAGATGAGACCAAAATCTTTGGCATCAACTCAACCGTGTTTGGAGGAGTAGGAATGCTGCCTATGCCCCCAAGTACACCATCCCCGCCGTCAAACATAGAGGTGGAAATATTATGCTTTGGGGGTGTTTTTCTGCTAAGGGGACAGGACAACTTCACCGCATCAAAGGGACGATGGACGGGGCCATGTACCATCAAATCTTGGGTGAGAACCTCCATGCCTCAGCCAGGGCATTGAAAATGGGTCGTGGTTGGGTATTACTACATGACAATGATCCAAAACGCATGGCCAAGGCAACAAAGGAGTGGCTTAAGAAGAAGCACATTAAGATCCTGGAGTGGCCTAGCCAGTCTCCAGACTTACTTGATCTGTCAAACTTACTTGATCTGTGAAATAGTTTTGCACCATCTTTTTGGGTCCCCTGCCACCACTCCTGGCTCTTCCACCCTGCCGAGTGCCCCCAGAGCAAGGTGCTTGAGAGGCACTCTTGCCTGCTCGCTTCCAAGCCCTGCTTTCTGTGTCCATAAGACACAGAGAGCACGGTACAGCTATGCTCCCTGTTCCTTCCTCACTGGTTGTGAATGACAGCCAATGACTCCTGCTCTGCATCTCGTCCAATGAGAAGTGAGAGACCCGGGAGAGTCGCTGCTCTTGTGCACATCGCTGGATCGAGATCGGACTTAGTAAGTATTAGTAAGGCTGTAGGGGGAGCTGGGCACTGACGTTTTTTTACCTTCTTGCATAGAATACATGAAGATAAAAAACCTTCAGCCATTAGAACCATTTTAACTTCTCTTATTAGCTCCCTTTTAGTCTGTTAAATATACCAATGAAAGCATGTTGTTGTATCTGTTCAATAAGTGCACAAAATACCTGTTGCTCATGTCATGGAAATTAAAGTGGAACTTTATTCAGAAAATTAAGTCCTGCTAAATCACTTCAGTCTGGCCCCTTTTGCAAGTATAGCTACTACGTGTATACAGTGAGGGAAATAATTATTTGATCGCCTGCTGATTTTTTACGTTTGGCCACTGACAAAGAAATTATCAGTCTATAATTTTAATGGTAAGTTTATTTTAAGAATGAGACAGAATAACAACAAAAATATCCAGAAAAACTCAGTTCAAAAAAGTTATGAATTGATTTGCATTTTAATGAGTGAAGTGACTATTTGATCCCTTATCAATCAGCCAGATTTCTGTCTCCCAGGTGTCTTCTATACTACAGTTAATGAGCTGAGATTAGGAGCACTCTCTTAAGAGCCGGTTCACACCAGGGCGACTCAGGATCCGACTTCAGGTCGCCCCGAGACGCCCCAAGTCGTCCCAAGTCGCGCTGTAATGTTAATCTATGGAGCCGTCTCAATGCACACTACTGAAGTCGCTCCGACTTCAAAAAAGGTTCCTGTACTACTTCAATCCGACTTCTAGGTGACTTGTACCCATTGATTTCAATGGAAGTCGCCTCCAAGTCGGATCTCCATCTATTTTGAAGCGACTTTACAGGAAAATAAATGTGTTTACTCAGGCAAACCCCACCCTCCCAGAGAGCTGATTATTCTGTGATTGGCCACAGCCAAAGTCGCCTGGCCTGGGGGCGACTTGAAGTTGTGTTGTAAATAACTCAAAGTCACGTTGAAGTTGCTTCCAAGTTGCCTTGCTAAGTCACGCTGTAAGTCGTGTTGCCCCAGTGTGAACCGGCACTAAAGGGAATGCTCCTAATCTCAGCTTGTTACCTGTATAAAAGACACCTGTCCACAGAAGCAATTAATCAATCAGATTCCAATCTCTCCACCATGGCCAAAACCACAGATCTGTCCAATGATGTCAGGGACAAGATTGTAGACCTACACAAGGCTGGAATGGGCTACAAGACCATCGTCAAGCAGCTCGGTGAGAGGGTGACAACAGTTGGTGTGATTATTCGCAAATGGAAGAAACACAAAATAACTGTCAATTTCCCTCGGTCTGGGGCTCCATACAAGATCTCACCTCGTGGAGTTTCAATGTTCATGAAAACGGTGAGGAATCAGCCCAGAACTACACGGGAGAATCTTGTCAATGATCTCAAAGCAGCTGGGACCATAGTCACCAAGAAAACAATTGGTAACATAGTACGCCGTGAAGGACAGAAATCCTGCAGTGCCCGCAAGGTCCCCCTTCTCAAGAAAGCACATGTACAGGCCAGTCTGAAGTTTGCTAATGAACATCTGAATGATTCAGAGGGGAACTGGGAGAAAGTATTGTGGCCAGGTGAGACCAAAATCTTTGGCATCAACTCAACCGTGTTTGGAGGAGTAGGAATGCTGCCTATGCCCCCAAGTACACCATCCCCGCCGTCAAACATAGAGGTGGAAATATTATGCTTTGGGGGTGTTTTTCTGCTAAGGGGACAGGACAACTTCACCGCATCAAAGGGACGATGGACGGGGCCATGTACCATCAAATCTTGGGTGAGAACCTCCATGCCTCAGCCAGGGCATTGAAAATGGGTCGTGGTTGGGTATTACTACATGACAATGATCCAAAACGCATGGCCAAGGCAACAAAGGAGTGGCTTAAGAAGAAGCACATTAAGATCCTGGAGTGGCCTAGCCAGTCTCCAGACTTACTTGATCTGTCAAACTTACTTGATCTGTGAAATAGTTTTGCACCATCTTTTTGGGTCCCCTGCCACCACTCCTGGCTCTTCCACCCTGCCGAGTGCCCCCAGAGCAAGGTGCTTGAGAGGCACTCTTGCCTGCTCGCTTCCAAGCCCTGCTTTCTGTGTCCATAAGACACAGAGAGCACGGTACAGCTATGCTCCCTGTTCCTTCCTCACTGGTTGTGAATGACAGCCAATGACTCCTGCTCTGCATCTCGTCCAATGAGAAGTGAGAGACCCGGGAGAGTCGCTGCTCTTGTGCACATCGCTGGATCGAGATCGGACTTAGTAAGTATTAGTAAGGCTGTAGGGGGAGCTGGGCACTGACGTTTTTTTACCTTCTTGCATAGAATACATGAAGATAAAAAACCTTCAGCCATTAGAACCATTTTAACTTCTCTTATTAGCTCCCTTTTAGTCTGTTAAATATACCAATGAAAGCATGTTGTTGTATCTGTTCAATAAGTGCACAAAATACCTGTTGCTCATGTCATGGAAATTAAAGTGGAACTTTATTCAGAAAATTAAGTCCTGCTAAATCACTTCAGTCTGGCCCCTTTTGCAAGTATAGCTACTACGTGTATACAGTGAGGGAAATAATTATTTGATCGCCTGCTGATTTTTTACGTTTGGCCACTGACAAAGAAATTATCAGTCTATAATTTTAATGGTAAGTTTATTTTAAGAATGAGACAGAATAACAACAAAAATATCCAGAAAAACTCAGTTCAAAAAAGTTATGAATTGATTTGCATTTTAATGAGTGAAGTGACTATTTGATCCCTTATCAATCAGCCAGATTTCTGTCTCCCAGGTGTCTTCTATACTACAGTTAATGAGCTGAGATTAGGAGCACTCTCTTAAGAGCCGGTTCACACCAGGGCGACTCAGGATCCGACTTCAGGTCGCCCCGAGACGCCCCAAGTCGTCCCAAGTCGCGCTGTAATGTTAATCTATGGAGCCGTCTCAATGCACACTACTGAAGTCGCTCCGACTTCAAAAAAGGTTCCTGTACTACTTCAATCCGACTTCTAGGTGACTTGTACCCATTGATTTCAATGGAAGTCGCCTCCAAGTCGGATCTCCATCTATTTTGAAGCGACTTTACAGGAAAATAAATGTGTTTACTCAGGCAAACCCCACCCTCCCAGAGAGCTGATTATTCTGTGATTGGCCACAGCCAAAGTCGCCTGGCCTGGGGGCGACTTGAAGTTGTGTTGTAAATAACTCAAAGTCACGTTGAAGTTGCTTCCAAGTTGCCTTGCTAAGTCACGCTGTAAGTCGTGTTGCCCCAGTGTGAACCGGCACTAAAGGGAATGCTCCTAATCTCAGCTTGTTACCTGTATAAAAGACACCTGTCCACAGAAGCAATTAATCAATCAGATTCCAATCTCTCCACCATGGCCAAAACCACAGATCTGTCCAATGATGTCAGGGACAAGATTGTAGACCTACACAAGGCTGGAATGGGCTACAAGACCATCGTCAAGCAGCTCGGTGAGAGGGTGACAACAGTTGGTGTGATTATTCGCAAATGGAAGAAACACAAAATAACTGTCAATTTCCCTCGGTCTGGGGCTCCATACAAGATCTCACCTCGTGGAGTTTCAATGTTCATGAAAACGGTGAGGAATCAGCCCAGAACTACACGGGAGAATCTTGTCAATGATCTCAAAGCAGCTGGGACCATAGTCACCAAGAAAACAATTGGTAACACAGTACGCCGTGAAGGACTGAAATCCTGCAGCGCCCGCAAGTTCCCCCTTCTCAAGAAAGCACATGTACAGGCCCAACTGAAGTTTGCTAATGAACATCTGAATGATTCAGAGGGGAACTGGGAGAAAGTATTGTGACCAGATGAGACCAAAATCTTTGGCATCAACTCAACCGTGTTTGGAGGAGTAGGAATGCTGCCTATGACCCCAAGTACACCATCCCCGCCGTCAAACATAGAGGTGGAAATATTATGCTTTGGGGGTGTTTTTCTGCTAAGGGGACAGGACAACTTCACCGCATCAAAGGGACGATGGACGGGGCCATGTACCATCAAATCTTGGGTGAGAACCTCCATGCCTCAGCCAGGGCATTGAAAATGGGTCGTGGTTGGGTATTACTACATGACAATGATCCAAAACGCATGGCCAAGGCAACAAAGGAGTGGCTTAAGAAGAAGCACATTAAGATCCTGGAGTGGCCTAGCCAGTCTCCAGACCTTAATCCTATAAAAAATATGTGGAGGGAGCTGAAGGTTCGAGTTACCAAATGTCTGCCTCGAAACCTTAATGACTTGGAGAGGATCTGCAAAGAGGAGTGGGACAAAATCCCTCCTGGGACGTGTGAAAACCTGGTGGCCAACCACAAGAAATGTCTGACCTCTGATTGCCAACCAGGGTTTTGCCACCAAGTACTAAGTCATGTTTTGCAAAGGGGTCAAATACTTATTTCACTCATTAAAATGCAAATCAATTCATAACTTTTTGAAATGCGTTTCTGTGGATATTTTTGTTGTTATTCTGTCTATCACTGTTAAAATAAATCTACCATTAACTGCTTCCCGACTGCCCACTGCATATATACGTCAGCAGAATGGCACGGGCTGGCAAAAGCACGTACCTGTACGTGGTCGTGCATTTGCCTGCCTGTGGGTCGCGCGCGCGCGCCCCCAGCGGCGTGCTCGCGACCCGGTCGGGAGCTCCGTGACCCCGGCCGCGGGACCAGCGGACCCGATCGCCGCTGGTGTCCCGTGATCGGGTTACGGAGCTGAAGAATGGGGAGAGGTATGTGTAAACAAACCTCTCTTCGCGCTTCCTACTCTGCCTGTCATTGATTGGCTGTTCCCGGTCATCGGGAAAGCCGATCAATGACGTCAGACGTCAGCCCCGCCCCCTAATGTAAAAAAAAAAAACACACACGTCACAGCCCATAACCCCTCCCCTCCCCCTAGTGGTTAACCCCTTCACTACAACTGTCATTTATACAGGAAACAATGCATTTAAATAGCATTGATTGCTGTATAAATGACAATGGTCCCAAAAATGTGTCAAAAATGTCCGATGTGTCCGCCATAATGTCGCAGTTACAATAAAAATCGCTGATCGCCGCCATTACTAGTAAAAAAAAAAAAATATTAATAAAAATGCTATAAAACGATCCCCTATTTTGTAAACGCTATAACTTTTGCGCAAACCAATCAATAATCGCTAATTGCGATTTTTTTTACCAAATATATGTAGAAGAATACGTATCGGCCTAAACTGAGGAAAAAAAAAGTTTTTTTATATATTTTTTGGGGATATTTATTATAGCAAAAAGCAAAAAATATTGCATTTTTTCAAAATTGTCGCTCTATTTTTGTTTATAGCGCAAAAAAATAAAAACCGCAGGGGCGATCAAATACCACCAAAAGAAAGCTCTATTTGTGGGAAAAAAAGGACGCCAATTTTGTTTTGGAGCCACGTCGCATGACCGCGCAATTGTCAGTTAAAGCGACGCAGTGCCGAATCGCAAAAAGGGGCCTGGTCCTTTGGCTGCCAATTGGTCCGGGGCTGAAGTGGTTAAAATTATAGACTGATCATTTCTTTGTCAGTGGGCAAACATACAAAATCAGCAGGGGATCAAATCCTTTTTTCCTCACTGTATGTGAAAAGTTAAAAACAAGTGCCATACACAGCAATGTGCCGAAAATGTAGAGATCAATCTGCTGACAATTTAAAGTTTTACTGCTGCTCAGGGGCTCTGGGGTTCAGCAAAATGGCATCCTTTAGCAAGAAGAAAAGGGAGCAATGCAGGAGGCAATTTACTATTTTTTATTAGCATAATTATTAATGTGGAATGTATGTTCCTTGCTAAAGAACATTATTTTTTATCAAGTTGTTATGGGTAAAGTTACGCTTTAAAAACTGTCCTGTGTCCTGTGCACATCCCCTGCATTATTCCTAATTAGCCATTCTTGTTCTTATCTTGGACTACAGATTAATTAGTGTCTATGTTGTAAACAATAGGATAGGTTTGAGTAGTTTAGCAAAAGACCACTGGGCAGGGCTGACACCACTCAGTTTACAAAAAAGCTGTGTGTTGTCAGCCTACAGCAAGACTAAAGCCAAACATAGATGGATTGAATCTCAGCTGATTTAGCAGGGACCAGTCAAGATTCATCCATCTATGGGTAGGCTGGTTGTACCCAAACCGATTCGTCTATCAACTTGGGTACAACCAGCCTGTTGGATTTTTTACATGTGGTTACTGCCAGTGGCTATAGCGGCTACCAGTAATCATTGTGTTCTGCTGGCCGGGAAGCCCATCCCCCCACAGTTAGAACACCTCCCTAGGACACACTTAACCCCTTGATCGCCCCCTAGTGGTTAACCCCTTCCCTGCCAGTGTCATTTGCACAGTAATCAGTGCATTTTTATAGAACTGATCGCTGTGTAAATGTCAATGGTCCCAAAATGGTGTTAACCGCTTCCCGACCGGCCACTGCATATATACGTCAGCAGAATGGCTCGGGCAGGCAGAATCACGTACCTGTACGTGATCGTGCATGTGCCTGCCCGTGGGTCGCGCGCGCGCCGCTAGCGGCGCGCTCGCGACCCGGTCGGGAGCTCCGTGACCCCGGCCGCGGGACCAGCGGACCCGATCGCCGCTGGTATCCCGCGATCGGGTTACGGAGCGGAAGAACGGGGAGAGGTCTATGTAAACAAACCTCTCCCCGCGCTTCCTACACTGACTGTCAGTGATCGGCGGTTCCCTGTCATCGGGAACGCCGATCAATGACGTCACACGTACAGCCACGCCCCCCTACTGTAAAAAAAAAAACACACACACGTCACACTGACTCCTCCCCGCCCCCTAGTGGTTAACCCCCTAACTACAACTGTCATTTACATAGGAATCAGTGCTATTTAAATAGCACTGATTGCTGTATAAATGACAAATGTCCCAAAAATGTGTCAAAAATGTCCGATGTGTCCGCCAAAATGTCGCAGTCACAATAAAAATCGCTGATCGCCGCCATTACTAATAAAAAAAAAAATATTAATAAAAATGCTATAAAACTATCCCCTATTTTGTAAACGCTATAACTTTTGCGCAAACTAATCAATAATCGCTAATTGCGTTTTTTTTTACCAAAAATATGTAGAAGAATACGTATCGGCCTAAACTGAGGAAAAAAAATGTTTTTTTATATATTTTTTGGGGATATTTATTATAGCAAAAAGTAAAAAATATTGAATTTTTTTCAAATTTGTCGCTCTATTTTTGTTTATAGCGCAAAAAATAAAAACCGCAGGGGCGATCAAATACCACCAAAAGAAAGCTCTATTTGTGGGAAAAAAAGGACGCCAATTTTGTTTTGAAGCCACGTCGCATGACCGCGCAATTGTTAGTTAAAGCGACGCAGTGCCGAATTGCAAAAAGGGGCCTGGTCCTTTAGCTGCAAATTGGTCCGGGGCTGAAGTGGTTAAAAGGGTCCGATGTGTCCGCCATATTGTGGCAGTCACAATAAAAATTGCAGATCGCCGCCATTACTAATAAAAAAAATAATTAATAATAAAAATGCCATAATCTATCCCCTATTTTGTACACGCTATAACTTTTGCGCAAACCAATCAATATACGCTTATTGTGATTTTTTTTACCAAAAATATGTAGAAGAATACATATTGGCCTAAACTGAGAAAGAAATAATTTTTTTTATATATTTTTTGAGGATATGTATTATAGCAAAAAGTAAAAAATACATTTTTTTTTTCAAAATTGTCGCTCTCTTTTTGTTTATAGCGCAAAAAATAAAAACCGTAGAGGTGATCAAATATCACCAAAAGAAATCTCTATTTGTTGGAAAAAAAGGATGTAAATTTTGTTTGGGTACAACGTCGCACGACCACGCAATTGTCAGTTAAACCAACGCAGTGCTGTATCGCAAAAAGTGATCTGGTCAGGAAGGGGGTAAATCCTTCTGGGGCTGAAATGGCTAATCATGTGCTTCAAAAAAGAAACCCCATTGAAATCCATGCATCTGGCGCCCTGCATGTAGATTAGGGGCTGGTTGCATGGATTAGGAGGGACGGTGCCCCTAATGGAGCTGCCACCACTGTCTGTAAGTGTAGGGCAGGGGTGCCCAACCTTTTGAAGAGCGAGGGCCACTTAAGCGACTTGCGACTTAAGCCACAATGAGCGGAGTGGGTGGATGGCATGTGTGTGTCCACTCTGCATTTGGAGAGCGGAGACGGACACAGCCCACAATACTTTTTAGTGGAACGTATTGGAGGTAGAACACAAGTCGGTTTATGTCTGCCACTACTTAGAGGTGAATGGAGGGTCCAATCGGTCGGACTGTCCATGTGAAAGGGGTTCAAGGCTGCTTTCCCACTGATACGCTGCGGTTTACCCGCACCACGTGTGCAACGCAGTGTACCTTTGGCTTTTCTGCAGTTTGCAATAGACTGCTATTCCCAGTCCCTGCTGGCAGAGTACAATAACTCAGCAGGGAGGATTTCCTTCAGCCACACACTTGGGGTGGATAGAGGAAATCCTCCCCGCTTAGTTATTGTATTCTGACAGCAGGGAGACCTCCCTCCCATCAGAATACACAGATCAGCACTGCGGTCTATAACCTGCAGTGCTGATCAAACAGGGAAAATCTGAAAGGGCAGTTCTAGAGAAAAAAAAAAAAAAAACAGCCTCATCTATAGGTGTACTATAGAAAAAGGCTTGATGGATTACATGTAGTGCCAACAGATGCTATGACAAAATCCATGACAAAATCCAACAATTTAGTAATTATTACAATGAACATTATACATATACGTAGAAGTATGCTGTAGAAAAAAATAATTTTACCTATAGTAATATAGAAAGCGTCCTTGTTTTATGTGCAATTCTGGTATGTAGAAATGACAGTTTGAAAGCAAGAATGTTTTCCTGTAGCACACTTTTCATGAATCAGGCCCATTACGAGCCTATTATTAGGGAAGCATTTCTAAACAGATATTATTACTATATTTTTTAAATGGTCTTTTTAAATTATTTTTTTTAATTAAAAAAAAACTAAACCATTCAGGACTTTTTAGACCACAGAGAATGGAATGAGCAAATTGATTCTACCGTTATTGTCCCTTTTTATTCTTCAAATTCTCATCACTAGCTGTACGGTTATTGTCCTACAATGAACTCTAATTGGCTGCCAGACTTCAGCACAGCGATTCTGTTTTGATAACTGAGAAGAGGTTTAACCAGCCATGCGTCATTTCAGCTGACAGATCCAACTAAAAAATAAGAGGTAAACAGTGTGACAAGGTCACTATTTGCACATATACAAAGGAATTAATACTTAATAGAATAGAGTGAGGCTTACAGCTACACAAAAATCCCATACAATCCAGAAAATTCATAATAGAAAATGCATTCGGATTGTGCATAGCTGGATTTTGAATACACCTTCATTGAATGAACCGTCCTTTAAGTCCCATAAAATTGAATTGAAGAACTATAGGCAAAACTTTTTTTCATTTTTGAGAGAGTAATGCCGCCTACACACGATCGGACTATGCGGCGGACTTAGTCCGGCGGACCACAGTCAGCCAGACAATTCGCCCGTGTGTGACTTAGAAAGAAGCCTTGCCTCAAAATTGTCCGCGGGCTCGGCAGTCCGGCGGACAATCCACTTGTCTGTGTGCTAGTCCACCGGACTTTTCAAATGAACGGACTTGCCCACACACAGAGTAAAGTCTGTTCATTTTGAGCGATAAAAGAGCAGAAGATAGCAGGGGGAGCCCGGCGAGAAGACCCCCGAAGTCGGAAGAAGACCCCGGAGCTGTCTAATTAACTACTTGAGTGTTTTTTGTGTTGTGTTTTTTTTATTGACACTTCTTCCTCCAGGTGAATGGGTAGGGGTACGATGTACCCCATACTCATTTGCATAGGGTGGGGGGCCGGGATCTTATTAAAGGGGGCTCCCGGATTCCGATTAGCCCCCGCCCGCAGACCCCGACAACCAACGGCCAGGGTTGTCGGCAAGAGGCCCTTGTCCTCATCAACATGGGGACAAGGTGCTTTGGGATGGGGGGGCTGCAGGGCCCCCCTTCCCCAAAGCACCCCCCCATGTTGAGGGCACGTGGCCTGGTACGGTTCAGGAGGGGGGGTGCTCGCTCGTCCGCACCCACTTTCCTGATCGGCTGGGCTGCATGCTCGGATAAGGGTTTGGTATGAACTTTGGGGGGACCCCCACGCTGTTTTTTCAGCGTAGGGGTTACCCTTAAAACCCATTCCAAGGAGGTGGAGGTGTCAATCTCGCCGATGGAGGCGGCGACATTGACTTTTTTCGCTAGCCCATCATACCTGGAGTCACGTTCAAAATGAACGGACTTTACTCAGTTTGTGGGCAAGTCCGTTCATTTGGAAAGTCTGGCGGACCTCCGCCAAAAGTCTGGCGGATTGTCTGCCGGACCTAGTCCACCAGAAAAGTCAGTTCGTGTGTGGACGTGTGTGTGCAAGTCTGCTCGTTCGGAAAGTCCGGTGGACCTCCGCTGGAAAGTCCGGCGGATAGTCCGATCGTATGTACATGGCATAAGAGTATGGTTGGAGGAAGAAAACGAGCTGATATACAATAGCGTCGCCAGAAAAAAACTGTCAGAAAAAAATGAGCAATCAAATTAATAAAAATAAATGCAGTGCTAAAAGTAGGAACAAAATCAAAGTAGATGATCCATAATAGTAATACTAAACATATGTAAACACAGTGTCAAAAAAATGTATGTAAAACAAAAGTTAATAAGTGAAAAGAATCCAAAAGAAGTGTCCATGAAGATCGTGTAATCCAAAATAATAAGTGAAATGATTTCACCACGTGATCCACCACCCCATAAAGTTGGACTCTTACCAGAATGCTAGGACTCTATTACGGAGTCACAAAAGCCCAATGTGTATAAGAGGTAGCAGGGTAGCAGATGTCATCCAATCACAAGATCAAAGATACAGAAAATTCAAATGGCAGCTCCGTGGATAAGCAAGAAGGCATTCCCATCATGGATAGGTAATTGAAAAGGAGCATCCATATAGTGTAAATCCATTTAAAACTTTATTTTAAAAAAAAGGGGGATTGAGGGTACTCACAATGTAATTGGATAAAACAGGTGTATGAAAATCCAAAGGCAGCAAGCAGCATGGAAGCAAAATCAGCTTGTGTTGGCATTGGCGTGGCGACGGCACGTACCTTAACTCCGCCCTAAATGTTTTGTCACAACTGACGTCATTGGGGCATGTGCAAGGGAGAGATATAACCCCATGTCAGATTTTTGTGTCTCATTTCAGGGATTTCACTTCCTGTACCATAGCCAAACAGGAAGTGAGAGGAAATCCTTTGGGGACCCCCAGGCCACCAAAACTGGTGTCCCTGTTGAACGATTTCCCATTTATTACTTTTCCCAAATAAAAGTTTTGCCTTTAATTATACTTTAAGTGCATCCTACCAGTGATGATCATCAGTTAAAAAGTGGTAAGAAACCTAATCAAATGCTGGTTCCCTGAATTTCCCAGTTACTCCAGGGTAAATGATTTTCCAGTGCTCCCCAGTAAAATTGTACATTACAAAGCAAACAATGTAAAGGCTAAGTTCACCTTTTTGGAAAAAATAATAACTACACATATTTTTGCAGGAAAAAAATTAGCATTTAGTATCTTTCCCACAGGAACCTGCAAAGCATTGCACCAGTGATCAGTGGCTCATGAGTGCAATATCAGGCTCCTGGAGACAAGCCCTGCAGCTTTCAGCCTGTACTTCTGATACAGGTTTACTGTTTACAAGCTGCAGGCAGTGGCTATGGATAACAGTACTTGTAGTTCTCTCAAGTGAATGAATAACGCAGCTGTGTGGACTGTGCCGTGCAAAGCTGCACTATTTTCAGAATGTGACAGCGGATGAGGGGAAAAGAGCTCCTGCCTGGACATCATAATCCAAGGACATCAGGTTTACATTAGTTTGTCTCTTAGAAGCTCATTTTCTTTCAGCTGTCAGTTTGTAAAAAAATGTTGGAGAAACCTACATTTGTGTAATGTACAGTAGTGATTGATGGTCATCTCCATCTAGTGGTTGATGAGCAGACTACTAAGTCCAATGTTATCCCTCTAGATTGCATGCACGAGAAACTTCCAGAAACCTGCAAGGGGGGCCCCAGGGTATTGACTGTCTAGGGGCCTCCACAGAGTTTAACCTCTTTCCGCCAATGTGCCACATATATGTGGCCTCTCAGCGGATGGTCTTTAATGCCTAGCGGCCGTATATTTGCATCCCTATGTAAACACTTTGCTGTGCTGAGAGCATGCTCCTTGCGCACTCCCAGTAGTCCTAGGCACTGGCCCATGATTGCCAGTATGGTAAAGGCAGCCCTGGCCGTACTATACCCCAGATTATGTGACCTTTTCATTATGAGTGGCTAAACTAATAGGGGACCTTAGGAAAAGGAGAGCCTGGGCCCACGCCTTCCTACAGACACTACATGGTGGCTGGCCATGCATGGACAATCCAAATGTTGAACAATAATTCTTACAATCATTGTACAGACATGCAAGTTTACATTGGGAAAATTTGCTGAATTGTGCCTGTAGTGCAGGGAAGGGGATGCACTGAATGCACCTGCAATATGGAGAATACATCCCACCCGACTGATTCTTATCCTGAGCAGGCCCAACCAATAGGCATTGTGGAATATCTACAGAGATAAGAGTATTCCCCAGTCCCACCATAAACAACTAGGTTGGTAGGGCATTCTGTAATTTTTTGGAAACATCTTAAGGATATCCATAGACATGGAATAACATTTGCTGATAAGACTGCTTTTATCAGATCAGGGGATGATGTCATCTAAGAACATAAAGACACTGCTGGCCAACCCTTGTTGGAAAGAAATAGCAGTCAGAACAGTTAGAAAAGCCTTTTGGTCCCTGAAATGTGCCTTCACTGGAAGTGCTTTCCATCTCTCCGCCTTACATTCTAATGTACCTTTCCATCACTCCTCTCAACCCTTTCCATGGGCATAAATATTAACACTTAGCTCAGACAGCTGTTAAAGGCACCTGAGGCCAGTCAGATCATAAATGTCCATGACAATAATTAATTCATTCTTACAGTGTGCATTTCTTTGGAATGTGAATGTACTAAATACTCACTTGGGTTTATTTACTAAAGAAGAATAAGAATGTTCACTTTCAAAGTGGTTGTTTACTTAGGTTAATGAATAAAGCTGGATTCTATTTGAATAGCCAATTACGGTATGTTGAAGGAAAAATATAAAAATGAAACAGGATTTTTGCTTTTACATAATTTACAATAAATAGAGTATTGATATACTCATTAGTCTAAAAGTTCTGTGTATATTCTATTGCAGATATCTCAAAATACTAGCAAATTCTGGTTTACAATTGCATGTATGAGGTGGTTCTAATATAAAACATATAGGTTAGAGGGGTTAAAGAGAGGTTAAAGCTCTCTTCCTATACATAGATCCAGTATGCAATCATCTATAACCTGTTTTCTAATATCCTAATCCATTTGTGTAGTTTAAATACTTAAGCTTAAAGAGTTAAGTGTATCTGATCATTGCTCTTTGAACAGCAACCCAAGGCGTACAGGCCTGGCTGAGTGCGTCTCTGCAGTCTGGGTTTTCATGGGAAAAAGCTTCATGTGGGAGGGGATAGTGTATAAAACAGACCTAAAAAAGAAAACGTTCTACGAGAAGGAGAACGACCGGAAGTTGGGGAGCTCCAGGACTCTGCAATCACATTGGTGGTAACCTTGAGCCCTGTCATTTTCCCACACAGCTTAGAGTGGTATTAATACTAATTATTCATACATTTTCCTAATGCAAAAGCATGTACCAGTCAAACAGAAGCTTGGTGGTATCACACACATAATTATAAAATACTACAAGAGGAAATCACGAGTCTAGATTTTGTCCATTTATGTGGATTTCTCTCATCACTGCCTAATGCATTTTACTGGCACCACTACCATCTATAATATTAAAGAAAAAAAAAATTCAGGGCTTATTAGTTTAAATAGGAAGAGTGCAGCTTTGAACAATAAATCTGTGCATATAAAAGAAACCAAAAGCACCACAATATACACACACGAAGGATTACAAAAATAAAACTACAGGTTAATATTAAGCAGAACTCCGCTGAAAGGATAAACAGTCTGAGAATACTTCTACTCCACTTAGACACTCAAAGGCTGATTTAGTAAAGAAGTTTACAAATCTTCACATTAATAACCTTCAAAAAATATAGTGAACAGTAAAGTCTAACTCCACCTTTAGCAATAGCAACATGTTACATGTTACTCCTGTATTTAGGGTGTAACATGTAACATATGCTAAGCAATCTTCCCTCCCCTGCAGCAGCTGCCAAATTTGAAATTGAAGCAAACTGACTTGTAGTTATCAATGGTTGACAGTCTGCTCGAACCTGACATTGCACCCGCCATTACACAAGCTTACATTCTAATGTACCTACTAAAGTCTTATAGATACACATTACAGAGGTTAAAGTGGTTTTCCAAATGCAGAAGTTTTTTTTACCTTAATCAATTCTCTGCATTACAGTAAAAACAACCCTCCGTGTGCAGCTCCTCCAGCTGCTCCTGCCAAACCCCCTTATACTTACTTACCTGAGTCCGATCTCAATCCAGCACTGTGCCTGAGAGCTTCCTAACAGGGCAGAAAGTGGCTCTTGCAGCTGTCAATCAAATCCTGTGACGAGGGAGCCGAAGCCAAGCTATCTGCGTCTATGGATACAGGCAGTGCTACTCAAGCCCGCAGGTGTGCCACAATAGAAATCGGTGTGCGCAGCCTCTTGCATTAGGGTGTGCAGTAAAGGATTCTCAAAAAAATATTAAAAATCAACATTTTATTTATGATTATATTCCTTTTGTCAAATATCATTTGAGCCCCTGAAAGTGGGGGGACTGTATATAAAAATGCTTGCAGTTCCTAAAATTTGTAGTTGATAGTTATGTTGAACCCCTTGAATTAAGATGAAAGTCTGAACTTCAAATTAATTTGGATTGTTTTGTTTTAATTTTATTCTGGTGGCATACAGGGCCAAAATTATGAAAATTGTGCCTGTGTCCAAATATATACTAACTGTACAGTATCTCACAAAAGTGAGTACAACCCTCACATGTTTTCATGTGACAACACTTTGCTACAATGTAAAGTAGTGAGTGTACAGCTTGTATAACAGTGTAAATTTGCTGTCCACTTCAAATAACTCAACACACAGCCATTAATGTCTAAATTGCTGGCAACAAAAGTGAGTACACTCCTAAGTGAAAATGTCCAAATTGGGTGCAAAGTGTCAATATTTTGTGTGGCCACCTTTATTTTCCAGCACTGCCTTAACCCTCTTGGGTATGGAGTTCACCAGAGTTTCACAGGTTGCCACTGGAGTCCTCTTTCCCTGGTGGATGTTAGAGACCTTCCATTTGAGGATGCCCCACATATGCTTAATGGGGTTTAGGTCTGGAGACATGCTTGGCCAGTCCATCACCTTTACCCTCAACTTCTTTAGCTAGTGGTTGTCTTGGAGGTGTGTTTGGGGTCGTTATCATGTTGGAATACTGCCCTGCGACCCAGTCTCCAAAGGGAGGGGATCATTCTCTGCTTAAGTATGTCACAGTACATGTTGGCATTCATGGTTCCCTCAATAAACTGTAGCTCCCCAGTGCCGGCAGCACTCATACAGCCCCAGACCATGACCATCCCACCTTAATGCTTGAGTGTAGGCAAGACACATTTGTCTTTGTACTCCTCATCTGGTGACCTGGCGCCTAGGGGTTTGTCGAGCCCTGCCTTACTGAACGATTGTTGACACATGTGTGTTGCTATGGCAACCACTTCCTGGGTGAGCAGAACAATCTGTATAGTGAAATAGATGTTATAAAGGGAGATGGTTTGGGGCTGTGAGTGGCTGTGTGCATCACAGGAAGGAGCTGTGGTGTAAGGTTAACACAGCAGACATCCCAAATCTTCCGCGAGGTGCTGGAGTCTCCCAAATTTTGGCTCCCTGACACCCGCAAGTGCCGTGGGATATCCCGGCTGCTGGGTCGAGCCTGGGCGGTGGCATAACATGCATGTCCTCTGGTTCACAGCTGGGAATAATCGGTGTGGCGGGAGGGACAGCTGTGAACACCGTTCTCCCTGTATAGCTTTTCAGCTGACAGACACTTCTCTCCCTCCTGAGGCCTTCGGCTAAAAAGCTATACAGGGAGATCGGTGCTCACAGCTGTCCCTCCCGCCGCACCGATTATTCCCGGCTGTTTCCTGTGTGCTCCTCCGGCCGCTGTTTTTCTGTTTCCTGTGTCCTCAGTACCTTTCTCTATCTCAAAGGGGAGATGTCAGGGGTCTGTTTAAACCCCTCATATCTCACCAAAGCCCACCAACAGGGCTGATAAAAAAAAAAATCTATGAATATAAAAAAATGCCCCAACCCCCTCCCCCAAAAAGCATTGTGAAAAACAAATTGAATTGAAAACAAATAAATACTGTATTTATCGGCGTATAACACGCATTAAAATCAGGGGAAAATCGTGGGTGCGTGTTATACATCGATCCCCCGCTGATCTGCGCTGTCTGTGGAGCGCCGCCGACATTTACCGAGCCAAGCTGAGTGTACTGTGTACTCGGCTCTGCTGGCAGTCACGCCCAGTCCTGTCTCCTAGCCTTTACATCCCGCCATTGGCCCATCATAGGAGCCGGGCCAAGGGGCAGGACGGCTCGTTACTGCGAGCGGAGCCAAGTAGCCGAGTACACTCGGCTCTGTCTATGTCGGCGGCGAGAGGAGCCGAAGAACACGGCGGCGGCAGGAGGAGCCGAAGATCTCGGCGGCGGGGGTAAATTTAAAACGAAACCATGCTGCAGTTTCCTGTATGCCCTTTCCAGATGCTGTTCCTTCCTTAACAAATGGTCCAGATCAGGTTTAAGCTCTGAGACCCCTGCAAGACCGAGCATAGCCTCTCTATATTCTCGCAGGTCCTCAAGGGTAGGTTCCCCTTCATCGCCAAACACAAAACAATCTGTAAGGCTCTCCCACAGCAATCCAGGGCCTCCAAAGTCATATCCCTCCAGAGAGCATTCTGTTGTCTCCCCTAAATATCCCTGCTCTGCGTGCCATTGCAGAGCCCGATAATGATTGTCCAGCTCTATCTCCTGCTGGACCAGCCTGTCCAAATCAGTCACCGATTGCTCCTGGGGCCACTCTCCCAGGAATGCCATCTTCAATGCCCGTTGGTCACTGGCCCGTTGCTCTTGGGTTGGAAAGCACTTGCCCTGGTTTATACCAGTGAGCTGGAGGGTTCCAAACCAGAGCTCCACCCGAATCGGCTGCCTGAGCTCCAGGTATTCATCCTCAGACACAGTCCTGATGTATGCTGAAAGGACGATCCGCAGCAGCCCCGGGAACTCTGATGCCAGGTCCATATCTCCGCTGGGGTGACCAAAGTCTGCTATCTTGATCTTGGATCCAAGTGTAGGTTTGGATGTCCCAGACTGCAGGAAGCAACCCACTGCTTGCCACCAATGTGACGGACCCCCGAACTCCAGATGTCCGCCGTAAATGCTTCCTCTGTCCGGTACCACACAATCCAAGACCCCTTAGCTCACCCAGTCACCAGACAACACCAGTGTAGGGTAAAAACCACCAGACTACTTAATTCAAGCATATGTTATACAGATCCCACTTCCAAACACCTCCCCCCACCCTTGGAACACAGGGCGGATTAAACTGTACAATGACAATGGACACACAGGTCAGGTGTGTTTAACTTCTGATCAGTAAACAGTCTTAGCAGGGGGGCTGCTGGTGGAATCCCCCCTCCCTCCATAGAGATAAACATCCCATAATATCTAAGGCAGACAGACACAATAGAACATTGGAATACAGCCACACCCCAGATGAATCACAGCAAATAGTCCAACAGCATGAGACAGCACACATTATAGTGGGGTTCTCATTCACCCTGTGCCCCTATTAGAGACACAGGGTGATTTACACATAAGAGGGCCTAGGGAAGCTGGACAAGGAGCCTCCAGAACTCTCTAGGACAAGCTGAGTTCCACAAACCCCTGACCCAAAGTCACTCCTGTCACACTACCCACCACCATACACTCCAATCTCCTCTTCTGCACATACTACCCACTGCTGTACACTCCGCACTGTACATTCCCTATTTAACATTACTGCATTCTGCACTGTAAGTCATCTCCGACTCTATTAAACTACACCCCTTTTAACCACATGCCGACCGGCGCACGACGATATACGTCGACAGAATGGCACGTACAGGCAGGAGGGCGTATATATACGTCCCTCCTTTCGCCTGTCCGTGCCATCGGGAGCGCGCCGGGAGCGGCGCGCTCCCGCGCCGGTCGGGACCCCCGTGAGTCCGGCCGCGGTCCCCGCGGACTCGATCGCCGCGGGGACTCCCGCGATCGTCTCACGGAGCGGCTGAACGGGGAGATGCCGAGATAAACAGCATCTCCCTGTTCTGCCTAGCAACTAGTGACGCCGATCTCTGCTCCCTGTGATTGGAGCAGAGATCAGCATTCACTAGCTGACAGCCACGCCCCCCCACAGTAAAAAACACACCCCTAGGCCTACTTAACCCCTACACTGCCACCTTGTGGTTAACCCCTAAACTGCTAGTGTCATTTATACAGAAATCAATGCATTTAAATGCATTAATTGCTGTAAAAATGACAATGGTCCCAAAAATGTGTCAAAAATGTCCGATGTGTCCGCCATAATGTCGCAGTCACAAAAAAAATCGCAGATCTCCGCCATTAATAATAAAAAAAAAAAATTATTAATAAAAATGCTATAAAACTATCCCCTATCTTGTAAACGCTATAACTTCTGCGCAAACCGATCAATAATCGCTTATTGCGATTTTTTTTACCAAAAATATGTAGAAGAATACGTATCGGCCTAAACTGAGGAAAAAAAAATGTTTTTTTTATATATTTTTTGGGGATATTTATTATAGCAAAAAATAAAAAATAATGCATTTTTTTCAAAATTGTCGCTCTATTTTTGTTTATAGCGCAAAAAATAAAAACCGCAGGGGCGATCAAATACCACCAAAAGAAAGCTCTATTTGTGGGAAAAAAAGGACGTCAATTTTGTTTGGGAGCCACGTCGCACGACCGCGCAATTGTCAGTTAAAGCGACGCAGTGCCGAATCGCAAAAAGGGGCCTGGTCCTTTGGCTGCAAATTGGTCCGGTCTGAAAGTGGTTAAGTCACGCCCAACATGTAGCAATTTAAGTCATGCCCACATTTTGGCGCTTTGGGGGAGGGGGGGTCAACTCCCTCAAATTAGTTTTTGCAGTTTGGGATTTCTGACACAGGTTAGACTCTACTTGCTCTATTACTCTCAATGGACGAGGCATTGCTAGGATATCTATAAAGAAGAAAAAAAAGCACATTGCACTCTTGTGATCCTTGATTTTTTTTTCCACGTTGTTCAGGTAGATCTCTACCTCCGCAGGATTGCCTGCCCCAGTTTTATAGAACAAAAAATCTGGGCATTAGGAATATATGAACAGCCCATGTCTTGCATGTGTTTTTCCACTATAGTAGAATTCAGCAACAGACTTAAAGCGGTTCTGCACTGACAAAATCAAATTTTTTTTTTTGGTCCATCTATGTGTAAAGTAGGCTTCTTAAAAGAAACTTACTTTTTTAGGTGCTGCAGCGTTCCTACGTCCGTTTGTATGTAGACCGATTCGTTAAAAAAAACTCTCTCGAGCGATGTCATTCTTCTTCATCACTCTTCCCCTTCCCTTCTTTTCCCCTCCCAGCATGCATTGCCAGTTCCCGCGCATGCGCTGTAGCTTCACAGCTATGAGCGGCGCTATTGGTAATTGGGACGGTTACCATGGCAACCATGCAAATCACGCAAGATTTCGCGTCGGAACCCCCGCAATCATGGGCGTCCGCAGGTAGGGGCAAGGGGGGTCAAGTGCCCCCCGCTGGAATCAGGGATCGGATCGTAAATTCAGCACAGTTGCGTTACTATCGAGGTGCCATCCGCCAGTGGGGTGACACCATCAAGGTTCTGTCAAGCCCCCCCACCCCCCATCAGTGTAGTGTGACTTCGGCTCTTTTCCCTGCTCAGTCCAGCAGAGAACTCAGGGGCGCTGTAACAGGAAAAAGGCGAGCTGCGGGCTGTCAGAGGTTTCCCCAGCTCGCCCTCCCTTTCTCCTGTCAGGGAGAAGAGACGGTGGCTCTCACCAAGTCCCCCGCCCAGCTTCCTGCCCACTCCGTTCCTTCCCTATTGGCCATAACTGAGGGCCAATCAAAGAAGACTAGGAGAGCATCATGGGACATGTAGTCCCAAAGATTGGCGACCCCCCATTTTCCACAGGGAGGAGGCTACAGCTCGATCGAGAGAGAGATTGAGAGACTGCAGCCGTGAAAAAAGCTGAGGGAGAGAGTGCTACAGGACAAAGAACGAGCAGTGTGCTGGGCAGAAGCCAGAGAGAGAGCCACGCTGCCCAGCGCCACCAGAGAGAGAGCCACGCTGCCCAGCGCGACCAGAGAGCCACGCTGCCCAGTGCGACCAGAGAGCCACACTGCTCAGCACCACCAGAGATCGAGAAAGACTGAGCCACTACCAGGGTACAGACATGCTACACTACTGACAAGAGTCGCCCCCGGGGAACCCAGAGTGAGTGATCATCCAGCTGGAGGGATCACTGCTGTAGTTTCCCTGGGTCTGGTAAGAGGGCCTGTTGGCCATTATCCATTACTTATCCTAGGGACTGTACTACGTCTGCAGTCTCTGACCATGATAATGTAATAATGACATTGTCGAAAAGGGGCGGTGCATGGGTGACCCTAAAATGATGCCCCCTCCTGAAAAAAGTTCTGTGGACGCCCATGCCCGCAATGTCTCCTGGGATTGATTACACGAATCCCAGGAGACACAGCGCGAGATCCCAGGAGACACATCGAACTGGACAGGAACCGACGACGATCACCGCTGAGAGCCCGCCCACCACCGCAGGGAGAAGAATACAAATGAAGCCATCAGTAAAGGTAAGTGTAAAAGATGCAGAATTGAACCATCAATTCTGTCATCTTGAATGCTAGGAAAGCCATAGAGACATAGTCCTATGGTTGGGTGCAGAACCGCTTTAAAGGGTCAAGCTGCAATACCAGGGTTTGCCTGCTGGTGGAGTTGTATGTCCAGGTCCACTTTTATGTGATCCCAGAGCAGTGATGGCAAACCTTGGCACCCCAGATGTTTTGGAACTACATTGATGCTCATGCACTCTGCAGTGTAGTGGAGCATCATGGCAAATGTAGTTCCAAAACATCTGGGGTGCCGAGGTTCGCCATCACTGACCTAGAAAACCACTTGAACATTGCAAAAAAATCTGAAAAAAAGCAAGTGTACACTGTAGTATTACACTTTTAAAAAATTATATTTGGCTCACCCTAAAATATTTTTAAAAGCTTTAAAGAGTTTAAAGCCATCAAATCAAATCTGATCATCAGTTAGTGCAAATTTTAGCTTTGAAATTATCTGCATCAATTACAGCTCCAGCTTTCCTATTACACAGGTTATTGCCTTGTAATTGAATAAAACACAAACTAATTTAATATAAGTCTGAGAAACCCGCAGATCTCTTAAATAAGCGATAGACTGTTCATGAAAGAATAAAACAAATAGGAAGAGGTAAGAATATTCAATAGGAATAAACAGGCCGATAGCAAGACACAGCTATACATGGAGGTTTTATTTTCCATAGGCAGCTGTGTAAATCCTATTCTACTTCAACCATTGTTCATTATTTTACAGTGATGAGAGGTGATAAGCTGGAAAGTGGTGTTAGAAGGTTGGATTTAAAAAAAAAAAAAAAAAGTTATCTTGCATAAATGTCTATTTAAAGTTCCTTATAGCCCATTCAAGTGACTCTTCCAGTCTTGCCACTGTGGTCCCGAAATCTTTTTTTTTAATTTACACACTATTTTATTTAACCGCTTCAGCACCAGGCCATTTTACACCCTTCCTTACCAGAGCACTTTTTGCGATTCGGCACTGCGGCGCTTTAACTAACAATTGGGCGGTCGTGCGACGTTACACCCAAACAAAATGGACGTCCTTTTTTTCCCACAAATAGAGCTTTCTTTTGGTGGTATTTGATCACCTCTGCGGTTTTTATTTTTTGCACTATAAACAAAAGAAGAGCGACAATTTTGAAAAAAAACACAATATTTTTTACTTTTTGCTATAATAAATAGCCCATTTTTTTTAAAAAAACATTTTTTTCCTCAGTTTAGGCCGATACGTATTCTTCTACATATATTTGGTAAAAAAAATCGCAATAAGCGTATATAGATCGGTTTGCGCAAAAGTTATAGCGTCTACAAAATAGGGGATAGATTTATTGCATTTTTTTATTTATTTTTTTACTAGTAATGGCGGCGATATGCGATTTTTTTTCGTGACTGCGACATTGCGGCGGACACTTCGGACACTTTTGACACATTTTTGGGACCATTCACATTTACACAGCGATCGTTGCTATAAAATTGCAGTGATTACTGTGTAAATGTGACTGGCAGGGAAGGGGTTAACACTAGGGGGCGCTGCAGGGGTTAATGTGTTCCCTAAAGGTAGTGATTCTAACTGTGGGGGAGGGGACTCACAAGGGGAGGAGACCGATCAGTGTTCCTCCGTACTGGGAACACATGATCGGTCTCCTCGCCACTGACAGGACGTGGAGCTGTGTGTTTACACACACAGCTCCACGGTCCCGCACGGTCCCGCACGCGACGCCGCGGGCGCGCGCGCCTCCTAGGCGGCCGGGAATGGGAGGACGTCATATGACGCCAACCCAGGATGGGAGATCCACCTTGTGGGCGTCATATGACAGTGGGCGGTAGGGAAGTGGTTAAAGGATGTAATGGAAAATAAAATTGTATATTCTTTGCTAAAGTAGATAAACAAGAACGACTTTTTTCTTTCAATTTGGATAGAGTGTGGAAAGATTTGAAACCTCTCACTAGCTGATATTGCCGTTCGTGTTCATCAGTTCTGGAAATTTGTGTTACCTGGAAAAGGAAGTAATGAAAATTCCTCCCTTGGGGACAAAAAAAGCAATACTAACATCTACTTGTTGAATAGGGAAGAGATGGGCTAAAGCTGCTCATACATGATTAATTTTGTTTTGTTTAACCTGCGGGTTGAACATAAAAAAATGGATCCATTCCTCCATCCACACATTTGATGTGGATGGGGGAATCACCACAATCACATGTTTGTGGTGGGTAACCATATGACTATATAGTAAACATAGCTAAGTTTGTCCAAGTGCAAAATCAGTGGAGAGTGATAAACTGTAGCACACTTTATTTTTGTTTAAAATCATAAACTCCCACAATCTGAGACATAGCCTCAGATCCCCCCTCATTTCTATTAGATGAAAACGCAACAGGCTGTAGTTCGGAGACCCCGGCTCTAGCCAAAACATTTATTTAGTTATGAATAGAGTGGCGAATGGTTGGAACCTCTGTCAGTTTTTACAATTTTCTGTGCCCCTTTCTGCCTCAGTGACAAAATGTGATAGGAAATCACATTTTACTGTTGAAGACAACAGTAAAAACATGTTTCCCAATAGATTAGAGAATGGCTAAAACCCCCATAAGCTTTTTATTGCTGTCTGTTTCCCGCAGTTACTATCTGGATGACTGTACCTAAGACAGGAGGCAGGAATAAATCTCCCCAACAAAGCCTCAGAAAAAAAAATTAAAAATTAGAGAAAAAAACTAGAAAAATCAAATAAACTGTTTGCTAGTAGTTACACTTTAAATTTGACTGCAATTTTTTGTGAGCAAAACTAAAAATTAAACGTGGCCCTTTGGGCGATCAATCGCAAGAAGGATCATTTGGTCAATCGCAGGAAGGATCAAAGCAAGAAAGGATCAATTGATCGATTGCAGGAAGGATCAGTCAGGATCAGTCGATCGATTGCAGGCAGGGTCGGTCGATCGTTTGCAGGAAGCACTGGTCGATCGAAAGAATCAAAAAATTACGTTTGAAAAACGACTGCGCAAATACCATGTGACATAAAAAATTGCAACACCCACCATGTTATTCTCTAGGGCTTCTGCTAAGAAAAAATATATAATGTTTGGGGGTTCTAAGTAGTTTTCTAGTAAAAAAAATACAGATTTTTACATGTAGGAGAGAAATGTCAGAATTGGCCTGGGTGGGAAGTGGTTAACAAAGAGGAGGAGCGGAGTAGCTTCAGGGGAATAGCCATATTGGATTAGGGTATGCACCCCAAAACTCAAACACACACGTGTGTGGGTATATATATATATATATATATATATATATATATATATATATAGATATATATATATATATATATATATATATATAGACATATATACAGACACACACTTTTAAATAAATGTAAACAAACATTTTGAAATGTGTTAAAACTATTTTTAATATTTCAATACATTTTACATCTTATGGCAGAGCTGGTCAGAGGGAGAAAGTGGGGGTGAGAGAGAGGGGAGATGGGATCAGTTGGCAGTGGTGGTGGGGGAGCGGAATGGGATCAGTGGCAGTGCTGGGGGGATGGAATGAGTGGAAGTGCTGGAGGGCATGGGATCAGTGGCAGTGCTGGAGGGGGGGGGGATATCAGTGGCAGTGCTAGGGAGTTGATGGGATCAGTGGCAGTTGTGGTGGGGGTAATGGGATCACTGGCAGTGCTAGGGGATTGATGGGATCAGTAGCAGTGCTGGGTGGATGGAATAAGTGTAAGTGTTGGAAAGTTGATGGGATCAGTGGTGTTGATGGTGGTTGTGGTGGGGTGGGGGGGTAATGGGATGAGTGGCAGTACTGGGGGTATGGGATGAGTGGCAAGGTTGGGGGGATCATTGGCAGTGCTGGGGGTTGATGGGATTAGTGGCGTGGTGGGGGGGATTTGTGGCAGTGCTGGGTGGGGGGATGGATGGGATTTGTGGCAGTGCTGGGTGGGGGGATGGATGGGATCAGTGGCAGTGCTGGACGGGGGATGGATGGGATCGGTGGCACTTGCTCTCAGTGTGGACTCCATGCTTGCTGTGTCTCTGGCTCCCTCCAGGCTTTACGTGTCTCCTCACACAGTGGAGACCTCCTCTGCTCTTCCTACTTGATCAGCTGGCTCTTCCAGTCCCCCGGTCGCCATTCCCCATCAGTCCTGCTGCTGTAAATTCAATGGGCGGAGCCACAGAGAAGCTGGGTGGGCGGTCTTGCAGCAGTTACTTAGAATGAAGGTGTCAAGGGGAGCTGGGAGGCATTCAATGGCTGTAGGGCGGAAAATGCAGAGTATCGGCTGTTCTATATGTCGCCTGCTGCCCCTCTCATCCAGGTGTAGACAAGTATGTCAGGGGTTTAGGGAGTGCCCATTCACACCCCCCCACACCTATGGGAATAGCATTGCTCTATCTAGGCAGGAGGAGAGGGGAGGAGATTGTCTCTCACACAGACTACAGAGACAGGGAGAGAGGGAGAGGGGGAAATGCAGAGGCGCAGAGAGGGGAGGAGAGGTGAGAGCTGGGTGACGGATGCACCGTAAACTGACCACGCTATCAGAGATCAGCAGCCATGATAAACGTGGTCAGTTTACAGAGAAGAAGACAGGAACAGGGAGGTTCAGCCAGGTATTGTACAACATTGAATGGGACAATTGACATGACAAAAGCACTGTGCTATATCTCGTGCCTTAAAGGGACAGGAGCGTGTTTGTTAGTTTTTTTGTTTTTTAGAGTTACAACCACTTTAACCACTTGCCGACCGCTGCACGCCAATATACGTTGGCACAATGGTAGCGGTGGGCAAATGGCTGTACCTGTATGTCCCCTTTAAGAGGCGGGGGATAGCAGGCGCGCAGGCGCGCGTGCGCGCCGCGTACACCATGACCGTGCCTGCGATCTCCCGGCGATCATGTCACGGATCTGCAGAACGGAGAAGTGCCTATGTAAACAAGGAATTTCCCCATTCTGCCTTGTGTCATGACCGGGATCTACTGCTCCCTGTCATGGGGAGCGGTGATCGCTGTCATGTGAGTTGAAGCCCATCCCCCCCACAGTTAGAATCACTCCCTAGGACACACTTAACCCCTTCATCGCCCCTAGTGGTTAACCCCTTCCCTGCCAGTGTCATTTACACAGTAATCAGTGCATTTTTATAGCACTGATCGCTGTATAAATGACAATGGTTCCAAAATGGAGTCAAAAGTGTCCGATGTGTCCGCCATAA
Source organism: Lithobates sylvaticus (assembly GCA_028564925.1). Classification (NCBI taxonomy): domain Eukaryota; kingdom Metazoa; phylum Chordata; class Amphibia; order Anura; family Ranidae; genus Lithobates; species Lithobates sylvaticus. Next base: position 498,177,734 of record CM053027.1, on the reverse strand, counting down.
TGTCACAGTCACGATAAAAATCGCAGATCGCCGCCATTACTAATAAAAAAAATGTATAATAAAAATTCCATAAAACTATGCCCTATTTTGTAGACGCTATAAATTTTGCGCATACCAATCAATATACGCTTATTGTGATTTTTTTTCCAAAAATATGTAGAAAATACATATCGGCCTAAACTGAGGAAAGAAAATGTTTTTTTATATATTTTTTGGGGATATTTATTATAGCAAAAAGTTAAAAATACTGCATTTTTTTCAAAATTTTCACTCTTTTTTTGTTTATAGCTCAAAAAATAAAACCACAGAGGTGATCAAATACAACCAAAAGAAAGCTCTATTTGTGGGGAAAAAAGGACATCAATTTTGTTTGGGTGCAACGTCGCACGACAGCGCAATTGTCAGTTAAAGCGATGCAGTGCTGAATCGCAAAAGGTGCTCTGGTCCGGAAGGGGTAAATTCTTCCGGGGCTAAAGCAGTTAAAGGACCGCTAAAATCCCAAAGTTATGCACATCTGTTAAAAGCAAAAGAAGAAGGAGGGACAATACAAATAAGAAAATATAAATGAAATCTGATGGTTGAACTAAATGGACTTATGACTTTTCAACTTAACTGAGTAACTATGTGAATACTAAAAGAAAAACTGACATCCAAGCAGGGCTCAAGTCCTGCGGGAACGCATGGGAACGGAGTTCCTGTGCTTTTTCCACAACAGGAACTCAGTTCCCATTAGCAGCCGTGTCCTGCAAGACTTTGAAGTATGCGAGCTGTGTGGCAGGTGCTACACCAGCAGCTGCCGGCACAGATCGCAATAGCAAGTGCCGCACACCTGACCATTCAGGCATTGCCAGTAGGGGGCCCCATGACAGCTTCCGCTTCGATCTACCTGTCAATCACAGCTAGCTGACGGGTAGATCAGGTCCCTGCTGCTAAGAGATTGTATTTAGTCAGACCTCTCGTGATGCGCTCCTCCCCGCCGGCCCCTCCTGATTTTCTGTCTCCTCATCTCCCCCCCAGTCTCCTGCATACTTGCTCTGTGTGTCCCGCTGAATCCCCCCCCTCCTCTATCTTCAGTGCCATATGATGAGAGAACCCAGAGGAGGAGCACAGCTATTCTGCTCACAGGACATGCAGGGAGAGAGGTGAGCTGAGGGAGGAACATCAGTTTGGGGTGGTAAGCTGAGCACAATACCTGGCAAAGTTTACTGCCAGGAGGGAAGATTATGTGGAAATATGTGAAGGGTTGGAATAGCAGCGAGTGTGTGTTGGAGCCCTGCAGAGTTTGCAGCCCCCCAAGCTAACATACATCTCCTAAGCAGGAACACATCACTATCTCCCCAAGCATTCTGTCCAGATAATGTGCAGTTAATTTATGACCTTTCCGTTTAACCCTGTGTTATCCAAACTCTGTTCAATGAAAAGTGTAAACTCACCACATAAACACTCTATATACAAAATAACATTCCCCAATAAAGTTTAGAACATGATGTTCACAATTGAATGAATGCTGATTATTCAGAGAATTACCGTATTTATGTTTATTGAGGATTTTTTTTTTTTTTATGTACTAACAGTTAAGCTACATACACACAATACGAAAATTGGATGAAAACGTTCGAACGCACGAACGTTCCACCAGCGTTCGTGCCTATGAGCGTATCATTTATTTTTTTTTGTTGGTGGGCGAGTGGATCTTGGGTGGGAGTTCCCACACTTTTTTCCCCAGGACTTGACCCCTGCATCCAAGAGAGGAAATGTAAAGAAAAACAAAAAAAGAAAAAAAAATTTTGCAATGGAGAACACTCACAAATCTCATATATGAATAAAACCAGCTTCACAAGTGATCCAAAGGGTAGTCGTATTTTTACAAACTAAAGACTTGTTTAAAAAGAATACAATGTTTACATCAGAACTGCAAAATCAGAAGCAACTCGCTCAAGTACAAACGGAAGCAGCCCTTTAAGGTGATTTCATAAACAATGGATAATCTTTGTATTAAAACAGCATGTTCTTTAAATGTATTATTCACTTGGAACAGCTATTTGGAGCCTAGAAGACATTTATCAGCATTCCAGAATGGTGAGCGGGCTTACTCGCCGGTGACAGTGTTCACTCCGTATAGATGGGAACAATATGTATTTTCTCAGTCTGAGTCATTTATTGCCAATAGATCCATTAGGCAATCAACATTTTTTATTTCAGAATGTATTTTTTTTGTTTACTGTCATTTTCGATTTTGACAGAGCACGGAAATTACTTGCATGTCATCAGAGACTAGTCAGTGTTTGATTATTCCTTTAGTAACATCATTTTCTGCCCTTCTACACAAAATTATTCGCTAGTAAGTAAAAAAAAAAAAAAAAAAAATATTCTGATAAACATAGCACTCCATTTACTACATATGCTGAACCAATAGTCATAATTAAAAAAAAAAAATAAAATACTCATCAGATACACTGTTCTATAAGTCTATAATTAATCTTTATGCTTACAAGGATCTTGATCAATGTGATTAAACAACAATAATAATGATAATTATAATAGTCTTATCCAATAGCATAATACTTATAATTGAAACCTTAAGGCTGAGTTCACACTATTGCGAATTGAATACGGATTAACCCGCATCCAATTCGCATGTCAGGAGCCTATGACCGGCTCTCTATAGAGCTGGTTCAAACAGCTCCAGGACAGCTGCGTCTCCTGGTCCGTTTCAGGTCCGAATTCAGGCAAAAATTTGGACCGAAATTGGACCTGCAGCGGTGAACAGGGATGCACCGGACCCCTGCTGTGAGCTGCTGCGCGCAGAAATGTGAACCCAGCCTCAAACTGAACTTCAGGAATTATCTGTATTGCATATTTCATTGGTCCAGCTTGGCACAATGTACTCTGCATATGTTATACTTGAGGAATAGCTGGGGAAGCTGGAAATCACTGTAGTGCTGTACTACTACAGTAATAGCCACAATTTCCTAGGTCCTACTCTAGAACCCTAAGGAAAGGCCATACACAGTTTGAATCTTGGATGATTCAGCAGGAACTGGCCAAGATTAGAACAGTGTATGGGCAGGCTGAATGAACCAATTTAATCGATCCCCGGTTTTACCTGCAATTATCACTAGGTTTTGCCGTCGGAATAATACACGCGGTCACACCAAAGTCCGACCGTCAAGAATGCGGTGACGTACAACACGTACGACGGGACTGGAAAACGGAGGTTCGATAGCCAGTAGCCAATAGCTTCCATCTCGTACTTGCTTCAGAGCATGTGTAGTTTTTGGTGCGTCTGAACAGCATACAGACGAGCGTTCTTTCCAATAGTAATTTTTTCCGTCGTAAAAAATATAGAACATGCTCTCTATCTAAGTCCGTCTGAATTTTCGATGGAAAAAGTCTGATGGGACATACACACGGTCGGAATATACGATGAAAAGCTCACATCGGACTGTCGGAAATTCCGCTCGTGTGTACGTGGCATTAGAGCCTGTCCACACATTAAGGTTGATTTACTAAAGACAAATAGGCTGTTCACTTTGCAAGGGAATTTTCTGTTAGTGAAAGTGATCAAAATTTACTTTGCACAAATTACCAAATCACGTGCAGAGAAAATACGGAAAAAAAAATATTTTTGCCTGCACATGATTGGATAATAGCCATCAGAGCTTCATTACATTATCTCATTTGTCTTTAGTAAATCAAAACCACTGTGTGTAGGAAAAGGGCTATTGCGAGAAGTAGTTCTGGGGATATGCATATGTCATTTGGAAATAAACTCCCAGCAGCTCCCAAAGAATTTTACAAGCCTGGTGATGGTGTCACAAGGAGAGATAAGGGCACTTTCTCCTTACAGGGACAGAGTAAAATAAAAACACAAATGTTGCTAAGACATACCTTTGGATAATGCCTAGACAAACAATTTAAAAAACATACTAACTTTAAAAATTCCTAGGCCTTTAGTCTTGTGAACTGGAGGGGGGGGGGATGTATTTTTTAAACTGTAAAGAAGCAGGTATGTTAATTATTTAAGTTTAGTAAATTCCAATACAGAAAAAAACCCAGCGTGCACCTAAATCTGGAACCAGGACAAGTTATCCTTGTAGCATCATGTGAATGAGCATTACATGATTCGAAAATAAGAACTGGTTATTGAATTAATGGTGTCTGTTGTATGTTTAAATACATTTGAAAATGATTTCACCCCCCTTATTTGCAGATTAAATGAAATTTGAATGCTCTGTTACTGTTTTACTACAGATGGAAACAGCAGAATTCCTTCAACATCCGGTAAATTAATAATTTATTAAAAGATCATTATGCTCTTTATTCTTTGTCCTTATAAGTTCACTATGCCACAAATCATAGATGGTTATTTTAGCTCCGAGCATTCATAACATTCTTGTTTTATGATACAGTACATGACATTCAAAATCACTTGTTTGAGTGAGAATCCTGAAAGTAATTATCTATAGAAAAGACAAAATGTTGCTAATTTGATGCCTAATTCTGTATACTAATTCACCAATTTCTAAGCTATTAAAAGAGTCTACCAATATTGGTAATTAGGAACAAGTCCATCTAAAATCAATAGTCTTTCTGTTGAAACTGTTCAGCGGTTCTTCTTTATCAGAGGAAAACTCGAACAGCAGCCAAGGCACTCTGTAGAGGTCCTTGTTGTATTATATTAAAGTGGACTTTCACCCTCTTTGATTACTTTCCATAACTTTCCTTCTCCCCATTACCCCCTTCATTACCCAACAAGTCCCCTCCTGTTACACAATCATACAGTTAAACTTCTATATTATTTCTTTTTTGCAAGACTTAGTCGCCAAAGCAAGAATGACATCCTCTTTTGCCCGAAACCTCTTGGAGTACTCTCTTCACACATCCCATGAGGCTATGGGACAACCTTCACAACACCTCATGAGCAGGCCCACTGCATGACATGAGCCAGGAAGAGACAGCCAACCTCTTAAAGATGTAAGAAGAGAAGATGGCAATGCAGTGACAGACAGGGCCGGTGCTACCACTAGGCAAACTAGGCGGCCGCCTAGGGCGCCTGGCCACTGATTTTCCTACTCTCTTCTCTCTGCAGTAGGCAACTATTTCCCAGCATCAGCAGGCAGCCGCCTCTCCGTTCACACATGTCAGAGGCGCAGCAGTGGTGAAGGACTGTGTCTGTGTCCCGACTCCCGCAGCAAGCAAACATTCATTGATGGGCACTGGTAGGCTGCATTTTAAGGGGCTGGTGAGGCTACATTTGATGGGTACTGGTGAGGCTGCATTTGAGGGGTGCTGGTGAGGCTACATTTGATGGGCGCTGGTGACTGCATTTGATGGGCGCTGGTGAGGCTGCATTTGATGGGCGCTGGTGAGGCTGCATTTGAGGGGTGCTGGTGAGGCTGCATTTGAGGGGTGCTGGTGAGGCTGCATTTGATGGGCACTGGTGAGGCAGCATTTGATGGGCGCTGGTGAGGCTGCATTTGATGGGTGCTGGTGAGCCTGCATTTGATGGGCGCTTTATTAAAAAGGTGGGATTTACATGGGCAGAGAAAAGGGGGCGGAGTCAGCCGGGGGGCGGCAAAATAAGGGTTTCGCCTAGGGTGTCAAAAATCCTTGCACCAGCCCTGGTGACAGATCACCCCAGACAACACTGGATTTGCTGGGTGTGTGAGTATAGTTTTTGAGGACAAACCAGCAGACAAAGTAACAGTGGAAAGAAAAAAAAAACATGGGCTCCATCAGGATCACAAACGGGAGACGGTTGTCACCTCAAAAAATTTAAGTGCCTAAATAAGGATCTTCATGGCAGGATCTCCAGGTATTCTTCTAATGAAAGCTGCAGGCCTAAAAGATTGAAAACAACTTTTAGCATTACATTACAATGTTAATGCCTAGATGAGATTTTAGTGATTGGGTTTGGATCTACTTTTGTAATTTGAGCAACAGGGTTAAAAAGAATTTAAATTATTTTCCAGTGGTTTTCTAGATGTACAAATAAATGTGATCAGTTTAAAGTTATTTGTGGGACTTATTCAATGACTGACTGACTTATTGTTCAGAAGGCAGCCTAAAAAAGTGGAAAAACATCAGATGACGCATGTCGAATCATTGGATTCAGGTGTTCCAATCACCTCCATGGCCACAGATGTATAAAATCAAGCACCTAGGCATGCAGACTGCTTCTACAAACATTTGTGAAAGAATGAATTGCTCCCAGGAGCTCAGTGAATTCAATCGTGGTACCATAATAGGTTGCCACCTGTGCAATAAGTCCATCTGTGAAATTTCCTTGCTGCTAAACATTTCAACAGTCAACTGTTAGTGGTATTATAACAAAGAGGAAGCAACAGCAACTCAGCCACAAAGTGGTAGGCCATGTAAAATGATAGAACGTGGTCAGTGCATGCTGAAGCGCACAGAGTGCAAAAGTCGCCAACTGTTTGCAGAGTCAGTACCTACAGACCTCCAAACTTCATGTGGCCTTCAGATTAGCACAACAACAGTGCATAGAGAGCTTCATGGAATGGGTTTCCATGGTCGAGCAGCTGCATCCAAGCCTTATATCACCAAGTGCAATGCAAAGCGTCAGATGCAGTGGTCTAAAGCACGCCGCCACTAGAGCAGTAGAGACGTGTTCTCTGAAGTGACAAATCATGCTTCTCTGTCTGATGGACGTATCTGGGTTTGTCTGGGTTTGGTGGTTGCCAGGAGAACGGTACTTGCCTGACTGCATTGTGACAAGTGTAAAGTTTGGTGGAGGGGGATTATGGTGTGGGGTTGTTTTTCAGGAGTTAGGCTTGGCTCCTTAGTTCCAGTAAAGGGAAATCTTAAGGCTTCATTATACCTTTGTGGGAACAGTTTGGAGTTGACCCTTCCTGTTCCAACATGACTGCACACCAGTGCACAAAGCAAGGTCCATAAAGACATGGATGAGTGAGTTTGGGATGGAGGAAATTGACTGGCTTGTTCTGACCTCAACCCGATAGAACACCTTTGGGATGAATTAGAGCAGAGACTGCGAGCCAGGCCTTCTCATCCAAAATCAGTGCCTGACCTCACAAATGCACTTCTGGAAGAATGGTCAAACATTCCCATAGACACACTCCTAAACCTTGCAGACAGCCTTTCCAGAAGAGTTTAAGCTGTTATAGCTGCAAAGGGTGGGCCAACCCAATATTTAACCCTACGGACTAAGACTGGGATGCCTGGGATGCCATTAAATGTGCATATAAAGGCAATACTTTTTGGCAATATAGTGTACAACTTACAGGTAAAATTTTCTAAATCATGGGGATGGCAATATAACAGACATATCTGGCCCAATAGTCAAGAGGTACAGCCTAGAGAGGGCTCGTCTAAAACAAGGTGTAAGTAAAGACAGGGAAAACTTGAACTCCTCTATGTGCCCATCTCAAAATTGGATAATTAAGTTAGTACAAATAAAAACAATCAGTGAATCTCTTCAATGGGAATAAAATGTAGCTTTGAGGTTATACTTGAAAGATAGTATATAGGTAGTACCTGGGAACTAAGAAGTAGGTATCAATATGTACTACATGTGAGTTTGTGAGTAGAAATACCATGAGACAAGGTCAGTGTGGCTAAAATTATATCAAGTAGGAGCTGAAGGCCAAAAGACATTAGCATATGAAAGAGACTGATCTAAGTAGTAAAGCTGAAAACTGTACTAAAGGATGATGTATACAACGACTGGGCAAGATGACTTCATGATGGAGTTAATGAGAAGGCTCTTAGATTAAATATTTATATTATGAAGCATATAGATATTATGTATGACTGAATAGAAAATGATCTGTAAAAGAGTAAACAAATGCCATGAACACTGGGCAGATGTGAAGATTAATGGATAGATAAAAGGGAGAGATGGAGATATGGAATGAGAGATTGTTGAGATAGCAGAGACCAGAAAGGCAGGATAAAAGTAGGGATGAGCCGAACAGGCCCCTGTTCGATTAGCACCAGAACTTTCTAACACTGCGAAAGTTCGGACCCGAATAACGATCCCCATTAAAGTCAATGGGACCCGAATGTGAAAAATCAAAAGTGCCCATTTTAAAGGCTTATATGCAAGTAATTGGGCATACAATGTTTATAGGGGTCCGGGTCCTGCCGTAGGGGACATGTATCAATAAAAAAAAAGTTTGTGAAAAACTTAATTTTTAAATGAGCAGTGATTTTTTGATTTTAAAAGTGAAATCCTAAAAATGAAAAATTCCTTCCAATATAGTGCCTGGGGGGTCCCCTAAGTCTACCTGTAAAGTGGCAGATCTGTACCATGTCTAGCATCTGCTGCAGCAATAATTGCATTTATATAGCCAATAAAATTACATTTTCACTGGGAACAAGATTAGACATTTTTTAAATACATTCTGGTATCACTTTGACTTTGTATAGAAGTAACAGGTACAGAAAAATTGGTCTTTGGGTGTCGGTGGCGTCTTCCCACCGTAACCCAATAGAGGTAATCTTGATGAAAGCAAAAATTGGCCTTGCTGTAAAAAATTGCAATGATATGCACCTGTCAAACAGGTCCAGAAGAATTGGTCTTTGGGTGTCGGTGGCGCCTTCCCACCGTAACCCAATAGTGCCATGCAGAGTCTGCTCCAGCAGGAACACAACAGGGATTGTGTCACTGATGCATGCACTGTCACGGCTCACCATCCTTGTGGCCTTCTCAAATGGTGACAATACAGTGCATGCCTTAATGATCAGCCATTGGCGTGGGGTGGTGAACCACCTCTGGGCCTGTCCCTGCAGAGCTGCAAGAATCTCTGCTCTGGTGAGGTTTCTGTCCCCTAAACACACCATCTGAAGCACTGCATGGCACCTTTTAGCCTGACTCTGGGAATAGCCCTTTGAACGCTTAGGGGGTACCTGATGTTTATAGGACAATTCTACATAGAAGGGCATGGAGGTGGCAGAGGAGGCGGAGGAGGAGGGGGTAGAGCTCACAGGTTTGGCATCATCACCACCAGCTGTATGGAGACGTGGGGGTACAACAAGCTGCAGCACCGAGCCCTGTCCTGTATCCTTTCAAGTTGTAAGCAGTGTTACCCAGTGTGCTGTGAACAAAATATATCGTCCCCTCCATGCTTGCTGGACCACATGTCAGCAGTAAGGTGTATTTTACGGCTGACTGCCTTGCCCAACGATGCCAAAACACTCTCTTCCACGTGATGGTAGAGAGATGGAACGGTCTTACGTGAAAAGTAGTAGTGACTGGGATTGGTGTACAGCACATTGTGTGAATTCACGGAAGGGGACAGAATCCACCAGGCTAAAAGGCAGAAGTTGGAGAGCCAACAGCTTTGACAAGCTTGCATTTAGACGCTGGGCATGTGGTTGGCAAGGACTGTATTTTTTTTTCCGCTGCAGCAGATGGGGCAGAGAAATTTGTCGGCTACAGTCTACAGCTGGTGGTCTGCTGCTGGCAGATGTGCTACTAGGACCTGGGAAACCCTGTGCTATACATCATCCCTGTCAGTGGAGGCTGCTGAGAGGTAATGACTCGGTATAGCAGGGACAGACTGAAGTGGCTAAGGAGGAGGAGGGATAGATTTGTGCCCCTTTTGTGTGGCTTTTAGGTGCTCTTGCCAACGGGCTGACACTGTGGTTGGGGGGGGGGACGTTAAATGCCTTGTTACCCAAATGGTTGGTGTTTTTTTGCCATGTTTGATGTGCCTGAGACACAGTTTGCAGATGGCAACAGTGCGATCTGCTGCAGATGTGCAGAAAAAGGCCCAGACACCTGAGCTTTGGGGAGTGGGCCAGGAGATAACAGCTGCAGAATGTGATGGAATAGGATGGAATAGGGTGGCTACTCTCTACTCTTTCTTGATGTCGGCCTCCTTGGGGTTGTGCCGCCTCAAATTCAGTTTCCTCCTCTGCTCTATCTGGCACACAAGTCGCATCAGTGACCTCATCATCATCTCCTCTATCTTCATCATTACCACTGGAGACAACTTGGCAGTACCCTGCGGCTTGGGGAACATGAATGCCAATTTGTCTACCAGTGTTCTTCCCACTCTCGAGGCTCATGTTCCTGTCATCCTCAACCTCAGAACCAACATTTGAAACCAGTAATGGCTGGGCATCATCAAGGACCAAGTGGCTGACGCTGTGGTCAAATAACTCAGCTGACTCCTCAATGGCTGATGTTGGGGCTATGGCAGGAATAGATGTGGACAAGGAGGCAGGTGTATCCACTCTGGCAACTGCAGGGGACTGCATACTTGTCTCTGCTTGCGTGACAGAGTATGAGGAGGATGAGGAAGGATTAGTAAGCCAGTCCACCACCTCCTCTGCTTGCTGTGGCAGGATAGCACGGGCAAACTCACTAAACAGAGGAAATTATGCCCTACCTGAGGACTGACCACCACATCCACCTTTGCCTGTGGACACATTTGTTGCTGGCCCCCTTATGCCGCGTACACACGGTCAGATTTTCAGACGGGAAATGTTGGATGTGAGCTTGTTGTCGGAAAGTCCGACCGTGTGTATGCTCCATCGAATATTTCCTGTCGGACTTTCCGCCCAAAAAAGTTTGATAGCAGGTTCTCAAATTTTCCGCCAACAAAACTTGTTGTCGGAAAGTCTGATCGTGTGTACATAAGTCCATCGTACAAAAGTTCACGTATGCTCTGAATCAAGCAGAAGGAGCCGCACTGGCTATTGAACTTACTTTTTCTCGGCTCGTCATACGTCTTGTACTCACCGCATTCCCATGTTCGTAATTGTTGGCCAACATTTGTGTGACCGTGTTTACAAGACAAGTTTGAGTCAACAACCTTCGAACAAAAATCCATGGTTTTGTTGGCGGAAAGTCATATCGTGTGTACGCATTACAGTGCCAAGGGAACGTTTGCCTCTCATTGTTGTCCTCCCAGACATTATTGGGAGGAAGGGGGCAGTGCTTATAAGCAAATGTAAAGAAGAAGTTGAAATCTGTACGTAGATGCACAATGTAAAGGGGTGTTTGGTGCACTTTAATTTGAGTACTCACACTCCACAGACACACTCCACAGACACATTCCACGGATACACTATAATATACTGCAATATAATGCGCCAAATGTACAGTGATGCACAGAACTATATGGCGTTAAACTGGCAGTAACGCACAAAACTATATGGCGTTAAAATGGCAATAAAACACGCAGAACTATATGTCGTTAGACTGGCAGTAACGCACACAGAAGTAAATTCCGTTAAACTGTCAGTAATGCACAGAACTTTATGCCGTTAAACTGGCAGTAACACACACAGAAGTAATTGGCGTTAAACTGGCAGTAACGCACAAAACTCGATGGCGTTAAACTGGCAGTAACGCACACATAACTATGTGGCGTTAAACTGGCAGTAACACACACAGAAGATGCTATCTGAACTGTCCCTACTCTAGCTACACACTAATGTAAAGCTTACTGAAACGGTCTCACTACAATACACTGAAACTATCTGAGCTGTCCCTACGCTACACTAATGTATGTATGAATGACACGGTCTCACTAAACTACAGTGAAACTATCTGAGCTGTCCCTACTCTAGATGCACACTATGCAAAGCTGAATGATGGTCCTCCTCACTACACTCACACTATCCCTAGACTGACACTAAACTAATATTCTACACTGACAATTGAAGCAAAATAGCACAGTATAGCACACTAACTAACTAATAGCACTGAACAGAGCTTTGTTCTATCTCTCTCCACGCCTAAATCACACTGAAAATGTCTGCCATTGAAAGAATACTTTTGTGGGGCGGAAATGAGCCATGATTGGATAAAGTCATGATGACAGTGTCCAATCATGACTCTGACAGTGCTCTGTGTCCTGATTGGCTGAAGCTTTCACTGCTTCAGCCAATCAGGGCTTGCAATGCACTGTTCAGTGCCGCAATGCATTGTGGACGATTCGGGGGGGCGAACAAATGGTCAAACGACCCATTTGTTCGGCTGTTTGCCGAACGTCCGAACAAGGAAAGTTTGGCCCAAACTTATGCTCGGGCCAAACCGTTCGCCCATCGCTAGATAAAATGACAAACAAAATTAGGTGGGACAGTTGATTATGAAAGTTGAGACCACACAACAGTTAAGACCAAACAGAAGTTTAGATGGTTAAAAGGAATTATTGAGACAAGAAAAGGGAATTATTAGACAGACAAAGCATACTAAAAGTTGAATGAAATGCAGGTAAATTGGAAGGGTATAAAAAGAAAAGACCAACAACTAGACATGTGCGGTTTGTTTATTTTCAGACAAATTTTTCATTAATTCGGTTGTATATCCGAATTTACAAACTGCAATAGTAACGACTTTAAAGGAATCCGAAATAACAAAACAAAAAAATTTGGCCAAAATTTTTATTCAAATCAAATTCGAAAACAAATTTGAAGTTAAATTTGAAAACAAGAATAAAATAGAATAGGAAAAAAAAAGGAATAGAATAGAAAATAATAGAATAGAAAAGAATATAATAGAGTAAAACAGAACAGAATAGAATAGAAAATAAAAGCATAGAATCAATTATAATAGAAAATAAAGGAATAGATTATAAAAGAATATAATAGAATAGATAAGAATAGAAAAGAATAGACTAGAAATGAATAGAAAATAGAATAGAAAAGAATAGAGTAAAAACAGAACAGAATAGAGTAAAACAGAACAGAATATAATAGAAAATAAAAGAATAGAAAATAAAAAAATTTAATAAAAAAGAATAGAGTAAAACAGAACAAAAAAGAATAAAAAATAAAAGAATAGAATAGAATAAAATGGAATATAAACTGAAGGAAAATAATAGAATAGATTAGAATAAAATAGAAAAGAAAAGAATGGAACAGAAAAGAATAGAATAAATATAACCTTCTTCTAAAATTAAAATTTTGAATAGAATGAATTTGAATTTGAATAGTTTATTTATTTATGGTGCCTATATAGCGTTGTCACTTTACACAGTGCTTTACATATACATTGTACATTCACATCAGTTCCTACCCTCAAGGAGCTTACAATCTAAGGTCCCTAACTCACATTTCATACATACACATACTAGGGCCAATTTATACATGATCCAATTAACCTACCAGCATGTCTTTGGAGTGTGGGAGGAAACCTGCAACCCTTTTGCTTATAGGCAAAAGTGCTAACCACTACACAACTGTGCCGCCCGTTATACAAATCCATGAGTAGAAAATTGTGGCCTTACAGTGACTGCATCCATTTAGATGCTGTCTCTATTTGGGTATTCTGACAGCTGCAGGTGCTGGGGCTGTCTTAATACAATTGCTGGCAGGGTAGACTTCTCTCATTCAGCCCCCCAGTAAAATAAATAAACCAGTAAGTATTAGATAACAAACAGAATAGTGGTATTTTTGAATAAAAGGGATACAAGAGATATCTAAAATAATTTAGATTAAAAAAATGGAGCAGGTGGAGAGCTAGTGACAAAGATATAAGAAGCAGGGCCACCTTAAAGCCACCTTAAAGCGGAGTTCCACCCAAAAATGAAACTTCTGCTTAGAGGGAAGGTGACCCCCTGACATGCCACATTTGGCAGGTTTTTTTGGGGGGGGGGGGGCGGAAACCCTCAGCCGGATGCCCACAGTGACAATGCCGGCACTGCAGAAAGGAGGGGGAGATGAGCGGGGCTTCGTTCCCCCGCATTGTTGGACCCTGGGACAGGTAAGTGTCCGATTATTAAAAGTCAGCAGCTATAGTATTTTTTTTTTTTAGTTGGAACTCCGCTTTAAAGTGTTACTAAACCCACAACAATGAAAGTTCAGTCAGTACAGTGCCTTGAAAAAGTATTCACACTCCTTGAAATATTCCACATTTTGTCATGTCACAACCAAAAATGTAAATGTATATTATTGGGATTGTGAAGTGGAAGGAAAATAATAAATAGTTTTAATTTTTTTTTTTTTTTTTACAAATAAATATCTGAAAAGTGTGGTGTGCATTTGTATTCATCCCCCTTTACTTTGATACCCCTATCTAAAATCTAGTGGAACCAATTGCCTTCAGAAATCACCTAATTAGTAAATAGAGTCAACCTGTGTGTAATTTAATCTCAGTATAAATACAGCTGTTCTGTGAAGCCCTCATAGGTTTGTTAGAGAACCTTAGTGAACAAACAGCATCATGAAGGCCAAGGAACACACCAGACAGGTCCGGGATAACGTTGTAGAGAAGTTTAAAGCAGGGTTAGGTTATAAAAAAATATCCCAAGCTTTGAACATCTCACGGTTCAATCCATCATCCGAAAATAGACCCTAGATCTTTCCTGTGCCCTCAAAGCATCTGACCACACCAAGATCGGTGTGATAAAATGCTTTCCCAATTTCCCAATGGCGCGGTGGTATGCCCACCATTAGAATACCTCCCTTCATCCACCCACTTCTAATGATGGGCATACATGCACCATTTATATATGCCGAAGCATGGGGGCATCCTCCCGCAAAAAAAGTTATGCCACGTATACATGGTCGAACGTATGTACGTGGCATTAGGAGCAAAATCGCTCCTCCGCCCTCTGCTGCCCCCATGCTTCGCATATATGCTCTTTTTTTTAACTGTGGTGGTGAAATCACCTCCTACAGCGTTGGAGTCGCGGCTTTATGTATCGTGGGAGCAAACGCTGTTGCTGTCAAGATAAATAAATCCACGCTGCAACTGAATGGCGTACCTGCTAAGCAAATAATGGTTAACATTAAAACAAAGTAACATTAGAGTATAACAGTAAGACCTTACCATACCATACCTGCAAAGCAAATACCAAAAAAAAAACATAGTAAAAAATAAAACATTTTGTTAACGCAACCGGTGCCTAAAATATATAAATGCCGAAGCATGGGGGCATCCTCCCGCAAAAAAGTTATGCCACGTACACATAGTCGGACTTTTTTCGACCGTATGTACGTGGCATTAGGAGCAAAATCGCTCCTCCTCCGCCCTCTGCTGCCCCCATGCTTCGGCATATATGCTCTTTTTTTTTTAACTGTGGTGGTGAAATCACCTCCTACAGTGTTGGAGTCGCGGCTTTATGTATCGTGGGAGCAAACGCTGTTGCTGTCAAGATAAATAAATCCACGCTGCAACTGAATGGCGCACCTGAAAACAAAAAAATGTTAACAATAAAACATACCTGAAAAGCAAGCATGATAAAACATAATAAAACATTGCAGAATAGAATAGAGTAAAAAAGAGCAACAATAGAGAGAGAACAATAAAACGACAACTATTTTTGGTTTTTTTATTTTATATTTTTTTGGGGTTTTTTTTTTTTGTACTTTTTTTTTTTATTTTTATTTTTTACACTTTTTTTTTAAACTATAACTATAATTTTAACTGTAACGGTCGGGTCTCAAAATGCGATGGCATTCTTGAGACCCTGTAAACTATAATTTTAACTGCAACGGTCGGGTCTCAAAATGCGATGGCATTCTTGAGACCCTGTGAAAGTGTATCCTAGCCTGTGAAATGCTGTACCCTACGCTAAAACCTCACTAGTTCGTGGTAGCGTTCAAAGCATTCACCAACGCAGAGACCAGGATTGTCAGGACAGCGTGGACAATAATAACGGGTGTCACGCCTAAATCCGCGCTTGGTACAGACACGACATCTTCTTTGGGGGGCTCGTTGGGTAGGGGTACTCTGGAGGACATGAGGATAATGCCTCTCATGCAGCCGGCTTACTGCATTTGGTAGGGATGGTGAGGTGTGGAATCGCCTGGATACAGGAGTTCCATGACAACCGCTCCCTGGAATTCAAGGAAGGGTAACGTCCCGCCTGAAGCTCCGTATAGCACATGAGCATTCAGCAAAGCCAATTGGAATAAATAAATAGACACTTTTTTGTACCAGCGTCTAGCCTTACGGACAACTAGGTACGGCGCCAACAACTGGTCGTTGAGGTCCACCCCCCCCATATTAAGGTTGTATTCGTGATACAGAGGTTTTCGTCACAACACCAGCCGCCGTAACGAATTTGGACTGTCGTGTCTGCATGAAGGAGGTAAGAACGAAAACATTCCTATTATCCCTCCACTTCACAGCGAGCAAGTTATTACACATCAAGCAGGCTCTCTCCCCCAGCCTAAGACGGGAATCTACAAGCCGCTGGGGAAAGCCCCGGCGATTAGGTCGCACGGTGCCACATGCTCCAATCTGATGATCAAACAAGTGACTAAACAGTGGCACGCTCGTGTAATAATTGTCCACGTACAAGTGGTACCCCTTTCCGAATAAGGGTGACACCAAGTTCCACACTATCTTGCCAGCGCTCCCTATGTAATCTGGACAGTTCTCCGCTCTACGTGACTATCTTTTCCCTCATAAACCGTAAAGCTCCACGTATAGCCTGTTTGCCCTGTCACAGAGCTTGTAGAGCTTGACCCCGTATCTGGCACGCTTGCTGGGAAGGAACTGTTTGAAAGACAAGCGGCCAGAAAAACTAAATCAGGGACTCGTCAACGCAGACAACTTGATTGGGCGTAAACAAGGCTGCAAAACATTGGTTGAAGTGGTTTATGAGGGGCCGAATTTTGTAGAGCCGATCAAATTCAGGGTCTCCACGAGGACGACAAAGTTCATTGTCACTGAAGTGCATGAAGCGCAAAATCATCTCGTATCGTGCCCTGGACATGGAGGCAGAGAACACGGGCATATGGTGGTGCGGTGAGGTGGACCAATAAGACCTCAGCGTCGGGAATTTGTGTAAGCCCATGTTGAGGGAAAGGCCCAGAAAGGTCTTAAATTCGGAAACCGTAATTGGTTTCCAATCTCTGGCAAGGGAAGGCACTTGGGATTAGCGGCGATGTGTTGACCAGCGTATATATTACTTTGGTCCACAATAGATCTATAGAGATCTTCCGTGAAAAACAGCGAATAAAAATCGGATGGCTTAAAATCAGCTGTTTCCACCTGAATACCGGGTTGGCCAGTGAATGGGGGAAGTACGGGTTCTGCAGAAGTGGTGGGCACCCAATCAGGATTGGCGAATTCTGCAGGAAGGACACTATGTGATCGACGGGCCTGCCTTTGTCTTCTTCTTGGTGGCAGCGGGACACTACTTGTGCTTGCCACCTCGCCAGCTTGAACTGCACTTATGGGACTCGCCACGTCACCAAGTGTTACTGCAGTGCTGGTTTGACTACGTCCAGGGTGTACTAGGCCGCTGGTGCTTGCCAGTTCACCAGAAGGAATAGCGGCGCTAGTACTTCTCTGCTCCATACGAGAGACCTGCGGTTCCTGCACCTCAACAACATCAGAAGATCGGGATCGGTACGCCTGACCTTAGCAGGGACCTCACCTTCGTCGTCAGAGCTATCTGTCATGGAGCCACTGTCGTCTACTGGATCGTATTCTGAGCCTGATTCTGACAGATGAGTGACCTCCTCTTCACTATCTGACATACTCAGAAACAAGTAGGCCTGTTCACTAGTGTACTTGCGATTTGCCATTTTGGGCTCTAAATTTAGTAGTACACTAGTGAGATTCACAGGAAGAAAAAAAAGCTCCTAGGCTGCTGGCGAATGAATCAAAACGCTACCAAAAAAAACTGTTAGCGATCGCAGGGATCAGGCCTGACTCTGCGAACGCTGCAGTTATGTGTGCTTAGTGTTTTGGAAGTGACAGTGATCGATCGATACTGCACTTGGGTGGGCTGGGCTGGGCTGGGCGGAGGGGAAAAACGCAGGTGCTAGCAGGTATCTGGGCTGATCCCGCTAACAATGCGTTTTTTTTTTTTTTTTTTTTTGGAACCCTAAACTGCTGGGACGCTAGTATAGATCTGATCAGATCAGATATTGATCTGTTCAGATACTATACCACTAAGGAGGTGTATGCTTTGCGCGTGGTTGTTTGCGGTACTAGGCACTAACCTGGGGCGACGCAGACCTTATTTGACCCTAACACCTAATTGATATCACCCCGCCCGGGCGATCAGGGGGTTAAACCGATAGTTGGGTAATAAATGGCGGGTGCCCTGACAGTATAAAAAAATAAGCTAACTAACCAGCGTCACCCGTAACAGTTATACGGTGATCACTGGTGAAAGGGTTAACTAGGGGCAATCAGGGGGTTAAAACCTTTATTAGTAATATATGGGGGTACCTGACGATATATAAAAACCTGACGGGGAACCTAAATAACTAAATAACTAACTGGCTAACCAGCGTCACCAGTGACACTTATACTGTGATCACTGGTGAAAGAGTTAACTCTAGGGGCAATCAAGGGTTTTTTTTTTTTTTAAAAAGTAGGCACAACTGCAAACCTACCAATAAATTAAGCATCCAAGAGGCCCATGGAAACTCTGGAGGAGCTGCAGAGATCCACAGCTCAGGTGGGAGAATCTTTCCACAGGACAACTATTAGTTGTGCAATTCACAAATCTTGCCTATATGGAAGAGTTGCAGGAAGAAAGCCATTGTTGAAAGAAAGCCATAAGAAGTCCAGTTTTCAGTTTGCGAGAAGCCATGTGGGGGACACAGCAAACATGTGGAGGAAGGTGCTCTGATCAGATGAGACCAAAATTTAACTTTTTTGGCCTAAAAGCAAAATGCTATGTGTGGCGGAAAACTAACACTGCACATCACTCTAAAAACACCATCCCCATTGTGAAACATGGTGGTGGCAGCCAGGGGCGGACCGACAACTGATGGGGCCCCGGGCAATAGAAGATCATGGGGCCCCCTGCGTCCCAAGCCACACCTGCGCAGGGGGACATTGGGGGGAGCACACAGGGAGACATTGTGGAGCGGGAGAGAGCACTCTGGGACACCGGGGGAGGGAGAAGGCACACAGGGTGACACTGGGGGGGAAACACATGGGAACACTGGGGGGGAGCACACAGAGAAACACTGGGGGGAAACACTGGGGGGGAACACACAGGGGAACACTGGGGGGAAACACACAGGGGAACACTGGGGGGGAAACACACAGGGGGGCAGTGTGGGGGGAGAGCACACAGGGGGGGCACTGTGGGGGGAGAGCATACAGGGGGGACAGTGTGGGGTGAGAGCATACAGGGGGGGACAGTGTGGGGGAGAGCATACAGGAGGGGACAGTGTGGGGGGAGAGCATACAGGGGGGCACAGTGTGGGGGGAGAGCATACAGGTGGGACAGTGTGGGGAGGGGGGAGAGCACACTGAAGTGTGGCCTGGGCCCCATACATCTGTACTGCCCCCTCCCTCCGATGGGGACCCTCAATTAAAAAAATATTTCACTCACCCGACCCGATGCCTGTAATAATACAACAAGCCTTGCACTGTATCACCTAGGAGTCTAGGACGGACGAAAAGAGAGGAGGGGCGCGGGCGGGGAGCAGCGCGCCGCTAGCGGTATTATAGGTATCGGGTGAGTGAAGCACCTGCGATAATACCGCTAACGGCTCGCTGCTCCCCGCCGGCCCCTCCTTCCCTCCCGTCCATCATGGACGGGAGGGAAGGAGGGGCCAGCGGGGAGCAGTGCGCCATTAGCGGTATTATTACAGCCGCTTCAAGGGGCCTCTCGTTGGGCCGGGCACGGGCCCCAAATGGCTTCGGGCCCTCAGGCGGCGACCGAATCACCGATGGGTCAGTCCGCCCCTGGTGGCAGCTTCACGTTGGAAGGATGCTGTTCTTCAGCAGGGACAGGGAAGCTGGTCAAAGTTGATGGGAAGATGGATGGAGCCAAATACAGGGCAATCTTAGAAGAAAACCTGTTAGAGTCTGCAAAAGGCTTGAGACTGGGGCAAAGGTTCATCTTCCAGCAGGACAACGACCCTAAACATACAGCCAGAGCTACAATGGAATGGTTTAGATCAAAGCATAGTCATGTGTTAGAATGGCCCAGTCAAAGTCCAGACCTAAATCCAAATGGGAATCTGTGGTAAGCAGGGGTGGACTGACAACTCATGGGGCCCCCGGGCAATAGGAGATTATGGGGCCCCCAGGCAATCAGAGATTATGGAGCCACACAGTATACACACACACAGTATACAATCACACAGTATACACATACATGTACACACAGTATACACAGACATGTTTCTATTGGCTGAGAAGGTACTGGAGAGGTTGGGCAGCTATAATCTCTGGAGTTTTAGACCAAAAGGATGTCGGTAAGGGACATTTCAGAAACAGGTGTAAAAAAAACACAGATTTTTACATAATGTCCCTGGTTTTACTGAGGCTGGCAACCCTGATGGGGCCCCCTAGTGGCCCGGGGCCCTCGGGAAGTGCCCGAGTGGCCGAATGGTCAGTCCGCCCCTGGTGGTAAGACTTGAAAATTGCTGTTCACAGACACTCTACATCAAATTTGACAGAGCTTGAGCTATTTTGCAAAGAAGAATGGGCGAAAAAGGCACTCCCTAGATGTGCAAAGCTGGTAGAGACAACCACAAAAGACTTGCAGCTGTAATTGCAGTGAAAGATGGTTATATATACAAATGCATGCCACACTTTTCACATATTTATTTGTAAAAAAAATTATAAACTATTTATCATTTTACTTCCACTTCACAATTGTGTGCCACTTTGTGTTGGTCTATCACATAAAATCATAATAAAATACATTTACATTTTTGGTTGTAACATGACAAAATGTGGAAAATTTCAAGGGGTATGAATACTTTTTCAAGGTACTGTATATGCACTAATGCAGGGGTAGGCAACCTGGGACCCTCCAGCTGTTGCAGAACTACAAGTCCCATCATACCTCTGGGAGTAATTGTAACTGCCAGCCTTGCAATGCCTCATGGAAAATGTAGTTCCACAACAGTTGGAGGGCCCCAGGTTGCCTATCCCTGCACTTAAGCATGCTTGTTATACTCACTGTGGAAACTAAGGGGTTAATCCTCTGCATTGTGTAAAAAGGCTGTTTGATCCTGTCTTCTCTGATCCGTCCCCTTCTTTTACTGCCCCCCCCCCCCCAATCCATCTCTTGATAGTACAGAGCCTTTGAAGTCACTCTGCACATGCTCAGTTTGGTGTATTGCTAGGAGCATGTGATCAGCACAGGGCCAAACATTACTGTCCAGACAGAAAGTCAGGGGTCATACAACCTTATAGGACAGTCAGAGGGGAATGAAAACTCCTCCTATAAGTTTTAACCAGTGCTCAGCCAGATACTAATAGAAGTCACAAGGCTGCTATATACTGCTGATGAGAAAAGGTATTTAGCAGTTTATATTTACTAAAATAATTGCATTTCAATGTTCTGTTTACTGTGGGAGACCAGATATAGTGAATACATGGTCCTGGGTTTAGTAACACTTTAAAAGATAGAAAATGTCACAGAGAACCAGGGTTATTTAACCGCTTCCCGACCACCCACTGCATATATACGTCAGCAGAATGGCACGGGCAGGCAAAAGCACGTACCGGTACGTCACCTTTAAAAGCCTGCCAGTGGGTCGCGCGCGCGCCACCAGCGGCACGCTCGCGACCCGGTCGGGAGCTCCGTGACCCCGGCCGCGGGACCAGCGGACCCGATCGCTGCTGGTGTCCCGCGATCGGGTCACAGAGCTGAAGAACGGGGAGAGGTATGTGTAAACAAACCTCTCCCCACGCTTCCTACTCTGTCTGTCATTGATTGGCTGTTCCCGGTCATCGGGAAAGCCGATCAATGACGTCCGACGTCAGCCCTGCCCCCTAATGTAAAAAAACACACACACGTCACAGCCCATAACCCCTCCCCCTAGTGGTTAACTCTTTCACTACAACTGTCATTTATACAGGAATCAATGCATTTAAATAGCATTGATTGCTGTATAAATGACAATGGTCCCAAAAATGTGTCAAAAATGTCCGATGTGTCCGCCATAATGTCGCAGTCACAATAAAAATCGCTGTTTTTTTTTACTAGTAATGGTGGCGATCAGCGATTTTTATTGTGACTGCGACATTATGGCGGACACATCGGACATTTTTGACACATTTTTGGGACCATTGTCATTTATACAGCAATCAATGCTATTTAAATGCATTGATTCCTGTATAAATGACAGTTGTAGTGAAAGATCAGCCCCCTAGTGGTTAACTCTTTCACTACAACTGTCATTTATACAGGAATCAATGCATTTAAATAGCATTGATTGCTGTATAAATGACAATGGTCCAAAAATGTGTCAAAATGTCCGATGTGTCCGCCATAATGTCGCAGTCACAATAAAAATCGCTGATCGCCACCATTACTAGTAAAAAAAAAAATATTAATAAAAATGCTATAAAACTATCCCTATTTTGTAAACGCTATATAACTTTTGCGCAAACCAATCAATAATCGCTAATTGTGATTTTTTTTACCAAAAATATGTAGAAGAATACGTATCGGCCTAAACTGAGAAAAAAAAATGTTTTTTTATATATTTTTTGGGGATATTTCTTATAGCAAAAAGCAAAAAATATTGAATTTTTTCAAAATTGTCGCTCTATTTTTGTTTATAGCGCAAAAAATAAAAACCGCAGGGGCGATACCACCAAAAGAAAGCTCTATTTGTGGGGAAAAAAAGGACGCCAATTTTGTTTGGGAGCCACGTCGCATGACCGCGCAATTGTCAGTTAAATCGACGCAGTGCCGAATCGCAAAAAGGGGCCTGGTCCTTTGGCTGCCAATTGGTCCGGGGCTGAAGTGGTTAAAAGAGGCATACCTGCAAACAAGAAGAATGAAAAAAGACAAGAGAGACAAAAAGTTGGACAGAAGAGGGATATTTATTTGAATGTGCTAACAAAAGAAGACAAGACTGAAAACTAAAGAAGAAATCTTTTTTTTAGCCACATAACACCCCTTTGATTAGGTATTTATTAATGCAGGCTTGAAAACCTAGTGGCGGGTCCTCTTGAATAGTTTTATTTAGACTGCAATTCTATAAGAGCACACATTTCCATCTTCAGTACCATACATGTTAGAAATTGCCAGAAGCTTCCGCTTGACAGTGTACAAAAATGTATTGATTTAAAAGGGAGTTCTGAAATGCCCTAATGCTCTCACCAGTGAATTAACAGCATCCCACCCAGTCTGAAATCCCTATAAAGCAGAGGCACTCCCTCCACAGATGTACAGCCTGGCTAGTGGGAGCTTAGGATGCCTCTATTCCCTGCTAACAATTCCGCATCTTCCACACCCATGACCTCAGCTATAGATACGCCCTGTCAGCTTTGCCTGCAGGCACCAACCTGTTGCCTGTGTATCTTAACACATCAAAGATGCTATATTCAAGGCAAGGTAATTCAAATTTTGTTAAGCAAGTTACCAAAAACATTATCCGCATATTATTTAATTGTGCCATCAAATAAAATTATCTTAACCATGGGAAGTAAATTTAAAAAGTATCTAAAGCAAAGAAAAATGGATTAGCATGGAGTGTTGGAGCCCCTGTCAAGTTTTTATTGCTGTATGCTTCCCTGCTAGGGAGATTCATCATTTTATTCTAGCTTTCTGTTTTATCTACTGGACAGGAAGTGAGGGGAAATCTTTCCAATGGGACGCAGATGACAAATACAGGGGTTTTTGGCTGCTCTACCCAAATATTAAAATATAGGTGTTGACTTTCCATATATGTCAAATGAGACAATTCACAATCTGACAGCTAATATTTCAATAATATGTGGACAGGCTTACCCACTGCTTTTGCAACGTAAAATTGCAAAGACTTTAACCATATCGTCATCTACAACACATAATACCATCAAAATATTCTGAGAATCTGGAGAAATCTCTGTGCCTAAGGGACAAGGCCGAAAGGCAATATTGGATGCCAGTGATCTTCAGGCCCTCAGATGGCACTACATGAAAAACAGGCATGATCATGTGATTGACATCACTGCATTTTCTCAGGAATAATTCCAAAAATCACTGTGTGAACACAGTGATCCAAAGCTCATTTAAAATGGTCTGTTGCAAAGTGTCTTGCAGTCGCACAAATTGAAACTTGAACATTCTTTTTGGCAACCATGGGTGAAGCGTCCTCTGGCTTAACCACTTCAGCCCCGGACCAATTGGCAGCCAAAGGACCCGGCCCCTTTTTGCGTCGCTTTAACTGACAATTGCGCGGTCGTGCGACGTGGCTCCCAAAACAAAATTGGCGTCCTTTTTTTCCCACAAATAGAGCTTTCTTTTGGTGGTATTTGATCGCCCCTGCGGTTTTTTTTTGCGCTATAAACAAAAATAATTTTAAATATTTTTTGCTTTTTGCTATAATAAATATCCCAAAAAATATATAAAAAAACTTTTTTTTTCCTCAGTTTAGGCCAATACGTATTCTTCTACATATTTTTGGTAAAAAAAATCGCAATTAGCGATTATTGATTGGTTTGCGCAAAAGTTATAGCGTTTACAAAATAGGGGATAGTTTTATTATAGCATTTTTATTAATATTTTTTTTTTACTAGTAATGGCGGCGATCAGCGATTTTTTATTGTGACTGCGACATTATGGCGGACACATCGGACATTTTTGACACATTTTTGGGACCATTGTCATTTATACAGCAATCAATGCTATTTAAATGCATTGATTCCTGTATAAATGACAGTTGTAGTGAAAGAGTTAACCACTAGGGGGAGGGGAGGGGTTATGGGCTCTGACGTGTGTGTGTTTTTTTACATTAGGGGGCGGGGCTGATGTCTGACGTCATTGATTGGCTTTTCCGATGACCGGGAACAGCCAATCAATGACAGGCAGAGAGGAAGCGCGGGGAGAGGGACTTTCCAGCTTGTTATCAGCACTCAGTTCAAAAGCCTACATATCTGATAGTATGGGGGTGCATTCTTGCGTATGGAATGGGCAGCTTGCACATCAGGAAAGGAACCATCAATGCTGAAAGATCTATCCAGGTTTTAGAGCAGGATATGCTCCCATCCCAGCAACTTCTTTTTTAGGGAGGGCCTTTCAACAGGACAATGCTAAACCATATATTGCATCTATAAAAACATCACGGCTTTGTAGTAGAAGAGTCCAGGTGTTTAACTGGCCTGCCTGCAGTCCAGACCTTTCGCCAATTGCAAATATTTGGTGCATCTTGAAATAAAAAATAGGACAAAGTAGACCCAGGACTGTTGAGCAGTTATAATCCTATATCAGGCAAGAATGGGACAATATTCATCTCCCAAAACTCCAACAACTTGTCTCCTCAGTTCCAAGACGTTTACAGAGTGTTGTTAAAAGAAGAGGGGATGCTACACCACAGTAAACATGGCCCTCTCCCAACTTTTTTGAGATGTGTTGCTGCCATCAATTTCAAAATGACCTTATTTTGTTTCTTAGAATGGTACATTTTCTCAGTTTAAACATTTGATATGTTTTATATTTTCTATTGTCAATAAAATATTGGTTTATGAGATTTGCAAATCAATGCATTCTGGTTTTATGTAGATTTTATACAGCATCCCAACTTTTTTGGAATTAGGGTTGTACTATGTACTCTATATATAGGGTCATTATGATTGAAATGCATTAGAGGGCTGATTTGTGGTGCTCTGCCTAGTATTGAACTTTTTAATAAATATGAGCGTTCTCTTTTATTCTGACAGGTTGCTACTTTTATTAAAAAATAACTTTCCAGAAGATCTCCAACATGCATGGTTTTAAGTTGCTGCTCTAATACCTATGCTAATTGCAACCCTTCGGTGGGACATGTGGATATAACTGTGACAGATGTTGTCTCTGCCCTGACATGGGTTGACATGCCAAGTTGGCTCTACACATAACTTATCTGTTGTTATCAGTGGCAGCCGGTGCTCAATATTTTGGGAGGAGCGGCAAACAAACCTACCCCCCCTCACTCGCACTACCGCAACCGCCCACCTCCCCCCCTGCCACGTGATACGAATGGGAAGGCGGCGTTCAGTGGCCTAACCTTAGGCTGCTCCTCGCTACAGCTTGTCGTGGGAAGTGCCGGCCATTGCTTCTCCTGCCGGCCAAACAGAAAGTGGGTCCTGAGACCCGATTGGCCGGGAGTCCTAAGACCTCCCCCCCCTGCCACGTGATACGGATGGGAAGGCGGCGTTCAGTGGCCTTACCTTAGGCTGCTCCTCGCTCCAGCTTGTCGTGGGAAGTGCCGGCCATTGCTTCTCCTCCCGGCCAAACAGAAAGTGGGTCCTGAGACCCGATTGGCCGGGAGTCCTAAGACTCCTGGCCAATCGGGTCTCAGGACCCGCTTCCTGTTCGGCCAGGAGGAGAAGCAGGAAGACATTAGCGAATATTAATTTGCTAATGTTACACAACTTATTTGAAGTGAATTAGAGCCTCTGGCTCTAATCACGTTCTTCAAAAGAAAAAAAAAACATTGAAATCCATGCGTCCGGCGCCCTGAATGTAGATTAGGGGCCGGGCACATGGATTAGGGGGGTGGAGCCCCTGCACCCCTAATGGAGTGGCCACCACTGGTTATTATACCTCTGCTCTTCATGTTGGGGATGCCTGGCAAAAACAGAACTAATCTGGCTTATTTTTAAAAAGGCCAGCCTCGGTCAGCTGCTCTCCTGTTCACCGTACAGGTCTTCCTTTCAAGGCTTCAATCCCTGCAGCACCACCTAGTCCCTGGGGCATTCTGGCATGATCAACCTTTCACAGTATTCTGACCACTTCCTAAATAGCAAGCATAGAAATGCCATCTACACCATTTTTTCACTCTACAGAACCACGCTGATCATGGCTATATGTTGTCACAACAGAATGGCTAACCCCAACCACCCCTTGCATAACACAATAGTGTAAATGGAGCTTAATGGGGAAATACTGAAGTCCCTAACTTCCTAGACACCTAGTTGTCTAATGTTTGGAGGACGAGTAGCTAAAAAAAAAGGAACATTTTTTAAACTGCCATGTTTCTTCCATCTGTCATTTTTAGATCTGCGTCTCCCAATTACCAAATAAATAAGAAATACATCAGTAAAATAACCTCATATAAAGTCAAGGCGGTTCATGGAGCTCAGAGCTGTGCGTAAATATTGAAGAGTGACGCACTGTATTGGCCTACAACACTGCTGTCAGTGTGTTTCCTAAACAAGGGATATACACAGCGTTCACATGTCAAACATGAAACCATACATGTAATTAAATCGCACCTCTGAACTGCACATAAAAGGCTGGACACACAGAGAATAAATGACTTCCAGACAAGTCCTCAGTGACTAATTTTAGGTATAAATAATGTAAGTATACTTTCTCCTCCACTCTTCACTGGTCCTTTTATGTCTGTTTCTATTACTACTAAGTGTCTACAGATGGAAGGTTAGGCATGAGTTTAATGTTTCTGTGATTTTCTTCTTTTACTTGACGGCATTTTGAAAAACAAGCCTTTCAACGCTAAAAAAATGATTGTAAAATAACATCTTTAGGTAAGATACTCATACTATAAGAGTAAGGAACTATTTCAGATGTTGAGGTTGAAGTGGATCTGTTTCTGTACAAAATAGAACATAAAACTTATTTAAAACCAAAAAAGCTATTTTGTTTTGGATACAGTAGGGAAGGATTAGAAGCCTTGTCAGGTTTTTTTTTGTTTTCTTGCTCATTGTCAGAGGCTGAACATAAGGGGCAGGAAATAAAGTAAAAGTTCTTCAATGGGATACAATGGGGGAAAAAACAAAAAACAGGAGATTTGACTATTTAACCCTTTGGTTATGTTTGGCTTTGGCTATGTTGAGATATATGGCCAACATTGCCACAAAGCGATCCACAAAGGGCAGCCTGTTTAAACACTAAGCAGCAATCACAGGCATTACACACAATTGCAGTTGCGGTGTCCCCATTTGCCTGAATACGTTGCTTTTGGCAGAGGGTCTGCCAACCAAAAAAGCAGCACAACCACTTGTCTTTACCCAACTACAAATTTAAACAAGTCCTTTACCACTCCATCCAAAACAACAACAAAAAAAAGACTTTAACTGCTTAAAGTCCTCTCAGGATAGTGCCTTGTGCACACCCCATGAATGGGCTCCATGCATACCAATAATTGTGTACTACTGTGTTGATCTCTGTGATTGGTTACAGTGCTCACAAGGTACAGACAGAGCCAATAAAAGCCCATATGTACCCTGTAATTAGCTATGGCCAATCACAGCTACTTACAATAGTAAACACTGAATGAATGGATTTCATTCAGAAAAAATGGTTGGTTATAACAGTGATATTCACTGTTATAAGCAATCATAGCTGGGTATTTGCACTCTTCTGACATTTTCGGGCTTCAAGAAATGAGAGTTGGTACCTGTCAGTACATCAGGATTGATTGATTTTCATATATATATATATATATATATATATATATATATATATATATATATATATATATATATATACCATAGATTGTGGACTCTATAAATTTCCTACAGACAAAATAATATACACTGATTTGGGTTCTTTTCACTAAAGGAATGTAGCAGTTTACATTTTGGCCTAAATTTATGAAGAAAGATTATTCAATTGCAAAATTTTTATAACAGAAACAAATAAAAACACACTTTTTTTCCTCAAAATTTGTAGTCTTTTTTGTTTATGTAGCACAAAATAAAAAAACATTGATGATTGAATACCCCCAAAAGAAAGCTCTTTGTTTTTTTTTAAAAAAAAGATAAAAGTGTAATTTGGGTACAATGTTGCATTAGCGCGCAATTGTCATTCAAAGTGACAGCAGTGAAAGCTGAAAATTGGCCTGGGCCAGAACGGGGTGAAACTGTCTGGTATTGAAGTGATTAAACACAGGACTGGACAGATATAATGTATATAGACATATGCAACAAGATGGCACAAAGGCCAATTATGTTGCATAATATGCAGCCATTTGATGAAGTCATGGTGTGACATCTACATTTTGACATTATTTTTAACATGTATTTTCTCATTGGACATTCAAGGCTTAGGAGGTGAGGCAGCCATCCAGGGTGCACTCAGTTTAGCCATTTAATCTACTAGTCAATGCTGGGGTATTTTACTGACACTCATTAGAACTGAAGACATGGCTTGGACAACTACCAAACACAACAAATCCACACTATGTGCACAATTATTAGGCAAGTTGTATTTTTGAGGGTTAGTTTCATTATTGAACTACTACAGTGCTCTCAGTCAATCCAAAATGTTAATAAACCTCAAACCTAAATATATAAGAAAGTAAAAATTAGGTTTTGGCTTCCTTAGGAGAACATCTATGTGTGCAGAACTATTATGCAACTAAATGAAAAAGAAACATTTCCCCATCTCACTTGTTTATTTTCATCTGTTAAAGTGAGAATAAGAAGCAAACAACTCAAAATTTACAAATAAACATATCTGACATCTAAAAAAAAAAAAAAAAAATCAGTGACCAATATAGCCACCCTCATGGAGTCTGTCGGTTTCTTGATCTTCTGGCGATCAAATTTTTGTGCAGCAG
Source organism: Lithobates sylvaticus (assembly GCA_028564925.1). NCBI lineage: Eukaryota > Metazoa > Chordata > Amphibia > Anura > Ranidae > Lithobates > Lithobates sylvaticus. The sequence continues at coordinate 498,148,352 of CM053027.1, read as the reverse complement.
GAACCACAGCCTCCCAGACACTGTTCAGGGAGGTGTACTGTTTTCTTTTGCCATAAATCTCCCATTTGAGAAAGCCCACAAGTTCTCAATAGGGTTTAGGTCAGGTGAGGAAGGGGGCCATTTCGTTATTCTTTCATCTTTGAGGCCTATACTGGCTAGCTACACCGTGGTGTACTTCAATTCATGCAATGGAGTATTCATTGTCCTGCATAGACATCACTGTTTTCTTGAAAGATGCAGACTTTTTCCTGTACCACTGCTTGAACAAAGTGTCTTCTAAAAAGGTCCAACTAGCTCATTTTTAATAATACCAGCCCATATCAGTACCCCACCTCCATGTTGCTGGCATCTGTGCCCATTAAGGATCCAGCCACAGGTCGTCCATCTGGTCCGTCAAGAGCCACTCTCATCTTATCAGTCCATAAAACCTTTGAAAAATCTGTCTTCAGATATTTCTTGGCCCAGTCTTGGCGTTTCAACCTTGCCATGGCCATGTCTCTAAGCACTGAACACCTTGTACTTCTGGACACACCAGGAAGGATGCGGTTCTGGAATATGACAGCATTGGAGGATAATGGGTTTCTGGTAGCTTCATGTTTGATTCTTCTCAAATCTTTGGCAGTTAATTTGTGTCTTTTTTCTTAACACGTTTCATGTGACCCTGTTGACTATTTGCAACAAAACGTTTGATGGTTTTGTGATCACGCCCCAATATCTTAGCAATTTCAAGAGTGCTGCATTCCTCTGAAAGACTTTTTTAAATTTTTGACTTTTCAGAGTCAGTTAAATCTCTTTTTTGGCCCATTTTGTCTGAGGAAAAGAAGCTGCCTAATAATTATGCACACCTTGATATAGGGTGTTGCTCTCTTTAGGCCACACCCTCCTTCATTACACAACTACACATCGCCTGATATGCTTAAATCCAATAAGCATTTAAGTTTATACAACTTGGAGCTGGTCAATATGCACAAAAATGATGATTTGGTCAAAATACTCGTCTGAATCTACCAGTCAGTACTGTATTTTTATGATTGTGCATCACCTGATGTTGAAGTAGCAACATTGGTGTCCAGGCTCGGGAAGCTCTAGTAAATTTAGAGGGACATATTTTGATTCTAACTAGCACCTTACACACAGCGATCATAAAATTATACTCCAATCCTGGATGTTCTGCAGATGTCGAGTGTAGACAGATTCTCCATTGAGAGAGCCAACTGGTGCTCTCCATGGAACCATTTTAAAGAAGCATGTTCTACAGCTGCCTGCGCAGTTTTGTTGCCAACTTCCTGATCTTTAGTTCCCTACATTGTGAATTATATATGATTTTCACAGCTGTTGTTACCTTAGTTTTGACACTTATCATTTACTGGCTGGTTTTGTAAGTTCTAGCATATTTATACACTGAAAGGACATGGCGGTACTTTTCATCCTATGAAAAAGCCAGGCTTTGAAAGCCTTTATTAAAGTGATATGCCAGACATGTACAATGGGGTCATTTTGGGTAGTTGAAAAAAGATCTAATCTGGCACTTTATAGTTGTCTGCCAAGTCACTTCAGTGATGTTTGAAGTCCATTGCTTAAAGCTAAACTACAGGAAAGTATAAAAAAAAAAGAAAAAACTGCTTTGTATTTATTAACACACCAATACCATACTTAGAAAGACAGTGTTAGTACCTGAATTTTAACCTTTTATTAGTCTCCTGCAATCTCCTGTACAGCAGAGACTGGGAGAAGGAGAAGCAGTACAAGGAGCCAGTCAGCTGAGCTGCAGTGCTCATGTGCTAAAAAAGGGGCATGCTGATAGGAGGAGAAATCAGAATTAAAGAGGGATGAGCTTAGCATTTTTCTGATGCTTCTTTTACTGTCCAGTCACAGGCCGAGGAAGGGATAGGAGTGAGGTCTGTAATAGTTGCTTAAATTGACAATAAACCCTTTGATTTTTATTTAAAAAAGAGGGGGTCCTGTAAATGATGTTTTTTCTTTTATTTAAATCTCTTTTTTTTTGTCTTTGTGCCATTTCCCAAGCTGCTGCCCCCCCCCCCCCCCCACCCTGCCTGTTTGCATGTGTCTTCTTAAGCCGGGTACACACTGGCTAAATGCCGGGAGACAACGGGAGCTTAAAAAAAAACGCCAATGGCAAAGAACGCTGATTGGAGTGCTCTGGCGGGGGGCCGTCCCCCTGTCAGAACACAACAGCTCAGCAGGGGAGATCGTTGAACTAACCTTGCATTGTTAGTACAGCGGCTCTGACCGCTGGGTTGCACGAAAAAAAAAACTGTTAATACCACGTACACACGATCGGAAATTTGGCCAGCAAAAGACAAACAAAATGCGACCGTGTGTATGCTCCAAAACATCCAAGATTTTTCCGACTGAAAATATGCTCGTGTGTACGTGGCATTAGTGTATACTCGGCTTTAGCCGTCAGCTGCTAAAGAGGACACATGTGTGTGAGCACTCCCAGCTAGTGCTTTGTATGTCCATAGACATTGCTGGTATATAAGATGCAGCAAACCTCAACATTTGACCTAATTTGTCTCCAATGCAAACCCTAAAGTCGCGTAGACACGGCCCGAATGTCAGGAGACAACTGGTTTAAAACGCGTGTATGTCCTACAGAAGTCAGCGGTTTTGGATGAGCATGCTGAGAAAAACCAACATCAGTCTGACTTCCGATCAGTGCTCTCAGCCAATGGCAGAGAGCGCTGGCCGTAGTGTTCTGGTAGGGGGACCTTCCCCCTGTCAGAACACAACAGCTCAGTGGGGTAGATCGCTGAATTAACCTTAATGGTTAGTACAGCGGCTCCAACCGAAGCTGTCAGCTTTTTTTTATTCAACCCCGCCACCTGTTATTGTGTACCCGGCTTAAAGTGGTTGTAAACTCTCTAAAAAAAAAAACAACCTGCAAGACAAAGGCAAAATGAGCTAGCATGCATCGCATACTAGCTCATTATTAAATACTTACCTTAGATCGAAGCTGTTGCAGCGGGCCCCGTACACCACTGTGACTGGCGACTTGTCTCCCAGAATTATTTCCGGGTTCATGGGCTCCGGCGCTGTGATTGGCTGGAGTCGCGATGACGTCACTCCCCACATGTGCACGGGTGCCGCCGGTCACTGCACAGCTACTGAAGAAACAGCACGAGCGAGACGTTTCTTCAGTGCCCATGTGCCGATGACGTCTGCCCTGCTGAAATCCCTTTCCTAGCAAAAATCTTTGCCCCCCCAGCTCAAATCCTCTCATTCTCCATATGCCCCCAGCACAAATCCACCCCCACCCCCGAAACCCCCCCCCCTCTTATTACAAATCCTCTACCCCTCAAATTTCCCCAGTGTGCACAAATCTTCTGCCCCCACTCTAAATGCCCCTCCCAGCTCAAATTCTCCCCAATCCCCCATCCAAGCACAAATACCTCCCAAATTTCCACTCCTAGCACAAATACCTTCAATCACCCCTCCTAGCACAAATCCTCCCCCTCCCAAAAAAAAATAAAACATTTCCGTCCTAGCACAAATCCCCTCTCATCCACCGTTTCTAGCACAACCCCCTCAAGTGAATATCTCCTAAACTGTGCAAGTTTAGGAGAAATTCACGGTACCTACAGGTAAGCCTTATTCTAGGCTTACCTGTAGGTAAAAGTGGTAGTAAAGGGTTTACTACCACTTTAATGCTGGATACACACTATACAATTTTCTTTCGATTTTTTCCAAAACCCTATAATATGAGGTTAAATTTAAACACTTCCAGTTTGTATGCAATCAGGCAGGCCCTTCACTACATAGTTGAAGGTAAATCTAACATCAAAAGTTTTATAGTGTGTATCCAGCTTAAGACAAGCCAAAGACATATGGAGTTCTAACAGGTTCCTCCATTCATGCTAAACAGTATGGATAAACTGATCTCCTGCAGCAGGCTATTGTTTCTGGATGCAGACATGTTCAGCCAACAATATTCCACCTGGCACTTTCAACAGAAGTCAATTAATAAAAATACTTTTGTAAATCTGTGTGTTGCCAACAGAGCCACCCACAGAGCAAATTGTGGCTGCATTCAGGTGATATTGAATGCATTTATGGACAGCTAAAGCAAAGCAGGTAAAACAAAAAAAAAAAACATTCAAAACTATCATCAAACGTCACCTTGGAAGTAAAAGGGAATCTGCTGTCAAATGCAGGAAAGTAACATCTGTCTTTATGAGCCCTTAAGCCCCATACACACGGTCGGATTTTCCGACGGAAAATGTCCTATCGGACAATGTTGTCGGAAATTCCGACCGTGTGTAGGCTCCATCGGACATTTTCCATCGGATTTTCCGACCGACAAAGTTTTATCTCCTGCTCTCAAATTTTCCGACAACAAAGTCCTATCAGACTTTTTCCGATCGTGTGTAGCGAATTCCGACGGACAAAGTGCCACGCATGCTCAGATCACATTACAAGACCAAAGCTATTGGCTACTAGCCTCTACGTAGTCCCGTCGTAGGCAACAAACGTCACCACGTTCAGAATGATCGGATTTTCCGACAACTTTGTCCGACCGTGTGTATGCAACACCAGTGTCGGAAAAAATACGTCTGAAAAAATCCGATGGATTTTGTGGTTCGGATTTTCCGACCGTGTGTACGGGGCATTAGAGTGGAACTAAACTCCCCTATCCTTTATAACCAAGGAAGCTGACCTTAGTTAAACACCTTCCTGCCCGGCCTATAGCAGAATGACGGCTGGGCAGTGGCTCTCCTGTTCTGACTGGACATCATATGACATCCTTCAGAACAAGGTGTGTAGCGCAGCGATCGGTAGTTTGGTTTGTCACTCCAACATACCGCAGCTCCGATCATGGTAAAGACACTATGATGTAGGCTCTTTACCATGTGATCAGCTGTGTCCAATCACAGCTGATCACAGCGTAAGTAGGACGTGTCGGTTATCAGCATTCCTCTATTCACGCTAACAGAGTGTGAATAGAGGAGAGTCGATAAGTGGCTTTCCTGACAGGGGAGGTCTGCACTAATAATCAGTACAGTGATTATCAGTGCAGCTCTATCAGTGATGCCCACCAGTGATGCCCACCAGAGCCCACCTATGATGCCCACCAGTACCCACCAGTGATACCAATTAGTGCCCATCAGTGATGCCTTTCAGTGCCCATCAGTAATGCCTGTTAGTGCCTTCTCATCAGTGCCATTTATCAGTGCCACCCATTGCCCATCGGTGCCGCCTGTCACTGCCCATCATTGCCACCTATTAGTGCTGCATATCAATGCCGATCAGTGCTGCATATTAGTACCTCCTCATCAGTGTCCATCAGTGCCACCTCATCAGTTCCCGTCAGTGCAGCCTCATCATGTGAAGGAGAAAACTTACTTATTTACAACATTTTATAACAGAAACAAAAAACTATTTTTTTTCAACATTTTCAGTCTTTTTATTTTATTTGTTTACCAAAAAAATAAAAAGCCCAATGGTGAATAAATATCACCAAAAGAAAGCTCTATCTGTCTCAAATTTTGTGTGCGTACAGCGTTGCATGACCTTACAATTGTCATGCAAAGTGCGACAAGCTGAAAATTGGCCTGGGCAGGAAGGGCATGGTACTGCACATGTGATCATTTATGACACCATCCATTCGATAGCTTGACAGTTCAGTTTGAGAACACTAGCAATTGGACAGTTATCATTCACTGCATACTTTAAAGGTGACCGTTTTGGGAAACAGTTAAATACATAGGTTTAGTTCCGCTTTAAGCTGGCAATACAAGGGACGACTTTCAATTTCACAACCTTTAAGCCATTGGGAATTGCTAGTGTTTGCCAAAACTATGCAAACTACCACCTACGAGTTCAATTGGCTGTACAATTTGGTTGATGGTGAAGTCAAAACCGAGAAATAAATGGAAGTTTAACGAGAGATTGATTTGAAACGCAATCGAAATGGGAACAAATTATGGCAATTTCGTTAAAAGCTATCAGGTATTTCCTAAGTGTTCAATTGAGGAAATTTTCATCCAATCTCCTTGCAGTCAAAATAAAACCACCATTTATTGTCTTTGACTAGTTTCCGATTTTGCCCAAAAAAAAAAAAAAATGGAATTGAACAGTTAATTGGCTTTTTTAGTTTCTTGTGTTTGGCCAGTTGTATTCTCCCCGCCTTGGAAATGTGTGATGCAGTACATAGGCTGGAAAGATTCAAGCCTATCTCTTACAACCATTGAGCTGTGTGTGGCTACCCTCCCAACTGCAACACGTTGCAGTCACTGTTGCTTTTAATGTCAATCTCGTAGCACAAATACTTCCTGTCCTTGAGAATTCAAAGAGAAGCTGGAACTATAGAGGTCATAACTCTATTATAACAGCTACCAAGACCTCCCCATGAGAAAGAATACAAAGCATAAATTGCGGTAGAAGTCGGCATACTAAATCTATGGTCTAGCTCTACGCTAGGTGGTGATTGCAAGCAACACTTTTCCTATACCATCACACTTGTAACAATCTTCCATTGCTTCACACAAAGGAAATGAATTGTCAATTATATTGTGTCTGTAGGGATGTCTCTACCTATGAAATAGCAAAGTTTTTATGTTTCCTCCATGACAGCCTTGTTGATGGTGACATGTTATGACAGCTGTGACAGCTAATGGCCCCTTGTTTATCCTGAAACCAAATATATCCATGTCAGACAGGCGTGGGAAATACAATATTGTTTAATATATATTTTCAATGTGCCCCAAGCAAAGAACACCTTGTAATGCTGAACGAAATGCATTTTATGTCCAAACTATTTCCTATATTCTGTAAAGCGTTTTTTTTTTTGTTGTGCTATAAACAAAAAAAGAGCAACAATTGTGAAAACAAAATGTATTTTTTACTTTCTGCTATAAAACACATCCAATAAAAAAATGTAAAAAATCTAATTTCTTCATCAATTTAGACCAATATGTATTCTGCTACATATTTGCGGTAAAAAAAATCCCAATAAGCGTATATTGATTGTTTTTCGCAAACGTTATCGCGTCTACAAACTATTATGGCATTTTTATCAAAAAAAAAGTTTACTAGTAATGGCTGCGATCAGTGATTTTTAGTGGGACCGTGACATTTTGCGGCAGACAAATCGGACACCTAACTGACATTTTTGACACTTTTTTGGGGACCAGTGACATTATTACAGTGATCAGTGCTAAAAATATTATAATGACACTTTCAGGGAAGGGGTTAACACCAGGGGCAGGCAAAGGGTTAAATGTGTCCTTAGGGGGTGCTTTCTAACTGTGTGGGGGTTGCTCTGACTGGGTAAAGACAGAGATCCGTGTTCCTGCTTAGCAGGAACACAAGATCTCTATCATCTCCCCTGTCAGAACGGCGATCTGCCTTGTTTACATAGGCAGACTGCCGTTCTGCCTCTCTCTGGAAGGATCGCGGGTAGCTTGCAAACATTGAGTCCGCCGGACCCGCTGATTGGCTCCCCCTCTGTCCCCTTGTGCGCGCCTCCCAGTGTCTATTGCACGAAATGACGTACAGGTATGTGATTTCGTGCAATAGGGCCGACCTGCCGCATTACAAGTATGTTAGGCTGTCGGCAAGTGATTAATCATTACAGTGAGAAATATTAGACAACGTTCCAAGTGTCAGTGTACCATAAAAAATATCTATTGTGGATATATAGGCTATTAACTGGTGTCTACCATAACACCAGAGACTTCTGCAGTAAGATTCTATTGCCCCATTTCCTTGCTCTGACCCACGTGAGTCAGTTTCACTCCTTATGCATTTTCAGCATTACCGTTATGATGCTCCAACAGCTGGGCTATACAACTTCATTCAACTAAGCCCCCGTACACACGGTCGAAAATTCCGACCACAAAATCCGTCCTTTTTTATCTGACGGATTTTGTCCGAAACCGGTGTTGCATAAACACGGTCGGACAAAGTTGTCGGAAAATCCAATCGTTCCGAAAGTGGTGAGGTTCGTTACATACTACGGAACTACGTAGAGGCTAGTAGTCAATAGTTTTGGTCTCATAATTTGATTTGAGCATACGTGGCACTTTGTCCGTCGGAATTCCCTACATACGATCGGAAAAAGCCCAATCGGATTTTGTTGTCGGAAAATTTGAGATCCTGCTCAAAAAGTCTGATTGAGCCCCCACACGGGCGGATTTTCCGACAACATGGTTCGATCGGACATTTTCCGTCGGAATTTCCGATCGTGTGTATAGGGGCTTACACAACAGAGCGTGGGAATTGGCAAGTCAGGAATTGTCTACCTATGCTGATACAGGAGAACAGCCAATAAAGAATGTGGAGAGGTAATTCTACTTCAACTGGTGGGGTTGGTGGACTTGCAGAGATTTGTTACTGTAATCCCTGAGGCCCCATTCACACCTCAGCATTTTGTAGCTTGAAGCTTGAAGCTCCAAAACTCTGGAGGAGAAGAAATTGAAGCCAAATGCCTGGAGCTCAAAAAAGTTCTGGAGCTTTTTTTTATAGTTTTTGACGCGTTTTTATTTCCATAGAAATGAATAGAAACGCGCGCTGTGCTGCGCGTGCGTGTACAATTTTCTGCTTAAACTAAAAATTGTAAAACATAAAATAGCAAAAGTATATGAATAAATAAATGTAAACTAAATTCACAAATAACTAAAAATCATCACAAATAAATGAAATAAATGAATAATATGTAATAATACATAAATAAATGATAATTAACCCCTAACCTTTAAAAAATAGTAAATAAATGATTATAAATAATATTATTAATAATAATAATAAAAATAATAATAAATAAACACCCAAACCCAAACAAAAAAAAAAATGTATTATTATTATTATTAATAATAATAATAATTAATAATAATAATAATAAATAATAATAATTTATTTTGTGTTGGGTTAGAGTGTTTAGGTATTTATTATTATTATTTTATTTTTTAAGGGTTAGGGGTTAATTATTTATTTACTATTACTAAGTATTAATTTATTGAATTTATTTATTATTTTTTATGATTATTTTTATTTATTTGTGTATTTATTTTACATTTATTTATTCATTAATTATTATTATTATTATTATTATTATTAATATTCATAGTAGTAGTATTAACACCTTAACCCTAACAAAAAAAATAAAAAATAACCCTATGTCAGGAAGATAGTTCAGCTAATACTAATTCTCATACAGCTAATGCTCGTGCACGTATACCAGCACACAGACGAGCTCAGGCTAATATCCAGTGTGCATTGACACAGGTGCCTGCTGACCACCCTGTTGTCTTACTGCGTATGACCCTGGCTCACCTTGACTACGTCCCTGACTGTGATAGTCACCTGCTATCAAGCACCAGTGCTTCTTTGAGCGAGCCTTGTACCTCTTTCACCACATTCAGGGGTGCTCGGACCAGAGCCACAAAGGGAAGCCCTCTCGTCAACTCGGCCTCCAACCAAGGTATGTGTTACCCTAACCCCTAATCCTAAACCCAACTCTTAATTCCAACCCTAACCCTAACTCTAACCCCTTACCCTAAAAAAAAAGATGAGCAGGGGTCATACACGGTAAGACAACAGGATGGTCAGGAGGAGCCTACATGCCAGTGCACACTGGTTATTAGCCTGAGCTTGTCTGTGTGCTGGTACACATGCACACGCATTACCTGTATGAGAATTAGTATTAGCTGAACTATCTTCCTGACATAGGGTTATTTATTTATTTATTTATTTATTGTTAGGGTTAAGGTTTTAATACTACTACAGTATTACTAATAATATTTATAATAATAATTAAAAAATAAATAAAAGCTAATGTAAAAGCTAAAAAAGCTGAAATACCTAGCAACAAATGATACAACAGATAATAGTTTTCTCTATTGGCAAAGAAAAAAATCCCTCAAAGCTCAAAAATGCGCACAAGTCGTGCATAAAAATGCAGCAAAATCACGCATAAAAAAAGTGTGTGAAAACGCTGGAAAAACGCTTAAACACGCTACGCTCAGATGTGAATGCAGCCTCAGTGTCACAAAAAGCTGAAGGACAAATCATATTAGTTTAAATGGACAGTTGCTTTAAATCAAAAGACAATTTAAATGCATATTTTGATAACAAATACATTCATGTGATGTTTTCATATAAAACAGGAACAAGGATCCTTCCTGAAATTCCCCACTGAGGTTTGGTGTGTATGTTTGTGCTGCTCCAGGGCCCAGAGGCTGTTGTAGGCAGGTTGCACAGCATTACAAACTGCATTGTGGACATAATGTTGTTTACAGGTTCAGAACAATGAATCATGCTCACTGTACCTTTGCTTTTTTAATGTAATATTGGCAAATAAAGCTCCTAAGTTATATAAAGACAGTACAGCTCTGCCCTCCCTTCCCTGCTGATAATAGCAAACAGACCACTATTATGCCCTTGTACGCACAATAGGATTTTCCGACAACAAAATCCATGGGATTTTTTCAGACGGATGTTGGCTCAAATTTGTCTTGCATACACACGGTCACACAAAGTTGGTCAGAAATTCCGAACGTCAAGAATGCGGTGACGTACAACACGTACGACGAGCCAAGAAAAATTAAGTTCAATAGCTAGTGCTGCTCTTCTGCTTGATTCCGAGCATGCGTGGAACTTTGTGCGTCGGAATTGTGTACACACGATCGGAATTTCCGAAAACGGATTTTGTTGTGGGAAAATTTGAGAACCAGATCTCAAATTTTTTTTTTACGGAAATGGAAAATGTGTGATGGAGCCTACACACGGTCGGTATTTACGACAACAAGGTCCTATCACACATTTTCCATCGGAAAATCCTATCGCGTGTACAGGGCATTAGAGTGTATGTATGTAAAACCCAACTTACCATAACTCTTATTTGCTCTTTTTTGGTCTGCTAAATATACCATTAAATTTAGTTATACAGTGCATCTGGAAGGTATTCACAGCGCTTCACTTTTCCCACATTTATTATGTTACAGCCTTATTCCAAAATGGATTAAAGTCATTATATTCCTCAAAATTCTACAAACTATACCCCGTAATGACAACGTGAAAGACGTTAGTTTTAAATCTTTACAAATTTATTAAAAATAAAAAAACGAAAAAAATCACATGTACATAAGTATTCACAGCCTTTGCCATGGTACTCAAAATTGAGCTCAGGTTCATCCTGTTTCCACTGATCATCTTTAAGTGGCGGTTCACACTTGTGCGATGTCAGACATCGCATGTGATTCACACCGCACTGCTGTGCAGATCACATGTGATATCTGTGCGATGCGAATTCAGCCATGCAAAAGTCCAAGGAATTGTCTGTAGACCTCTGAGACAGGATTGTATCAAGGCAGGGAAGGGTACAAAAAAATGTCTGTAGCATTGAAGGTCCCAATGAGCACAGTGGCCTCCGTCATTCGTAAATGGAAGAAGTTTAGAACCACCAGGACTCTTTCTAAAGTGGGCCGCCCGGCAAAACTGAGCAATCGGGGGAGAAGGGCCTTAGTAGGGTTGCCACCTTTTCATCAAGTCAAACCCGAACACTTTAACCTGGAAGAATTTACCCCCTTCCTGACCAGGCCATTTTTTGCGATACGGCGTTGTATCCACACAAAATTTATATCCTTTTTTTCCCACAAATAGAGCTTTCTTTTGGAGGTATTTGATCACCTCTGCGGTTTTTATTTTTTGCGCTATAAACAAAAGCACCACAGGCCCCTTACATCAGATATGACATCAGAGCCCCCCCCCCCTTACATTAAATATGTCACCAGAGCCCCCCTTACATCAGATATGACACCAGAGCCCCCACTTACATCAGATATGACACCAGAGCCCCCCTTACATCAGATATGACACCAGAGCCCCCCCTTACATCAGATATGACACCAGAGCCCCCCCTTACATCAGATATGACACCAGAGCCCCCCCTTACATCAGATATGACATCAGAGCCCCCCCCTTACATTAGATAAGACACCAGAGCCCCCCTTACATTAAATATGACACCAGAGCCCCCCTTACATCAGATATGACACCAGAGCCCCCCCCCCCCTTACATCAGATATGACACCAGAGCCCCCCTTACATCAGATATGACACCAGAGCCCCCCTTACATCAGATATGACACCAGAGCCCCCCTTACATCAGATATGACACCCCCTCTTACATTAGATATGACATCAGAGCCCCCCCCCACCCCTTACATCAGATATGACACCACCATTAGATTATATGATGTAAGCCCCCCTTACATCAGATATGACACCAGAGCCCCCTTTCCCCCTGTACTCACTGATCACTAACTGCAAAGAAGTTCCTCATTTCTCTTTCCAGGCTCCACACACTCCGTGTTCGTTCCTCAGCAGTGCTGACTGTTCAGTCAGTACCGCTCTCTATTGCCACCTGCAGGCTGGAGGGAGGAGAACACCTAATCCTCTCTCCAGCTATGAGCCACGGTCCTATCTGAATGTGTCCGGTTTTCAGGGGTGCTCAAAACCGGACACATGATTCAAATCCCGGACTGTACGGGTGAATCCCGTACAGGTGGCAACCCTAGGCCTTAGTCAGTGAGGTGACTAAGAACCCGATGGTCACACTGACAGAGCGTTTCTCTGTGCAGAGAGGAGAACCTTCCAGAAGAAGAACCTGCAGCACTCTACCAATCAGGTCTGTATGGTAAGTGACCAGACGGAAGCCACTCCTCCGTAAAAGGCACATGACAGCCCACCTGGAGTTTGTGAAAAGGCATGTGAAGGACTTTCAGACCATGAAAAACAAAATTCTCTGGTCTGATGAAACAAAGATTAAACTCTTTGGCCTGAATGGCAAGCGTCATGTCTGGAGGAAACCAGGCACCTCTCATCACCTGGCCAATACCATTTCTACAGTGAAGCACAGTGGTGGCAGCATCATGCTGTGGGGATGTTTCTCAGTGGCAAGAACTGGAAGACTAGTCAGGATTGAGGGAAAGATGAATGCAGCTATGTACAGAGACATTCTTGATGAAAACCTGCTCCAGAGCACTTTGGACCTCAGACTGCAGCGAAGGTTCATCTTCCAACAGGACAACAACCCTTAACACACAGCAAAGATAACAAAGGAGTGTCTATGGGACAACTCTAAATGTCCTTGAATGGCCCAGCCAGGGCCCATACTTGAACATCTCTGGAGAGATCTTAAAATGGCTGTGTACCGACGCTCCCCAGCCAACCTGATGGAGCTTGAGAGGTCCTGCAAAGAAGAATGGGAGAAACTTCCCATAAATAGGTGTGTCAAGCTGGGAGCATTTTACTCAAAAATACTTGAGGCTGTAATTGGTGCCAAAGGTGCTTCAACAAAGTATTGAGCAAAGGCTGTGAATACTTATGAACATGGGATTTTTTTCAGATGCACTGTATATGTTTAACCACTTGCCGACCGCTGCACGCCGATATACATTGGTACAATGGCAGCGGTGGGCAAATGGGTGTACCTGTACGTCCCCTTTAAGAGGTGGGAATAACAGGTGCCCGTGTCCACGGGACCGGCGGATTCGATGTCCGCCGGTCTCTTGGCGATCGTGTCACAGAGCCGCAGAGCAAGGAAGTGCCTAAGTAAACAAGGCATTTCCCCGTTCTGGCTTGTGTCATGACAGAGATCACTGCTCTCTGTCATCAAGAGCAGTGATCGCTGTCATGTGAGTTGAAGCTCATCCCCCCACAGTTAGAATCACTCCGTAGGACACACTTAACCCCTTCATCGCCCCCTAGTGGTTAATCCCTTCCCTGCCAGTGTCATTTACACAGTAATCAGTGCATTTTTTTAGCACTGATCGCTGTATAAATGACAATGGTCCCAAAATAGTGTCAAAAGTGTCCGATGTGTCCGCCATAATGTCGCAGTCCCGATAAAAATCGCAGATCGCCGCCATTACTAATAAAAAAAAAATTATAAAAAAAACTATCCCCTATTTTGTAGACGCTATAACTTTTGCGCAAACCAATCAATATACGCTTATTACAATTTTGAAGAATACATATCAGCCTAAACTAAGGAAAAAAATATTTTTTTATATATTTTTGGGGGATATTTATTATAGCAAAAAGTAAAAAATATTGTGTTTTTTTTTAAACTGTCGCTCTTTTTTTGTTTATAGCACAAAAAATAAAAAACATCAAAAGAAAGCTCTATTTGTGGGAAAAAAAGGATGGCAATTTTGTTTGGGTGCAACGTCGCACAGCCACGCAATTGTCAGTTAAAGCAACGCAGTGCTGAATCGCAAAAAGTGCTATGGTCAGAAAGGGGGTAAAATCTTCTGGGGCTCAAGCAGTTAATGAGTGCAAAGTTATCTGTAACTGTAAATTCTGCCAAAAAAATCTGTGCTGTCCTGTGCCCTCTGCTGTGTTATCACAAACAAAGTTATCAAGAAGTATGTTAGGACTGCAGAACACCTCTCGCTATGTTATTGAGAAGAGAAGGATAAAAGTTCACACTACAATGAGTGCCCAAACATTGTCACCCTAGGGCAGGAAATATGTTACTAGCAGGATCACCAAGTCAAAACAAAGGAATAAATAAATCAATAAAACATTTTTAAAAATCTAATATCATTCCTACATCCCAATACATACATCACATGTTGTCGATGTTATTGTAATTAGCAACATTGAGCAGCACAGTGGCTGAGTGGTTAGCACATCTGCCTAGTGGTACTAGAGTTGTAGGTTCGATTCACAACACTACTTACACAGAGTTTAGGTTTCCTCCCACACTCCAAAGACATGCTGGTAGGGTAATTAGTTTCTGTCTAAATTGATCCTTCTATGTGTATGAATGTAAGTTAGGGGCCTTAGATTGTAAGCTGCTTGAGGGCAGGGGCTAATGTAAATGCACAACATATATGTAATGCATAGGTGTGCACAGTATTATTGTCCCCCCCTCCGCTCGGCGGCGCTGGCATTGTAACTGTGGCTTCACAGCTGGGCACCCACTGCGCATGCACGAGTGGCGCTGCGTGCCGTGATTGGCCACGCAGTCATCTGGGACCGGTCACATGTCCCAGGTGACTGACAGGAGGGAGGGGACAGAGCTGAGCCCTTCCTGTGCCAAGGGGAAGTGATGTCATCAGCCCAGGCACTGAAGGAGGCGAGTTAAAAAAAAAATTCCAAATGTTTTTTTTCTTTTTTTTTTTTTTTAGGAATTTTAATGTTTTTTTTTTTTTTTTTTTTCACCACTTTAAGTACCTGTGACAAATATCATATGCAATTTTAGCATGCATCTAAATATATTGCCCTTGTTCTAAATGTTGTCCATGTAAACCCAATTTATCTGGTACAATTTATACAAATATAAAATGGTTTCCTAAATTGTAAAAAAAAAAAAAAAAAAAAATTGCAAACGTGTTTACTATATTTTTGAGCAAATATCTGGACCTGCACAAAGCATGTGAAATGCCCATTTGGAAAAAATAAAGTATTTTATCTTCTTATCTTTCTGTATTTATTCCTATTTAAACCCTAGGATACATTATACATACAGTATATATATTTATTCAAACACAATCATGAGTACACCCCAAGAGCTAATGTTCAATTGAAAATGGATAATATGTTGCAGGAGGCTACAAAAGCTGAAAATGACAATTTGTGAAAGCGAGACATCTCTGAAAACAAAATGCTCACTCTTGGACTATAATGCCGCATACACACGAGCGGATTTTCCGTCGGAAAAATCTTGGATGGTTTTTCCGACGGAATTCCGCTCAAGCTTGGCTTGCATACACACGGTCACATAAAAGTTCTCTGAACTTTCGACCGTCAAGAACGCGGTGACGTACAACACTAAGACGAGCCGAGAAAATGAAGTTCAATGCTTTCGAGCATGCGTCAAATTGTTTCCGAGCATGCGTAGAAATTTTATGCGTCGGAATTGCTACATGCTTTCAAACTTTTGCTGGCGGAAATTCGGCCAGCAAAAGTCTGATGGAGCATACACACTGTCGCATTTTCCGACAAAAAGCTCTCACCGGTCTTTTGCTGGCAGAAATTCCGATCGTGTGTACGAGGCATAAGAGGGAAAAGGTCCTGGAACTAAAGTGGTTAAACAGATCTGAGCTGGCTGTCACTTTAAACAAACCATTTCTCACACAATAAGTCCAGACATCAGTGCTTGGAGGTCAGGCACACATAGCTCACTGGTGAGAAACATGATAACTTAAAGCTGACCTAACATCCCTTGACCCTTGCACCCAGGAATGATGATGGTGATGGACGCATGTTTAAAGAATCAGCATAAAAGTGGCAATACACAACAGAATTTGATGGTACAGCAATAAATGATCAGACCTTCAGTTAATATTTATTTTACCCAACATGAAGATGCACTAATTAGTGCATGTTGGTAGGGTCTCCACATTACTGCCTTGAAAGTAATCAGGAATTCCCAATTATGTCCATGTGTCTTTGTCTTCTTATCAGCAGTGATGAAAAGATTATCTGTTAAAAAATGCAGGCTTCTTGTCCCTTAGAGATGTATGTGCCTGTTTTCATGTCTCTTCTTGTGTATAGGAGCTTAAAAACATATCCAGTCAGTACCTGTCCATCTATATCCATCTTCCCAGCTAGGCAACTGAAAGATGTTGGGGACGTCAACTGACAACTGACCTGCCTTGACTGAGAAAAAGTACTTTTTGGTTGGATCATTATTCCTAGTAGTATAACTTTACCACTTATAGCTTAAAGAAGAACTATCTATAACATTGTTGTTTTTACTGTTCTGTCGCTTATGGGACAGAGTACACGTAGTACTTTGTCCCATGTTCCTAGATGTTTCCTGAGCCTAGTTATTAGATTGAATTGGGTGCCACTTAGTGACAGCTGGTGCTCCAAATTTTTGCACAAACAAAAACAATCAATTGCAGCCTCACTGTACCATCAAACGCAGCCACTGTGCCCATAAATTGCCACCGCTGTACCATCAAACGCAGCCACTGTGCCGATCAATTGCCACCGCTGTGCCAATCAAACGCAGCCACTGTGCCCATCAAACGCAGCCATTGTGCCCTTTAAATGCAGCCACTGTGACCATCAAATGCTGCCACTGTGCCCATCAAATGCAGCCACTGTGCCATCAAACGCAGCCACTGTGCCATTAAACGCAGCCACTGTGCCCATCAAATGCTGCCACTGTGCCCATCAAACGCTGCCACTGTGCCCATCAAACGCTGCCACTGTGCCATCAAACGCTTCCACTGTGCCATCAAAAGCTCCTACTGTGCCATCAAATGCTCCGATTGTGCCCATCGAATGCTGCCACTGTGTCCTCGATGTCTTCTTCTCCCGTCCTCTCCTATGATTGTACGCCTGATAGGTGTCCAATCACAACGCATGTCATTTCAGCCAATCAGGTGATGGGTAACAGACCCCAGCACCTGATTGGCGGAGAGGCGGTTTAGTGTTAGGAAAGCGAATATTCATTCGCTTTTCTAACACAGCTGGGTGAACTGCGAGCGACAAGCATGGCACTCACTGTTTACCTTTTTCGATGCCTATTAGAGCCTATGGTTCTAATCAGGTGCTTCAAAAACAAAAGGGGTCGGGCGCCTGAATAGGGGGTGGTAGCGGCAGCCATGGATAGATTCATGCAATGCATAAATCTATCTATTGGTGATAG
Source organism: Lithobates sylvaticus (assembly GCA_028564925.1). NCBI lineage: Eukaryota > Metazoa > Chordata > Amphibia > Anura > Ranidae > Lithobates > Lithobates sylvaticus. The sequence goes on along the minus strand of CM053027.1, from coordinate 498,130,720 downwards.
AGGGGGTGGCTGGAGAGAGGGGGCGGCGCCCGTGCGCCCTTATGGACACAAAACTACTGGTGCCACTACCTTTCGTCAGGAACTGGGATGGGGGGCCGAGCCACCCCTCTCCCTCCGCATTCCTCTTGCCACTGCTTGCCTTGGAAAAATGCTCTGAGCCAAGACAAACAGTTGTTCCTAGCTCTCTTGTCAGATGGCTGCTTTAAGGAGAGATACTAGTACAGCAGAAGCAGATGACGTCCATTGGTCCCCTGGAGGTATTGGAAAGTTACAGTATGCCATTTATGTCCATAGATGGATTACCAGCCTAGAAGTGTGATCTTACTTTATTATTAAAAACATCTCTTGAAAGAAGTTTGATACAATGAACTTATGAGATACCAGAAGCATATGGTTTGTATTAAATGTTTTGGACAGAGGCATTGTGCAATATTCAGTATTTGAGGATATCACTAGCATATACTTGAGACACGTGGCTTCTTTTTTTAAATGGTGAAACTTACTGGAGCGATTTTGTCAACAATAAATTGCATAACATTTTCTCAATAACTGCTTTTAAGTGGTATATTTAATGAATACATTTGTATTTTTCTCCAATACATAGAGGAGTGACTAGTACGGAACTTTTTTTTATACAACTATTCACTAACACACAACTCTAGTTATCCAAAGTGTGGACTATCTCATAACAGATCTAGACTTCCATTCTTTCTCTGAGCCCTACATATAATAAATGAACCCTTCATCCCATTGTAAGCAACAGCAAGACACTTATTTATTACAGGTATTTATATAGCGCCATCAATTTACACAGTGCTTTACATATATATTGTACAAATCAGTCCCTGCCCTCAAGGAGCTTACAATCTAAACACATACTAAGGCCAATTTAGAAAGGAGACAATTAACCTACCAGCATGTCACTTATCAACTAATCATTCAGTGGTTATATACAAACTGTGTACTTAGTAAAGAGAAGTTGTGAATTTGCATTGCGTCTGACTGTGAAAGTGAAAATATCTTTAATTTGCTAAGTGAATATTTTCTACACCTTTTAGGACATCAACTCCTTAGGCTAAAGTGGATGTAAACCCAAAAAATGTAGAGAATAAGATTTCCTTTCATTTGAGCCCAGTCTTGCCACACAGATTTACTCCAGCCCTGAGAAAGCCTCTTTTATTGTTCAGTTAGAAAGATCTTGACAAAGTGCTGAAAATGTTGTCAAAAACGCCCCTTGCTGTGAGTGACAGGTGATTTAAATTTTTTTGGGGGTTTACATCCACTTTTAAAGTGATTGTAAAGATACAGTTTTTTTTATTAAAAATAATAAAAAATATTGTCTGCCCCTCCTCGTCTTCAAGTGCCCCCATAACAAGCCACTTGCTATGGGGGCACTCGTGTGGGCACGCTCCAAAGCTGGGCTGTGTGTATCTATTGACCCCACCTCACAGGATTTGACTGACAACAGCAGGAGCCAACGGCTCCCGATGCTCTAACCAGTGAATACAGGAAAAGAGCTGTCAGGTAAGTGTTTTGGGGGGGGCCACAGACATTGGCATTTTTTTTACCTTAAGGTTCCAGTCACACTTGTACGACTCCAAAGTTGCGCCGACTTTGGAGTGCAATTTGGGTGCAACTTTGACGCAACCTTGTATGAGTGCAACTTGGAATGACTTTGGCTTTACCAGTGATAATGGACAACTGTTGTACGACATTGTTGCATTGCATAACATTCAGGTACAACTTTCATGCAACTTCTGAGGGTTAACATTGAAGTCAATGGCCCTCAAGTTGCATGAAAGTCGGACCAAAGTAGTGCATGAATTACTTTGAAGTCGCTGCAACTTTAAGTCACCCATGTATGAATGGTTATCATTGGAAAACATGGGGAAGGACTTGTCATGCAACTTTGATGTCCCCGGTGAATGAGGCCATAGAGCAGCATTTCTCAACAGCTGCTGGAGGTTCCCCGAGTAAAGAGCAATTTCTGCCTTTTAGTTAAAGCGGAGTTCCGCCTGGGAAAAAAAAATTAAAAGTCAGCAGTTACAAATACTGTAGCTGCTGACTTTTAATATAAAGACACTTACCTGTCCAGGGAGTCCGCGATGTCCTCACCCGAAGCCGACCTGTCCCTCTGCTCCGGATACAGGCACCGACATCATTACTAAGGGAAACAGGAAGTGAAGCCTTGCAACTTCACAGCCTGTTTCCTACTGCGCATGTGCGAGTTGCGCTGTACTTTCTGAATGGTCCCTGCTGTCTTCTGGGACATGTGTGTCTCCCAGAAGACAGCGGGGGGAAGGAGAAAGGGCCAAACATTGCATAGTTTGCCACACAAACTGCGGCGATCTATGCCCAGAAGTGGGAGCAGATACCTGGATTTGACAGGTATCTGCTCCCCCCTGAAAGGTGCCAAATGTGGTACCTGAGGGGGGGTGGAATCCGATCAGCGGAAGTTCAATTTCTGGGTGTGAACTCTGCTTTAAGTAACCATTGGCATATATAATCTTTTTTAGTTATCTGTAAGATGGGGATTCTTCCTAATGACCACAAATGCAAGACGCACTCTTCCCACAGACCATCATGCTTGGTGACCAGGTTAGAACTCTGATCCTGATTGATGGGTAGCAAATATCATAGAAACATAATAGAGCGATGACAGAAAAAAGACCAAGTGGTCCACCGATTCAGAGACCTCCCTCTTCTTTCTAGAAGGTTCTGGATAGAGAGGAGGAGAAGAGAGGTGGAGCTGCCTGGGGTGTTTTAGGGAGCTCTGACCAATCCCTGACCTGAATTGGCAGGGGGCAGGCCTCCTTAAATACCCAGGGTCAGGCCAGCTGGGGAGGAGTTGGAGTTGTTCAGAGCTTGGAAATGGAATGCTAGGCTGTCGGGGGCCTTTGAGTGAGCCCCTCAGTCTGGGGGGGGGGTGACCTTGGGCCTGGGCTCAGGTGCGGACCGGGCCCTTCAAGAATTCGTCGAGGTGTCCTAGAAAGGAGGCACAGGAGGAGCAAGAGAGTACAGCAGGAGAGAGCATTGCCGGGCAAGTCTCCAGGGAGAGGAACAAATGGTCACAGCCAGGAGGGCTGGTGAGTGACATGCATAGTTAGGAGGACTGGGGAGGCACGCCTGAGAGGACTGGGAGCATGCAGTCTGCGATGGGTGCAGAGCCAGTGGAGTGGACTGTGGTGTCATGGGCAGTGAAGAAGGGCAGCTGCAGCCAGGAGGGCTGGCAGGGCCTGAAGTTGGGTTACTGGGCTTAGTAATCAAAGTTAGTGCAGCTAGCACCAGGAAATTTTTTATTGCTACACTAAAGGGGCCCGCGGTCCCTGCCTGCAAAAGGCAGTTGCTAAGGCTTGGCTGAGCCAGTGTCAGGCCTAACCATGTGGTGCTAGCTGTGCCTGGAACCTCAAGTAATTGAAGTGCCTACAGGAGCTAAGGAGTAATAGTCTGCAGCAAGAGTTGTGCTGGAGGAAAAGAAGCGTGTATATACCAGAGTGTATATAAGTTGTCCCAAGTATTTATGCTAATTTCACTCTGCATCCCATACTTCCTATACCCTATCCAAATTCAATGCCCTCATAAAATACAAAAACAAAGCTTATGGACTGTTCATTATCTTGGAGTGTCTGAGAGGTGAATACCAGGCTGGGCAGGGTGACAGGAGGGCCACATCACTTAGCAGCCCTTACAGGGGTACTGCTACAAGTTATTATCCACTAATGAATGTGGCTTCTAGCCATAGAATAAATTAATCACATAAATATTTTATACAGTATGTGAAGTGTGAGATTCGAGAAAACAAACTATCTTTAACCTCTTCTAGACCGCGTACTTACAGCAGCAAGAAAAGTGTTCTTTAATGCCCAGCCACTGAACATATGTGTTCACGATCTCATAAGGTCGTGTGCTGAGAGCGCGCTCATTGCTTGTTCCCAGCATACTGACCCGGTTGTCAACAACAGTTCTCTGTCAAGGTTTATGATCGGGAGCCAGCAGGACAAGGTCCTGACCATGTGACCTCTTTGCCAATAACAGCAGTCACATGATACAGAAGTGGCGCCACCTGCCAGGCTTTAAAGTGTCACCAATAGCTGCCATTAGGGGATACGAATATTCTACTGCTGTGAGGTTACCACAACAGTTATCAATTAATTACAATGTAGTGTTATTTATTAGTGTACCACTGCTTCCATAAGCATGAAAATATTGCACAACACTTCAAAAAGACATACAGTAAAACCTTGGATTGCAAGCATAATTAGTTCCGGAAAAATGCTTGTAATCCAAAGCACTTGTATATCAAAGGGAATTTCCCCATAAGAAATAATGGAAACTCAGATGATCCATTCCACAACCATTTATTCATAGGTCTTTCAGTTTGTAGCCCATATAAAAAGATTATAGCAATGTTGTGTAACCATAAAATTTCCATCCACAAATTAAAGCCTCCACAAGGGGATTAGAAGCAAAATCCATCAAGAGCTACAGAGTATAAAAGAGAAGAGAGGCGCCTCTAAGCCCCCGTACACACGGTCGGAAATTTTGACGGAAAATGTCCGATCGGACCATGTTCTCAGAAAATCAGCCCTTGTGTGGGCTCCATCTGACTTTTTCTGTCGGAAATTCAGACGGGAAAAATTTGAGATCCTGCTCTCAAATTTTCCGACAACAAAATCCGATCTGACTTTTTCTGATCGTGTGTAGAGAATTCCGACGGACAAAGTGCCACGCATGCTCAGATCAAATTACGAGACCAAAGCTATTGGCTAATAGCCTCTACGTAGTTCCGTCGTATGCAACGAATGTTCAGAATGATCGGATTTTCCGACAACTTTGTCCGACCGTGTGTATGCAACACCAGTGTCGGACAAAATCCATCGAAAAAATCTGACGGATTTTGTGGTCGGAATTTCCAAACGTGTGTACGAGGGCTTACTGTAGCAATATGGTTACATTTAATGAAGGTACAACATTTAGCAACTCACATGGTTGATCATTAGAAGAGGGATCTGAAAGCGAGGCTCGTGGAGCGCAGCGTGGAAGGAATGATGTCGATGGCGGTGCAGAGGATGGTCTATGTAGACAGCTTTACCTCGGATGCCTGCATACTTAGATGTGCCTGTTTTAATCAACCACGTAAGTTGCTAAATGTTGTACCTTCATTAAATATAACCATATTGTTACGCCCCTCTCTTCTCTTTTATACTCAGTTGTGACAAGACATCGCTTGTTTATCAAGGCAAAATTTATTTAAAAATGTTGCTTGTCTTGCAAAACTCTCTCAAACCAAGTTATTTTCAAATCAAGGTTTTACTGTACTTTATAAATACATACGTGGAAAAAAAAAATCGGAGTTCCTGTTGCAGTCATGTGAGGCTAGAACAGCCCCTAGTACATATCTGTATCCATCTGAAAGCAAACACTAATTAGGCAGCAAGAACACCTTCATCTCTATGGAAGGAATCCCTGCTATAATTACAATTTTCCTTAAAAGAACATTTTGTAAGAATACCTCTTGGATGCAGTCCACAAAAAGCATTCCTCCTTCACCACCTTTTTTGTATGCATATCTCTTTCCAACATCTTTGCTGGCTTTAGTAAGCTTTTGTAAAAAATACTTTGCCCAAGGGCTGTCTATGTGAAAGTTCATGAGAAGCCTACACCTTGGAACAGCCTCCTATGGGAATGAGTCCTAACTGTCTTCTGGAAAACAATGTTGTGGATTTACAGTAAATGGGCTGTGTACTTTACAAGTCCAGTTGCACTTATTTTCCCCAGACATTATCAAATGTGGTAAAGCTCTGCTGATATCCATCATCCAATCATGTACAATCCAAAAATTCATTTTTTTTTTCCTTGCACGTTATTGGGTATTTTTTTTTACAAACTGAATCTTTACCACATATATTGTGGTATTTACTAAGACAAATTAGTACAAATACTGCACAGTTTATTTGCCTAAGCTTGTTGTAGAACTTCAAGAAGCAAACATTTTTTCCAATGTTGGATAAAGTGGAAAGGGATAGAACATTGGAAATTTTTTGCTGCTCGTTGCGTCTTTTTGGGAGAGATTTACCATCGCTTTATACCTTGATGACACAGCAGGAAAGAAGTAGATCTTCTTAATGGGGGCACAAATGGTTTTAAACTATGCTCACTCTGTTGATAAAAGCTGTGTATGTCCTTGTAGGAGAGATTCTCCTTACCTCCTGTCTTGGTGGACATCAACAAATTGTAGAGACACCAACTGAGACACAAGTGGCAAAATGTAAAGTTGGCGCTAACCCTTCCCTGTTTAATCAAAAAACAAATGAAAAGCTTTTTTCTGCTGCATCATCTAAAAAACAAAAAACAAAACAAAAAAAGAAAACAAACTAGGGTACTTACATCCATTAGATGACAATCATTCAATCCGTCCATTTCCATATTTGTATCCGTGTCTTTTTAGCTGGCTGACTGCTAACTTTTGAAGGAAACAGTTGATTGTGCAAGTTAAGATGATTGTGCAGGTTAGAAAACCTATACTAATTGCTATTGTTTACCATCTGATAAGATGGCACCATCTCCTGTTCCTGGCTCCTCCCCCCCTCTCAAGCTCTGTCATCTGCTCCTTTTTGCTGAAGAAGGTGAGATCATGCCTTAACCATGAAAGAAAAACAAACCTTTGTGAACAGGACTGAGCTCGTTCACACCTGAGCGATTTTCTGCTTGAAGCTTGTAGCTCTAAAACGCTCACCAAGTCAAATCTCATTCATTTCAATGGCCCCTGTACACTAAGCATTCTGTCACCTGAAGTAAAACGCCTGTCACTCAAAAAAGTACTTTAGCTCCTTTTTGGCAATTACAAGCTTTTTTGGACCCATAGAAAAAACGACTGAAGCTGTAAAGCGCTTGTAATACGCTTCTAAAACGCTTTAAACTAGCTTATAAAAAGATGCAAAAAAGCTTAAAAAAAATGCCAGTAAATCGATACAATCAGGCATGAAAGGAGCCTAAAATGGAGAATTCCTACTCATTTGATTGCCTCCGTTTTTTGCTAGCAGTTTTTTTTTCTTGCTACACTACAATGATGGCAACTGTCCTGGATTTGCTGGGAAAGTACTGCCATTATAAGTCCTGTCCAATGATTCTGTGTCTCAAGATCACAGCATTACCCTTATTTGAGTGACTGAGCATGCACAGTAATTTAAAAAAGGGTTTTACAGAGGGGAACAGGGCCACACGTGGATTATTTTTGCATAATTACAGAACACCCACAAAGTAGGCATTAATTGGCTGACACCAACCAGAAAATAGGCATGAATTGGCTGGAGTCATCTAGAACGTAGGCATGAATTAGCCAGGACCACCCAGAAAGTAGTCATGAATTGGCTGGGTCTACCTAGAAAGTAGTCATGAATTGGCTGGCACCACCCAGTAAGTGGGCATGAATTAGCCAGGGCCACCCAGAAAGTAGACATGAATTGACCGGGACTAACTACAAAGGCATAAATTGGTTGGGACCACCCAGTAAGTGGGCATGAATTTTCTGGGACGACCTAGAAAGTAGGCATGAATTGGCCACGATCACTCAGAAACTGGGCATGAATTGGCCAGGACCACCCAGAAAGTAGGCATGAATTGGCCAGGATTCACCAGCAATATAGGCTTGATTTGTGTGGGCTTTGGCCAAGTGTGACAGTGTCCTGGAGGTTGGAACGAAGATGTTGGTAAGTATGCAATACTGAGACAACTCATGTCAATATAACAGGTACAACATCCAACTTAGGGCTAGGAAGTAGGAACTGATGGGAATTCATGTGTCAATTTAAAAAAAAGCAACATTTTAGTGTATGCTTATGTAATCTCTAACAATTAATAAATTCTGCTTGCTTACTTTTGGACTGTTACATATACAATTGAAAGTGTTTTGTTGCATCTATTTGATAAATGTGTAAACTGATAACTGCTGCAGCACTTCTTCTTTTGTTACTGCTGTATTATCCTTCTGCAGTTTGGACAGGGCTAAACTGAATATTCATTAAAGTTGACCTTCAGTAATTTTTTCAACTTTCCATCTATGAAATCTTCTGCCCTTGTTGTTTTAACTTTGGGTAGTTGAAAAAAAAAATTCTGCCAGTAAATACCTTATACAGCCCACTTCCTGTTTCTTGTCTGGTAATAAAAACTAGGTTCCCAGTCTCGTGAGAGTTTGGCAAGGAGGGGGAGGGGGGTGACTCATAAGAGGGCCAATGAGAGTATGAGAGTTGCAGGCTGCAGAGCTGGAGGTGTGCCTCTGTGTGTCTGTGTAAATCCAGGAAGTGAACAGGCAGCAGCTTCAGCTGCCCACAGTTAAAATGGCTGCAGCCAGACTCAGTGGAGAGAGATTTCTGCAGCGTATTTTATTTGACAAGTACAGAATCACAGTATATATAAAATAATATGCAAAGTGGGTGGAGGGAAGCTTCAGAATGGCAAAGGTGTTTTTATTACACGTTATGTGAGCAGACTGCAGTTCCTCTTTAATGCAGAAGTGCAGCAGCCATCTTTAAGAAGAACACTTTCAATACTTATCAATGGAGTTGTTCCAGTGCAGGGGGCAGCCATTTTGGTTGGGTCTGAATCGATCCTGGAGACAGTGACTGGATGATGCAACAAAGCAAGGAGAAGGGTGTCTGTAGGTTGCTTAGAGGAAAGGAAAGGACATTCTTATGCCTTGAACATCTTCATATGTAACTTGAGTTGTGCAGAATCGCATGACAATGCCCGTTCACATCAATGCTGCAAAGCATGGTGCATATTTAGAAAAGTGTTCTGTTCTATGTTGGTGCAATTGCAGCACAATTTTTGCCCTTGTGGACTTAAATAAAAACGCACCACAAACACATGTACATGCATTTTTACAGATTGTTTAGGCTCCTTAACAACTAGCATCCAGTCTCCTTACCTTACTAAAAAAGGCAGTAGTATCAAAAAACGCATCAAAAATTCATTTAAAAATGTAATCAAATGGCACTATATAATTGCACTGAAAATCAGATCAAAATCACAGCTGTGAACTAGTGTGAACCTAGGCCTAAAGCTAGCAGGGTTGTGACAAAAAGAGACTGGATTGCTGGCTGAACAGAACCCTACCATAGCTGACCACAATCAGGAGATGACTCTCAGATGACTCTCAGAGAACACTCTTATCAAGCAGGACCTTGTCTAAAGCTTAATACACATGGGCCAAGTGTCGGCCCAATCGGCCGGTTCAACAGAATCCAGTCGACATTCGGCCTGTGTCTACTGCAGCTGGTCGGTCAGAAGCCAGCTGTCCTGACGATTGGGCATGACTGAAAAAGGTCTGCCGATCAGCTCCCAATCAGCGCTCCCAGCCAATGGCGGTGGGACCACCCCCCTGTCAGAACACAATAGCACAGCAGAGAGATCGCTGTACTAACATTGCATAGTTAGTACATCGGCTCCTCCAGGGCTGTCAGTTTTATTTTCGTTCAGCCCTGCTGGGTTGAACAGAAAAAAACCGATTAGTATGTACGAAGTTTTAGAAAGCAGAAACTCTCTCCCAAGGAGGGTGTGAGGTGCGACTTGGATGCCTGGTGTGATTAGACTATACTAGAGAGCACTCCTATCGCCTGTAAAGAAGAAAAAAAGATCTCAGTGTCAGTTAGCCAGTTCCCACAAAGTGTCAGTTAGTGTCAGATTGCCCATTGCACTATCACAGTTCAGCTGTAATTCACTGATTACCGCCATTACTATTCCAGTATATAGCTCATAGTTTGTCGCGCAAACCAATTAAAATTAGCTTATTGGGATTTTTTTTTTTTTACCAGAAATATATAGAAGAATGCATTTTGGCCTAAATTTATGAAGAAATTAGATTTTTAAAATGTTTTTATTAGATATTTTTTATAGCAGAAAGTAAAAAATATAGTTTTTTTATTTTGTTTTTATTCATGGTCTTTTTCCATTTCTATAATTAAAAATTAAAAACCAGGTGGTGATCAAATACCACCTAAAGAAAGCTCTATTTGTGGGGAAATTTTTAGACATTTTGTTTCAGTACAGCTTTACATGACTGCCCAATTACAAGGTAAATAGTGCAGTGCCGGATAGCAAAAAAATGGTCTGGTCATGAAGGGGGTAAAATCTTCAGAGGTAAAGTGGTTAAGGCCCGGTTCAGACTGATGTGACAATCGCTCCAACTTTGGAGCACTTGACACATCAGAAGGCGGACCCCAATCGGACCCCATTCTGTGCAATGGAACCGTTCTAACTGGTGCAACTTGAGTTGCTCCAACATAGAAAAAGGTTCCTGCACTACTTTTGGTCCGACCTTGGTAAGACTTGCAATGGCTTCTGTTAAAGAAGTCGTGCAGAAGTCACGCTGGCATGGGCGCTTCTCAGGGGGGGCATCATTTTAAGGTCACCCATGCTCCGCCACTTTTTGTCAACATCATGGAGGGGAGAGGCTTGAGTGGGCGGTGCTGGTGCTGCGCCAGCAGGATCTACATCTCTCTATCTCGCCCCAGTAGGTCATCGTTTTATAATTAAAAATTACCTTGCTCCAGGGGGGGGGGGGGCACTAGCCCCCCCTTGCCCCTACCTGCGGACACCCATGCAAGCTGGGGACTGTGAACCCAGGCTAAAGGGAGATCTGTCAGTGTATTGCAGCGTCAGTCCTATAAGATCTGCCAGTGTCTCAGGCAGCACCGAAATTGTTAATTTGCAAAAACAGCAAGCGCTTATCTGGATCTCCATTTCCCCTCCCCTTGATCTAATTCTCTGTTTTGTCTCAGTGTCTTAGCTCTGAAGACAGCCAACTACTTAGTCAAAAAAATAAATAAACATTTTTTTTTTTTTTTTTTTTTTTGGGTGATGCAACTGCCTCCAAGATTTCCACATATGACTGTTTCTGTATTGGGACTGCGGGGAGGGTGCAGCTGGAAATAGTTAAAAGTTTTTTTAATTCTATCGTGGAGGAAGTCTATAAGAAGATAATGTATACTCATTTACAGCACTCCTCCGCGCTGTATAGTGCTGTCCGCTTTGTGACTGTACATATAAGAAAGCTAATAAAATATAAATGAAAAATAGTACAGCCTTGAAGTAGAAATTTAAAAGGCACTGCGTAGACTCCAGCCTAACAAAATAAAGCTGAAACGCAAGAGGCAATTTACCTAAATGACTCTAAAAGCAGCGCCATATTCTATCCATTTAAATATTCCCTTTGATGCAATGTGAATTTAAACCCAACGACAATAATGTAATATATTGCAGCTTACCAGTCCTTAGATGTGGTGGCTGCATTAGTTATCATTCTTCTTGTTTATTTTTTTCCTTTATTTTAACCTGACGATCCTGCCAGCGACCCACTTACTTCTCTAGGGTGGCAAAATGAACTCAGCCCTTTTTTATGGAACAGCAGTATTGCCCCCCCCCCCCCCCAGCATAAAAGTGAGTTATGACTACAGAACACCTCCCCTCTACCCATCGCAGTTACATAGGGGGAGGTGTTCTGTAGTTTAAATACATGACCTGAGCATGGCTAATAACACTGCTTGAGATTTTAGTGCAGCACAGCCACAGGATGTTAAAGCGGTGCTCCAGCCCCCCAGCACGGAAAAATTTAAAGTCAGCAGCTACACATACTGTAGCTGCTGACTTAATATAAGGACACCTAGGCCCCTTTCACAAGGGCGGATGAAAAACGGACATACATGTATCCCTATGGGATATCGGATGAGCATCCGCTGACATCCGATGACATCAGTCTCCGCTATTCTCCGAAACTGATGACGGAGGAAAACTCTATTTTTCCATCCATTTGCGGATCGGATCGGATGAAAACGGGCAGACGGAGATCTGACCGGTCCATTTCTGCACAGTGTGCAGAGACGGTCTAGTCATTCGCCGGCTCAGCGGGGATCAATGGAGCGGTCCCCGCTGAGCAAGCGGATGTCCAAAAACTGATCCTCCCGTGTGAAAGGGGCCTTACCTTTCCTGGAATCCAGCGATGTCGGCACCCCAGCCGATGTTTCCATTGGCCTTCGTGTGCTGCCGCCACCATAGCCTGTAAGGGAAGCCGGCAGTGAAGCCTTGTGGCTTCCATACTGGGGGTGCGCAAAGCATGCTGCACTTTCTAAATGGCCGCCGGCGGGGAAAGAGGAGGGGGACCGAACTTCTGACGTACCTCGCCGCGGTGAGGTCCAACAGAAGTGGGGACAGGTACCTGTCAAAAACAAGGTGCCAAATGTGGCACCAGGGTGGGGGGAGGAGACAGATCCACTCTTGGGTGGAACTCCACTTTAAAGTGATTGTAAACGATCCCCTCGTGTAAGACAACGAATTCAATTTAAAATAGAAATGAAAGGCAAAACATTTGTGTATAGATATAAAAAGAAAACATTATAAATACTTTTTTCCCTTTTTTATAAGTGATCACATATTATTATTATTATTTTACATGTAGCGCTACCCGTCATAGGAGCCGCTGGTAAATGTTGGTTATCTCCCACCCTGCATAGCCAAGCACATGAATTTGCCATCCATTTCAGAGACAAGAAGCCATCCTTGCACCTTTTTTTTTTTTTTATTTAGGGGATTTGAACTTGGATGGGGAAGGGTTAATATGGGATGCATATTTTATCAATAGAACTCTTCAGGGACTCAACCTATATACATCCAGTATATACACACTCCTTTCTTCTAACTCCAGCCCTTGCTAGCATTTTGGTTTTGATCCAACACTGACTCGGTCCGATCCTTGTAAATGCCCTTTGCAGGCAGGGACCACGGGCCCCTTTTGGTGTAGCAAAAAGAGAGGTCTTTTGTGCTAGCTGTCCTTCTCCTGTGGCTACTGCTCCCAGTACCACCTCTTCAGGCACTGCCAACCCGCCTGGCTGCAGCTGCCCCTATCACTAGGCCTCCTGGCTACTTCTCCACAGTCCTCCCAGATGGACTCTGCATCTATCTCAGACTGCTTGCACCCAGTCCCTTCAGGCATGCCTCTCAGTCCTCTGACTGTATCACTCACCAGCCCACGTGGCTGTCTTCCTCTCTGGAGTTTGCCCAGCAGTGTCCTTCTGCTGTCCTCTCTTTGCTCCCGTGCCTCATGGTCAGGATCCTTCTGTGTGTCATGAAGAGGGTTCCCTTCCACACCCAAGCCCACGTCTGAGTCCACCCCCCCCCCCCCCCCCCCCCAGACTGGGGAGCTACTCCTTTCAAAGGCCCCGGCAGCCTAAGGCCCCTTTCACACTGGGGCGGTGCGGGCGTCGGCGGTAAAGCAGCGCTATTTTTAGCGCTGCTTTACTGTCGTTTTAGCAGCGGTATTCGGCTGCTAGTGGTGCGGTTTTAACCCCCGCTAGCGGACGAAAAAGGGTTAAAACGGCGCTTTGCCGGCGGTATAGCCACGCTGCCCCATTGATTTTAATGGGTAGGAGCGGTTTAGGAGCGGTGAATACACCGCTCCTTCACCGCTCCAAAATGCTTCTAGCAGGACTTTTTTTACCGTCCTGCTAGCGCACCTCCGGCTTTCACACTGGAGTGAAAGGACCTGCTTTTTTTCAGGCGCTATACAGGCAGTATTTTTAGCGCTGTAGCGCCTGAAAAAAGCTTCAGTGTGAAAGGGGCCTAACACTCCATCTCCATCTTCCATCAGAACTCCACACTGCCCCAGCTGGGCTGACCCAGAGTATTTGATGGGGCCTGCCCCCTGCCAACCCTTCTGTTGGGAATTGGTCAGGGCCCTCAAAATACTCCAGTTAGCTTCTCCTGGACTCCTCCTAACCAGTGTTGGTCATCTTACTTTAAAAAAGTAATTAGTTAAGTTACAAATTACTTCTCCCAAAAAGTAATTGCGTTAGTAACTCAGTTACTACATTAGAAAAGTAATTAGTTATGCAGCAAAGTAACTGACTTTTTTTTTTAAATATACTATACGTGTAACTAAGGGGCGGGTCTAGTATTACTGTAACAAGGGGCGCATTTATTATTAGTGTTATATATCGTGTAACCAAGGGGCTGCTCTATTATTACTCTAACCAAGGGGCAGATCTGTTATAGCGTGTAAGCAAGGGGCGAGTCTATTATTATTATATAGTGTAAGGGGCAGATGGCTACAGAAGAGGGCAAATGTTAAATTAATGGGCAGAGCTCGATATAACAATAATAATAAATGCGCCCCTTGGTTACAGTAATACTAGACCCGCCCCTTACTAACACGATAGACGCCCCTTGCAGAGTAGCACGAGCATCAGGAGCGTGCGGCATCGCCTCGTACAATAACATGTTAACTGCACCTGCGCGGTGTAGAGTTTACTCAGAGCTGTTTAGGTTCGGCAATTTTCGGAAGCTCCGTAGTCCTTCGTACAAGCCCTGCGCCTGCGCAGTACAGGGGGTCCTTATCCGGCGGGGGAACTTTTTCGGCAGGACACCGGAATTACACTACTGCCATCTAGTGGCGGTAGATGTAATTGGGGTAACTAAGCCAAAGTAATGGGAACTGAGTTACCATGAGGGGAAAAGTAATCAGTTAGATTACTCGTTACCCTCTAAAGTAACTGCGTTAGGTAACTCAGTTTATTTTAACTCAGTTACTTACATCACTGCTCCTAACTGCTTCTGGAACCTTCTCCAAATTTCCAGCAAACAGGGAGGAGTTACCAGAGAAGCTTGGCTGCCAGCCAAGCCTGAAAATTGACCTACACTGAGCTGATCAAACAGTGTTTTTTTTTACATATTGCCACATATAACGACACACTTTCAGTGGTATATTCAATCAAACCAACAGAGAGCAAATAAGAGAAGTTCATTGTTAGGGTTTACCTACACTTTAAAGTGGAACTCCAGCCTTACCTTCAGTCTCACACAGTTGTACAGGCTCCTCTCTTGTACTGATATTGCTTATTCTGATTTCACTGCACACTGTGAGCTTCTCATAGTATGCATTATAATATGCATTAGAAGCTCCAGCACATCAGATGGAGCCTGCCTCATTTCTTGGCTGGAGGACATCCAGCTTCATCTAGCACTTTCCTCCCCAACCATTCTCTCCATATAATCTGTATGACTATTGAAGGATATATTTAAATGAAAGATTTTGTGCCTAAAGATGAGCTTTAAAACAGACAAAGAGCTAAACACGCAGATGAAATATGGATATGAGGCTTTACCTGCCAAAGGATTTATTTTTCTTTCCATCCATTCCTGGGATTTGCACAACTCCACCAGACAGCATCGCTCTGTCTGGAAGGACAGGAGATGTGATTTTTCTCTGCTGCAGTTGAAGTGTATGTCCACGCATTAGGCAGATTTACCCCCAAACCTCCCTGTCTCTCTATAGCATGTCTTTTACCTTGTTCCTGTAGCAATAAACAGTTTACTGAATTTCAGGCAGGTCAAAAGGTATTTTTCTGTACTAGCAGCATTTTTAAAGGGATAAATCACTGGGAAATCTGCATGTAGTTGAGAAATGAACTAAATATTTATTTTTCAATTTTTTTCTTGACATACTCTCCATGTAACACTTCCATGTCTGGTTCTTTCCCCAGCTTGTGACTGGAGAGTGAAAGTGGAAGCAGCATGACCCCTCTTAGCACAGAAGCACTGCAGCACAACTAATTGGTTCAGTTTGCTGCTTCTTCCTTTCCCGGTCTGAGCTCTGCTGTACAGGAACTTCAAAAGGCTGATACCAGGTGAAATCCGGGTACTTACACAGCTTGCATTTAAAAAAATAATTTAACAATCTATTATTAATACAGAAATGCCTTACAGTGGTGCTAAAGGTTTTTTACCGTCATGCATTCTATGCATGACGGTAAAAAACCTTCAGTGTCCAATACTTTTTGAAACCCGATCTCAATCCAGCAACGTGCACGAGAACAGCGTCTCTCCTGGGTCTCTTATAGGCTGAGATGCAGCAGCAGGAGTCATTGGCTCCCGCTGCTGTCAATCACAGCCAGTGAGGAGGGAGCAGGAGGTGGGGCTGAGCCACGCTCTCTGTGTCCTATTAATGCAAAGAGCCGTGTTCTGTCAAAAGGTGTCCGCCCCGTACTGCGCAGGCGCAGCGCTTGCGCAGAACGAAGGACAAGGAGAATCCGAAAATAGCCGAAGATGAACGGCGCCTGTGCCGTGAGTCGAGGTGCAAGCCCCACCATCTAAGCTGCACAACGTTAGAGGGCCCCTCGCGGGCTCGCTTCGCTCGCCGTGCTTCGGGCACGGCCTCCCTGCGCTGGGCTCTTTTTTATTCTAACTCTATGTCCACTTGGATGGTGGGGCTTGAACCTGGACTCACGGCGCAGGCGCCGTTCATCTTCGGCTATTTTCGCAATCTTTTTGTGATCCGTACTGCGCATGCGCAGTACACAGTGGACAGTATCCGATGGAGGACACTATCCAATAGGACACCGGCTTGGGAGCGAGTACACATGAGTGCCCCATAGCGAGCGGCTTGCTATGGGGGGCACTGCACGGGGTGGAGGGGCACAGAACGCCAGCGGGAGACACCGCAAGAAGAGGATCGGGGCTTCTCTGTGCAAAACCATTGCACAGAGCAGGTAAGTTTAACATGTTTGTCATTGTTTTTAAGAATTGCTGTTCCAAAACAGTTTAAATTGGGCCTTTTTTATATGCCAGGGGTTCAGCCTTGAAAAAACAAAGCAGTAGTGACAGCATGTAGTTCCTTTCTCTGTTCACAAATTACCTTATGTGTTCCCACACATAATATAATATAATATATTATATATAATATAATATAAAGTATTCTTTATAGTTGTTTCCTATTAGGTTCCTATTAGGTTCTCATTGATGTAAATTTACATGCAAGTCTATTTGTTTGCATTGCATTAGCCAAAATCCTAACAGCTCTTAGTATTGTTGTAAAGAGTTTTTCTTTAATCACACATTCATTGATGAAAAAAAGTTACTTCCATTGTAGGCAAGCTCTAGAATCAGCGCATGGTAGGAGTACATTTATAATAAGTCAAACAGTATAAAAAAAATTAAAATAGGTTGAAAGAAAAACAGTGCATGTGTTCAATGTGTTTTCAGGTGATCCCACCATTGGGCCTGTATTAGTGGGCTTTATAAGACTTCTACAAAATCATAACAATTCCTGTGTCTGTGACTAATTTACCAATGTGACTTCTAAACACTTAAATGTCTTTTCTTATAATAAAAAAGGGCCTTTCTTTCTTATACTAATGTAAAAAGAAATCAAATCCAATATACAAATAAATAAATAGATACCGAAATAAAAAAAGTACCTTAAAAATAAATGTTCTGAAATCTGCTATATAATAACAAAATTAGGAATTCATGAAAACGCATAAATAAATGGCAAAAATACTTTGCTATAACAAACATTTGCTCTTCATTAAAAGGCAATATGATATTTTCTGTTTCAATCTTTTTTATTTAATTTTCAGAATTACAGTAAAATGTTATAATGTAATACAAAAGAGTGCAAAATGGTGCAATATGATATTTTAATTGATAAGCAATGTGATGGTTAAAACTATTTTAATTTCATTATTATTTTGCATGTATTCTGCACTCTCTCTGGGACAGAGTAAATAGTTGCGGATAACAATGCAATAAGTAAAAAAAGAAATGACGGGAACCCTAGTTTGCAATCTAAAGTGTAATCAAACTTACAAGACTGGTGTAATGTGCAAAATGTGCGGTAACCAAGAGCAACCAAAAGCCAGCTATAATATGCTTTGACTTCCCTAAACTTCTAGCGGTGGTATCGGTTTGGTTGCTATGAGCTACCTTACATCATTGATGTCTGTGCTAAGCTATTAAGTACGGTTTCATGGGCCTGATCCATAAAACCAGGGGATAGGAAAAGTTGTTGATCGCAACCATCAGAAGTTTGGTTTAATTTTTTTTTTATTATTGCTATTAGCAACAACTCTAATTTTGTGCTCTTTCTTTTTTCCTGGTTTTCACGAAAAAGTCCCCACGTTTTGTCGCATTTTTCCTAAAAGCTTTCTTGATTTTTGCCATTGTTTGCTTATAAGTAAGTATGTATGTAGAACCTTTTTGCTGTGTGTTTTTCTTTTTTTAATATAAAGGTTAGAAATGCATTAATGTGACTTACCCATTGATGACTTGGAAGTACTAAGGATCCCAGGATATCTGCCATAGCTCCAAGCATCTGATCCGTCCGGGCGACATGTCGCTGTGGAGTCTTCATGTTATACATCCAAGTCCTTTAGGTGTTCCTCTGTAGTTCTGTAGTCCAGTAGACCTCAGCCAAAGACAGGGGCTGTAGCCATTGAAGTGGCAGCCAGCAGCAGTGTAATCTGGAAAGTTGTATAGAAGAGAGGTTAGAGTCACTTAGCTGATCCTGTAGAGTGCAGAGCGCTGCCTGTGATAGAGCAGACTGCTGAGAGGCTGGGAGAGGCACTGAGCACAGCAAGCTAAACAGTGATAAATTCAGCAATAGCTGCAAGGCCAGTCCCTTTCACCAACTCCCCTCTGCAAGCCTCACTGGCCTCATTGCTCTGTTGTGGAAGGCAGCCATATGTTTGGTGTAAGTTACCGTAACATCCCAAGAAACAGCTGAGATTAGGAGCAGATGCTTAACACTTTTACTGCCAGGAATGTCTACACTAAGGCCCCTCCATCACTATCAATGCTGTCACTTACCCTTGAAAAAAAAAGAAAAGAGATTGATGCGATGCACAGTATTCAGTCCATGTAGTGCTGCTGACATCCAGGGAATCCCTCTGTATATTTGGAATTTGTGTTAACAAATAAACACTTTAAAAAAAAAAAAAAAACAAATAAACACTGAGGTTTTAGTGCAATGTCCGTGTTGCCTTATGGGAGCCCCTTGTTATGAAGATGATGTTGGAGTCTGGCCCACTGAGTAGATGACTCTGCATCCATTCACTAGAGTACCAATACTTTAGATAACAATCTTCTAGTGTTTGTTTTGGTAGCTAGCTTCCGGCTGTCACATGATAAGGAACACAACTAGATAAAAGTTGACAAAACCTGCCTTGAAATTCTTCTGATTGTTGGATTTATAACAGAGAAAATTGAGTACTGTCCGTGATAGTTTTTTTTTTATTTGTACTAACCAGTGTTGGTCATCTTACTTTAAAAAAGTAATTAGTTAAGTTACAAATTACTTCTCCCAAAAAGTAATTGCGTTAGTAACTCAGTTACTACATTAGAAAAGTAATTAGTTACGCAGCAAAGTAACTGACTTTTTTTTTAAATATACTATACGTGTAACTAAGGGGGGGTCTAGTATTACTGTAACCAAGGGGCGCATTTATTATTATTGTTATATATCGTGTAACCAAGGGGCTGCTCTATTATTACTCTAAGCAAGGGGCAGATCTGTTATAGCATGTAAGCAAGTGGAGAGTCTATTATTATTATATCGTGTAAGGGGCGGATGGCTACAGAAGAGGGCGAATGTTAAATTAATGGGCAGAGCTCGATATAACAATAATAATAAATGCGCCCCTTGGTTACAGTAATACTAGACCCGCCCCTTACTAACACGATAGACGCCCCTTGCAGAGTAGCACGAGCATCAGGAGCGTGCGGCATCGCCTCGTACAATAACATGTTAACTGCACCTGCGCGGTGTAGAGTTTACTCAGAGCTGTTTAGGTTCGGCAATTTTCGGAAGCTCCGTAGTCCTTCGTACTGTGCAAGCCCTGCGCCTGCGCAGTACAGGGGGTCCTTATCCGGCGGGGGAACTTTTTCGTCAGGACACCGGAATTACACTACTGCCATCTAGTGGCGGTAGATGTAATTGGGGTAACTAAGCCAAAGTAATGGGAACTGAGTTACCATGAGGGGAAAAGTAATCAGTTAGATTACTCGTTACCCTCTAAAGTAACTGCGTTAGGTAACTCAGTTTATTTTAACTCAGTTACTTACATCACTGGTACTAACATATCATTTTTCATGGACGAGCTTTCGGGGTATGTCCCCTTCTTCAAGGTCCAAGGAGTACTGCTTGGACCTTGAAGAAGGGGACACACCCCAAAGCTCGTCCATGAAAAATTATATGTTAGTGCCAGGGCCGTCTTTAAGGCAGGGCAAAAGGGGCAGCTGCCCTGGGCCCTGTCATTGTTGTGGGGCCCAAAGCAGCTGCCTCATACTTGCCAACTATCCCAGTTTAAATTCCCTTGTCTCTTGAAGTTCTAGTCTCGTGCTGTGTCCTTATATCTCAGTATGAAGTGCTGCTACTAATGCTGCCCAGTTCTGCCCTATTGTTGTGTACAGCTGACTCACCTGCAGACCCTGTGTTTACATGTAAATAACGGGCAATCATATGTAAATAGCGGCAGCATTCATATGTAAATAACGGTGGCATTCATATGTATATCATGCCCCCAGCAGGGAGGAGATGATGTGCTGTAACCTCTAGCAACCAGTGAGCAGGTTCCGGGGTGGGGGGCAAGAAAACGTTTTCCCAGGGTCCAATCAATTAAAGACGGCCCTGGTTAGTGCAAATAAAAAAAGTATCATGGACAGTACTCAATTTTCTCTGTCACAATTGCACTGATACGGCTACAATCACTTCAAGTTTGGATTTATAAAAAATATAAGGCAATGCAGCAGTAATGCAACAGTAATGATCATAGCGACCAATCAGTTGTCATATTTTGTCAGTTTATTAGTCAGATGACAGCTGAAAGATGTTTTTCTCTTTTTTGTTGATATGGGTTACCAGTGGTGGCCGGAACTTATTCTCTCTGGAGAAGAGACGTTTGAGAGGGGATATGATTTCAATATACAAATACCATACTGGTGACCCCACAATAGGGATAAAACTTTTTCGCGGAAGGGAGTTTAACAAGACACTCATTAAAATTAGAAGAAAAGTGGTTTAACCTTAAACTACGTATAGGGTTCTTTACTGTAAGAGCGGCAAGGATGTGGAATTCCCTTCCACAGGCAGTGGTCTCAGCGGGGAGCATTGATAGTTTCAAGAAACTATTAGATAAGCACCTGAACCACCACAACATACAGGGATATACAATGTAATACTGACATATAATCACACACATAGGTTGGACTTGATGGACTTGTGTCTTTTTTTTACCTCACCTACTATGTATAAGGGGCGCAGGGGTGCCACCCCTCAAAGTGTAGCCCTGTCCCCCCAAAGTTCATAGAACTATTTACTTTCTAGATTGTAAGCACTAAGGAGCAGGGCCCTCTGATCCCTCCTGTATTAATTTGTATTGTAACTGTACTGTCTGCCCTCATGTTGTAAAGCACTGTGCAAACTGTTGGCGCCATATAAATCCTGTATAATACTACTAATATGACTAACATGTTTATTTGGGCACTTAAACCCCCTTCCTAACCAGACCAATTTTCATCATTCGGTGCTCTCACACTTTGAATGACAATTACTCAGTCATGCAACATTGTACCCATATGACATTTTTGCCCCTTTTTTCCACACAAATAGAGCTTTCTTTTGGTGGTATTTAATCACCACTGGGTTTTTTATTTTTTGCCCTATAAATGAAAAAAAAAACGAACATTTTGTAAAAAAATTAATTCTTCATTTTTGTGATGGAATGGATGTGGTACTGATGAGAATTGGTATGGCATGGATGAGCACTGATGTGGCATGGATGTGGCACAAATGAGAACTGATGTGGCATGGGTGAGCACTGATGTGGCATGGATGAGAACTGATGTGGCATGGATGTGGCACGGATGAGCAGTGATGTGGCACAAATGAGCACTGATGTGTCATGGATGAGCACTGAGGTGGCATTGATGTGGCACGGATGATCACTGATGTGGCACGGATGAGCACTGATGTGGCATGGATGTGGCATGGATGATCACTGATGGGGCATGGATGTGGCACAGATGATCACTGATGTGGCATGGATGTGGCACGGATGATCACTGATGTGGCATGGATGTGGCAGAGATGAGCACTGATGTGGCATGGATGTGGTACGGATGATCACTGATGTGGCATGGATGTGGTACGGATGATCATTGATGTGGAAGGGATGAGCACTGACGTGGAATGGATGTGGCACGGATGATCACTGATGTGGCATGGATATGGCACAGATGATTACTGATGTGGCATGGGTGTGGCACAGATGAGCACTGATGTGGCATGGATGTGGCATGGATGTGGCATGGATGATCACTGATGTGGCATTGATGTGGCACAGATGAGCACTGATGTGGCATGGATGATCACTGATGTGGCACGGATGTGGCACGGAGGATCACTGATGTGGCATGGATGTGGCATGGATTATCACTGATGGGGCATGGATGTGGCATGGATGATCACTGATGTGGCATTGATGTGGCACGGATGAGCACTGATGTGACACGGATGAGCACTGATATGGCATGGATGTGGCACGGATGATCACGAATGTGGCATGGATGATCACTGATTTAGCATGGATCTGGCACGGATGATCACTGATGTGGCATGGATGAGCCAAGGTTGAGCATAGAAGAGCCATGGATGGGGATGGATGAGCATGGGTGAGCCAGGGATGGAGCATGGATGAGCATCGATGAGCCAGGGATGGAGCATGGATGAGCATGAATGTGGATGGATGAGCCAGGGATAGAGCATGAATGTTGATGGATGAGCCAGGGATGGAGCATGAATGTTGATGGGTGAGTCAGGGATGGAGCATGGATGAGCAAAAATGTGGATGGATGAGCCAGGAATGCAGCATGAATGTTGATGGATGAGCGAGGGATGGAGCATGGATGAGCATAAATGTGGATGGATGAGCCAGGGATGCAGCATGCATGTGGATGGATGAGCCAGGGATGGAGCATGGATAAGCATGAATGTAGATGGATGAGCCAGGGATGGAGCATGGATGAGCATGAATGTGGATGGATGAGCCAGGGATGGAGCATGGATGAGCCAGGGATGGAGCATGGATGAGAGCCACAGATGAATGTGGATGGATGAGCCAGGGGTGGAGCATGGATGAGCCAGGGATGGAGCATGGATGGAGCCACAGATGAGCACTGATGTGGCATGGATGTGGCACTGATGATCACCGAAGTGGCATGGATGTGGCACGGATAATCACTGATGTGGCAGGGATGAGCACTGACGTGGAATGGATGTGGCACGGATGATCACTGATGTGGCATGGATATGGCACTGATGATTACTGATGTGGCATGGATGTGGCATGGATGAGCACTGATGTGGCATGGATGATCACTGATGTGGCATGGATGAAGACTGATGTGGTATGGATGATCACTGATGTGGCATGGTGTGGTATGGATGATCACTGATTTAGCATGGATCTGGCATGGATGATCACTGATGTGGCATGGATGAGCCAAGGTTGAGCATAGAAGAGCCATGGATGGGGATGAATGAGCATTAGTGAGCCAGGGATGGAGCATGGATGTGGATGGATGAGCCAGGGATGGAGCATGGATGAGCCAGGGATGGAGCATGGATGAGCCAGGGATGGAGCATGGATGAGCATGAATGTGAATGGATGAGCCAGGGATGGAGCATGAATGTGGATGGATGAGCCAGGGATGGAGCATGGATGAGCCAGGGATGGAGCATGGATGAGCATGAATGTGGATGGATGAGCCAAGGATGGAGCATGAATGAGGGTAGATGAGCCAGGGATGGAGCATGGATGAGCATGAATGAGGATGGATGAGCCAGGGATGGTGCATGGATGAGGATAGATGAGTCAGGGATGGAGCATGAATGAGCATGAATGAGGATGGATGAGCCAGGGATGGAGCATGGCTGAGCATGAATGTGGATGGATGAGCCAGGGATGGATGGATGAGCCATAGAGGAAGCATGAATGAGGATGGTTGAGTCAGGGATTGAGCATGGCTGAGCATGAATGTGGATGGATGAGCAAGGGGTGCATGGATGGATGAGCCAGGGATGGGCACAGATGAGCGCTGTGGGCACTTCAGATCCAGCCCAGAGTGCTAATTCACTGACTCCCTCCTCTCCTCATACACTGTACTGATGGGCGTGAGGAGAGGAGAGGAGCCGAACCAGACATGCCCAGGTTTGTTTACAAGTGATTACTCTATCATTGGACGGAGTGATCACGTGGTAAAGGGCCTCTTTCATTGGCCCTTTACCATGATCCATGATGCGCTGGGTCTGGGAGACCAGGCGGTCATGGTCATTCCCGAGTGCGTAATTCTGGAAGGACATTGTAGTACACCCTTCCTGAGTTATCTGACCGCACTGTAGCCATTTTTTGGCTATGGCCCGTTCAGCAAGCGGTATAAGTTAAAAAATGTTAGTCATATTATAATTTATTTTAAAATAAATTGTTCCACTGTGAGGGGCGCCGGACTAATAGCTGTCTATTAGGTCCGTCAATTTGTAACAAGCACATTATTAGACCTTGAGGCTCTAATTGGCTTGTTTGTTGTTGTCCTTGGAACCCTGCCACTTTCGCTTTTAGTGAATCTAAATTCGCCATTGCGTCACTTCCGGTTTGGCCCCCGGTGTTCTGTCAAAAAATTCACCAGCCGCCACTGTGAGTTACTGTTTTTGGCACATTATGCATTATCTAAAAGTGGTTGTAAAGGCTAAAGGTTTTTTATCCTAATGCATTCTATGTGCAGCAGCCCTCCTCAGCCCCCCTAATACTTACCTGAGGAGTAAGTATATCTATCCAGGGATGTCCACGAGTCCCTCGACCATCCGGGACTCTCCCTCCTGATTGGCTGAGACACAGCAGCGGCGCCATTGGCATCTGCTGCGGTCAATCAAAGTCAGTTAGCCAATCAGGACATAGAGGGGGCGGGGCTGAACCGCAGCTCCGTGTTTGATGGACCTACAGAGCTGCAGCTCGGCTGGGGTGCCCCCATAGCAAGCTGCTTGCTGTGGGGGCACTCGACAGGAGGGAGGGGCCATGAGCAGCGAAGAGGGACCCAAGAATAGGAGGATTCGGGCTGCCCTGTGCAAATGCACTGCAACAGAGCAGGTAAGTATAACATATTTTTTATTTTTTTTTAAACCAAGACTTTAGAATCACTTTACCAAATAAACACACATACTTCAGCTTAAAGAGAACCTGTCTTTTAGATTCTAAGCTCTAACGAGCAGGGCCCTCTGATTCCTCCTGTATTGAATTGTATTGTAACTGTACTGTTTGCCCTTACATTGATGCTATATAAATCCTGTATAATAATAAGAATAATACTTTGCCAATACTGGATATAATTGTGCCCATAGAAGACACCATAACATACCCTCCACCCCCTATATCCCACAGGATTATTCAGAATTTCTACAAAATCTAGGAAATGTCCCACTGCGAATCTATGCCAGTGATATCCTGCCCAACAATCTGCATAGTTCCGATACAGGAAGAGTGATGCCCATCAGACAACAATGCTTTTTTCCACTAGGCACTAAAGTTTTTTTCCATTGACATGCAGTCTGGAACATTTTTCCTTCTCCTGACCACCATTATGGGTTTTTTTTTCCCACTGACATTAAACTATTTTTGTCCCCACTGACACTACACCCACAGTACAGAAATCTGCATAGCTATTCATCCAGTGAAATTGTATTTACATCACCAGCATTTACTCATTCGTTTTAAGGATTGTTTGAACAATGTATAAAGCTGTGGCTGTTGTATGACTTGGAAAATTAAATGTTCTTGCTCTTCTGATTGAAAGCTCTTAGGCTATTTTCTCTTCTGATCTAATTCTGCTAGGATTTAAAAATAATGGATTTCGGCTCCTGCTGTGAATAAAAAAAGGCACATAATGCAACATATTAAATTACACATAAACGCACTGCATTAGAAAAAAAAAACATGTCAACTCAAAGTGTATTATAACGCGTGTCAATGCAACAGGTGTAGTATGAATGCAGTCTTAAAATGGAACTTCTCTCTCAATCAACATGGACTATTTGCAATCTCCATGCTGCTAGCATTAAATAGATAGGTACCGTATTTATCGGCGTATAACACGCACTGGTGTATAACACGCACCCCAAGTTTAGGAGGGCATTTTAAGGAAAAAAAGTTTTAGGAGGGAAGTTTAGGGAAAAAAAACACTTACATTTAAGCGTCATTTGCAGCCTGCCCAGCGTCATTTGCAGCTTTGCCCAGCGTCATTTGCAGCTTGCCCAGTGTGATTTGCTGCCTGCCCAGTGTGATTTGCAGCTTGTCAGCGTCATTTGCAGCTTGTCAGCGTCATTTGCAGCTTGCCCAGCGTCATTTGCAGCTTGCCCAGTGTGATTTGCAGCTTGTCAGCGTCATTTGCAGCTTGCCCAGTGTGATCTGCAGCTTGCCCAGTGTGATCTGCAGCTTGCCCAGTGTGATCTGCAGCTTGCCCAGTGTGATCTGCAGCTTGCCAGTGTGATCTGCAGCTTGCCAGTGTGATCTGCAGCTTGTCAGTGTCAGTTGCAGCTTGCCAGCGTCATTTCCATCTTTTCCACATTTAAAATTGCCGCCTAAAGACTGCGCGGCCGGAAAAGACCGAGCGGCGGCGTAAAAGCCCGAGCCGTCTGTTCGGCTCCTGCTCTCAGTCCCGCCTCCCTGCTGTTTCGGAAGCGAGCGCAGGGAGGCGGGACTGCGATTGGAGCCGGAAAAGCCAGAGCCGTCTGTTCGGCTCCTGACCTCAGTCCCGCCTCCCTGCTGTTTCGGAAGCGAGCGCAGGGAGGCGGGACTGCGAGCAGAGCGGAACAGACAGATTGGTCTTTTTCGGAGGTGCTCGTTTTTTTCCGGCGGCGCTAGTTTTTTTTCGGCGGCGCCCGCTGTTTTTCGGCGCCGTTTTATTTTTTTGGGCACTTTTTTTGGGGGTATCGGCGTATAACACGCACCCACGACTTTCCCCGATTTTAAGGGGGAAAAAGTGCGTGTTATACGCCGATTAAATACGGTAAGTATATCATATATACTTGTTTTAAACTTGCGTGCGTGCATGCGTCAAATTGTTTCCGAACATGCGTGGAAATTTTGCGCATTAGAATTTGTACAGATGATCGGAATTTCCAATCGGAACTTTTTCCAACTGAAAAATTGAGAACATGCTCTCAATCTTTTGCTGGCCGAAATTCCGCCAGCAAAAGTCCAATGGAGCATACACACAATCGCATTTACCGACCAAAAGCTCTCATCCGACTTTTGCTGTCAGAATTTCCGATCGTGTGTACGGGGCATTAGAGTCAAAATGCCCCCGTGTTCGTGGTGTCAGTGACAGTAAAAAATATGTACAATTCTGTAACTTATGGAGGCTGAACTTCAAACACATCTGCATTTGTACATATCCAGTACATTGGGATAATGGGATTAGTAGGTGACAGAAATAAGATAACATTGTTTTATGTTTCCAGGTCAGCTCACAGGAACTGACAAGGACATTGCATTTCTGACAAGATCACCAGGTATTACCTCTACTTGCTAAAAATGTTCTTAGCCTGAAAAAAGAAAATGAAAGCCCATTTCTGGGACAAATCCCTCCACTCCACACATGCCCCTCCCTCCCACCTCCCCTCTATCCAATTGCTGAAGCAAATAAAAAGCCCTATCTAAATGCCCTTTTTATCTACCCTAACTCATGGTCACATTACACCATAGCCCTGAGTCTTCTTTTTACTTCCTGCTTGGGTTCTACATTGGGGTGTCTACATGATGTGGCCACCTCCATTAGGCTGTCCAGTGGTGGAGTCCTGTTGTCACAGCCGGGAATGGAGACAAGACAGGTCAAAGGCAAGCCGGGTCGGTAACAGGAAATCCAATAGTATCAAGAACAGGAACACAGGAACACACGGGGGAGCTGAAGATCATCCAGCAACTAGTGGCTGATGATGCTGGCTTTAAATAGGCCACTGGGTGCCAGAATCTGTCACGCATTGCGTACGCCTGGCACATGAATCTTCGCGGCTGTTCGTGCCTGGGTGCACATGTGTATTAGCATTGGTGAATTTCTATGTGCCAATCTACGATTCTGCTGGCCATTAGTTGATGTGCCAGTTCTTCTGTGGGCTGTTGTCTGACACCTGTCAGAATTCAGAAGAGAACTGTCATTATCACGGGGGACCAGCTCAATCACAACACTGGATTTGCGTTTCCTCAACCCAAAAATAGTGTTGGCAAAGGACCTGGAGGACCCGCTTTCTGAGTTCTGTAGATGAGAAAAATACAAATACCATCAGCCTTTGCAGCCAACAGCTTGTAGCTTTGAATTAACTACCAGAGTGCTGCTGTGCGCTCTAGGTAGTTCATTAATGGTTCCTTTCATTGTGTAACTGCATGCGCAAACGAGGTCTGCAGGAGCTATGAATTGCACCCGCGATCTGCTGATCACCGGTGCAATGCTTTTAAGGCTCCTTAACCATCTCAATACAGGCATTTTCACCCCCTTCCTGCCCAAGCCATTTTTCAGCTTTCAGCGATGTCACACTTTGAATGACAATTGCACGGTCATGCAACACTGTACCCAGGTGAAATTGTTATCATTTTTCCCCACAAATAGAGCTTTCTTTTGGTGGTATTTGATCACCTCTGTGGTTTTGATTTTTTGCACTATAAACAAAAGAAGTGTGACAAGTTTGAAAAAAACGCAATATTTTTTACTTTTTGCTATAATAAATATCCAATTTATTTTTAAAAAAAATTTTTTTTCTCAGTTTAGGCTGATATATATTCTTCTACATATTTTTGGTAAAAAAAAAATCGCAATAAGCGTATATTGATTGGTTTGCGCAAAAGTTATAGCGTCTACAAAATAGGGGATAGTTTTATAGCATTTTTATTATTATTTTTTACAAGTAATGGCGGCGATCTGCGATTTTTATTGTGACTGTGATATTGCAGCAGACATACCGGACACTTTTGACACATTTTTGGGACCATTCACACTTGCACAGTGATCCGTGCTATAAAAATGCATTGATTGCTGTATAAATGTGACTGACACTAACACTAGGAGGTGATCAAGGGGTTAATATGTTCCTAGGGAGTGATTCTAACTGTAGGTGGAGGGGATTCACAAGGGGAGGAGACCGATTGGTGTTCCTCTGTACAAGGAACACACCATCAGTCTCCTCTCCTCTGACAGGACCGTGGACCTGTGTGTTTACACACACAGATCCACGGTCCTGCTGTGTTACCGGGCAATCGCAGGTGACCGTCGGACATCGCGGCCGCCGGGCACGCGCATCGAGTTCCCAGTGACACGGCGGCGCGTGCGTGCCCCCTGGTGGGCCGGGAAGTTGAGGGCTTCATATGACAGCCGGCGGGCGGAAAGCGGTTAAAAAAAAAAATGCACATTTTTTCTTACCTGCAAAAAGATGTGCATTTATTATTTTTTTAAAAGGTGAACTTATCCTTTAACATTCTAAAAGAAGAATTTTTCTTCAAAAAACTGAAAAACAGGAACAATCTTCCTTCTTATTCAAAGCAGGCAAAGCCTAGAAAAAAGAAGACACCTGCTCTTACTGTGTCCAAGTAGGGTCTTGGTCTTCAGCTTCAAAGGTTTAAAGCAGAACTTTGCCATCCATGTTCTTCTGAGCTCTGTAGTTCCTCTGTAATAGGCTGCTGAACTTGCTGAAAAAACGTTATTGCCTGCTGACATCCTGTTTGTAAGACCGCTGGCTTCTATCCCTCTCCTAAACTCAGCCAGCGGACTGACACTGCCTGTTGTAGTCCTCTGAAAGAGCAGGGAGGAAGCAGACATGTTGTGGGTGGAGGGGGTCTCACCTGTCTGTGCCGCCCATGGAAGAGGTGTCCTCGTTCTCCTCTCTCCTCCCTCCTCCTCTGCTTCTGCCAGTCACCGCCCCTCCACTTCATCCCCGATGCACGCCCCACCACCGCACCCGCCTGCTATCTCCGTACAGAGCGGGGATTATCATCAGTAATTACTTGTATGACACAATCATAATAACGGCGGGAGCATCAGTGATCGGAGTTCTCACATACAATACCTGACACAGCGGGAGATCCCCCCAGCAGGAGTACCTGTACGCCCATTTGCCCAGCCCTGCCATTCTGCCGACGTATATGTACATGCGGCGGTTGGCAAGTGGTTAACAATGCTCTGTGACCTATGAGCAGACATATCTGTTTAATGTAAGTTCATGAATCTTAATATTTGTATCCTCACAAAGAGGCCTGTTAGTTTGCAGAATATATTTTTCACTGTTTCATATCCAACTATTTTTTTTATTACAGTGTTTGGTTGTCCTGCAGTACTGACTCACTGCATTTACTCCAGCAACAATAACAATGTTCTGTCACATGAGGCCAAACTGGGTCACTTTTTTACTATGTTATTGCATCACTGTAAAACTCTTGTTTTTTTTTTTTTTTTTTTTGTTTTTATAGCTATTTTTTTGCTATGTTTTAACAAATTTTGATATTTATTCATTTCGTTTTTATATTTTTTTCAATTCTCTTTTCTTTAATGTGCTACTTGTGCTTGCACCATGTGATAGTTGTTTAAAAATGTTATACTAGTAACGGATCATTCATTGTTTGTTCCAGTCCAAGGATTAAAATTATATGATTTTCAAATGTAACCTTTTATGGCAAAAGGACAACTCTGTCTTAAACAATAGTACCACCCCCCCCTCATTTTTGGATATATATATATTTTTTTTTATTTTGTTTGGCTTTTTGGTACCTTTTCTGCTTTTTTCTTCTGGACTTCCATCCTATGTCGCCGCTGTGAGGTACGTCATTTCTGCGATAGCATCGTGCCCTCCTCCTTTCCCCCCGCTGCCTTCTGGGACCTGTGTGTGTCCCAGAAGACGACGGGATCAAAAAGCACCACATGTGTAGCAGGAAACCGGCTGTGAAACCCTAAGGCTTCACTGCCGGTTTCCCTTACTAGCAATGCCGGCGCCTGCACCCAGAGCCGATGGACGGATTGGCTTGGGGTGCCGACATTGTGGGCTCCATAGACAGGTAAGTGCACCTATATTAAAAGTCAGCAGCTACAGTATTTGTAGCTGCTGACTTCCCCCAGGCTGGAACTCCGCTTTAAAGTTTATTTCAAGCTAAATCTTTTTTTCAGTTTTGGATGGAGTGGCGAGTGATTAAAACCTCTATCCGTATTTTATTGTTGTCTGCATTGTTTTGGGAAATTAAGGGTGCATTCACACCTGCAAATACACCCAACACCGATTGCATATGAGAACCCTGGGGGGTTTCCGGTAATTAGCTGCAGGAGGCAGCCCCATTGAAGCAATGGTGGGGCTGTCAAATCCCGCAGCTAATAACAGCCACTCACATGTAATCGCTCATGCAGCAATCACATGTGAGTGATCAGCCCTGGATGCAGACTGCCTGCATCCAGGGCAGATCACTCGCATGCGATCGTTGCATGAGAAATCACATGCAAGTGGCCATGATTAGCTGCAGGAGATGGTAGTCCCTAACTGCTTTAATGGGGCTGCTCTCCACAGCTAATCACTGAGAACCCCCACTGGAGATCTCACAAAATATCAGATGCATTGAATGCACCCTAACTCTCTCTATTTGCCCTGGTGATCACTGTCATCAGGACTGAAAATTAGAAAAATCCAAAATTAAGAGTTGTCACCAAAACGAAAATAGTGGGCAGCTGTCTAAGAGAGATTTCCTCTCTCTACCTTTTGTGTTTATCAGACAGGAAGTAAAATCAAATAATTTCAATGGGACAGCTTTGACCAAAATTGAATAACAACCTTGCTGTAGGTGTAGGCCATTTACGTACCTCATAAAGGCTGCCCTGAGAACTCCCAGGATGTTGCTAAGCACGACCTAGCTATTACTGCTCACCTTCACTATCACAGAAGTGAGATCTCAGACTTTCCTCTCAGAGCTACTGCATCAGGGGAGAGAAAGTGTATGTGAGGGGGTTTAAATCAAAGAAAGAGCTCAATCCTGGGATGGTGAAGTTGAATAGAGGATTAACATGGTAGGCAATTAAGTGCTGCAGCACTAGTGTACACTCCTGGCTTTTCAGTTGGAGGTAGCGTCTTTCCACCTTTGCTCCTTTTTCCAATAGAGATGCAGTTTCACCTTGGTTAATCCTTAAGGCTGCCTACAGTGACTTGGGTACATCTGTTTGACCTTCTCCTGCTCTCAGCAGCTATTTTGTGAGTACCCACTGATTTTACCTGGTGTTCTAAATTAAGTTGTCACTGTTAATAAGTAAAAAAAGGTGGATCCCAAGCACGAAGACTCCTTTACTGAAACAAGTTGGTTCCCAAGCATTGTGCCCCTTCAAGGGTGGCTTGCAGTGTCCCACCGGAGGGATCTGACAATAACAGCTTCGATTGTTGTCCCCTGCTTGAGTTCATACATTCCTTTGAGTTTTTCTTAGTGCCTTTAGATGTGGCCCCTTCCTCTGCTTTATCCAGGGAGGAATTCTCTGCAGCTATACTAGAATTTATGAGCGAAATTGCAAATATGCTTGCTAACTTGGAACACAGAGTCTGCAAGTGTACTTTTACACCTTCTCCTTTGGACTCTGTCTGACATACCTGCAGCTCTAGAGGCCTCTGTACTTTCTTTTGCAGAGTCTTTTTGTGACAAAGAGTCTCACAAATCCTTGCTGGAGGACTTTGTTCCCAAGGAGCAGCAGGTAGCTGCCATAGCTCCCAGGCTTAAAGATACCATTTCAGTTCCTTAAGAGGTCCTAAGCCTATCAAAACGTTTCTGGTATGCTCATTACAAGAAGTTGTTTCGTACAGAGATTGGAAAACTCCTGATCGGTTCACTACTTCTAAAAATGTTATTGACCAGTACATAATTGAGGAGGCCTATATTAAAAAGTGGGCTGTTCCACTGTGCATTTGGCAATACCCTGCTTTAATAAAGCAATGACCTTACCTGCTGAAGTATTTGAGGATCCCATTGAAAAATGTTTGGAAACCTTTTCCAAATCATTGTTTTTGCAACCTTCCATAGTCGTAAATTCAGTCTATCAACCTCAAATATATTAAATGATGTTGCCAGCACACCCTAATGTTCATGTTCTGAAACATGAACCCATGCTGTATGTATGATATGCTGAACAAACATCAATCAAGACTATTATTTTCACAGAAGTTATCTTTATGATGGCATACACTTATGTCACAGAATCTAGGTAACATCCTTATTGACCCTGTATTTGTAGCGCATTTATAGCTTATGCCTTCAGCCCTAAACTTCTACATAGATGGTTTAGCCTACATTGTCTGAATGATTCTCCTGTCTGAGAATATGCAGAGAACTCTTTGGCTAAAATGCTGGTCTGCATAACAGCAATTTAAAAAATGCTTGCTGCACAAGCCTTTTGATGGTGTACATATTTTTGGTACATCTTTAGACAGCCTCATAAAGGACTAAAGTAAAAGTGTTCATTTTCCCCAGCTGAAGAATTTGGGAAGAATGCTTCCCACTCTGAGGCCAAAAACACTACCTTTCATTACTCCCAGGCTTCAACATTCAATACCAGACCCAAACCAGGAGCCCAGTTTAATTAGAAGCCCTGAGCCCCTCAATCTCCCTTCAGACATGTCTTATTTAGCATAAACTTTCCAAAGTGGGGGGACGTCTGCTGGCCTTTGCAGACACCTGATCAACATGCATGTTAGAAATATGGGTAAGAGATGTGGTTTACAGGGGGTACAAGTTAGACTCCAGTTCTCTCCGATTTCATATTTTTCAACCAGCCTGTGTCACGGACTAGCAGGTCACCATGTGGCTCATGCATATCTTCTGAGCCAAGTAGTTATTGTTATTGTTGCAAAAGCAGAAAGATTTTAAAGTTTTTACTCCAACCTTTTCACTATTCTCAAACGGACATTGAACCCATTTATGATCTTTCCAAAAATGTTTTCATAGAATCCACCAGGTCTGCCATATCCTCTCTTCAGTTGAAGCCTGCAGGAGGCGAAACATGTCGGGTTGGATGTCTACCTAAGCCACTATTTTTTACTTCTCCTTGCGCAAAGAAAATTGTTTTTAAAATACTTTTTAACAACAAACACCAATTTAAAGTTGGTATTTACACTATGAGGAGTTGCCTCCTTTGTCTTTCTCCTCCCTGCCTGAACCATCGTGGATGAGGACCCCCACAAGGACGCTGTTCAGCACTTTCTTACCGGGACCCCTTAACAGGATGTGGGTAAGTGGACATACTTACTTCAAGTGATGTTCCAGCCGATTTGACGGACTGCAACTCATCTGCCATCAATCCGGTGTATCCGGTCCAAGCCCTATCGACTCACCACCGAGAGGTCTGTGAGTCCACCAGCTCCGGTAAGGGTATCCATCTTTTGCTTCATTTACGTATAGTATCCATTAAGCCGATTGCAAACCCAGAGCACCCCCAGTGGTATACTGCACCCCTCTGAGGACTTTGTGAACACAGCTATATTATACCAGCCGAAAATGATATCTTGAGAACGAACTACTCATATGCTTCATTTTATCTATCCATTTTTTTTACCCTCAACTTTACTCTTAACTTCAGTAGGAGAGTGTGTCGTTTTGATACTAACATGTCATTACTGATCACCGGTTGTTTTTTTCACTTATGATCATAACCACGATATATTATGGTTTTTATGTTTCAGATTGTTGAGACATTTACAAGGAAAACACTTCACTTGTTTTATTCATTTGCTGTGGTGTCTAATCAAACATATGCCAAATGCTAAATACAGTGTTCTTATCCTAGGGTTAATACTACAGCTTCCGTTTATGCCATTGAATGCTTTGAGACTGTGAACTTTTTGAAGTTTTTTCGGTTGTAGTTCACTTTTCTGAATTTTTTTGCATCTTGATTGGTGTAATATCGCACCATAACTTTTGATGCGATTTTCAGGGAGCTGAACTCCTCTTACTGCAATTCTGGAAAAAAGACGCAGGCTGTGTAGAAACTTATCCTTTCTCTCCATATAAGGACATTGAATATATGCCTCTTTCAATCTAGGGGTTCAGTGCTGTTTCAATTTATGACTTGGCTAATGATTGGTTATTGTTTTCTTTTATTTCTGTTTTCACTATTACAACACTACCCTTCAGGGATGTAATTGCACATACCAGTGGATAAATTCCTACTGGCACTTCCCCCCCCCCCCCTTTTTAGGGGATACCCACCAAAAAAATTCCTGCCTCACAGCACTGCACACAGGCTATCCGTTTCTTGTGTGGCCATTTGTGAAAATCAGGGACACTTGTGTGAATATTTGAGCGCTGCACTTTCCTTTATACCAAAGTGTACTTGCATGTCCCCATCTTTCCAGTGTATCAATGCACACCTTGCCAATGTGAGAGCCCAATACTACTAATTTGTAGCCCTACCACTTGGCCTGTCTTTCACACCCTGAGTATTTAGCAAGGTATTGGTATCCTTGCTAGCCTTACTACTCTATTGAGGTATTCTCATTGTGGAATACATGGATGATCTTCTATTGAAGGACAAGTCGTTGCATATACTGATCGACGATGTGATGTGGGCAGTCCAGACCTTAGAAAGGTTCAGTTCGATCCTGAACTTTCTGAACTCAGTGTTGGAATAAACATACCACATTTAAGTATGTGGTGAAGACACAGCCCAAGCCTGAGTTTTTATTCCCCAAGGAAAAACTGTTGATATGTCCAATTCTGTGTTTCTGCATGAAATTTCTGAGCTTGAGGCAGTTCCATTTGCTCAGTTCCCCTCCAGACCCTTACCCTGCAACAGTCTGTCATCATGGGACATATCAGTTCAGTCCCTTGATAGATCAATCCACCTGACACTGAAGAATCCAGAACTGGAGTTGGGAAACTCCTTCCTCTCACCTTCCTCTCACTGTCTTGAAGATTCTAACAAGATTCTAACAAGAGAAACTGATGTTAGCCTAGAAGAACTACTCCATCATCACCTTTTAAAAAAATGGCAAGCTTGGCTATCTCACCCTAGAGCAGGGGTCTCAAACTGGTGGCCCTCCAGCTGTTGCAAAACTACAAGTCCCATGAGGCTTTGCAAGGCTGACAGTTACAAGCATGACTCCCACAGGCAGAGGCATGATGGGACTTGTAGTTTCGCAACAGCTGGAGGGCCACCAGTTTGAGACCCCTGCCCTAGAGCCTCTAAATACTTAAAATAATTTAACCCTTAACATCTCTCTTAAATCTGAGTTTTTGGTGTGGTTCATCACCTGCTATCACTACATTCTTTGTTCCTTGTAAAATTTGTTAATTTCAGGATTAACCCCTGCTTACAGCTTGAACCCAATTGGGGTAGGCAGGATTGAATTATCAAGTATTATATCAACATCTGCTAACCCTTCCTTTTGTTGCAAACGGTTATTACTATATGCGTTAATCTTAGCACTACGGCCAATCTTTTATAGTCATAATGTTATGTTACTGAATATTTGTAATGATGTACATTATAAACAAATAAAAATGTATTGTTGAAAAAAGAAGAAGATTCTAACAAGAGATGCAAGCCTGAAGGGCTGGGAGGAGTCCTGGGCATCTTATTATTGAAAGGGATTTGGTCTCCAGATGAATCTTATCTCCTGATCAACATTCTGGAGCTCTGAGCTATTTGGTTGTCCATGCAACATTGAACATTCCAACAGGAGGGTCTTTGAATCAGGGTCTAGTTGGACAATACCAAAGCAGTCATCAGATTTATATCACATATCACTTTTATAGGGTTCACATGAAATTGTCTGCATTATTGAGTAGAATGGGTAGATGAGAGCCATCTAGTGGTGCACTGAACTAACTGTTCTTCATATAAGATTTACCAAAACAATGTAATATGAGAACAAACCAAAACAGTGTTTTCAATTTGTATCAATTCTGGCAGATCCGTGCACTACATAATTGATAGTAGATCTAAAGGAGATTGTACAATCAAATATATAGTGCATTTCATTCCTAGAAAGTCCATAAAAATATAAATTAAGTCAATATTTGGTGTAAAAAAGAAGCTGCGCTTCAGCGCAGTTTTTTTTTGTTCTTTACTTATTTGGTGTGTATTTCCCTTTTGAGTTGCAGCTTTTTTAGTTGTTATACCAGCGCAGTTTTTCTTTTTAACAATATTTGTATTGAACACCTTTTGCAAATATGTAATTTATTTAAACCAGGAAAAGGCAGGTCCAAAAGATCTCATCAGTAATACATAGATATCGACACAATCAATTATACGACAAACAATATATGCATTTAGTGAGTCCGTCTGGAAGATCCAAACACGTCAAGGAAACATTACAGGGAATATATCCAGTATGTATTCATCTATTCTGCACATAGTGTATAAAATAAAACACATGAAGAAGTATGGAGCCGCCTATTCCTTTTTTCTATTTTATATAAAAACAAAGAGAAAATAGATAAGCTGAGATAATAAAAAGTAGAAGAGACGGAAAGAGAAAAAAAAAGGGGGATGGAAATAAAGGGAAGGACTAAAGGAAGTTTGTTGTGATGTAGTGGCATGTCACAATGAAGGCATATAGGGAGTAATGACCACTGAGCAGATCATGAACCTAAAAGGGTTTTCCCCTCTTCAGAGAGGACAAACTTATTCCATAGTCTCCAGGTCTTGGGCTCTTGAGTATTTTCCATGTTTATTTGTGTGCTGTAAGTATTAAATCTTCCATCCTATTGATTTCCTCTACTTTATGAAGCCAACAACTAATAGTTGGAGGCTGCGGGTTTTTCCAGTTCAAAGGAATAAAGATTTTGCGGCATTTAACAGGTGACGCACTATTGATTTTTTAGAAACTTTTGCTGGAATGGCCCAAACGTGTAGAAGGAAAAAAGCTGGATCGTCAGGAATCTTATAATCAGTGAACTCCTGGGCAATTCTCCTGACTTCCCTCCAGTAGTGTTTAAGCTTAGGGCAGGACCAAAATATGCGAAGCGCTGTTCCTCCTCCCCCTTGGCATCTTCAACAGTGATCAGTAGTAATAGGGTAAAATGTATGTAATATATGAGGGGTACGGTACCACCTCATCAAAATTGTAAAATTTGTTTACTGAGTTTTCGTACAGATAGACAATTTTAGGGAGACTCTAACAATGTTTTGATGTTGTTCTGGTGTGAAGGAGCGGTGTTGCGGTGGAACTTTACCATGCCAGTTCGTCAGGCATGGTAAAGATGGCTGTTCGGTAGGTGTGATCAGTAGGTTATATGTTTTGGAAAGAACCCTTGATAGGGTTCCCTCATCGGAACAGTATTCCTCAAAAGTGGTCATATTGCGCCTGAATTCCCAGGAGTTTGGTAAGGATTGTAGATAACAATGTAGTTGAAGGGCTCTCCAAAAGGTGAGGTGGAAAGGGCCTGAGTCCTCCATTAAGGACTCAATAAAAGGCCAACGACCAACTGACAGGAAGTGTGATGCTTGGTGGCGTTCAGCTTGACGTAGGGCCCAGAATGCCTGTTCGTGGAGTCCCGGCATAAATTGCGGATTCCCCAATATTGGGAATAAAGAAGAATTTTGTGTGGCTAGAGAGGCTTGAGGAAAGAGATGCAAGCTTATACGAGTTGTGGGTCCTATCAAAGGATGCAATTTTAGTGGACGCAGTAATGTTTCGTAAAAAATAATGGGGCCCCTTTCAATGATATGTCAGTTTGAGCTTGCTCAATTTGCGCCCAAAGTTTGACAGCAGAATGACAGTACCAATTGATAACTCTGCTAAGGTGAGTTGCCTGGTAGTATTTCAGGACATCGGGATTGTCAGGCCCCCATATTTTTTGGGTAATGAGAGTTGACGTGACCACCTTTTACCTAAAACAACATTAGTTCTCAAACTTCTCTTATAAAAACTTGCATGCATTTTTCTGCAGTAGGTTGTTCTAAGGATCACAGAAAACTTCCTGTATTTTCACTGCAGACTTTGACTGACTTAAGCTGACCATACACTAGTAGATTTTCAACTGAATGTTTCTGTAAATATACAATAATTTGTACAGTATTCTCAGTACGTGTGATGACAAACAACATTTTAAACAAAATTCTACTAGTGTATGGCCAACTTTATTTAACTCTGTTGCTTCACCTTGTGGCTCAAGGATGATCAGATTTAGTGCTCTTTGGGGACCACACTATCTCTTGCAGCATTTGTGTGTTTTTTTCTTTTCACTGTAGATAGTTCTCTAATTATTTTGTGAATTTGGAGTTATTGTCATGCTGCAGAATGGGACTGATCTGAGAATTTTCTGATAGTACTAAATGATGGATAGGAAATCCACATACAGACCTTCAGGGTATCTCCACTATGCTTCACTGTTGCCTGCAGACACTCATCCATCTAAACTTCTCAAGCAATTAACTGCTTTTTGTTACAGCCAAAAATGTCACATTTAGATTTTTCAGTACAGGGCACCTGCTACTAATTTTCTGCACCCATTACTTAGCAAAGTACATATTACTGAATAAGGTGATTCACTTTAAATACCCAATCATGTGCCAACAAAACTCATGTTTTTTTTATAATTTTTTTGTAATTTGGCTGGGCTGTACTAGAGTTCTGCTTGCTCATAGGTGAGGTGAGCACCTGTGACAGGCTGAGAATGCAGTCTGGTTGGACGCATTAGGTACCAATCTTTCTCGGAGCCAATCATTGGGCGCGCCTGGCCCAGCTGTGTATTCCGGGAAGGGGTATTTAAGATGCTGGAGTCACGTGTTCACGTGCTGTTTGATTCCTGGTTCTGGTCCGGACCAAACCGGCGAGGGGTCCCGGACCCAGGAGTGTCTGCTGCCCCCGTAAGCCTGGTCACCCTGACCAGCCCTAGAGGCCCTCATGGTCTGGGGTGGGGATCCATCCGCTCCCGAGCTTGGGAACTGGCTAGTTCGAGGTCCAGTAACTGAAGGAGGATTCTGAAGTGTCCCAGTGTCCTCTCAGGATTGGAGAGGCACAGCAACTCGTACAAGCGACCAGGGGAGGACTCTTCGGAGGAGGGCCAAGAAGCTGGCTGCTCAGTAAGAGCCTTGGAGCTGAGATTGTATGGACACTAGTGAATCCGCATTTCCTACGGTATCGCCGAAACGGCTGGAAGATTCAGGTACCATAGGAAAAGTTCCTAACCCATCCTTCGGTTACAAAATGGTCTGTGGCAGAGACTTTTACTTTGTTCACTTGAAGTTACACAACCTAGTCTGTGGCAGAGACTTTGCTAATTCCGAATCACTTGTTGCCTGCTAGATCTACAGACCAGGGTTTATCCAACAGTGAAGTGTCCAGTTGTGAGTGGCTACTCTCTGGGCTACCTAAAGAGACATTTATTTGATGTCAGCAGTTCTGAAGTGCCTGAGCTTTATCACCCATACCCTCTATTCCCAACTGAGAGACTGTGTCATGGTTAAACAATTTT
Source organism: Lithobates sylvaticus (assembly GCA_028564925.1). Taxonomy (NCBI): domain Eukaryota; kingdom Metazoa; phylum Chordata; class Amphibia; order Anura; family Ranidae; genus Lithobates; species Lithobates sylvaticus. Next base: position 498,090,428 of record CM053027.1, on the reverse strand, counting down.
TTGCACATAAAAATCCTCAAAAGGACTTTGAGTATCGGCCTCTGCAATTACTGAATACTAACCCTGGGAACCCCTAGACAATGAATGACGAGCTACAAGGAGGTAATCGGTAAGCCCAGAAAAAACATAGCCGCCCTGCAGGGGTTATGGCGCTACATTTTTATTTTGTTTACCCATGCTTAAGTAGCATGGTTAAACAGTTAAACACAACTCTGGCCTGCTTGTACCTATAAAATAAGCTTTTATTGCTGTGTCACAAGCAAGAGTCTCACACACATATAGACCCCTGAACAATCATGAAAACAAAAACAAAAAAAGCTTCCATTACATATGTTTTTTCACACACTGAATAGACAGAGATATAACACTTTGTCTGAGGCTATCCTAAAGAAGAACTTCATTAAAAAAGCCAGTGACTGCTTAGCAACCAGCAACTGTTGGGACAATGAACACTTTGGTGAGAAGTATGTAATGTACAATATAATGTACAGTGGTGTGAAAAAGTGTTTGCCCCCTTCCTCATTTCCTGTTCCTTTGCATGTTTGTCACACTTAAGTGTTTCAGAACATCAAACCAATTTAAACAATAGTCAAGGACAACACAAGTAAACACAAAATGCAATTTGTAAATGAAGGTGTTTATTATTAAAGGTGAAAAAAAATCCAAACCATCATGGCCCTGTGTGAAAAAGTGATTGCCCCCTAAACCTAATAACTGGTTGGGCCACCCTTAGCAGCAACAACTGCAACCAAGCGTTTGCGATAACGTGCAATGAGGCTTTTACAGCGTCCTGGAGGAATTTTGGCCCACTCATCTTTGCAGAATTGTCCTAATTCAGTTACATTAGAGGGTTTTCGAGCATGAACGCCCTTTTTAAGGTCATACCACAACATCTCAATAGGATTCAGGTCAGGACTTTGGCTAGGCCACTCCAAAGTCTTCATTTTGTTTTTTCTTCAGCCATTCGGTGGTGGACTTGCTGGTGTGTTTAGGATCATTGTCCTGCTGCAGAACCCAAGTTCGTTTCAGCTTGAGTACACGAACAGATGGTCAGACATTCTCCTTCAGGATCTCTTGGTAGACAGCAGAATTCATAGTTCCTTTTATCACGGCAAGTCTTCCAGGTCCTGAAGCAGCAAAACAGCCCCAGACCATCACACTACCACCACCATATTTTACTGTTGGTATAATGTTCTTTTTCTGAAATGCAGTGTTCCTTCTACGCCAGATATACTTGGACACACACCTTCCAAAGAGTTCCACTTTTGTCTCATCGGTCCACAGAATGTTGTCCCAAAAAGTCTTGGGGATCATCAAGATGTGTTGTGGAGAAATTGAGACGAGTTTTGATGTTCTTTTTGCTCAGCAGTGGTTTTCTCCTTGGAACTCTGCCATGCAGGCCATTTTTGCCCAGTCTTTTCCTGATGGTGGAGGCATGAACGCTGACCTTAACTGAGGCAAGTGAGGCCTGCAGTTCCTTGGACGTTGTTGTGGGGTCTTTTGTGACCTCTTGGATGAGTCGTCGTTGCGCTCTTGGGGTAATTTTGGGCGGCCGGCCACTCCTGGGAAGGTTCACCACTGTTCCATGTCTTCGCCATTTGTGGATAATGGCTCTCACTGTGGTTCGCTGGATTCCCAAAGCTTTGGAAATGGCTTTATAACCCTTCCCAGACTGATAGATCTCAATTACTTTCTTTCTCAATTGTTCCTGAATTTCTTTGGGTCTCGGCATGATGTGTAGCTTTTAAGGATCTTCTGGTGGACCTTACTGTGTCAAGCAGCTCCTATTTAAGTGATGCCTTGATTGTGAACAGGTGTGGCAATAATCAGGCCTGGGTGTGGCTAGAGAAATTGAACTCAGGTGTGGACAACCACAGTTATAGTATGTTTTAACAAGGGGGGCAATCACTTTTTCACACAGGGCCATGATGGTTTGGATTTTTTTTCACCTTTAATAATAAACACCTTCATTTACAAATTGCATTTTGTGTTTACTTGTGTTGTCCTTGACTATTGTTTAAATTGGTTTGATGTTCCGAAACACTTAAGTGTGACAAACATGCAAAGGAACAGGAAATGAGGAAGGGGACAAACACTTTTTCACACCACTGTATATAGTGCAGGACTCTGTAAGACAGAGTGCAGGGGTCAGTGTGCAATGCTCAGAGTGCTGCAGTCAGTGTTGGGTTTAGCATACATACCACAGAATGCAGGGGTCCAAGGTGTGTAATGCAATGTGTTCCAAGTTCAGACCAGTGCTGGGCCTGGGAGTACATGACACACAGAATGCAGGGGACAGGAGTGTTATAAATATAATGCAGGGGACAGGAGTGTTATGCATAGAATGCAGGGGACAGGAGTGTTACGCATAGAATACAGGGGACAGGAGTGTTATGCATAGAATACAGGGGACAGGAGTGTTATGCACAGAATGTAGGGGACAGGAGTGTTATGCATAGAATGCCGGGAACAGGAGTGTTATGCACAGAATGCAGGGGACAGGAGTGTTATGCACAGAATGCAGGGGACAGGAGTGTTATGCATAGAATGCAGGGGACAGGAGTGGTATGCATAGAATGCAGGGGACAGGAGTGTTATGCATAGAATGCAGGGGACGGGAGTGTTATGCATAGAATGCAGGGGACGGAAGTGTTATGCATAGAATGCAGGGGACGGGAGTGTTATGCATAGAATGCAGGGGACGGGAGTGTTATGCATAGAATGCAGGGGACAGGCGTTTTATGCACAGAATGCAGGGGACAGTAGTGTTATGCATAGAATGCAGGGGACAGGAGTGTTATGCATAGAATACAGGGGACAGGAGTATTATGCACAGAATGCAGGGGACAGGAGTGTTATGCATAGAATGCAGGGGACAGGAGTGTTATGCATAGAATGCAGGGGACAGGAGTGTTATGCATAGAATGCAGGGGACGGGAGTGTTATGCATAGAATGCAGGGGACAGGCGTTTTATGCACAGAATGCAAGGGACAGTAATGTTATGCATAGAATGCAGGGGACAGGAGTGTTATGCATAGAATGCAGGGGACAGGCGTTTTATGCACAGAATGCAAGGGACAGTAATGTTATGCATAGAATGCAGGGGACAGGAGTGTTATGCACAGGGCCATCTTAAGAGCGTTATAGGCCCCCGGGCAATACATTGCACTGGGGCCCTGTCTACACGATCACGCACGAGAATAAAAATGCAAATTATCAATAAGGCTAGATTTATTGGTACCTCCAACAAAATCAGTGTTTAAAAATTAACACAACAATATAACATGAGTTTGATGGGCACAGTGGCAGCGTTTGATGGGCACAGTAGCAGCGTTTGATGGGCACAGTGGCAGCTTTTGATGGGCACAGACAGTGGCTGTGTTTGATGCACAACTTGAACTTATTTAAGTAGACATTGTTAGACTTACTTGAGGCCACCGGCCTGGTGCAGTACAGTGTGTCGCTTACAGCAGAAAGGCAGCGCCAGCTATCAAGGCATGGCAGTGGTGGGCAGAGCCTGTTCACTAGCCACTGGGGCAGCCACAGTGCACTATGAATGCTGGGTCGGTCGCGGCCTCTGATTGACATCACTGGTTGCTAGCTAGATGCCGGCCGGCGAAGTGAGCAACCAGTGCAGTCAGTCAATTTAACCACTTACCGATCACTCACTGTATATATACGTAATTTTTTTGAAGAGGGATATCTCGGTAACGACAGCAGCTGCTGCCACAACCGAGGTATCCCTCTTCACAGTGAGCGGTCCCCTTTCCGATAATGGTGGTCTCTGCGGCAGGTTTGCCGCAAGATCACCATTATCGGTGGCGGGAGAGCTGCCCCCCCTCCCGCCGCTCTCCCGTGCCTTCTGCCGCTTACCGGAGCCGTCGGCAGCGGCGGAGGCGATCGGGTCCTTTCTTTGCCTGTGTATAGAGATGAGTGAGGCTAAGATGGCCCCCACTCATCTCTATACCATAGGAGAGCGGAAGCGACGTCAAAACTTCACTTCCGCCCATATGTCTTAAAGGGGAATTTCCAAATGTCATTTTTTTAAATGACACTTTTTTTTTTTGCATTCAAGTCCAAATATGAGATCTGAGGACTTTTTGACCCCAGATCTCATATTTAAGAGGACTTGTCATGCTTTTTTCTATTACAAGGGATGTTTACATTCCTTGTAATAGGAATAAAAGTGATCCATTTTTTTTTTTAAAACAGTGTAAAAAATGATAAAATTAAGTAAAATAAATAAGAAAAACCCGCAAAAATTTTTTCAAAGCACCCCGTCCCGACGAGCTCGCGCGCAGAAGCGAACGCATACGTGAGCAGAGCCCGCATATGAAAACGGTAGTCAAACCACACATGTGATGTATCACCGTGATCGGTAGAGCGAGAGCAATAATTCTAGCCATAGACCTCCTCTGTAACTCAAAAATGCAACCTGTAGAATTTTTTAAATGACGCTTATGGAGATTTTTGAGGGTAAAAGTTTGAGGCCATTCCACGAGCGGGCGCAATTTTGAAGCAGGACATGTTGGGTATCAATTTACTCGGCGTAACATTATCTTTCACAATTCAAAAAAAATTGGGCTAATTTTACTGTTGTCTTATTTTTTTATTCAAAAAAGTGACTTTTTTCCAAAAGACCGCTGCGCAAATACGGTGTAAAAAAAAGTATTGCAATGACTGCCATTTTATTCTCTAGGGTGTTAGAAAAAAAACAATATATAATGTTTGGGGGTTCTAAGTCATTTTCTAGCAAAAAAAACTGTTTTAAACATGTAAACACCTAAAATCCAAAACGAGGCTGGTTGCAACACTGAGGACCAGCCCTGGATGGGGCCCTCCAGACAAGTGGGGCCCCTGGGCAACTGCCCAGCATGCCCAATGGAAAAAACGGCCCTGGTTATGCATAGAATGCAGGGGACAGGAGTGTTATGCATAGAATGCAGGGGACAGGAATGCCGTATCGCAAAAAATGGCCTGGTCATTAAGGGGGTAAATCCTTCTGGGGCTGACTTGGTTAATGGAAGGGGATGTACAGTATCTCACAAAAGTGAGTACACCCCTCACATTTTTGTAAATATTTTATTATAATCTTTAAATGTGACAACACTGAAGAAATTACACTTTGCTACAATGTAAAGTAGTGAGTGTACAGCTTGTATAACAGTGTAAATTTGCTGTCCCCTCAAAATAACTCAACACACAGCCATTAATGTCTAAACCACTGGCAACAAAAGTGAGTACACCCCTAAGTGAAAATGTCCAAATTGGGCCCAAAGTGTCAATATTTTGTGTGTCCTCTTTCACTCCTCCATGATGACATCACAGAGCTGATGGATGTTTGAAACGCTCTCCGCAATCAGTTTGAGGATGCCCCACAGATGCTCAATAGGGTTTAGGTCTGGAGACATGCTTGGCCAGTCCATCACCTTTGCCCTCAGCTTTTTTAGCGAGGCAGTGGTTGTCTTAGAGGTGTGTTTGGGGTCGTTGTCATGTTGGAATACTGTCCTGTGGCCCAGTCTCTGAAAGGAGGGGATCATGCTCTGCTTCAGTATGTCACAGTACATGTTGGCATTCATGGTTCTCTCAATGAACTGTAGCTCCCCAGTGCCGGCAGCACTCATGCAGCCCCAGACCATGACACTCCCACCACCATGCTTGACTGTAGGCAAGGCACACTTGTCTTTGTAATACTCACCTGGTTGCCGTCACACACGCTTGACACCATCTGAACCAAATAAGTTTATCTTGGTCTCATCAGACCACAGGACATGGTTCCAGTAATCCATGTCCTTAGTCTGCTTGTCTTCAGCAAACTGTTTACAGGCTTTCTTGTGCATCATCTTTAGAAGAGGCTTCCTTATGGGACGACAGCCATGCAGACCGATTTGATGCAGTGTGCGGCGTATGGTCTGAGCACTGACAGGCTGACCCTCCACCCTTTCAACCTCTGCGGCAATGCTGGCAGCACTCATAAATCTTTTCCCAAGGACAACCTCTGGATATGATGCTGAGCATGTGCACTCAATTTCTTTGGTTGAACATGGTGAGGCCTGTTCTGAGTGGAACTTGTCCTGTTAAACAGCTGTATGGTCTTGGCCACCGTGCTGCAGCTCAGTTTCAGGGTCTTGTCAATCTTCTTATAGCCTAGACCATCTTTATGTAGAGCAACAACTTTTTTTCAGATCCCCAGAGAGGTGCCATGTTGAACTTCCAGTGACCAGTATGAGCGAGTGAGAACGATAAAACCAAATTTAACACACCTGCTCCCCATTCACACCTGAGACCTTGTAACACTAACGAGTCACGTGACACCGGGGAGGGAAAATGGCTAATTGCGCCCAACTTTTTTCACTTAGGAGTGTACTCACTTTTGTTACCAGCGGTTTAGACATTAATGGCTGTGTGTTGAGTTATTTTGAGAGGACAGCAAATTTACACTGTTATACAAGCTGTACACTCACTACTTTACATTGTAGGTAATTTCTTCAGTGTTGTCACATGAAAAGATACAATAAAATATTTACAAAAATGTGTGGGGTGTACTCACTTTTGTGAGATACTGTGTGTATATATATATGTGTATATATATGTCTGTTATTCTCAGAGAAGACATTTTAAACTTGACATATTAACTAAATTATACACCAAAATGTTTTTGAGGTTTTATCCGATTAATCAAGACAATAATTGGTCAACTAATTGATTATGAAAATAATCGTTAGTTGGAGCCCTAATTCACATCTACAGGCCTGATTTCACTGACAGCTACAATGACTTTAATCAGCAATTTCACCTTCTTTTAAATGCACATAGTGCCATCTTCTGGCTATTTATAGGAATTGCATTTTCTATGACTCCAAATTAGAAATGAGACTCCTGATAAATTGTATGATATACAATGCCGCAATTCTGTCAAACACAGCGCCCAATACAAGCAGCTCTGCTGTATTTTTTGTTATTTGTAGCTGCTGACTTTTAATATTTTTTGTTAAGGTGGCCGCCAAAATGTTAGGAATATTCTTCTCCTGCGATCAGTCAAACTCCAGATGTATTGAAAAGCATACAATTTATTTCAATTGTGTCGACACAAAAGGATGAGCTTCTTACACGTTTGAGGGAACGTGCATTAAAGGCTGAATCACAAGGGTTTTTTCAGAAACAACCTTCAGAGCTTGACTCATTGAATGATGAGATACACACTTAACCGAATCTTAGACACCCAGTAAAATATCCACCAAGTGGACCATAAATGTACAATTCTACTACAGGTGCGATGATTAATTACATATCAGAGTACTGACTAGTCCTCGAGAGAATCTGCATTTGTAGATGGGGATTCAACCCATATGTCCCACACTTTGTGAAATTTCTTGGCACAACCGCGAGACAGGTAAGTGGCCTTCTATAATGGCAGGGCTAAATTGACTAACCGTTTCCAAAAGTTAATTGATGGTGCAGTAGAGGATTTCCACCAGAGGACAATGGCCTTGTGTGCATAATACAGTAATAACCCCAAGAGGGTTCTGACTGCCCGGCGAGGAGCCAGAGGGTCTGCAATAGACATGTGCATTTTTTTTTCGTCCAAATGCATTTTTGTCTGAATTTCGGGTATTTTCTTTATCGTTTTAACAAACGATAACGAACGCGCAGAATCCGAAAACCTAAAGATCCGACATAAACAAATGCTTTAGTTTCGTTTTCGTTGTGACAACAGTTCGATATAGATAGGAGATTCGACATGACGCTGACAATAGCGATCTGTGTCCATTGAACCTGTGGTGGAATGTGCCTAACCTTAGCTCTATTAGTCCAAGATTATTCTACATAGAGAGAAAGATTCAACATAGAGAGAAAAGATTCGACATAGAGAGAAAAGACAAGAGACAATAGCAAAAAAGGTCAAATGTGCCTAATATAACTCTATTAGTCCAAGATTATTCGACATCGAGAGAAAAGATTCGACATAAAGATTCGGCGAAGAAGTCGGTGCGAGTGGACATTTATGGTCAAATGCTCCGCCCATAGGCTATAGAAGAATTCTAATGTTGGTTGACCAGTAATAATAATTAATAAATATAATTATTACTAGTGTCATACAACATTAGAATTCTACTATAGCTTGTAGGTGGAACATTTGACCGGAAATGTACAATTGCGGCAACTGTTTCGTCGAATCTTCATGTCGAATCTTTTCTCTCCATGTCGAATAATCTTAGACTAATAGAGTTAGGTTAGGCACATTCAACCTTTTTTGCTATTAATCTATTATCTATAATTATCTATAATGTTGAATCTTTTCTCTCTATGTCGAATCAGTTTAGCTGTTCCGTCAAATCTTCTTAGAACATTCGACAGACACCATAAGCCTTCAATGACATATTCAACCTTAATTATTTCGGATTTTCGGACGAATGCATTTTTTAGCAAAACAAAATAAATAAAAACGAATTTCGGGAGTAACTAAATAAATGTATTTTTCTAAATAAAACGAAATTCCAAAATGAAATATTTCAGTGTGCACATGTCTAGTCTAGCGGACACACTTCCACTGTCAAGCAATGGGATCTGAATGGTAGTTACAGTTAAAATAAATGTAGTAACCTCATTCCAAAAATTTTTATTCCGGGAACAGCTCCAAAATACATGGATAAAGTCTGCTGAGGGTGAGGCATACCTCCAGCAGGAAGCTGGAATATATGAGCAGTGATGTAACTAACGGAATTAAAGTAAACGGCGTTACTTAACGCCGTTACTTTAGAGGGTAACGAGTAATCTAACTGATTACTCTTCCCCTCGTGGTAACGACGTTCCAATTACTTGGGCGGCGTTACCGCAATTACCCGCCGTGATCCGCGGAGAGCTCCGCGGAGCGCTCCACGGCCTCAGCCTTATTTTGCTTCGGCCTAGCTTCGGCCTAGCTTCTGGAGTGGCGGCCATCTTGGTGCACCCGTCTGCCATTTACAATGTGATTGCTCCATCAAATGACGGAGCGATCACTTGTAAACAAACCAGCGGCAGTTCCTCTCTCCTCTCTGTGTACAGATCTGTGCAGTGGAGGGGAGAGATCGGATGGCAGCACTGCAATACCCTGCCAATACTCTGCAATACCCTGCCAATACTCTGCAATACCCTGCAATACCTTGACAATACTCTGCAATACCTTGACAATACTCTGCAATACCCTGCAATACCCTGCCAATACTCTGCAACACCCTGCCAATACTCTGCAATACCCTGCCAATACTCTGCCATACTCTGCCATACCCAGCCATACTCGGTAATACCCAGCCATACTCTGCCATACTCTGCAATACTCGGTAATACCCAGCCATACTCTGCAATACTCGGTAATACCCAGCCATACTCTGCCGTACTCTGCAATACTTGGTAATATCCAGCCATAATCTGCAATACTCGGTAATACCCAGCCATACTCTGCAATACTCGGTAATACCCAGCCATACTCTGCAATACTCCATAATACCCAGCCATACTCTGCAATACTCGGTAATACCCAGCTATACTCGGCGATACCCAGCCATGCTCAGCCGTACCCAGCCATACTCAGCCAATATTACAGTGGGGGAGATTGTGGATATTACAGTGGGGGAGATTGTGGATATTACAGTGGGGGCTATATGGTGGTGGAATTTTCACAGGTTTTTGCAAATTCAATTATTATTTGCTGATCCGAAAAAATGATCCGATCCGTGACTCTGATCCGAGGAACGATCCGATCCGTGAATTTGGGGGGAAAGATGTACAGAGGGGGAACAGATATATGTGTGGGGGGGGCAGACGTGTAGTGGGGTACAGAGGGGGAACAGATATATGTGTGTGGGGGGGGATAGACATGCAGGGGGGTACATAGGTGAAATAGACATGCAGGGCGGAACGCGCCTCTTGCTTACAGTAATACTAGACCCGCCCCTTAGAATATTAAAACTTTGCTGAGTAACTAATTACTTTTCCAATGTAGTAACTGAGTTACTAACGCAATTACTTTTTTGGGAGAAGTAATTTGTAACTTAACTAATTACTTTTTTAAAGTAAGATGACCAACACTGTATATGAGTATATTTTGTGTAAACGCATGGGTGTAAAATACACTCTGCATAATTTTGAACTGAACTAGTCTGTCCCTAGTGGAAACCAGTTGTGAGAAGGAGCACTCCTACATTTCTTCCCAATCTTCCTTATCCAGAGAAGGAAAGTCCCCCACCCACTTAGCTTTGAGAGTTTCCATTCCCGTGTGCACATTTGGTAGTAATTCTTTATAAATGTTGTACAAAGGCTTGATCATAGATTCATCTCTGAGCAAATTCTCCAGAGTCGAAGTATAGAAAGCCACTTGAGAGTTCTCAAATCGAGTATTGAAAGCATGCCTAAGCTGCAGAAATCTAAATAGATATGAGTTTGGCAAATTATATTTTTGTTTTAACCCATAAAAGGACTGTAGCCAACCCCCAGTGCATATCTGCTCCACACATTTAATACCTTTGAGTGCCCACACACTGGGATTGGGTATTGACGTAAACTCTGACAGCATTAGATTAAACCAAAGAGGATTATGTGGTGAAATATGCCAGAGGGGGCATGGGGTGTAGAGAATTGGCCACGAACCATGCTTTCGGGACAGCTTTTATGGCCATCGTCAGTCCAAACAAGCTGCCTTCAGAACCACTGCTGCATTGGACTAAAATTAGCCAGTTGTGTGCGTGGGACAACAGGGCAGCCAATAAATATTTGTGAAGGTCAGGGCAAGCCAAACCTCCTTCACACCAGGGTCTCTGTAACACAGCTTAAATCTTGGCTGGCCTGGGCCCCAGAGAAAGGAGATCAAGATGGTATTTATTTGGCAAAACACTTTTTTCAGGTATCCTCACAGGGTAATGTCTAAGAACATAAAGAAATGCAGGCAAAAGCTTCATCTTAGATAAACTGATTTGCCCAATCAGGGAGAGGGGGAGATGTGCCCAGGCTTTCAGCCTAGCCATCGTAGTTTGTATCAATGAAGCTAGATTTGGTGTATACTAGTAACTGATGAAATGTAAATACCAAAGTATTTAATTTTGCTGGTCCATAATAAAAGGAAGATTGGGGTCTGCTAGAGCTTTCGCTGCATTGTAAATTGGCAATATTTGAGATTTGTCCCAGTTAACTTTGAGTGCTGAGCAGTCAGTGAAACCGGAGAGAATGCTTAGTCTCCTAAATAGAAGGACCAGGGTCATTTAAAAAAAGGATAAGGTCATTTGCGTACATGGCCAGTTTTTCATTTATGGAACCAACTTGGATGCCCTTAACCATGTTAGCCTGTCTGAGGGCTGAGGCAAGTGGCTCCATCACCAGAACAAAGAAAGCCGGTAACAACGGGCAGCTTTGCCTCGTACCTCTTTAGCGGACCTGAACTCAAAAATTATGATTTGCTATGTTCTAGAAACATCTAATTATGTTAATTGTACCTAAGTAAAACTAGCTGTATGTCTGCAGTCTGGGATTATCTAAGACACTGTTCCTGTAACTGCTTGTCTCACAGGATTTGAAGTAAGATCTAGTAATGTCACTACTGTGCTGATCACTGTTCTCCTTGCTGAAGAGAAAGCTGTATCTGAGGACAAGAATCTTCCAGTTTTTTATTTATTCGTCATTAAGTATAGGGGGATTTCTGCCTTCACCAAGATAGCCACCTTCACACAGAAACAGGGTGCAGAACAGAGTGTAATAGACCAGTAATGTGGAAAGGTTTAGCTGCAGGAGGGCCACAGACAATACTGGTGATTCATTTTTGCTCCCTACCTACCTTTTTTTGGAAGAGATTCCACAGTTCAAGTTCCATTAAAGCTGGGTGCATATGGACAATTTTTGCAAAAGCAGTCAAGATCGACCCCATGATTAGCTCTATATAGAGGATGTAAAAGTGTACAATGTAGTTGTGAATATTTGCTAAAAGTTATACAGAATTTGTGCAAGTGATCTCTTCTACATGCAACTGTATATGTAGTGATTACTAGTATGTTGTAATTAATGGCAAAGAAATTGTCAGACCATTTTGCTGGCTTAAGACCAGACCACTTTTTTAACTGAAAATTGCACGGTCGTTCGACGTGGCTACCAAACAAAATTGACGTCCTTTTTTTCCCACAAATAGAGCTTTCTTTTGGTGGTATTTGATCACCTCTGCGGTTTTTATTTTTTGTGCTATAAACCAAAAAAGAGCGACAATTTTGATTTGGGATAATAAATATCCCCCAAAAATATATAAAAAAACATTTTTTTCCTCAGTTTAGGCCGATACGTATTCTTCTACATATTTTTGGTAAAAAAAATTGCAATAAGTGATTATTGATTGGTTTGTGCAAAAGTTATAGCGTTTACAAAATAGGGGATAGTTTTATGGCATTTTTATTAATATTTTTTTTTTCTACTAGTAATGGCGGCGATCTGCGATTTTTATCGTGACTGCGACATTATAGCAGACACGTCGGACAATTTTGAGGACCATTGTCATTTTTACAGCCATCGGTGCGATTAAATTGCACTGATTACTGTAAAAATTACACTGGCAGTGAAGGGGTTAACCACTAGGGGGCTAGGGAAGGGTTAAGTGTTCCTAACTGTAGGGAGGAGGGGCTGTGTGTGACACTACACTGATCAGCTCTCCCGATAGAATATTGGCATGCATTAAAAAGGGAGTCCAGAGATAAAACGATAATTCTCCCGCTCTACAAGACTCTGGTCCAGCCTCACCTGGAGTATGCTGTCCAGTTCTGGGCACCAGTCCTCAGGAAGGATGTACTGGAAATGGAGCGAATACAAAGAAGGGCAACTAAGCTACTAAAGGGTCTGGATGATATTAGTTATGAGGAAAGAGACGCTTGAGAGGGGATATGATTTCAATATACAAATACCATACTGGTGACCCCACAATAGGGATAAAACTTTTTTGCGGAAGGGAGTTTAACAAGACTCGTGGTCACTCATTAAAATTAGAAGAAAAGAGGTTTAACCTTAAACTACGTAGAGGGTTCTTTACTGTAAGAGTGGTTAGGATGTGGAACTCCCTTCCACAGGCGGTGGTCTGGCATCGATAGTTTCGAAAACTATTAGATATGCACCTGATCGACCACAACATACAGGGATATACAATGTAATACTGACATATAATCACACACATAGGTTGGACTTGATGGACTTGTGTCTTTTTTCAACCTCACCTACTATGTAACTATGTACAACTCTGTCTGCTGTACGTATCTAAATGCAATATTTTTTCTGCCTGTGTGAATGAGCCCTTATATCCAGAAAAGCAAATGGGATTGTAGCAATCAGACTGAATAGAAGATGTTTTATAATCAGTACAGTGATATCTGTATCACTGGATACTTGTTCCAGATTACAGATAACACTGAGCAAACCGCTCTGTCTGCAGGATGAGTCATAATGCAATGATTGTTTTAATATCACACATCAAAGTATGAATAAATAAATAAAAACTCAATTATTTACCGTGTGTCATCTTCTGCACACTCCTCCACATAATTATGTAGCATAATTAACTTGCCTGTGGCAAAGTCATTTTGTGAAGACTATTTTTATTAAAAGGAAAATCTGTTTCTCCATAATTGCTGTTAAAAAATAATCTGTGAAAGTACTTTTTGGTGCTGGTGATCCCACTTCTTCTCAAGTGTCAGGTAACACCTGTCTCTGAAATATGGGCCTTTTCTTGGAATAAAAATGTATTCATACTTGTGAACAATGGCATTTCCAATCAACCCCAGGAGACCCAGGCGGGGTCCCCTGCAATTAGACAGTCAGGGTCCAGGCAGGATCATGATCTGCAGGTAAATTTTATTCACTTGCCAGGCTTTTTCTGGCACTTTTTGTTTACAAGTTTAAATCAGTATTTTTTGCTCGAAAATGACTTAAAACTCCTAAACATTATACATTTTTTTAGAAAAAAACCTAGGGAATAAAATGGCGATCGTTGCAATTTTTATGTCACATGGTATTTGCACAGCGGTTTTTCAAATGTAATTTTTTGGGGAAAAAATAAATTTTAATGAATTAAAAAACAAAACACAAAATATACCCCATTTTTTTGTAGAATGTGAAAGATGATGTTACGATGTAAATAGATACCTAACGTGTCATGCTTTAAAATTGCGCACGCTCTTGGAATGGACACAAAATACGGTACCTAAAAATCTCCAGACGACGTTTTAAATGCCTTTATGGGTTTAGAGTTACAGAGGAGGTCTAGCACTAGAATTATTGCTCTTGCTCTAACGTTGGGATGGTGATACCTCACACGTCTGGTGTGAACAAAGTTTACATATGCTTGCGAGACTTACATATGCGTTCGCTCATGCATGTGAGCACTGAAGAATGGGGGCGCATTAATATTTTTTTATTTATTTTTGTACTTTTTTTGTACACTGTTCATTTAATTTTTTTTTTTTATTGTTTTTATTCCTATTGTAATAGAAATGAGGATGACAGGTCCTCTTTATAGAGAGATCTGGGGTTAAAAGGACCCCAAATCTTGTCTTTACCTATAAAAGCAAAAGATTGAAAATAAAAACATGCATTTGTATGCATTTTTGTTTAAATTTTGCTTTAAAAAAAAAAAAAAACAATTATTTACTTTCAGCCTAGACTGAAAGTGACATCATGACGTCGCTCTGGTCCTCCAAGGCCAAAGAGGCCATTAAAGAGGATCTACTCTTCGATCGCCTATGGGAGCCACCGGGCCATAAAAATATTATTCCATTTTATTACACATAACTTAATTTCTGAATGTATTTGTTTTGGTTTCTTTGTATGTATGGATTGCATGGGTTGTTACCGACATGTGGTGAAAATTTCATGTCAATAGCACCTTTAGAAATATATCTACCTATACATATCGTATGAAAATATCAAAATAGGTAAAAGACAGACTCAGACGATGGGGTCTCCAACAATTAGACAGTCAGGGTGCAGGCAGGACCAATCATCTGCAGGTAATCACTGCATGTGAGTGGGCTGTGAATAGTTAGCTGCGAATAGCTGCGGGTGCTGACAGGCTCCCATTGCTTTCACTTTCAATATTTTTTTTGCAAATTTTTTATTATTTTATAATTACTTACATTTTTCTTGAAAGAATTTGAGGTACAAAACATAATGTAAGAAAACTTTTTGAAATAGCCAAGAAGATGTTAGACAACAACAAAGTAGCTGCCGAGAATGTAAAAACATCCAACGGTATAAATAGCATATTCGTAAATAGGCAGACCCTTGCACTACATGGTTTTGGTAAATCTGAAGACAAAAATCTTCAGAAAATGTAATAGTGTGTATGGGGTCTTATGGGCCATAGACACGAAAGGATTTTCCGACAACAAATGTTCGTTGTGAGCTTGTTGTCGAAAATTCTGACCGTGTGTATGCTCCATTGGACATTTGCTGTTGAAATTTCCAACAACTGTTTGAGAGCAGATTTTCAAATTTTCTGAATACAAGACTTGTTGTCGGAAATGGTAACTATAGGTTTGTACAAGACCTAAGGGCCATCAATAGCCTATTGGTACCGATTGCCCCAATAGTGCCTGATGTGCCATCAATATTTACCGCCATACATTACGATGCAGAGTATTTTACTGTGATTGATTTATTGAACGCATTTTTATTTCCATCCCTGTGGATGAGGAGGCACAACCAATCTTTGCTTTATGTTTTTTTTTTTAAAACCGCCAACTAACATGGTGTAGAATGCCCCAGGGCTATATAGACTCCCTTGCAGTGTATTCCAATTTCTTCCAGACTACTCTCAGAGCTTGGATACCAGGACATTGTTCATCCCTGCTGCAGTATGTGGATAATTTCCTCATCTGTAGTTCTACTCGGGTGGCCGCCCTGGAGGATGGGAGGGATCTTTTGAAATGTCTTTTTGAAAGTGGTCACAAAGTGTCAAAGAAAAAATTGCAATGGTGTCAAAAAAGGTTGAATATCTTGGTTTTGTACTCTCAAAAGGAGAAAGGAAAGTCAATCACAGAAGAGCTATGGCTCTTGTGGGTCTGCCCCGCCCACTTGCTAAGAAAGACATGTTCACCTTCTTGGTATGATTGGTTACTGCCGCCAATGGATACCTGACTGTTTCTACTATAATCTCCTGAGACAAGCCACAGGTTTACACATGCCAGACTGTATAAAATGGTCAAATGAAATGTGCAATGCTTTTGTGTATTTAAAAAATGCTATGGTAATGGCTCCAGGGCTCGGCCTCCCTAACTAGGAAAAATGTTTAATTTGTTTGCAAGGAAAATTGTTTCATTTGTTTGCAAGGGAAAATTGTAAGGATGTTGTCAGGTGTCCTCGCTCAGGAGCATGGAGGCAGGTTGCGCCCTATTTTTTTTCAAAGATGGTTCCGGTGCAGGTTCAAGGCATGCCTGTGTGTCTCAGAGCTTTGGCATCCTATTCGATGATGGTTGAGATGGCCACTTCTTTCACTCTGGGGCACGACACTACACTTCACACCACCCATAATGTATCAAAAATGTACATACACAGCACATGTCTGCTCAAAGGTTGAGCGGCTATGAGTTGATCTTGATGTCCAATCCAAAATTGCACATTAAATATGCTTCTCCCACTTCAGGACCAGCACCAATCCAAATGCCCTTTTAGGATTAAAAGGAGAGCAGAATGAGGTTGTGCCACAAAATGATTGCATAGACCTCATTCACCAAGACACATTAACCCAGGTCTGATGTATCTTCCACAACACTGCAGAGCATACACAGGCGAACAAACAGATAGCCAAGGGAAATGCTCTGGCTGATTAGCTGCTAAATAAGCTGCTACTTCACAAAATGCACAGATCCAAGTGCCCATGCTAGCACCAGAATTGTTTTTTGTTTTTTTTGTTTTTTGTTTTTTGATCAGGTTCTTTCAGATTTGCAGGGATGTGCAAAAGAAGCTGATCTCAGAGGTTGGAAATAGGTGTGCAGAAAGATCCAAAGACTGGACTTCTCTGCAAAGAGGGGAAGCCATGTATACCAGTAGCTAGTGCATCACTTTTTGTAGCTAGTGCATCACTTTTTATGCATCGTTTTTATTTCCCATTTCCATGGAATAGGTCACAGAGGCTGGAAAGCCACTTGTGAACTATTAGAGAAAGACTTTTACATTACAGAACTTTCCCGGCCGATTTTATGTAGCAAGATGCATCACATGTATCAGGAACAAACCACACAAGGCCGAACATGAACACCTGACATATCCAACCACTCCTTTTACACATTTTCAGATTGACTTCACACACATGCTCAAACTAGGCAAAAGACAGGAATATTTTTTAAAAATTGTGGACAAGTTCTCAAGTTGAGTTGAACTTTTTGTCACCACAAAAGAAGATGCACAAACAGTAGTGAGGATCCTCGTTCAGGAAATCATTCCTCGATGGGGATGCCCACTTCTTATGGACCTGCATTTGTATTAAGGGTCTGCCAGGACTGGGTAAAAACTCTCAAGATAGAACGGAAGTTTCACATTCCCCAACACCCTCAAAGCTCAGGGATAGTAGAAAGAATGAACAGAACAATAAAAAGACAAAATAATAAAGGCCACAGGAGGAACCTTTGCCAACTGGAAGAAGGTCCTCCCAGCAGTCCTGGCAGAAATAAGAATGACCCTTCCAAGACAACAGTGTATTCACCTTTTGATGTCTTGAAGGGTCGACCTTTCCCCACCCCATGGGCCAGAGCACATTTAATGATAGAAAAGGGAGATTTAGACTTATTACGGGAAGAATATGTAAGGTAATTGGTTGAAACATTGTAAACAGTTGAGAGAAATGTTGCTCGCACCTTTTCTTTTTCTTCACAGGAAACTACTCACCCCTTCAAATTGGGAGACACCGTGGTGGTCCAACAGCTGAACAGAAATAAGAAGCAAGAGTATCCCTTTGGACCTCCTACCACAGTGGTTGCAGTGAACAGAACAGCCATCCTAGTGGAAAATTGCCAGTCCTGGATCCATGCCAACAGCGTGAAAAAGGTTGCCCAAAGCCCCAAGAGCAAGAAGGAGATCTTGGATACAGGAGGCCCTCAAGCAGAAGTCCAAGCAGATGAAGGAGTTCCTGGGAAAGCAGGTCCGGCCAGAGAAGATGACCTCGCTTATTTCACCACAGACTTCTGGCAAGGCATTCTGCCCACTGATCCTGATCTCTCCAACAGTGTTCCTACCCACCTGGATCACCACTAACTGTATCTACCACCCTGAAGATTTGGGTGCAATTAAAAGTATCTGTGGGAACACAAACACACACACACACACACACACAAGAACATTATATTGACACAAGCTAATACCAAGAGAGAGATTGGAGATAAATTTTAGTAAAAGCATTTTATCAGTAAAACTAAGTATGCTTATGCTAAAAAATCAGGGTATGAAGAATGTTGGATATGTAGCAAATTACATCCTAGCACTGCCCGAATTGCCCTTTTGGCTGTACCTTTAAATATTTCTTCCTTTCTCAACGAGACTCCTCCTGTATTCTTGACTAACATATCCACTCTGTACATAAACAACATTATTATCTTTCCAATAGCAGGTAGAAGTCATTCCCCTGATTGGTGTTTTAATTTAGGGAATGAGACACAGACTAACCCCTCTTTCTGCAGCAGGTCAATATTTAACATCTCCATGTGCGAATCCAGATTCTCTACCCCTGCCTGCTCACCGTTCCAAGTATCTGACCCAGGGTTAAACTGTACTTTGCATAACTTTTCTTTTTCTCTAAAAATATAGGTGAAATACTACACTAATTTATAATCGCAACACAGGACAAGTACACTCATGAGACTGTCGCTAAGAGACCTTTTTGCACTGGGACAAAGTATCTATGTATGTTGTAGGAAAGTGTGTTATCCCTGGGTGCCCCTCCATGTGAAGGGATGGTGTTACCTTGCATCCTTGTTATCTGTCATGGGAGTGGTAGGGGATTATAAAAGGGGACATCCCCTAGAGGCCAGCTCCAGCAGGAAGCTAGGGACATTGCTAAAACATGGAGCCGAAGACATTGTCCTTGTTATGATATCTATCCTTGCTCTGATTCTTTACCTCTGTTTTAAATGTTGCACTTGCATAATTGCGCGCCTTCAATCTCCTGATGATAAGGTTCTATCTTACATGACATACATGAAGAGTCATCAGGCAATCTATGCCACAGCCCCAAAGAAGTATTAAAGCACAACATAGAATGTAGAGATCATCTTATATGATCTAAGAGGGGATTGAAGGGATATTTAGTTTAACTACTTCTTTGTATTATAGTCAGTTTCCATTTTGTGTGTCTCTAACATCCATTTTGTCAGATATGCTCAAGTCTTGCTAATCTAGTTTAGTTTTTCCATAATACTGTAATCTTCTGTTGAGTTTCATTTCTTGTAAAGCACGTGATATTTTAGAAATAATTAGTTTCACTGTGGGCGTTAAACTGTACTTATATGTCTCTGTATATGATTGGATAATTTGTTATGGCGGTACTTTCTGAAAGCCCCTCTTATATTCACACCCAAGAATAAAGATTTAGATTTGCTCGGAGACATTTTCTGTATATTTCTTTGTCAAAGGGCAAATCTCACAGGCCTGTTTTCGGAGTAAGACAGTACACCTTACCAGACAAAAAGGGACCCCTAAGTAATCTACATTTTTATTTCCTTTCAGTATCCATTTTGACCATTAAGCCATTTATCTTGGATCTAGAGTAAAGCAGTTGTTACAATATGTTATATTAAGAACTTGTTAAGACAGTTAAAGTATCTCCTTGAAGCGATAAATTACAAAAAAAAAGATAATAAAGATAATACAACTGTTTAGCTGTCTTATTAATCAAGAGATAGATGAAGAATGGATCCTAGAAGAAATATGAGTATATATTAATCTTCAGTCCATAGAGTCATGAGGGACTTGATCAGGAGATCGATATCGGCCCCTTTTATATGATCTCTGGTGTTCATTTCTCCTTGGCAAGCAGAAGATTTATTTGGAGAAGATGATGTCGGTCTTTGTCGAGTTAAGCAGATGCATGTCTTGAAGGGATGTTTGGCGTTCGTTAGCAGAATGACATGTAAATTTAGAGGCTTGAAATTCGAAACGCACTGAAAAGGGGAATCCCCATTAATATGTAATTTGATTGCGTTGTAATACTTGTAATAAGTATTTTAAGGTCTTTCTTTTGTTTATTTTAAGTTGGGACAAGTCTGCAAAAAGCTGGTAATTATGTCTTGGAAGTTAAGAGTTTCTTTATTCCTTGCCGCAGATAGTAGTTGTTCTTTTGTTCTGTAGAAATTAAACTTTGCAATGATATCGCGTGGTGGACCAACAGATTTTTTAGGTGTTGGGGCTCTATGAACCCTGTCCATTTCCAGATGGTCTATCGGGATGGCTGGTTGTAGTTCCTGAAAAAGTGCTGTCATTGTAGCTTTAAAGTCAATTACAGTTTCAGGAATACCTCTAATACGCAAATTAGAGCGTCTAGCGCAATTTTCGTGGTCTTCCAATCATGTCTGTAATATCGCATTTTCCTCTTTAAGGTTGTAAATTTAGATAAACGCTGAGCCAGCTCTCTTATTTCCTTGGTAAGGCTAGTAGTAATATGGTCAGAGGTGCTTTTCAATGCTTTTTGAAGCAGTTTTTCTATTTGTTTCAGTGTAAATAGTGAGGTAATTTCGTTCTGAGGTGAATTTTCCAAATACTCACAGTGTAATTCAGAATCATATGGTGCAGTCTGTGTGGCAGTATATGCCTTTAAGTTGATGTTTTCATGTTAGGAGATTTTCTCTTCCTGTTCAGCATTGCAGTAAAGCCTGGGCATACAGCCAAGACAGCTGATTGGAGGAAAGGCCCACAACCCCTCTTCTCATAGTTAGAGACTTTTAGAGCAGTTTGTTGAATAGTTCAGCTTTCTAGTAATCTATTTATAGAATCCCCAACACAAAACTCCGGCTGCTTTTATCATATGTGAAGGAGAACTTGTCAGACGTTATCAGGCTGATAACAGAAGAACAGAGCAAGAAAGCTAGGGGACTTAGTGCTTTGAAGAGAGTTAAGGAAACACTGCAGATATGTGTGCCCATCTCAAATTTCATGAATCAGGTTTACATCCACTTTAACCTGTTGCCACCCACCATCATATGACAGCAGAGCGGTGCGGCTCTTGTTCTCTTGCTCTTCTCGGCTCTTGCTCCCCATTCACACAGGGCATGCGCGCGATTGTGGGTGCGCAGCCCTGCACTGACGGTGGCGGCGTGTCCCCGAGACATAGCGCATCACCGTCAGGGGTGAACAGCCATTGGGCATGGCTGTTCACCATGTGATCGGCCGCGATTACATCACGGCTGATCACAAATGGGTATTCCCCGCTTTAGAGCATGTAGCGCGGTCATGTCGGTGGCGGCGTGTTCCCAGGAACACTGCTTGTCACCGACAAGGGTAAACAGCCAATGGCTGGTGGTTGTTTACTACGTGATCGGCTATGATTCATTCACAGCCGATGACTAAATGTAAACATAGACTGGTTACTAGCTGTTACCGGCTCTTTTCTCCTCACACACTGTTTCCAGTGTGAGGAGAGAAGAGCCAGGAGCAGTGACTTACTGATCTATGTGTGTATTGTAGTGTACTGCACCAACACCACAAAAAAGAGAACTTGTCACATTGCTCCCCCCTCCATTACAGCTGTCACCCAACAGTCACCACATGAGTGCTTATAAAAGTGCACCTGTCACCCATCAGTGCCCACAAAGTGCACCTGTCATCGTCAGAGACTGCCGTCAGCAGGGCACCTGTCACCCATCAGTGACCCTCATCTGTCATCCATCAGTCCCATAAAGTGCACCAGTCACCATCAGAGATTGCCATCAGTGACTGTCACCCATCACCTGTCACCCACCAGTGACCGCCACACGTCACCTGTCACCCACCAGTGACCGTCAGCTGTCACCCATCAGTGACCGTCACCTGTCACCCATTAGTGACCGTCACCTGTAACCCATCACCTTTGGCCCATCAGTGGCCGTCGCCCATCAGAAAAAAAGTCCAGAAGATTCTATACTTTCAGGGATCATTTCTGTAGGATTCAAAGGGAGAAATGTGCTCGAAAGTGTCCAAACTCACCTTCCACAATGATGAATTTTAGGGTTCTTGTCTCATTAGGACTCCTGTTGGCAGTGCTGCTCTGTGCAGGTGCTACCACCATTTGATGACTTGGTCATCTTTCTAGATGGGAAGATGGCAGGAGGGAGCTCATTCAGAGTGGTAAAAAAAAAAAAGATTCTATACCCATGAGGAGGCATTCCAGATCCTCTCCATGACTGATGAGCGCAACGGGGAGTTCTCATCATATTCAAATGTCAATTTAGATTGTGAATCAAATTCAGCATTTGAACCGATCGATAGTAGTGGATAGGCAAATGAATCAGAGGAAGAATGGATCCCTCCTAAAAGAGCATGGCGCTCTGGAAACCAGGCAGCCACCAGCAATATACCCCAGGATCAAATTCCCAGGCCCAGTACCAGCGCTGCCGCCAGCGATAGATGCCAAAGACAAAGGCTCACTACAGCACTGCGAAAGGCCACAAGAAATGCCTAGGCCCAGTACCAGCACTGCCGCAGCATCACGCCCAAATACCAGCACAGGAACTTCAAATCCCCCAACTACCAACACTGAAGTGTCACGTCCTCCAAGAGCCAGGGCCTCTACACATATTCCAGCTGATCTTGCCAATCCAACATGGCTGCCTTCTGACTCAGGATCAGCAAGAATTCCCCCCTTCACCGCACAGCCAGGTGTGCAGGCCACTACCCAAAAATTTTCTGAAATTGATTGTTTTTATTTATCTTTGCCCCGACACTTTGCTGCAACTCATCGCGGACCAGACCAATTTATATGCCCAGCAGCATATTGCCAACAACCCCCAATCATTATACGCTTGTCCATTTGAGTGGAAGGATTTGACTGTGGAGGAGTTCAAAATGTTTATGGGCCTCACCATAAACATGGGGCTTACAAAAAAAATGAAGGACATGCCTATTGGTCTACCAACCCCATCCACCACGTGCCCATTTATTCTTCCGTAATGTCCAGGTCCCCGATACGAGAGGATAATGCGCTTTCTTTATTTCAGTGACAACACCCAGTGCCCTCCCCGCAATCATCCAAATTACGATAAATTATATAAAATTCGCCCACTCGTTAATTTATTTTCCCAACGATTTTCTGAACTCTATGTCCCTGATAAGCATATATGTGTAGATGAGTCCCTGGTACCCTTTTCAGGTCGGCTAGGAATAAAGCAATACATTCCTAGCAAAAAGGCAAATACGGAGTGAAATTTTGTAAGCTTTGCGAGAGAGTCACGGGATATCTGTATACGTTCCGCATATACGAAGGAAGAGATTCCCAGCTCCAGCCCCCTGAGTGCCCGGCCTACATGGGCACAACTAGTAAAATTGTATGGGACCTGGCATGCCCACTGCTGAAGAAAGGTTACCACATATACCTGGATAGCTTCTACACCAGCCTGCCCCTTTTCAAACACCTATACCTCACAGAAAACCTGGCCTGTGGAACCTCCAGAAAGAATAGGAAGGGCTTTCCACAAGCCATAGTGAATAAGAAATTGTGAAGGGGAGAAAGAGCAACTTTGAGATGCAACGAAGAGCTGGCCTTGAGGTGGAAAGATAACAGGAGTGTGTACATGATGTCCACCATCCATGATGACACTACAGTTGTAGTTCAGAGAAGACGAGGTCCCATTGTAAAGCCAACATGTGTACAAGATTACAATCTGTACATGGGGGGGGGGGGGTGGATTTCAACTTCAATGCTTCAGCCCAATTATCAATAAGGAAGTCCCGTTTCTGGAACAAGAAAGTAGCACTCTATTTAATTAATTTGGCCATTTATACATAAAAGTCACACCAAATTCACAGAAAGCCCTGCCCACTTCCTAAAATTCATCGAAGAAGTTGTCATGTCCCTCATCTACCATCAAAGACCCCCCCCCCTCCCTCCGAACCCGGCCTTTGCATTGGTGAATGCTTCAGACTATATCACACATCCCTAAAATATTAGCCCATATTCTTAACCATTTCCATCATCTGTGCTGACCATTCCCCATGCTTCCTCAAAAAACCATGCCACTGCCTTCCACGTGAACTGACCCTGACCTGTTTTTTGACTATGCCTCTGCCAACCGTTTGGCCTGCTTCCACATGAACTGACCCTGACACTGGCCTGTTCAACTACGCTTCTGCCTACTGCTTGGACTGCTTCCCTGTGAACTGACCCTCCGGGTTTCATAATTTCTGGATTAGGGTCTGGAGTCCGGAGGCTTCATAGAGATTTGGGTGGGTCGAAGCCTCTACTCCTGTGCCCCTCTGCACAGGTCTTACCTGATTGCGGCTTTCAGCCTGCTGCTGACTTACTGCCGCCATGCCTCTGCCTGCAGGATAAACTGACCACACCTCTGCCTGCTACCTGGACTATGGAAAGAGGCAGTAGGTTTATGAAGGGCTGGAGAGCGGTACAATAATGAGTGCAGGCAGGTAACGGTGTACCAGGACCAATATTATGGCTGTGCTGGCTGTCTCTGCCTGGACAATTTCTATGGCCAAATGCTTTGGCTGTGCTAATGATATCCTTGTGCTGACTATAGACAATATTCCTGCCTGCTGCTTGGATAATTACTATTGTTGCTAAGCACATCCCTGCCTGCTGCCTGGACCAGAGTTCTCTACTCTGGGGACACTACTAAAACCACAGGTAATACCTTTTTTTTTACCCTTTCCTCAATAGAATTTATTTTGGAGTGTAATGTTTGGCATGTAAATGCTGTGTTAGAAATATAATGGTATTCAAAAATAGGTTGTCAGGAAATTAGATATGTAATTTATGCTTGTAGAACGCCTGAAGATGCAACTTCAATGGTGGGCCTCTGTATGTGGTCAGGCTGTGTAAAAGTCTCACACATGTGGTATCGCATACTCAGGAGGAGTAGCGGAATGTATTTTGGAGTGTCATTTCTGCTTTGTACATGCTATGTGTTATTATATTATTATTATAATATATAATATATTATTATTATGTTGTTATATCTTATAAATTGGCAACTTTGTGGGAAAAAAATGCTTTTTCATTTTTTTTCCACATTTTCCAAAAACTTCGGGAAAAAATGAACCGTTCAAAAGACTCATCATGCCTCATAGATTATACGTTGGGGTGTCTGCTTTCCAAAATGGGGTCATTTTGTGGGTGTTTCCATTGTCCTGGTGCTCCAGGGCCTTCAAAAGTGTAATAGGTGGTTGAGAAATGAGATGTGTAATTTATGCTTGTAGAACGCCTGAAGGTGCTACTTCACTGGTGGGCCTCTGTATGTGGCCAGGCTGTGTAAAAGTCTCACACATGTGGTATTGCCATACTCAGGAGTAGCAGAATGTATTTTGGGGTGTCATTTTTGCTATGTACATGTACCATGTGTTGTAAATATCTTAAAAATTGACAACTTTGTGGGGAAAAAAATGCGTTTTCATTTTTTTTCCACATTTTCCAAAAACTTCTGGAAAAAATGTAACTGTTCAAAAGACTCATTATGCCTCATAGATTATAAATTGGGATGTCTGCTTTCCAAAATGGGGTAATTTTGTGGGTATTTGTACTTTCCTGGCTTGTTAGTGTCTCAAGAAATGAGATAGGTCTTCAGTACATCAGGTGTGATCAATTTTCAATGATTGTAGACTCTATAACTTTCACAAAGACCAAATAATACACACTAATTAGGGTTATTTTTACCACAGACATGTAGCCGTGTAAATTTTGGCCAACATTTATGAAGAAATATTACTAATTTGCAAAAAATTTGGACAGAAACAAAAGAAAAAGGCATTTTTTTCACCAAATTTTCAGTCTTTTTTTAATTATAGCATAAAAAATAAAAAACTCACTAGTGATTAAATACCACCAAAAGAAATCTCTATTTGTGTGAAAAAAAGGATGCAAATTTAATTTGGGTACAGTGTTGCATGACTGAGTAATTGTCAAAGTGTGAGAGTGCTGAAAGCTGAAAATTGGTCTGGGCAGGAAGTGCCCTGTAGGCAAGTGGTTAAGGAGGCGAGGGTTAGGGATCCCAGATACTGAAGCAGATTACTTACAGGCTCTCCAAATATAGATCAGTGTCCAGCTTCACAGGGTCAGAACCTTTAAGCCGACCCCGGAACACTGTAAGCACCTTCCCAAATATCAGTGGGTCTTCCAAGTGAGTCATCAGGCACTTCTTCCTGGCTCTCTCCAGCAAGGGGCCTCCCCTGGGTCTCCTCCTTGGCACAGCTTCCTCCAGACCAGACAGGACAGCTTCAGAATCACTTCAGCACATATGAGGCCCCAAAACAGGCTATTGGGCCTAACAGCAGAGCTCCATCCAGCAGCATTTCCCTAGGCCTCAGCCCAGGGACAGAGAGCGAGCACATGCCCTGTCCCAAATTTTTATATCCTCCCCTAGCATGCATCAGTGACATAAACCTTCTACTGGATTGGCTGAAGAAAATATTCATAACTCAGTTTTGTTTGTGAAATTCCATACCCAGTGATTCCACTGACATCTACTGGTAACAGTGAGATACCACAATCCAACTTAAAGCATTACTTCACCCTCCCCCACTCCCCTCCTCTTCCATATTTGGAATGTCTTTTTTTTTGGAGGGGGGAGTGGTATCTGATTTTAACAGGTACCCACTACCACTTCTGTCTAGGCAATTGGCGCGGTAGCTTGTACACCCCCCACCTCCCTGCAGCCTCTTGGGACACACCACAGATCCCATGAGACTGCAGGACCATACACAGGATGACGGCGCCTGGACCGGAAGAGCGGCCAAAAGCCGGGTCGGGTGAGAACATCACTGGATCCTGGGACAGGTAAGTGTGTGTTTTTAAACGTCAGTAGCTACAGTATTTTTTGTTTACAGGGTGAAGATCCTCTTTAAAGGAGAAGTGCAAAAGACATGCTTATCAGAGCTGCTTTCCTCCATTTTATTGGGCATGGTTGACATAATTTCCAAGACACGCATATAATTATTGTTTGCTCTGCCCAAATGCAGGCCTTCTTATTAGCCTGTGCCTTAACGTGATGGCCTCCTCTTTTGCTGCAGGGGGGACTGATGTGAGGTGCTGTTACTGGCCATGGAATTGGTTTCCTGTGCCTCCTCACACAGGTTGCTTTCCCCTTTTATCCAAGTAGGTTTTTCCCAGCTGCTTTCCATGCTGTGGATACAAAATATGCCTTTTTTAATATCAAGGTTGCGTGAGCCTACTTTTTACAGAGAATTAGAGGATCCTACTAGAATACCACCTAATTTTCAGGATGGGTCAGAGGAAGTTGAGTTCCTTGCTATAGATGTACTCTGCCGGGGCAGCGTCTGAGACACTTCTCACCTCTCTAAGCTTCTTCCTGTACATCCATAGGTATCCTTTGTGCTTTTCCATTTCACTTTCAATGTGCATACTGACAAAAATGTATACAGGGGGTCCCCGACTTACGAACACCCGACCTACGAACAACCCCTACTTACGAACGGGGTGCTGCGGGGACCCTCCGCCATTTTCCGGTGGTTTTCGGCGTCTGTCGGCCGTTCTGCGCATGCGCGGCCATACGGAGCGTCGAAAAATGCCGGAAATGTCCGTAATTTGCCGCGCATGCGCAGAACGGCAACAGACGGAACATCGGAAATGTCCGGAAATCTCCGTATTTGTCGGTCTGCGCATGCGCACCGACTTACGAACATTTCCGAGTTCCGTACACGGGGCCAGTCCCTAACGAGTTCGTAACTCGGGGACCCCCTGTAAGCGATACTAACTTATAATGATTTTGCCCAATCGGGCCAACAGGGTGTGTACATATGTTTCTATAAAGACTTGATCAGCCTGAGGGAAAACAGGTTTTGTTCTATCGAGTATACAATGCCTTCATACCCCTTGAAATTTTCCAAATTTTGTCATGTTACAACCAAAAACTTAAATTTATTTTATTGGGATTTTATGTGAAAGACCAACACAAAGTGGCACATAATTGTGAAGTGGAAGGAAAATAAGTGGTTTTAAAAGTTTTTTACAAATAAATATCTTAAAAGTGTGGCGTACATTTGTATTCAGCCCCCTTTACTCTGATACCCCCTAACTAAAATCTAGTGTAACCAATTGCCTTCAGAAGTCACCTAATTAGTTAATAGAGTCCACCTGTGTGTAATTTAATCTCAGTATAAATACAGCTGTTCTGTGAAACCCTCAGAGGTTTGTTAGATAACCTTAGTGAAAAAACAGCATCATGAAGGCCAGGGAACACACCAGACCAGTCAGAAATAAAGTTGTGGAGAAGTTTAAATCAGGGTTAGGTTCCAATAAAATATCCCAAGCTTTGAACATCTCACGGAGCACTGTTCAATCCATCATCCGAAAATAAAAAGAGTATGGCACAACTGCAAACCTACCAAGCCATGGCCGTCGACCTAAACTCACAGGTCAGGCAAGGAGAGCATTAATCAGAGAAGCAGCCAAGAGGCCACAGGACAACTATTAGTTGTGCACTCCACAAATCTGGCCTTTATGGAAGAATGGCAAGAAGAAAGCCATTGTTGAAAGAAAGCCATAAAAAGTCCTGTTTGCGAGAAGCCATGTGGGGGACACAGCAAACTTGTGGAAGAGGGTGCTCTGGTCAAATAAGACCAAAATTTAACTTTTTGTCCTAAAAGCAAAACGCTGTGTGTGGCGGAAAACTAACACTGCACACACCATCCCCACCGTGAAACATGGTGGTGGCAGCATCATGTCGTGGGGATGCTTTTCTTCAGCAGACACAGGGAAGCTGGTCAGAAATGATTTGAAGAAAAGTGGGCAATCTTAGTAGAAAACCTGTTAGAGTCTGCAAAGAACTTGAGACTGGGTGAAGGTTCACCTTTCAGCAGAAAAACGACCCTAAACATACAGCCAGAGCTACATGGAATTGTTTAGATCAAAGCATATTCATGTGTTAGAATGGCCCAGTCAAAGTCCAGACCTAAATCCAATTGAGAATCTGTGGCAAGACTTGAAAACTCCTGTTCACAGGCACTCTCCATCCAATCTGACAGAGCTTGGGCTATTTGGCGAAGAATGGGCAAAATGTCACTCTCTGGATGTGCACATCTGGTAGAGACCTACCTAAAAAGACTTTCAGCTGTAATTGCAGCGAAAGGTGATTCTACAAAGTATTGACTCAGGGGGGCTGAATATAAATGCACGCCACACTTTTCAGATATTTATTTGTAAAAAAATTGAAAACCATTTATCATTTTCCTTCCACTTCACAAGTATGTGCCACTTTGTGTTGGTCTATCAAATAAAATCCCAATAAAATACATTTACGGTTTTGGTTGTAACATGACAAAATTTGTAAAAGGGTCATACTTTAAGGCACTGTAATTGTGGAGTGAGACCTTTGTCATAGTCGAGCACATGCTAACGCCCCTACTTGTATTGTGAGAAAATTTACAGAAGAGAGTTGCAAAGTTTGCTATGGCGTCCTTTCTACTGGTGAGTGTTGCACACTGCTCTTTGAACATGCCAAATGCAGTTAGCATGTTCAATAATTAACTTTCCTAACTAACCTGACAACAAAAAGTAACAGGACTAGGTAGGTTTTTATTTTGAAATTCTATGCATGGCTAATGTCTGACAACTTTATCACTAACAAAATTTGTGTCACATGTCTGGAAAAGTACACTACTGCTATGCTGGACAACAGGTCAGGTTAGCATAGCATCACGTATGTTAAGCATATGGATTCCACAAACATTGAATCTAATTTTTTTTCCTGTTTCACAGCCAGGGTAAAATTACTATTTCCACAATCCCCTATTTTTATACTGGTTGTTCCTAGGGTCATAGAGATGTGGGTGGGTCTACACCAGCCAGATCAATGCCTATGAGTCTAGCACAGACAATGGAAGTTGCCCTAGTGTTAGACCAGCAAAAAGGGGTATCACATCCTATTAACAAAGAGCGCATACAAGAAAGGGATTTATGGACTTTATCAGTACCCCATTGACACAGTACAACGCACAATAAAATTACATCAGTGTTATTATATTAGTTTTGTTTAAAATACAGACATATACTGTGAACAGTAGATTGAAGCGAATAACAAAAAAGGTGGTACATCCAAATAGAACATAAAGGGTGGTTTCCACTAAATTAATAAGCCGCCGCAAACACGGGTTCCAATATCTGGGTGTAAGGGAACACGCCATCCTCAAACGATGTACAGTCCTCTGCATATTTTGTGGCCCCAAACTGCTTCTTCAGGCAGATGGGGGGGGGGGGGGCTTTCAAATTTGTTGAAGAAAGGCAAACAATTAATAAAATGCATTCATCTATTTCCAGATCTCATCACCATAGTATCACAGCGGGAGAGCATAAGGTAACGTATCTACCTCTGCTAATGGCCTAACCCAAGCGCACTGACTTCAGACAATTCCAGCAGACAGAAGGCGGGGTCATGCAGAGCTCACAGGCTGAGAAAGTTAGCGCGGCTCCAGGCCTGAACACAGGGAGGAAACCTTGCTACAAGTACTGAGAAAACGAGTGCCACCCAATCATCCAGGAGGAGTCCTCCATTTCCTGTATGAGCTGACTGACTCCTCCTCTAAAAGGTCTGATATTAAATCTAGTAATGGCTACTAATCTTGGAGAACAGCTGAATCCTAAATGATGAGAGAATCTGTGAGCATTTCCCTGGATGTTGTGGTGTATTTAACCTTTCATGCGCTGTTTTAACCATCTATTAAATAGTGGTCACGTCCATCTGGTAAGAATCCTGTGTGAGCACAGATTGCTGGGTGTTCTTTCCTGTTAAGAAACCATCATGAGGAGCAAATTTGCAGACCTGAAATATTACTATGAGCACAGTACTTCAATTCCTCTTTTTTTGTGTGTGTTCAATGACATTGTATGGACAGTGGGTCATATTTGTTTTGTTTGGACTTTGGCCAAACTGCTGGTTGGAAGCTAAACAGTGGAGAGCGAACAAGTCTTGCTTTTTGACTGCTGGGTTGCATTTTTAGGTTCTTTTTTGGGGCTTTTCCTTGTAGATTTTTAATACCCTTTTCTGACACTTTTTAAAAACAGTTTTTTTTTTTTTTCTTTGCTGCCTTCAGCCTACTAATTAACCACTTTCAGACCGGACCAATTTGCAGCCAAAGGACCAGGCCCCTTTTTGCGATTCGGCACTGCGTCGCCTTAACTGACAATTGTGCGGTCGTGCGATGTGGCTCCCAAACAAAATTGATGTCCTTTTTTTCCCACAAATAGAGCTTTCTTTTGGTGGTATTTGATCGCCCATGCGGTTTTTATTTTTTGCGCTATAAACAAAAAAGAGCGACGCTTTTAAAAAAAACGCATTCTTTTTTACTATAATAAATATCCCCCAAAAATATATTAAAAAATTTTTTTTTTCCTCAGTTTAGGCCGATACGTATTCTTCTACATATTTTTGGTAAAAAATTGCAATAAGCAATTATTGATTGGTTTGCGCAGAAGTTATAGCGTTTACAAAATAGGGGATAGTTTTATAGCATTTTTATGAATCATTTTTTTTACTAGTAATGGCGGCGATCAGCGATTTTTATTGTGACTGCGACATTATGGCAGACACATCGGAAATTTTTTACACATTTTTGGGACCATTGTCATTTATACAGCAATCAATGCTATTTAAATGCATTGATTCCTGTGTAAAATGACACTGGCAGTGAAGGGGTTAACCACTAGGTGGCAGTGTAGGGGTTACATGTTCCTAGAGGCATGTTTCTAACTGTGGGGGGGCGTGGCTGTCAGCTAGTGAATGCTGATCTCTGCTCCAATCACAGGGAGCAGAGATCGGCGTCACTAGTTGCTAGGCAGAACGGGGAGATGCTGTTTATTTCCGCATCTCCCCGTTCAGCCTTCCCGAGAGACGATCGCGGGTATCCCCGCAGCGATCGAGTCCTTATGACCCGCGACCGACCTCACGGGGGTCCCGACCGGCGCGAGCACGATGGCGAGGCGGCATCTTAAAGGGGACGTACCTGTGCGCCCTTATGCCTGTCCGTGCCATTCTGTCGACGTACATCATCGAGCGCCGGTCGGCAAACGGTTAAGGGGAGTGTTTAATTGGGCACAGGTGCTTGAGGCCTATATAACCTTGTGTAGAGCACATGTGAAATTGCCAAACTGCTGGTTGGAAGCTAAACAGTGGAGCCTTGAGTGGAGAGAGAACAAGTCTTGCTTTTTGACTGCTGGGTTGCATTTTTAGGTTCTTTTTTGGGCTTTTCCTTGTAGCTTTTTAATACCCTTTTCTGACACTTTTAAAAAAATTGTTTTTTCTTTGCTTCCTTCAGCCTACTAATTAACCACATTACGACCGGCGCACACAGATGTACATCGGCAGAATGGCATGGACAGGCATAAGGGCGTACAGGTACGTCCCTTTGAATTTGCCGCCGTGCCATTCGCGTGCTAGTGCCCGTCGCAAGATCCGTAAGTCGGGTCGCGGGTCCGGCGGACTCGATCGCCACGGGGATACCCACGATCGTCTCACGGAGAGTCAGAATGGGGAGATGCTGATGTTAACAAGCATCTCCCCGTTCTGCCTAGTGACAATGTCACCGATCAGCTCTCCCTGTAATTGGGAGAGCTGATCAGTGTAGTGTAACACACAGCCCCTCCCCCCTACAGTTAGAACACATCCCTAGGACACACTTAACCCCTCCCTAGCCCACTAGTGGTTAACCTCTTCACTGCCATTGTCATTTTTACAGTAATCAGTGCAATTTAATCGCACCGATCGCTGTAAAAATGACAATGGTCCCAAAAATGTGTCAAAATTGTCCGATGTGTCCGCCATAATGTCGCAGTCACAATAAAAATTGCTGATCGCCGCAATTACTAGTAAAAAAAAAAAATTATTAATAAAAATGCCATAAAACTATCACCTATTTTGTAAATGCTATAACTTTTGCGCAAACCAATCAATAATCGCTTATTGCGATTTTTTTTCACCAAAAATATAAAGAATAGGAGGCATCTGCCTAAACTGAGCAAAAAAAAAAAATTTTTTTATATATTTTTGGGGGATATTATAGCAAAAAGTAAAAAATATTGTGTTTTTCCCAAAATTGTCGCCCTTTTTTTGTTTATAGCGCAAAAAATAAAAACTGCAGGGGTGATCAAATACCACCAAAAGAAAGCTCTATTTGTGGGGAAAAAAAAGGACGTAAATTTTGTTTGGGAGCCACGTTGCACGACCGCGCAATTGTCAGTTAAAGAGACGCAGTGCAGAATCGCAAAAAGTACTTGAGGCCTATATAACCTTGTGTAGAGCACATGTGAAATTGCCAAACCGCTGGTTGGAAGCTAAACAGTGGAGCCTTAAGTGGAGAGCGAACAAGTCTTGCTTTTTGACTGCTGGGTTGCATTTTTAGGTTCTTTTTTGGGGCTTTTTCTTGTAGCTTTTAAATATAATTTTCTGACACTTTTTAAACAGGTTTTTTTTTTTCTTTGCTTCCTTCAGCCTACTAATTAAGGGAAGTGTTTAATTGGGCAAGGGTGCTTGAGGCGTATATAACCTTGTGTAGAACTCATTGTGAGCCTGCTTATCTTGAGTCTGCTGGAACTCTGGTTTTTAACTCACCACTTTGACCAGTTCCACTTAGACAGAGTTGAAAATGGGAGGTTATAACAGGGGGGTCATAGTACCTGTGTAGTGTGAGTAGTGTGTGTGTGTGTGTATCGTTAGTACTTGTGTATTGTGAGTGAGTGTCCTGCGAGTGCGTGTAGGTCTGCGAGTGCGTGTAGGTCTGCGAGTGCACGTAGGTCTGCGAGTGCACGAGGTCTGCGAGTGCACGTAGGTCTGCGAGTGCACGTAGGTCTGCGGGTGGTCTGCGAGTGCACGTAGGTCTGCGGGTGGTCTGCGAGTGCACGTAGGTCTGCGGGTGGTCTGCGAGTGCACGTAGGTCTGCGAGTACCTGTGTATTGTCTTGAGTATTAGTGTCAGGAAGCTAGTTGTTCGGTAATTTGGACAGGGTATAATCCCCAATCCTCATTAAATTTAATAGGTACGATGCCCGGTGGGTGTGGAGAGACGACTTGTTGTACATCTTGCGGCATGTATGCGTTCCTTGACCATCCGATCGAGGGCGAATACTACTGTGCAAAATTTAAGCGCATTGTTTCCCTGGAAGCCCAGGTTCTGAATCTGGGGAAGCAACTGTCAGCACTGAGAAGTCCCTGCATACTAAAGGAAAGCCAAAACGTACACGGCAGGTGCTGGCAGGGGCCAGCACAGAGGCAGGTGGAGACAAAGAGGTGCAGGCACTAGCAAAGAGTAGATGGGTGACAATCAGGAAGGGTAGAGGGGGGGGGGGGGGAAGTGCCAGGGAGGCTGATCCTGGGCTGGAACATGCCATTAAGTACGCTCCATTGAGTGACGTTGGTGAAACCAGTCAGGGACCAGCACTGCTGGAGCCGAGTGACTCTCCTAGCTGCCGGGGGAAGAACTCCTCTAGTGAGAGTGGAGGGGAAGGGAAAGGAAAGACAGATTCTTAGAAGGACAGAGAGGCCAATATGTAACAAAGACCTGAAGCGCCGAACAGTATGTTGTCTACCGGGGGTTCGGCACATCACGGATCTGGTGGACAGATTACTGGGAGGGGCTGGGGAAGACCCAGCTGTTATGGTGCACGTTGGCACCAATGACAAAGTCAGATGGAGTGTCCTAAAGAACGATTTTAGGGACTTAGGAGCTAAATTGAGGAAAAGGACCTCCAAGGTAGTATTCTCAGGTACATCGAGCCACACCAGAAAGACAGAGGGAGATTAGGGAAGTAAACAAGTGGCTGAAGAGCTGGTGTAGTAAGAAGGGGTTTGGGTTCCTGGAGGACTGGGATGAGTTCTCAGTCGATAACCGGTACTATAGAAGGGACGGACTGCACCTAAATGAGGAGGGTGCAGATCAGCTGGGAATGAAGATGGCCGAAAAGTTGGGGGGTTTTTAAACTAGGCGATGGGGGGGTCCAGAGATTGAGATAGTCAGCGTGGAACATATTCCAGAGGGTAGTATTGGGGGCATTAGTGGTAGGTTGACCAAAGCACATAAACCCAAGGTAAGTATAGTAGCAAGTCCTAGTTGCAATATCAGAACACCCAATAAAAGGATAATATGCGACCGGTCTAAACTATGTGGCATGTTCACCAATGCCAGGAGCCTGGCGGACAAGATGAGTGAACTAGCGATACTATTGTACAAGGAGGATTGATTTGGATTTTGTGGGAATTTCAGAGACCTGGTTCAACAGCTCTCATGATCGGCTGGCATACATTCAAGGGTATACCCTTTATCGCAGGGATCGAGAGGGTAAAAAAGGGGGAGGGGTATGCCTATATATCAAGAATAATGTACAAGTGAATGTGAGAGATGACATCACTAAGGGAGCTAGGGAGGAGGTAGAATCCTTATGGGTAGAGCTCCAAAGGGATGAAGCTAAGGGGAAAAAAATACTGGGAATATGCTATAGACCCCCTAACCTGAGGGAAGAATGGGAGACCGATCTCCTATCACAATTTGGATTAGCAGCAAGGATGGGAAGTGTTATTATAATGGGGGATTTTAATTATCCAGACATAGACTGGGCAGAGGGAACCACGCATTCATCTAAGGCTCGCCAGTTCCTAAATGTCTTGCAGGACAATTTTATGGGTCAGATGGTAGACACACCAACTAGAAATAAAGCGTAACTGGATCTACTGATTACCAACAATACAGACCTGATCACGGATGTGGAAATACGGGGCAATTTAGGGAACAGCGATCACAGGTCAATTGGCTTCCATACAAATCACACAAATAAGAAACAAAGGGAATACAAAGACACTGAATTTCAAAAGAGCAAACTTCCCTAAACTACGAACCTTACTAGAAGGCATAAATTGGGATAAAATCTTAGGAACAAAGAACGCGGAGGAGAG
Source organism: Lithobates sylvaticus (assembly GCA_028564925.1). Taxonomy (NCBI): domain Eukaryota; kingdom Metazoa; phylum Chordata; class Amphibia; order Anura; family Ranidae; genus Lithobates; species Lithobates sylvaticus. The sequence goes on along the minus strand of CM053027.1, from coordinate 498,054,351 downwards.
ATGGGTTTGCTTTAAGAGCATATTAAATAAGGGCATTAGCCAATGCATCCCATTGGGTTATAAATTTAAAAGAGCGAACAAAAGTCCTGGATGGCTTAACTCCAATGTAAAAATGCATATAAAAGCAAAGGAGAAGGCCTTCAAAAAATACAAGGTTAAGGGATCATCATCAGCATTCAGACTTTATAAAGAATGCAACAAGAAATGTAAGGATGCAATAAGGACGACTAAGATAGAACATGAAAGACATAGCGGAGCAGAGCAAAAAAATCACAAGAAATTCTTTAAGTATATAAGCAGTAAAACAGGAAGGACAGACCATATTGGCCCCATAAAGAATGAGGAAGAACATCTGGTTACAAGGGATGGGGAGATGGTGAAGGTATTGAATTTATTCTTCTCCTCAGTCTTCACGAGGGAATCGGGGGGCTTCAGTAACCAAAACTGCAGTGTTTATCATCATCATGACACATCACAGGAAGCACCTCCATGGTTAACAGAGGACAGAATTAAAATTAGACTTGGAAAACTTAACATTAATAAATCACCGGGACCAGATGGCTTGCACCCGAGGGTACTTCGGGAACTCGGTCAAGTAATTGCCAGACTGTGGTTCCTAATTTTTACTGACAGTCTACTGACTGGAATGGTACCAGCCGATTGGAGAAAAGCCAATGTAGCACCAATATTTAAAAAGGGCCCAAAATACATCCCTGGGAATTACAGACCAATTAGCCTAACATCAATAGTATGTAAACTCTTGGAAGGGATGATAAGGGACTGTATACAAGATTTTAGTAATGAGAACAGTATCATTAGCAGTAATCAGCATGGATTCATGAAGAATCGTTCTTGCCAAACCAATTTACTAACCTACTATGAGGAGGTGAGTTGCCAGCTAGATAAAGGAAGGCCCATAGACGTAGTGCATCTGGATTTTGCAAAAGCATTTGACACAGTTCCCCATAAACGTTTACTGTACAAAATAAGGACCATAGGGTGAGTAAATGGATTGAAAACTGGCTACAAGGATGAGTTCAGAGGGTGGTGATAAATGGGGAGTACTCAAATGGTCAGGGGTGGGTAGTGGGGTCCCCCAGGGTTCTGTGCTGGGACCAATCCTATTTAATTTGTTCATAAACAGTTCAATCTGTGTATTTGCGGATGCTACTAAGCTAAGCAGGGCAATAACTTCTCCACAGGATGTGGAAACCTTGCAAAAAGATCTGAACAAATTAATGGGGTGGGCAACTACATGGCAAATGAGGTTGTAGAAAAATGTAAAATAATGCATTTGGGTGGCAAAAATATGAATGCAATCTATACATGGTGGGAGAACCTCTGGGGGAATCTAGGATGGAAAAGGACCTTGGGGTCCTAGTAGATGATAGGCTCAGTAATGGCTTGCAATGCCAAGCTGCTGCTAACAAAGCAAACAGAATATTGGCATGCATTAAAAAGGGCACCAACTCCAGAGATAAAACGATAATTCTCCCGCTCTACAAGACTCTGGTCTGGCCGCACCTGGAGTATGCTGTCCAGTTCTGGGCACCAGTCCTCAGGAAGGATGTACTGGAAATGGAGCGAGTACAAAGAAGGGCAACAAAGCTAATAAAGGGTCTGGAGGATATTAGTTATGAGGAAAGGTTGCGAGAAGAGACGCTTGAGAGGGGAGAAGATTTCAATATACAAATACCATACTGGTGACCCCACAATAGGGATAAAACTTTTTTGCAAAAGGGAGTTTAACAAGACTCGTGGCCACTCTAAATTAGAAGAAAAGAGGTTTAACCTTAAACTACGTAGAGGGTTCTTTACTGTAAGAGCGGCAAGGATGTGGAATTCCCTACCACAGGCGGTGGTCTCAGCGGGGGCATTGATAGTTTCAAGAAACTATTAGATAAGCACTTGAACGACTGCAACATACAGGGATATACAATATAATACTGACACATATAATCACACACATAGGTTGGACTTGGACTTGTGTCTTTTTTCAACCTCACCTACTATGTACCCATTTGATTCCACTTATTAATATAGAATTGTTTTTTTTTTAGTTTTTATGCAAAAACACATGCATGGTGATAATTTATATTTATGCACTTGGTTAGAAGAATGTATTTTGAGTTTATTATGTATGATTGCTACACTTTCCTTTAACATTTTTGGGTAATTTGGTATCACTAATTTCAGTGCTGGCGGCTTACAGGCATTTCACCCAAACACATCTGACTGGATGCAGCTGCTGTTCAGCCAACAATTTTTTGCCCAGCTCCTACAATTTTTAGATGTCAGCAGGGTGGGTGCTGACAGGACAATGGGTTCACCGGGAACCATCAGACTTTCACTCCAGGTATAGCCAGCTCAATGGTTCTGTAGTCCCAGGATAATAAACAGGAGGGCTAATTACCCTCCTTGAGAAAACCCAGGAAAAGGACACAAGACAGCTCTGAATTTCTGAGATGATCAACGTTTTTTTTTTGTTTTGTTTTTTTGGACTTACTAAACAGATATACAGTACCAAAAGGCTTTCAATAGTATATTTCACAAACCAGAAAAGATCATTGTTAGGGTCCACAATAAGAGAAGATCATTGTTAGGGTCCACATACACTTTAATGACCACCACAAACTTCCACTTAGTTGACCTCTTATTCTTTTCAGCACTCCCAGCACAATGCCTCAAATAAATGTTAGTCTTGAGTCAAGGTAGGTAGATTCTGAGATATGTCTTTTTTTTATTACAGCATAGGTGAATACATCAAAAACATCCCCACAATGTCCCATAAAGTGACCCGCAGTTCTGTACATTATATAATACAATTGTAGGTCTTGTATTGTATAATAAAATGCACACAGGTAGGATCCAGATGAAATACTTAAAAGCCCTTCTAGTTTTCAATAAAATGTTACCCCTTTGCTGCCAGGCAGATCAACAGGGCATTGGGGAGCCCTCTCTGGCACTGAAGGGTTTTAAACACAATATATATTAGAAAAGAAAAAAATAGGAAACATTATTTTGTTCTAGAAATCACAACACTCTTCTGACAACAGATATATTGCAATAACATACTAATGCCTTTCAAGGCAAAGTCCTTCATGAGGGCATGTTCACACGAATGTAGTTTTCATCTGCTTTTTCGCCTAAACAAATTGCACGGTGGCTGGAACGCAGGCAAGTCTATTAACTGACTGATGAAAATCAGATGAAAGCCTGCTGAAAAATGTATGTAAAGCTGCTGAAAGCAGATGAAAAGCATACAGGAAGCTGAACAGGCCCTAATTAGGATTCATTTTGACAAGCAGTCACATAACCTGTAGATGTGTCACCTATTCAAGGTTACACTGTAACTACCAAAGCAGTCTACAAAGCAGGCCTCTATTGCAGCAACCTAAGGAAAAGATACACCTAGCAAGACAAATTCCTGGCTGCAAACATTATCTGTACAGTTTAAACACCCTCAGCAAAAGTGCATATATGATGTATAGGAAGTGCGCAGGCAAGCTGCCATCTTAGAACAATTTATTATATATTTGAAATATGTAAGGCTACTGCTTACATATATACAACAAATCTATATAGACATATTTAGATAGCCATGCTTCAGAGATGTCCAATTTATTGGTCATGTGAACCCTAATTCCCTAAACTGCTTATATACATATATATTTATGGTTATGATTAACATGGCTGGTTGTCATGTTAATATGTTTGGCCATATGCTTTTATATCTTTTCAAATCTGCAAAAGTCTAAGAAGAAGTGGTGGTAAAGGTCTAGACATGGATTTTCACAGGTCCTCAAAGGTGGACCAATTCATTACTCAAGCCTGATGGCTTGTGTTCAGCAGCTCACCACAAAGACTGGGACCTCTCAGGAGAGGAGGTTCACACGAATTGAGAAATTCCAGAGCTGCGTAGGTCAATGAGAGTGTCAACCAAAAAATCCTTGAAAATCCAAACTCTTTAATTGTTCAACTGGTTAAACCAAAAAGGAGCACAGAACAGCCCATGTGTTTCAGGGACCAAAAACTCCATCAGGGCTGAGTGACATGGCAGATTGTTAAATGGACTAAAAAAAAAACTCCTTTACAATTGATCCGCTGCAAGGGAATAATGTAAAGCACAGTCAGTGGTGGTGTTAACAGCTTGTGTATTTTTGAGTCAATTTAACATTTTACTATTTCGCTGAGCCATAATAGGGGAGTTTGTGGCCCCCAAAATGCATTGGCTTTCCTGTGCCCTTTATATTGCAACCAACTGAACAATTAAAGATTTCACACTCAGTGGTCCTGCTAGTTCAGTTCCCAATGTAATTATTGTTTCTGACCATTCTGTGACTATTTTGTTGAGAGATATTTTCAAGCAACTGATGCACAACAGAAAGTAAAAGAAAATTTCTTCAAAAAGAGGGTAAATCCCTGTCTTAGAGCTCACAATTTTTACGGATATGAAAGCAACAGTATTTTATGGTGTGGGCCCATGCACACAGTTCCATAGAGTTTCGCAATGTAAACAAAAACTAGAAAAATAGATGTTCATGGTCCCCAAATTTTACACTGTATGCATGTAAATGTGTGCGTTAATGTACACTGCTGTCTACATGTTGTTACCATTTACATGTTGATCTTGAGCAGCGGCGATGGCCAACATGGTCCATGTACACATGTAAACATTAGCAAAAACATTACATGTGTACAGCATATGACCAAACTTTTAATGCAGGATCTATGCAAGGTCCTACGTAAAAACAACAGGGCCATGTGCATAAGGCCTTAAACAGTTAACACCATAACAGGTTTCCACATGGAAAGATTCCCACTCACCTCCTCTTCCTGTGACAGCTCAAAAATGTTGGATTTTTCCATCACTGTACTTGAGACAGTGGTCACCAGGACCAATAAGGAGTGTGAATCTCCCCAGCCCAACCCACGCAAAAAAAATAATCTGTCCAAATTTACACTGTCCAAAACTTTAAAAGATCTTGACTTTACTTACGCTTTGATGGAAATGTACTTCCACCAAGCATAAAATGGGAGTGTAAGGTGCGAAAGTAAAGCACACATACTACAAGGATGATCAGCTAAAAGCGAAACAAGGATTAACATTTGGGAAATTTGAGTTTCAGTTTATCTGTACAGACAGTAACACCCTGAACCTGTGTTAGCATTACTCGTGTACCATTGTTTAAGAATGGTATTGCATTAGACGAATAGCAGCCAAGAAACAAGGTTTAGGCAAAAATGGTCATGAAAATCTTGGCTTGCCTTGTATATTACAGCTGGAAAAGCAAAAACATCCTCTTTCTCCTGTTAGAAGTGATGTGTGTGAGAATAGCTGAACAAACGTGACAGAACGAAAACATCTCACTACACTAAAAAAATAGAATCCTCTAATTTCAATTTTGAATTTCCAATATTTGCCTATAAAACATCAGATTAGCGTGAAGAAAATGTGAACCTTTTAGAAGTTTCCACTTACTCTGAAGTCATGTCTAGGTGACATAAAACAAAAAGTCGCAAGCTTTGCTATGAGGCTCAACACTTCCCCACCTTTATTGTTGTTGCCTCTGGTCTATTAGGAATGCAACATTATTTAGCAATTGCCGATTGATCCTCCTTCATGAAGTGCATCTATATTAAATAAAAAAAAATACACCATTAAATAAAGTATTTCTGGTCAGGGAGCATCCACTGTAGTGTTCACATGACTGCTCACTGCTTTGTCCCTCATCCATCCCTGGCCCACCCACTTTGGGTTTACATAGTTTTCCTTCCCCCCAAGCATGTGCGTGCCCTTCCCAGGTTAAGGTGAATGCACAAAAGTCACTTCAAATGACTGCCTTCAATCCTAGCACCATGAGAACTGGGGGCTTAAGCTGAAGCATGAAGCCACCATTAAGATGGAAATAGAGTACAGAGAAGCTTCAATTGATTGCAAAAAAATCGTCCTGTACTAATATATCATTTTTCACATTAAGGGTTTAATAACACTTTAAAATGTACCTGTAGTGGGAAAAAACACAGAACAGAATACCTCCATAACATGTGAAAGATCCCTGAATCCCATGGTGCTTTTTAATGCAAATACCAACCAGCTTTTTTGGTCCATGACTCTAGCCCATGCCTTCCCACCCTTACTATTGGTCAATCACTCTGGTGTGTGGCATCACTAACCAAAAGGAAGGCACATGAGGGTAGAGCCTGACATCATAGAAGCCATTTTATTATTTGCATTGCAGAGCACACAGTATCTCAGGAGTCTTGGAGAGCTCTACATGGAGGCAAAATCATCATGAAAGGGCCTCGGAGTGCTACATTTTAGTGTAAATGATTTTCATTTTTTCTTTACCATGAGTTAGTTTTAGATTGAACGCCAAGTGCTTCCCCTGCTCCTGGGTCACCAAAATGCTAGTGCCAGGGAGAGTACAGCAACAAAAAGAAGACAAACAAGTATTAATCACCCACACTAGCATTGTCTAGTGTTTTTTTATAAATGTCAATAAAGTTTTTTTTTTTTTTTTTTTGTTAAAAGTATTTTTGAACTTAATTTCTTAATGTGTATTTCTGGTTCAGTCTTCAGATCTGTGATTGTCCGTTATACATACCCCAGGCCCATTCCTTGCCTGCCAAGCTGAAACTATTCTGCTGATCTACATTTTCTGTTTCAACTTCTGATTTGGACCCATTTACGACAGAAGGTTATCAATGGAGTGACATTGTAAACAAATCTGTAATGCTGTGATGTATATTTATTTACAGTTTTGTTATTATTGTGCTTGGTATCTTATTTCCATTAATGCAATGCTTACGTTTTAGTGTCTTCTAATTAGAGAAGGGGATGTTATGTTTATTCATTTCCATGAGAGAGCCAAACCCTTATCAGAAGTCAGCTCTGCTGAGATGGAACAGTTGCTTAGGGTAGGACATGTGATTACAGCCCATGTCCCATCCCCCCCAAATTATAGATTATGCTTAGCATCTAGAACGTACCTTGACACTGTGAAGCCAAGCACTTCTACTTCCCATTAAGTCGGCATGCATAGAGAGGATGCTGTAAGATTCTACAGCTGACCTGTCATACACAACAGGACTACCTGTGCATCCCTGTGCGGGCAAACACGGCCTTCACACAAGAGTACACTTAAGTACGCCTGTGAGGGCGAGGCCCAAAGTACATATATTGGAGCGGTTTACCCAATAAAAAAAGATCTGTATTTTGGTCCATCCAGTCCTGAGACTTTCACACAGGAGAGCCAGGTTAAGAGAGCCATTGTCAAGATAGCCTATGCTTGCACACTTTTTTTTTTTTTTTTTAATATACTCAGTTTAAATGGTCCCTACTACTGACAGGTTTACTTTACATTGTATTTAATGTTCAGCTACCCCTCTCCCCCTACCCTCAAAAAACACTTGGCACTTGTAAAAATACTCAGAGATGATTGTTGCTCAATCATGGTGTAGCAACTGTACTGCCTATGGGCACTCTCGCTGCCACTCACAAAAAGAATGAATCAACCAAGCTTAACTTTCTTGGCCATTCAAACTTTTATCTAACATAAGGCTACTAACAAGTGTGCCCATTTATGCTATTATTCTATAGAGTTAATATTCAGAGGTCATAATTTTTATTGCCATCTCATGGGTTTGGGCATATTAACACACTGCAGAAAATGAGCAAACTGCACAAAGTGGTGACATAAAAAGGACTCTAGCTCAGATTAAGGTAAGGTATCCACAGACCAAAAGATGTACATCAGCAGATCTAGCTCAAGTTGGGTATTGATGACTGCGGGAACTCCAGGGAGCTGTTCTCGGTGGAGCTAAGAATCAGCCATGTTGGATGTTTCTGGCCAATCACTATTGTACTTTTTCCCTGGGAGTAGACTGATGACCAAGGTGCTGACCTGCTCTTATCTTATACCAAACAATCTCAAATACTTGGTTTATCCAATAAGACATGTATATAGAGTGACGGTGTAAAAAAATTAAAAAATGTAATAATTTTCAGCAGCTGAATCATGTAAGAGAATGATTTGGCACAGACATCCAACCTCTTTCCTAGAAAAAAAACTTTGGTTACAGGTGAAGGGCCAGCACACCCAAAGTTTTAAAAGATATCCTTCATTTTCAAAAGATTGCTTTACCTTCATTCAACATAGCTTACGTATATTTGTGGTATATACGCATATACATATCTTGACATTTTTTTTTATTATTATAACTATGTTTCATGTTTGATCCTGTAGTACTGGTGATGGAAGAATGGTGTTGCCCCTGAAATGTGTCAGCTGTTTTTATATGACTATGTGAATTTTTTCCAACACTTAAAATGATCTTGGACTCTCTCATCCAGTTTTGGTCTGGCACACCTTTATGTATTTCTATAGTTTGGGCTACACATTTAACATGTCAGCCTATTGTTAGTAACGAGCTATGTCATCTATAATGTGTAACCTACTTTTGCTAGTGTTTAGAACGTAATATAATGAATGGGTGCATTTACTTAACAGTCTTAGAAGTGATGACCTTTTATCCAAGCTTGTCTTGAAATTCTAACTTTGTGCACTGAGAGAACAGTATAAACTCAAACAGTGAGTGTTGTTTTCCTGCCTATCCTAAAGAGGCACAGAAATGGAAGAACTGCATAGCAATGGTGTCAGCAAGAAGCTAGGTAACGCTAAATATGCAAGAAATTTAGAGCAGTGTAGTTGGTGGCTGCTTGTTTTTAACGCCATCTGCAGCTGGGATTTCAGCATTCATTTGGGAATCAGAAGGAATTCAACCACAAAAACTGAACTATAACAGAGCCTAATAGGTGATAATTATATTGTATATAACATGGTTACCACAATTATGGGTCAGTAATAACAGCATTTTAAAGGAAAACACAATCTCCATAATAGTCCAAACCCAAACAGCCATTAATTCTATTCTGGTGGACAGCATTTCACAACACGGCATCAGCTATTTGGTAAATGAAATCTGCCCTCTCTCTAGCTTTAGCAGAAGTTTGGTGTTAATTTATACAGAAGAATAAATCATTTTCAATAGTGTACATATGTGTGTGACTTTTCATTCTGTAATGGAGATGAAGGACACGTAAGTGGCCTCTGCCAGGCTAAAACGTCTTATTACATAGATCACAAAATTCACTTACCTTTAAAGCTAATGTACGTAAAATACTGAATATCAAGGTCTGGGCAAATGCATGGAATTTTGTTTGTAGCATTACTGGCTTTTTACAATATTTAAAAACTTTAAACGTGTACCTGTTCTTTAGGTTAAAAGCTCAGATACAATCTCCCCTGCCCTCTTCATCAACTGCCCTACAAACCTCAGATGAAGACACCCTATACACATACACAAGATATGGCATTATAGGTCATTTCTAGATCGATGTCTTCTCTTAGTTTTAAGACTGAATTATAGCATGCTTCTTGCCAATATCAAATATACAACCTGAATTTTCTCTGCAAGAAATAAAGCTCAATTTTTATGGATTTAAAGAAGATATCCATGAATCCCATCAATGTTTCAAATAAAAAAAGAAGCAGAAAGAAGAAAAAAAAAGTAAAACATTAACAAAACTTGCACCGCCTTGTGCTGTGCTGCAACATCTAATAGGCAATTATAGGTGTGACTAAGGTAACGGGCCAGCAGAAAACATTATGCACTGATGCTGACAGGTTGGTCCTTTCTAGAGGCTTTTCAACTACAAAGCTCATATAATAGAATTCCAGGTAAACTGCAAGGCCTGGACTGCTCTGTAAGATAACAAACAATTTTCTTCTCCAGGGGAATCAGACACGACGACTACTGACTGGATGGCCAGCTAAAACTAAGCCGCCCATGGGTAACTCAATGTCTCTAGAAGTCTCTTTCTCATACTTTAGTGTCTCATAAGAACTGTCAAATCATCTCCCAATTCACCATTAAGGCAAACCTTCATTGAACAGTTATTAACGTTTAACAAGTTTTTCATAACTTTGCAAAAACTCCAGTGTGGGGTCAAAGTTCTTATTCCCATTGCAGTTTCCAAGAAAAGTGAGATCAGCAAAGGAGCTAAAATGGGAGAACAATAAGAAAAGTGAAACAAAGGCGGCTTTTCTTCTATGGGAATTGTTTATTTCCATCCCAATTTCTCAGTGCCTGTATACAGCACAATATTCCCCCTCTAGTCGGCAGTGATGCCTTTGGCTCGCAGCTCCTCTTGAACTCTCAGTAAGTAGGTAGGGTCAGGGTAACCAAATCTGAAATCAAATATAGAACATAGGTTAATTACATGCATATGCAGAACAGCATAGCAACAACTCCAGTCAAACTAAAAACATTTTCTACGAAATTTCCTAAGAGCAATGAAGCTTACTTATCCAGAGATTTTTTATCTGTAGTATAATGCTCAATGGTTCCTGATAACAAGCTTTAATGGGAACATCTAATTTTGGGATTGTGAATTACTAGGCTAAGAATTCAAAACTATGCCTAGGACATCCAGCTCACTTCTCAGGGAAAGCGGCTGCAGAACGCAGACTGACTTGCAAGATTCCAAATTCCTGACCTGTAGTCCTTGGAAGACCCCACTAATCCTATTTCCAAGAAAAGTTATTTAAATCTCAAATAAGGGAGATTTTGAACTCAGCATAGTGGCATTGTTTCCTGCCCTGCATAAGTAGTTCCTAAAATTGTGTTTCAAAAGAAATGACAGCTCAACAATGGAGCTCTGGTGGAGTCAGATCAATGGTAATGCATTTCAATGCCTCACTTCTAATTACAAACATCCGACTTACAAAACAACTCCTACTTACAAATCGGAGGGAGACAACAGGAAGTGAGAGAAAATCTATGCCTAGGAAGGGAAATTCACTCCTGTTATGCCCCGTATACATGATCGGAAATTCCGCCACCAAGTCCGATGTGAGCTTTTGGTCGGAAAATCCGACTGTGTATGCTCCATCGGACTTTTGCTGGTGGAATTCCTGCCAGCAAAAGATTGAGAGCAGGTTCTCCATTTTCTGGTAGGAAAAAGTTCAGATCGTCTGTACCAATTTCCGACACGCAAAATTCCTATGCATACTCGGAAACAATTTGACGCATGCTCTGAAGCATTGAACTTCATTTTCTCGGCTCGTCGTAGTGTTGTACGTCACAGCATTCTGGATGGACGAAAGTTCAGAGAACTTTTGTGTGACTGTGTGTATGCAAGCCAAGCTTGAGCGGAATTATATATAAATCCGCTTGTGTGTACGGGGCATAAAAGTTATAATGGGAAAAGGGTAACTCCACTGATGCTTTATCACCAAGGCTTGCTTCCACAACAAACCAAAATTTTCAAAATCCAATTGTCATAGGGACAAAAAGTGAGGTGAAATCTTCTGAATAGGGGCACAGACAGAAAAACAAATGTTACAGGGGTGTTAACCCTTCCCTATGCTCTCCAAAAGCATAAAAATAGTTTGTTTGGCTGGAGCTACACTTAAAAATGTGTACCTGTTCTGACTTACAGATTCAACTTAAGAACAAACCTACAGACCCCATCTTGTTTGTAACCCGGGGACCGCCTGTAGTTTTCTGAATCCAGGAATCAATTCACATGAATTTTTGCCTTAAAATAACTCATGCTGTATTTATCCCACAAGTAGTAAATTTACAGAGAAAAACATGCGTTATTTAAAAAAAAGTTAAAAAAGTGTTTGTTAACCAAAAAAAAAAAAAAAAAGAAGATCCTATTCCTTTACAGAATGTTATACAGCACAGTGCTTGTGCTGTGTCATTTGGCCCTCTGTATCACCTGAAATACCTGACTGATCCTGCCAGTTTCTACCCCCCCTTTGTAAACTGAGCACGGTATATTATGGCTACTGAGCCCTGACACCGTGGTCAGTTTACGTGCCTCCGTCATCTGTCCTCTCCTCTGTCCTCTCCTCTGTCCTCTTCCCCTGCCCCCCTGCCTGTCAGCTCCATGTCCCTGCCCACCCCCTCTCCTCCTGCTGCTCAAATTAGGGTTAAATTTACACTATCCTCTCGGTTGATTCATGTAATGTCCCCCTGTGACTGTGCTTTTTAAAAAAAAATTCAGCTATATACCTGTTTACAGAGCGCTGATCGTCACTCACGTGACCCGCCAGCTCTCTCGTCTCTTGGCCTGACAGCTGCAGCGGGCGGGGCAGAGGATCCCTGGCTGATGTCAGTCAGGATGGGAGGAGGAGAGAGAGCTGGCGGATCACGTGAGCGCTGATCGGTGCTCTGTACAGAGATATATAGCTGCATTTTTTTTTTAAATCCATTATATATTATATTACTGTATATACTCGAGTATAAGCCGAGTTTTCCAGCACATTTTTTTGTGCTGAAAGTGCCCCCCTCGGCTTATACTGGTGTCAAGCACTGTTCTGCAGCAGAGAATGACATTTTCCGACCCGACTTTGGGGCCTCGTATCTCTGGGCCACTTGGTGTTGGAACCCCAAATTTGGTGTGCAAAGCACCAAGTGACCCCGAGATACAGGGCCTCAAATTCAGTCAACTGTGTCCACCTGCAGCAATGTCATTTCGGGACCCTTTGGGTCCAGAGACCCCGAATTTTGTCTGAAGCTATCTGGGCATCTAGGAACCATTAACTACCAAGTTTGAAGTTTGGGGAACCTATGGCTGCAAATGGGCACAGTGAGGCATGCAAATGGGCATTGTTGACCCTCTTTTACACTTACAGTAGCTGCGCATTTCTCACCCTAGGCGTATACTCGAGTCAATAATTTTCCCATTTTTTTGTGGTAAAATGATGTGCCTCTGCTTATATTCGGGTTGGCTTATACTCGAGTATATACAGTATATATCCATGTTATAAAATCCATTATATCAATGACAATAAATTTGCTGCTGCTTTATATGTCAGAATCATGGCAGTTATTTTATTCTAACGTGAGCAAAAAGATTCTATTTTTATCTTGGGCACAAAACATGGCTTTTCTCTCTCTAGACTGGTACATTCTCTGCCATAGATTGTGTGAGCTGCAATCTGGAATGAATGTTGTAATAAAGCACAGTCATATCAAGGCCATAAAAATCCATTTATCATCTCCCATGAAAGCAATTTTGTTCTCACATAATAAAATAAGCTTTTCATTTGTGATACAATGCAATATGAGTTTCATTTTATGGACTGGAAAAAGCCCTGTATTATGATTTAGTTAATTGCCTGACAAAATCAGTGCTGCCCACCCTGTATCATTTCGGGGGATTTAAGTAAACATTAAAACAGGCTTTTTTATCACTGCTTCCAACTGCTCTCTCCTGGGAAAACATTATCGCATTTTAACAAAATTATTCTTGTTCAAATTAAAACTAGTTTAGGCTACCTGCAGACATGATCTGACAGCTTCTAAAGGCAATCAAGTAGTTTTCAAGTAACAGACTTTTAGACCAGGGGAAAGTCTATATAATGTCCCAGAAACTGGTAGCAGGGGGCAAACCAGCTGTATGGCCCCAATGTCTTTGCCACTGATCAAGGGCACAACTATATGGGGTTAAAATTGCGACGCAGCCCCATGCTCTAGAGAAACCAGTCTCCTCCAATTTCCTCTTGCATCCACTGAAAGCCTGCTTCTTCTCCTCTCCCTCCCGCAGGCATTAAGCAGCTGCAAGTAAAAAATGGAGGGGATTGGTACCTGTATATGCCACCCCCACACTCCTCCTATCTAGTTTTCTCCTCTTTTCTGCTGCCCCCCGGGCCCCTGTGTGCTCCTCCGTGTCCCCCCCCCCACAGCTCTGCTGACTTCCCCCCTCCCCTCTCCCACTGGCTGCTGTGGGGGATATTTTGGGATGGAAAGCAGGTAAATATGTAATTTACTGGCCCCTTCCTTTTCTGAATGAACAGTCAGTGATTGGTACTGATTGCTCATGTGTCCATTTATAATGTAAGCATAGTAAACTGTGTTTGAATAAATGGGAAACTCTATAGAGAGCTATTCCTGTTCATTCAGTCTGTGCAGCGGAGGCTGTGGAAATGGAGATTGAGGGCTGTGTCATAGTTAGTCAGGTTGGATAAAGCCATCTAGTTCATAAATAAAATACAAAATAAATTATATATATATATATATATATATATATATATATATATATATATATATATATATATATATATATATATATATATATATATATATATATATATATAATAAATATATATATATATATATATATATATATATATATATATATATATATATATATATATATATATATATATATATATATGAACCTCAGAAGGTAAAGCGGCTACCAAGGCTGCAAAAGGCAATTCCGGAGTCAGATGGTAAAATACAATACGAAAGTTTATTTTAATTTTGACATAAAAACATGGCACATTTGCCTGGGAATCACATGTAATCCACACTGGTTATGGCTTAAGTTCCACACCACTAAATAGCAATGTGATACCTGACGAGGGACATGCATACAAATACCTGACAAACAAATAACAAAAAGGTCTGGACACCAAATTATCCATACACACCAGGATCGTCTGCGATAAATACCGCATAAGGAGTGGAACCTGGTATACGCCAGGGAGGAACCAAATAAAGGCGATCCGTGCGTGTATGGCCACCGGGGGTAATGGGACGCTGTAAGTACAAGAGGCCTGCAGACTGCAGAGGGTCGTGGCTGTATATATGCAAATTATATAGCATTGCAAAGAGGTTGCTAATTCCTTTTAAGCATCCTATGAAGGTGAAATGATGTACTCCATCAATTAAAAACATCCAATATAGATAAACAAATATCTATATTGTATTTTGCCATCTGACTCCAGAATTGCCTTTTGCAGCCTTGGTAGCCGCTTTACCTTCTGAGGTTCCCCCATCAGAGGGTCCTTCAACTTTTTTCTCGATACATATACTTGGCTACGGCAGCAACACCCCCCATGGGTGAATGGCATCAGGTCTATATTTATTTAATTTACAATAGAGGTGTTATTAGTAGACCCATAACTTTTTTGTTTTGTGTTCAATTTGCTACAGACGGGGAAAAAATTCCTTCCTTATCCGCCAAAAGGCAATCGGATTTTCCCTGGATTAACTTTACCTATTGTCCTCAATCTCCTTTCTCTGTCTCAAAGGTGAAACATCAGAAGTCTGTTTAGACTCCTGATATTACAACAAAGCCCCCCAATGGGGCTCCAAAACAATTGTAAAAAATAAAAGATAAAATTGTGAAAAAATAAATAAAATTAAAATGGTTAAAAAATAATACAACAAAAATAAAAAACTAGTGGCAAACTACTAGGGTCACAAGTCCACTTGCAACTGGGCCCTGGCGTTCCATCCTCCGGGTTTAGAGGGAAAGGGGGGCCCTTCATGGTTTCTTGTGCCGGGGGCCCTGAAGGTTCTAGTTACCCCTCGGCCCCTTACATCTATTGTCTATACAGGAGATGACTGATCAGTGGCAAAGTCTCAACATCTTAATGCGATCGTAAGCAATTCCTGTGGTCTGACTTAATGGAAATTATCTCCAAAATGTTTTCAGATAACAAATAATAATAACAATCTGCCCATAGAATGTGCAATGACCACACTAGGCCACCACTTTGGGCAAGTCTGGCTTTAGTTCTTGGGTAAATCACATGAGAATATACCACAAGTGAGCAAGTATTTCAATGATAATAAAAAGTCTCTTACAGTTGTGGTCCTCCGGTGCAATTAGTTTTATGGTGAATGTCATTCCACGTTATAACGTTAGGTCGTCCTGTAGTCATTGAAGTCCCAATGGTAAAGGTCAAACGTTGATCAAAGGCTTTCCTAAATAGCGCCAGAACTTTGTTCCCCTCAGCGCAATCAGGTAAGTAAGCTACACGAGTTGTTCCTGGATACCTAACACCAGGATTCGGGTGTTCTGTCTGCAAAGAAATACAGAACAAAGGTCAGAAGTATATAACATGCTATAACACACACATAAATGCATAGTTACAATACAAATCTGGTTTATTTTTATCTGTTGGCATAAAAAAGGCACAAGCCTATATCGTGCGATAAAGCACAGCATCAGGTAGGTCCCCCCAGCCAGTCGTTTGACTGCAATCGATCAAGAGTCACCACGGCATTCACATATGGAGTTTTCTTTAGCTAAGAAGAAATCGGACACAAAAATTCATGTAGGGTTTAAATAATTGTACCACATGAAAAAGGGAAGATTTTCTGCAAGGGCTTTTAAAATAAAAATAAAAAAATCCAACTGGCAAAGGCTCATTAACTGTCCTCTACAATGTAAAAGTAAAGAAACTGCATCAGCAGCCAAATTCCAGTTGTAATTTTTCTAGTACCGGTTAAAACGCATTACAAATAATCTCCTCTTCCCAAAACATAAAAAGAAAAAAAACATTCTATAAATAAGAAAATTAGCCACATTTCTGTAACATTTTGGATATTGTGAAGAGACTGTATTCTTGTTGTTTGTGTTTTTGGGACAATATCCTCTCACTTCCTGTCTGGTGACAGACCAACAGTGACCATACAGAAAGTGTGAGGAAATGTTCCTCAGAGTGGCACAGACAGCTAAAACACTGGCTAGAGTTACAATTCAACCGGTTAAGAACCGCCCCGTGTACATAATCTTTGACAGGGCAGCCCTAAGTGCAAAATCACATACCAGTACGCAATTCCTTTCTTCGGCTCTGGGGCGTGCACGCGCGCCGCTGGAGCCCCGCTCGCGCTGTGATTGGACACAATGTCTGGCAGAAACCCATGTAAACAAGGCAGAGCGCCGTTCTGCTAGTAAGAAAGACAGAGATCTTCTGTTTCTGTTAAGCAGGAACACGGATCTCTGTCTTTTTTCAGTTAAACCATCCCCAACACAGTAAGAAAGCACTCCCAGGGAACACAGTTAACCTTTTGATTGCCCCTGATGTTAGCCCCTTCCCTGCCAGTGTCATTACATTTTTTTTTTTTTAGCACTGATCACTGTATTGGTGTCACTGGTCTCCAAAAAGTGTCACTTAGTGTCAGATTTGTCCGCCGCAATGTCGCAGTCCTGCTAAAAATCACTGATCCCTGCCATTACTAGTAAAAACAAAACAAAAAAATGTCCATAAATCTATCCCATAGTTTGTAGAAGCTATAACTTTTGCGCAAACCAATCAATATACACTTATTGGGTTTTGTTTTTACCAAACTCATGTAGTAGAACACATATTGGCCTCAATTTATAAAGAAATTAGATTTTTTACATTTTTTGATATTGGATGTGTTTTATTGCAAAAAGTTAAAAATATCGTATTTTTTTCAAAATGGTCAGTCTTTTTTGTTTTTTAAAACACAAAAAATAAAAACCGCAGAGGTGATACAATACCACCAAAAGAAAGCTCTATTTGTGGTAAAAAAAACATCAATTTTATTTGGGTACAGTGTCGCATGACCGCACACTTGTCAGTTAAAACAACGCAGTGCAGTATCGCAAAAAATGGCCTGGTCAGGAAGGGGGTAAAACCTTTCAGAGCTGAAGTGGTTAAAGTACTGTAAAATAATGTTCACCACTGATACTTCCTCTGTTGCAGGCATCTGTCCAGGGAACTATCATGATTTTGTTGAAATCATGTCTTGGCTGAGCTCCCTGCCATATCTAAAGTGTATTTAAAGGAGTTGTAAAGTCTTATGGTTTATCACCTTAATGCATTCTATGCATTAAGGTGAAATTAATTATTCAACCTTACAAACTATGTACTGGTGACTATGTTTTGTGGATTTAGGTACCTTTCCATTTTACAAAAAAAAATTGCATTTTAGCATGTGTGCAAAAAGAATTTCCATCAAAGGGGTTAAGGCTAATCTCTAAACTGTTAGACAGGGTCAATTTGGTTTTGTTGCAGGCTAGCTGGTAAGTGAGCTGGGAAATTGTATTTGTTTTTGATGTGCATTGCCCTTCCATGTGCCCCTTGCTACAAAGGCTAGTTATTAGTGGTTGCCATTTGTTTGTACAGTTGGTGAATTGGTGTGGGGATGTACTGGATACCTTCAGCTGCCAGTGTGCCCTTGCTGGGTGTCCAGGTCGTCCATATACCTTTAAGGAGGGGTGGGCTCCCTCCAGGTAAACCTGCCCTTAATCTATCCATTGCTAGATTTGCTCCAATTTCGGAGACTCTCAAAATTGTAGAGTTAGGGCCGCAGCACATTGGGGTGCCTTGACGTGGCCACTGCGGCTTACATATACAGTGGTGTGAAAAAGTGTTTGCCCCCTTCCTCATTTCCTGTTCCTTTGCATGTTTGTCACACTTAAGTGTTTCGGAACATCAAACTAATTTAAACAATAGTCAAGGACAACACAAGTAAACACAAAATGCAATTTGTAAATGAAGGTGTTTATTATTAAAGGTGAAAAAAAATCCAAACCATCATGGCCCTGTGTGAAAAAGTGATTGCCCCCTAAACCTAATAACTGGTTGGGCCACCCTTAGCAGCAACAACTGCAACCAAGCGTTTGCGATAACGTGCAATGAGGCTTTTACAGCGTCCTGGAGGAATTTTGGCCCACTCATCTTTGCAGAATTGTCCTAATTCAGTTACATTAGAGGGTTTGAGCATGAACGGCCTTTTTAAGGTCATACCACAACATCTCAATAGGATTCAGGTCAGGACTTTGGCTAGGCCACTCCAAAGTCTTCATTTTGTTTTTCTTCAGCCATTCGGTGGTGGACTTGCTGGTGTGTTTAGGATCATTGTCCTGCTGCAGAACCCAAGTTCGTTTCAGCTTGAGTACACGAACAGATGGTCGGACATTCTCCTTCAGGATCTCTTGGTAGACAGCAGAATTCATAGTTCCTTTTATCACGGCAAGTCTTCCAGGTCCTGAAGCAGCAAAACAGCCCCAGACCATCACACTACCACCACCATATTTTACTGTTGGTATAATGTTCTTTTTCTGAAATGCAGTGTTCCTTCTACGCCAGATACACTTGGACACACACCTTCCAAAGAGTTCCACTTTTGTCTCATCGGTCCACAGAATGTTGTCCCAAAAGTCTTGGGGATCATCAAGATGTGTTGTGGAGAAATTGAGACGAGCTTTGATGTTCTTTTTGCTCAGCAGTGGTTTTCTTCTTGGAACTCTGCCATGCAGGCCATTTTTGCCCAGTCTTTTCCTGATGGTGGAGGCATGAACGCTGACCTTAACTGAGGCAAGTGAGGCCTGCAGTTCCTTGGACGTTGTTGTGGGGTCTTTTGTGACCTCTTGGATGAGTCGTCGCTGCGCTCTTGGGGTAATTTTGGGCGGCCGGCCACTCCTGGGAAGGTTCACCACTGTTCCATGTCTTCGCCATTTGTGGATAATGGCTCTCACTGTGGTTCGCTGGATTCCCAAAGCTTTGGAAATGGCCTTATAACCCTTTCCAGACTGATAGATCTCAATTACTTTCTTTCTCAATTGTTCCTGAATTTCTTTGGGTCTCGGCATGATGTGTAGCTTTTAAGGATCTTCTGGTGGACCTTACTGTGTCAAGCAGCTCCTATTTAAGTGATGCCTTTATTGTGAACAATAATCAGGCCTGGGTGTGGCTAGAGAAATTGAACTCAGGTGTGGACAACCACAGTTATAGTATGTTTTAACAAGGGGGGCAATCACTTTTTCACACAGGGCCATGATGGTTTGGATTTTTTTTCAACTTTAATAATAAACACCTTCATTTACAAATTGCATTTTGTGTTTACTTGTGTTGTCCTTGACTATTGTTTAAATTGGTTTGATGTTCCGAAACACTTAAGTGTGACAAACATGCAAAGGAACAGGAAATGAGGAAGGGGGCAAACACTTTTTCACACCACTGTATGTTTGCAAAAGTGTGCGACTAGACCAGCCTTTCTCAACCTTTTTCAATACAGAGGAACCATTGAAATAACTTTTTGGTTTCAGGGAACCCTTGCTAAAAATGACCATATCTACAACTCATGATACATTGCTGTGATGGTCAGTAGGAAGAATGCCCCTTATACTTGTGGTCACTGGGAAGAATTACCCCTGACAGACAGCTAAAAGATGGTGTCTGTGGGAACTTGTGTGAGTAACATAATTTTCTCATTGCTCAAGGAACCCCTAGCAACCTCTGGAGAAACCCTAGGCTTCCATGGAACCCTGGTTGAGAAACCCTGGACTAGATCCCTTGTTTTTAACGTGAAATGTTAGACAAGGTCAATTTGGTTTTGTTGCAGGCTAGCTGGTAAGTGAACTGGGAAATGTTTGTTTTTGATGTGCATTGCTCTTCCATGTGCTCCTTGCTACAATGGCTTGGTTATAGGTTGAGGTAGTTGCCATTTGTTTGTACTAATGTCTAAACTGCAGGTATGTATTCACCAACCACCAAAGAATTGTGTTTTTGCTGAAGGACAGGGTCTCTTTAAGAAGCAAAACAAAGAATGATTTATGAAAACTGCAGCAAAGTCGAGCAGTTTGCTGCAGTTTTCATTTATCAGCCCCATTGACTGGCTGCTATAGGTCACATAGACAATTTCTTTTTAGACTAGTACGATTCTTAAGCAGAATTTACTCTTAAATACTAAACACTTCAATTTTATTACCAGGATATTATGAAGTGGGTGCTTATTTTACTGTATCAAACAAACATTTTTCATATACAATACACAGTAATCCTTTTCTTGGCTTATGAATGTCCCATTACTCCTGAGTCACAGCTTAGTGGCAATAAGCCACAAAGCACATTATAGGTTCCTTGGGATGGATTACTGTTGAGGTGTATATAAAATGTCCCATTGTGTAACTGAATAAATAGTCTGTGCGCTCCAGCTAAGCTTTAAAGATGGATTAGAGGTAGTTGGAAGAAATTGTTTATTAACGTAACGAGGAAACGGAAGAAAGTAATTTGTATTTAGGAAAGGTATGCATGTCACCTATGAGAAGTAATGGGCTCACATAAGCATCATTAGACTATTCTCAAAGGAGATTTTTCTTGATTCCAATCGATTAGGTAATTATTATTTAAAATGTGTTCTACTTAACAAGTTAGTAGAGGAAAGACAAGCCTTAGGCAGACAGAGGAAATATTTACATTTCATAGTCCAAAAGTTCATAGCACAGAAGGAGAGGTTAGAGCCTCAACAGACTTTGTCTTGCCCATCATGGAGAAATCAGAGTTCAAAGTACAACTGGTGCATCATATCATGTTTGCTGAATGTGCACAGTGAAAGGATCAATTCTTGTTCTTATGACATAAAGGCCACTTCTGCAGAAGTTTACTGTATTATCCTGGTCATTTCCAAAAGATCCTCCACTTATTACTCATATGACAGGGGTATCAAACTCAATTTCATCATGGGCCGCATCAAGCATTATGGTTGCCCTCAAAGGGCTGGTTGTATCTGTAAGATTATATAAATTTATCCAGGGCTTTTTTTCTTAGACAGGAACTCAACCAGGTAACTTCTATGAAGGGTGGGTCTGGCCAAATTGCACTAACATTGGAATGATTTTAAAGGGGAAATAAATACCAGGAGTGCGTTATGTGCAGAGTTCAGGCATACGCTATGTAAAGAGTGCAGAGTTCAGGGGTGCGCTAAATACAGAGTGCAAAGTTCAAGGGTGCGCTTTGTAGAGTGCAGAGTTCAAGGGTGTGCTATGTAGAGTGCAGAGTTCAGGGGTGTGCTTTGTACAGAGTTCAGGGGTGTGCTTTGTACAGAGTTCAGGGGTGTGCTTTGTAAAGAGTGCAGAGTTCAGGGGTGTGCTTTGTAAAGAGTGCAGAGTTCAGGGGTGCGCTAAATACAGAGTGCAAAGTTCAAGGGTGTGCTATGTAGAGTGCAGAGTTCAGGGGTGTGCTTTGTACAGAGTTCAGGGGGTGTGCTTTGTACAGAGTTCAGGGGTGTGCTTTGTACAGAGTTCAGGGGTGTGCTTTGAACAGAGTTCAGGGGTGTGCTTTGAACAGAGTGCAGAGTTCAGGGGTGTGCTTTGTACAGAGTTCAGGTGTGTGCTTTGTACAGAGTTCAGGTGTGTGCTTTGTACAGAGTTCAGGGGTGTGCTTTGTACAGAGTTCAGGGGTGTGCTTTGTACAGAGTTCAGGGGTGTGCTTTATACAGAGTGCAGAGTTCAGGGGTGTGCTTTGTACAGAGTTCAGGGGTGTGCTTTGTACAGAGTTCAGGGGTGTGCTTTGTACAGAGTTCAGGGGTGTGCTTTGTACAGAGTTCAGGGGTGTGCTTTGTACAGAGTTCAGGGGTGTGCTTTGTACAGAGTGCAGAGTTCAGGGGTGTGCTTTGTACAGAGTTCAGGGGTGTGCTTTGTACAGAGTTCAGGGGTGTGCTTTGTACAGAGTTCAGGGGTGTGCTTTGAACAGAGTTCAGGGGTGTGCTTTGAACAGAGTTCAGGGGTGTGCTTTGTACAGAGTGCAGAGTTCAGGGGTGTGCTTTGTACAGAGTTCAGGGGTGTGCTTTGTACAGAGTTCAGGGGTGTGCTTTATACAGAGTTCAGGGGTGTGCTTTGTACAGAGTTCAGGGGTGTGCTTTGTACAGAGTTCAGGGGTGTGCTTTGTACAGAGTTCAGGGGTGTGCTTTGTACAGAGTTCAGGGGTGTGCTTTGTACAGAGTTCAGGGGTGTGCTTTGTACAGAGTTCAGGGGTGTGCTTTGTACAGAGTTCAGGGGTGTGCTTTGTACAGAGTTCAGGGGTGTGCTTTGTACAGAGTGCAGAGTTCAGGGGTGTGCTTTGTACAGAGTGCAGAGTTCAGGGGTGTGCTTTGTACAGAGTGCAGAGTTCAGGGGTGTGCTTTGTACAGAGTGCAGCATCTGTGGTATAGTGCGGTCCTTGCCCTGTGGGGTCCTGATACGCTTACAAACACATACACATACACATATTTGGCCAATTTTATCGACCGGATCTAATTAACCTACCAGCATGTCTTTGGAGTGTGGGAGGAAACCGGGGGAAAAGGGTGCAGAGTTCAGGGGTGTGCTGTGTACAGGGTTCAACTCTCTTTCACAGGCAGTCTACACCCCTATTACACCCATCCTCAGCTCTCATCTCTGCACCACTCTCCCCCAACCCCACCTCAGTACACATCTACACCCCCCCCCCCCACCCAAGCTTCCTCGCATCTCACCTACCTGGCCCAGCTCTAACACCTCCCAGATGCGGCCCTCGGGCCTTGTGTTTGACACATCATATGGCATTCACAAGCCATACACAGGCCTTGTCTAAGCTCAAAACTGTAAAAGATATACCGTTGTGCTCCCAATCTACAGATCTTCATCTTTAAAGTCTTAGTGCTCTGACTTGTCTTTTACGAGACTAGTCATGCCATGGTTAAGAACAGAATAAGGGTGACAAGGTTACAGCCATACAAAAAAAAACAAAAAAAAACGTAGGTCTTGTTCATGTGCGTGTGGATACCAGTGTTTTTCTGCACTAGAAAAAAGCCAGTTTCTGAAAGGGCACGTCTGCATTTTTCCGCACCACAGCTCTCTGCATGTTTTCCTGTATTGCTAGAGTTAACAAGCCCTTAGGGATTAAAAAAAAAAAATCTTACAATGCAAATGCACTAAGAAGACTGCATCCCCTCCAAATTCTTGTATTATAAGACTTCCTGGTGACCAACAGAAGGTATCACTTTGACTGTTCTTTTGCTAGTAACCTATTTATTATTTACAGGCTAATGCAGGACAACTGGTTTTTTATGTGCTTTATACAAAAACAGAAAAAACATTGGCTGCATACTTATTAGAGATGAACACAACTGTCTGGGTTCACGTTGTGGGAGGTTTGTTGACTCAGCGTGAAGTCTGACAACTTTAGCATCCAACCCAATTGAAGTCTATAGGAGGCGAATCTTGATAAGAAATTCCACCTAATGGGCAAGCTATTGTCAAAAAAAGGTTATGGGAAGGGGAGCTGGGCACTGCCATGAGGGACATGTACCAAAGGGTCATTGTCCAAGGATTACTTCACTGGACGCCATGACTGACAAAAATGAATCACAGAACGACACGACTTTAGAGGACATCAATAACATAAAAGTGGTTGTAAACCTCAGACATGAAATATGAACAAAGTATATCCCTTTAAGAGCACTAAGTGTCATTTCTCTCTGCTGCTTCGTTCCTCTGCTATCAGCCAGATTCACTTCTGACAAGTTTTCCTGACACCAAGAGAAAAATGGTGACAGGGGAGGGAGCTCCAGCAGTTTGATAGCCTAAGCTCTGTTCGTGTGTGTGTGTGAGTGTGAGTGTGTGTGTGAGTGTGAGTGTGTGTGTGAGTGTGTGTGGGGGGGGGGGGGGTGTCTCTTCCCTCCAATCAGCTATCAGCACTCTCCTCACTAAGCTCTGCTGTGTGTGATTTCAGCTCTCCGCCCCTTTTTTTTTTTAAACTTTCAGACAAGGTTTATAAATTCTTTTAATGGATGGAGAGAAGAGAGGACCTCAGATAAACAGGTACAACTTACCGTATATACTCGAGTATAAGCCGACCCGAATATAAGCCGAGGCACCTAATTTTACCACAAAAAAGTGGGAAAACTTATTGACTCGAGTATAAGCCTAGTGTGACAAATGTGCAGCTACTGTAAGTGGATAAGAGGGTCAACAATGCCCATTTGCAGCCTCACTGTGCCCATTTGCATGCCTCACTGTGCCCATTTGCAGCCATAGGTCCCCTGAACTCCAAACTTGGTAGTTAAGATGCCCCCTAGCAAAGGGTCCCGAAATGACATTGCTGCAGATAGACACAGTTGACCAACTTTGGGGCCCCGTATCTCGGTCACTTGGTGCTAGAAACCCCATCTTGCTAGTTCCACTTGGTTTGCATACCAAATTTGGGGTTCCTAGCATCAAGTGGCCCCGAGATACGGGGCCCCAAAGTCGGTTCGGAAAACGCAAGCACTTTTCTGCAGCAGAGAATGACATTTTCCGACCCGACTTTGGGGCCCCGTATCTCGGGGCCACTTGATGCTAGGAACCCCATCTTTGGATATGTTGTAGTGCTAGTTCCACTAGGTTTGCATACCAAATTTACCAGATACGAGATACAGGGCCTTAAAGTCGGGTCGGAAAATGTGATTCTCTGCTGCAGAAAAGTGCTTGACTCGAGTATAAGCCGAGGGGGGCATTTTCAGCGCAAAAAAATGTGCTGAAAAACTCGGCTTATACTCGAGTATATACGGTATGTAGGATTATTTGTTTTATCTCTGTGTATCACTTGAGGCCAGTCACTACACTGGGTACATGTGAGGGTTTACAACCACTTTAAGTCCCCCCCACAATATCCTCATCTCTTTCTTGGGGCACTGGAGATGGAGAAGAGGCCACTGACCCTCTATATTGGGAACAGAGCTTTGCCAGCCCCCTAAAAAGTAACCCTAACACTCCCCCCAATCATGAAAGCCATGTGGCCTGGTAAAGAAAGTTGGAGGGGGGCATTTGCTGCCCTCCGTTTCCTGGTCAATCATGCAGGGCCTGGCTGGAATATTAAGGGGAACCCCACTCCTATTTTCCTTTTTTTAGTTAAGTGGTATTAAACCCAAAAACATATTGCAGATTATCAGTCCTTAGATGTGGTAGTTGTATTTATTTATTTTTTTCAGGCTTTTTGACTGTATTATCCCCTGGTGATCCTGCCAGTAACACTTCCTGTCTTGGGGTGTCTTCAAAACAGAGACACCTTTGAACAGCAGCATTGTTATTCTGGGGAAAGTGCAGTGTTAGATGCACTAGCAGATTTAGATGTACTTGACTAACAAATTAAACCCCAGTAAACACTTTTAAAGGAGATACAGCAACAACTTTTGGGATAAAAGTTGTATATAGATTAATAAAAGCTGACCATTGTAAGCACCAGTCAGTGCTAAATGGTTTGTGTCAACCCCCATAACTGCTACTTTTGCTGGACAGCTTGGTCTGGTAAAGGAAGTTAAAAATAGTTTTAAAAAAATAGGAGACTCATTGGCAGGACCACGAGGTGAAAAAGGAAAAAATCCTAAAAATGATGAAAACGAATGCAGCCGCCACATCTAGGAATTGGTAAACTGCATTACATCAACTTATTGCCTTTGCATTTAATACTGCTTTGAGAGAGTGCAGATGATAAGCCAGCAGCAAGACAAATTTATTTGAGCCAAAAAGCTCAGTGTGAGGTGACTTTTGGTGCACACGGATTGGTAACAAAAATGCTCCCGGCAGCGTCAATACCGCCCACGCATGCGTAGATGCGCCCTGGACGCTCAGGTGCCATTTTAAGTAAGGTAACTAGCTGCTGTGGGACTACAAGGCTCAGAGGACCTTGCAAAAGAAACAAACAGGGTGCAGAAATGAAAACGAAGGCCGATGCAGATAATCTAAGCCTGTTTAAGGCTTGTGTAATGCCAGGCAACATACCCCTAAGAGCACCAGAGTGGGGTTCCTTTCAACTAGCTTGTTTAGAGACTATACAGGCAAGGACTTCCATCCAGGAGAGGCTGAACCTGGCTGGGGCGAGAGCGGTAAGGGGTGCTGATCCATTCGGTCCTGGACAGGTGAGGAAAAAAAGGAGACTACCGCGGTGGGGTCCACTCTTACAATTTATAGCTATTCAGTCCTATCAGGTTGTGGGGGCAGAGTCACAACCCAAAGTGTATGCTGCCATGACGCGACAGGAAATAATGCTGTGCTTTGAGCACCCTAAAATGAAAGTTCTCTTGTGAAGTGCTCTGGTGAGCACTCTTGTAGTCCACTGATAATACCTCCAGCTTTCAGACAGAAAGCCTGTACAGAAGTACAGGCTATAAGCTGGAGGACATGTCTGCAGGAGCCCACATTAGTGCAATGCTTTCCAGGCTCCTGCAAAAAAAATAAACACACTTTTTTTTCCTGCAAATATATGTACATTTATTATTTTTTTCTATAAAAGGTGAACTTATCCTTTAAAATTGGCACTATTCAACATAAAAGAAAATAAATGAAAACCCTAAAATATCACCTCTGAAACAAATTCCCACTTTTTTAACAGTATCTCCCAACCCTCTCACAGAAAGTGTTAGGCAAGCCATAGATGAATTGATTTTCTTTCCTTCCACCATGGCACGATGAGCCTTCCTGGCCGGCAGAGCACAGCGATTACTGCTAGCGGCTACAACTGCATGCAGAAAAATCCTACTAAAGCAGTATGTATACTGACTCCCCAAAAAAAGGGGGAGTCATCTTATCTCCCTTTAAAACAGGTGCTTAAAGCGGAACTCTACTCTCAATCAGCATTGACTATTCTTATTCCTTATGCCAGCATTTAGTAAATAGATTTTTTACATTCTACACTTACTTTCTGGTTTCTAGTAGATATTCTACAGTCTATCTACTGTAGAATATATATTTATACCTATATATATATATATATATATATATATATATATATATATATATATATATATATATATATATATATATATATATATATATATATATAGTGTGTGTGTACACACACACACACACACACACACACACAGTGAAAGCTTGGATTGTGAGTAACTTGGTCTGCAAGTGTTTTACAGGACGAGCAAAACTTTTTAATACATTTTAACTTGATAAACGAGCGAGGTCTTGCAATACGAATAGCGCCACGTTCCATTTTAGTGTACGAGAGCGGTCTTAATTAGCACTGCTGAAGTCGCTCTGACTTTAGAAGTTTCCTGTACTACTTTAAGGTAACTTCTATCCGACTTGTACCCATAGTTTGTGAAAAAAAAAAAGCTCAAAAAGGTGCTTGAAGAAGCTCATTAAAAACGTGCACAAGAGCACAAAAAAGCACAAGCTTCTTCAAGCTGACATAAAGGCTCAAATGCCTGTAAAAGCAACTTTTTTTTGGAGCTGCAGTGTGCATGAGCCCTAAGTCGGATCCTCAGTTTAATTGATGTGATTTGGATCCGACATTACAGGAAGATTACCCAGGCATTCCCTGAAGTTGCCTTGAAGTCACACTGCTATAATCTTTTTATATGGGCTATAGACTGAAGGACCTATGAATAAATGGTTATGGAACGAATCATCTGAATTTCCATTATTTCTTATGGGGAAATTTGTTTTGATATACGAGTGCTTTGGATTATAAGCACAATTCCGGAATGAATTATGCTCGCAATCCAAGGTTTTACTGCATATATAATCCCAAGGGTATCCACAGTACTCTATGTTTGGTATAAAGGTCCAGGTGCTTACTCACAAAGAGATCCATGCCAGTCTAAAAGTAATTTATATATATATATATATATATATATATCTCACGGGTCTTGTTGACAATAAAAAAAAAGGCTGCTGTTTTTCTCTATCTCCACCGGAAGACCCTTGAGTGCGTTCAAGGGTCTTGCAGTGGAGATAGATCAAAACAGCAGCATTTTTTTTTATTGTCGACAAGACACGCAAGTGCTTCTGTACTACTTTTGCGTGTATATATATATATATATATATATATATATATTTATATTTATGACTGTTTCTGTATCATTACATACACTGAACATTATGTGCAGCCCTTTGGTGATATCAGGGCTCCCTATATTGATCACCACTGGTCTAGAGCAGGGGTCTCCAAACTTTTCAAACAAAGGGCCACTTTATTGTCCTTCAGACTTTAGGAGGGCCGGATTGTCGCCAGCAGGGGGCAGAAAATGTCACGGGCCCATCATCGGTGAGAATAAATATGGCCTCAGGGTTTGTGGTCAGTAGGTGGCGTATTCCCCCTATTAGTAGGGGGTTAGTATTCCATCATTGGTATCGGTGGAAGATATAGTTCCCCATTGTTGGTGTCAGTGAGAGGAATAGTGCTTCATACCAGTGGAAGGAGTTGTGCCCCAAGGGCCGCATAAAGGTTAGCAAAGGGCTACATCTGGCCCTCGGGCCGCAGTTTGGAGACCCCTGGTCTAGAGAATCTCACCTCTAATTATTTGAAAAGCTAGCGAAAGACATGCCCCCCCCCAGCAACAATAAAAGGTTAGGAGACATCTGGCCATCTTCTGTAGGCCCTCCACTATTTCTGATGTGACTGGTCAGATGGACAGAGGTGGTTGACATGCATTTAACAGCTTCATTCCTCTTCTTACTAAAAGGGAGGATGACTGGTGGTACCTCCGAAATTGATGCGTGAAACATAAAGCACAAGTCACTTGTTATCACACCCACATAATGTGGAGGGAGTCCGCCAGGGATTAGTTAAAGGGCTTGCAAACCTTCGTGCTTTTTCACATTAATGCATCCTACGCATTAAGGTGAAAAAAACACCTGTCAGTGACCGGCCTCCAGCCCCCTCCCACCCCTCCCGTTTTACTTACCTGAACCCTCAAACTTGTCGCGCCGTCTCTCTGATAGGGGGTTCTCAGCTGTTGATTGGATAGATTGTTAGCAGCGCAGCCATTGGCTCCCGCTGCTGTCAATCAAATCCAAGGACGCGGCTGTCGGGGGGTGGGGCCGAGACCTGCATTCGGCGATGCTGGACTCGGGAGTGCGCTTCAAGGTAACCCCCCGGGAGAGCGCTTCTCCCAGGGGGTTATCTGATGCAGGGAGGAGACAAGGAGAGCCACCGAGGGACCCCAGAAGACGAGGTTCGGGGCCACTCTGTGAAAAACGAGTTGCACAGTGGAGGTAAGTATGACATGTTTGCTATTTAAAAATAAAAATAAATTTACCTTTAGTGTCACTTTAAGTAAAAGTCCTTTTACTGTTACCCTAGGCATAAACAAGCATGCAATCCTTGCAGTGCAGGGGAGCCCCATTGCAAGGGAGGATTTTTCTTTTCCCTGGGGATCAGCTTTAGGACTAAGGATGAGCTCTGGCGTGTTCACACACTCCACATGCAGAGCCCGCCAGGAAGTCAGCACGGCGCTGCGTTAATCACAGGAAGTGAGACATTTCCCGATCTCTGCAGCGGCACATCGGGAAAATGTGTTAAGGACAGCGCCGTGCTGACTTCCTGGCGGGCTCTGCACGTGGAGTGTGCGAACATGCCAGAGCTCATCCTTATTTAGGACTGACCTCAGTAGATCTAAGATTTAAGAACCTGTGAGTTTGGAATCTAAATCTCTAGGGGTTGATTTACTAAAACTGGAGCACTCAGAATCTGCTGCTGCTGTGCATGGTAGCCAATCAGCTTCTAAATTTCAGCTTGTTCAAAAGCTTTAACAAAAACAAAACAAAAAAGGAAGCGGATTGGTTTCTATGCAGAGCTACACCAGATTTTGCACTCTAAAGTTTTAGTAAATCAACTTCCTAGTGACAAACAGATACAATTATACTTTGACCGCCCTTTCAGGCAAATGCGACAGATTATCCTGCAGGACTAAAAGTAGGCTACATACAAACAAAAAATTGCCTAATCTAGCCAATAAAAAGCCCATGTGTGAGCCACCTATTAGAGAGACTAAATAAATGACCTGTACCATGCATTTCTATGGAACAAAAAATGCTTCAAAAACGCCTGATTCGAGCTACAAAAAAAAAAAAATGTCCAGGACTTTGAGCTTCAGGCGTTTGGCGTCAGGCAACTTGTAGTGGAGTTGTGAACCAAATCCACAGAGAATAATATATTTTTTTCTCCTCCAGGATTTTGGAGCTTCAAGCTACAAAATACTGAGGTGTGAATGGGGCCTCAATCTGCTTACTCTGTTACTGTCAGTCCTTTGCTCTGATCAACTGTCTAATGACTTAAGCCTAGTGCACACTGGCCGAATGTAGGGCGACATCAGCCAGTTTAATAAAAAACGGCCAAAAATCGGCCCATGTGTATAGCACCCGGTCCGACAGAAGCTGGCCAGCTTCTTTGGGACGAGCATGCTGGACAACCAGCAGCTGACCGGCTCCTGATCAGCACTCTCAGCAAATGGCTGAGAGCGCTGACCTGAGTGTTCTGGCTGTTCTATTGTGTCAGAACACAATAGAACAGCAGGGGAGATCGCTGTACTAACAAACCCTGACAGAAATTACTGTACTGCAATCTGTATAGCTGTTGCGTTTTCTTACCCCTTGGATGCCTGGCGGGAAGACATACTGGATGATAATAGTCCCATGCTTCTCGTAGCCAGGAAGCAATAGCCCAGAGTCCTTGGATACCAACATCCTGCCATTTTCAGGTTGGTTTCCTACTAGTTGCCCATAGAACCGGCCACACATAGGACAGGCTTTCTTCACCTGGAGAGCTCTGGTAATACAATCCTCACAGAATGAATGCTGGCACTTCTCCAACGTTTTTATATTTTGGATTTCACCCAGACAAATGGGACACTGGTTTTCTCGGTCATCTTCCGTCTCTTCTCTTCTATGGTCACGAGAGCCCCCATGGCTGCTACTAGCTCCCCCGCTAGAACTTCCAAGTATCATTCCTCGACCACTGAATGTTGGTAGAGTTCTACCATAAGTACTACGGCTGTGCGTTTCACCTGGGTGGTCACTGTTCTTATCTGTGTAAGCCAAAAAACCCGACAGCTGGTGCTGCTTGTAGGATTTTTTCAACTCTTTCTCAGTGTCTTTTAGCAAAGATTTTAGAGCTTTTCTAGCCAGAGAGATCGCATTTGCTGGAACATGGCTGTCAACAGACAATCGTAACACATAAATCTCTGATGTTTCACCGTCAATCAGAATACGAACGCCATTGTCTTCTCTCAGACGGTTTAGTTTGGATGGAGTCTCTTTGTTGAGAAATTCCCAAACTGGCTTATTAACTGTGACTTTGTTCTTTGTGTTCACTCCGCAGTTTGCCATTCTGTTCCACACAGGGAATCTTAAACAAAACAGAACACAAGCAATTAATATAGACATTTAACCCTAGAAATTCACTAGAGAGAAAGCAATGCTTACAGTGGAACTCCAGGCAAAACACCTCTGTTGCACGTTAATGCCAGACAAGTGACATTACTATATCCTGTTTTAGCTTTGTATCTTTTCTTGTCTCTACCTCCTCATTAGACAATTGACTACAGTAGTATCATTACACTGTAGTGTAAAATCGGTGTGTTTTTTGGGGGTTAAAGTTGTTCACTGGGAAGATTTTTTTTCCCTTTTTTACTAGGTTTTCCATCTTTACTGTAATGCCGTGTACACACGATCGGAATTTCTGCCAGCAAAAGACCGATGAGAGCTTTTCATCGGAAAATGCGACCGTGTGTATGCTCCATCGGAATTTAGCTGGCTGAATTCCCGCCAACAAAAATTTGAGAGCATGTTTTCAATTTTTCCAACAGAAAAAGTTTCTATTGGAAATTCCAATCGCCTGTAGCAATTCCGACGTGCAAAATTCCTACGCATGCTCGGAAACAATTTAACGCATGCTCAGAAGCATTGAACTTGATTTTTGCTCGGCTCGTCGTAGTGTTGTACATCACCACGTTCTTGGCGGTCGGAATTTGGTGTGACCGCGTGTAAGCAAGACAGCTTGAGCGGAATTCCGTCGGGAAAACCATCAGAGCTTTTTCCGACCATAAATCCGATCGTGTGTACGCGGCATTAGACTTTCTCTTTAAACTGGTTCTAAAGCCTAAACATTTTTGCCTTAATGCATTCCTTAAAGTGCTTGTAAAGGCACAAGGTTTTTGTACCTTTATGCATTCTATAAAAAAAAAACTTGTGTGCAACAGCCCCCCCCCCTAATACTTACCTGAGCCCCCTCTCGATCCATCGTTGTCCACGAGAGCCTTGCCTCTCTTGGGACTCGCACACCTTATTGGCTTTTGGCCACTTGCTCCTGCTGCTGTAAATCAAAGCCGGTAAGCCAATCAGGAGACGAAGGGGCATGGCTGCACCACAGCTCCGTGTGTGAATAGACACACAGAGCCGCTGATCAGGAGAGTGCCTGCTTGGGTGCCCCAGAGCAAGCTGCTTGCTCTGGGGGCACCTGGAAGGAGGGAGAAGCCAGGAGCACCAGCGTGGAACCCAATAAAAGGAGGATCCTGGCTGCTCTGTGCAAAACCACTGCACAGAGCAGGTAAGTACAACATGTTTGTTATTCAAAAAAAAAAAAACAAAGAAAAAAAAAAAAGACAGTCCTCACTTAATCCAGCACTGTGTCCATCTGTAGCGGTTCTCTACCTAGTCTCACTTTCACAGGCTTGGCTGCCAGTCCAATCCAGTGGCAAGGGAGCGCGGGAGGGGGGAGGGATGCACGTCTTCTGTGTTAATGGACATAGGTAGCGCGGCTTGGGATCGAGCGCTGGATGGGGGACCCTAGAAAAGGAGGACCTGGGCCGCTCTGAGCAATTCAATTGCCCAGAGCAGGTAAGTATAAACCGGTTTGTTATTTAAAAAAATAAATAAAAAGATAGCGTTTACCATCGGTTTCTTAGATCCCTAATTATTCAGCAAAATCTGTCTCCTAAAAGTTCTTGTTCAGGGGACTGGTGAACCAAGCTGACTGTGTGCTGGATGGCTTGACTTCTCAATGCAAGGGGTGTCTGACTGATGGAACGCTCCCCACCAGTTCTTGCACAACTTGCAGACTCCAACCTCGGTGCACCACTGGAAGAGGAGGATCCTGAAGTTGGGTGATGATATCGACTGCACTAGAAGATTTTCTCTCAACAGGAACAAGGCATTTCTAGAGTGGTAGGGGGAGGTTTAGACTAATAAAATAAGATATGACCAGAGATGGGCCTTGAGATAAAACAGTTCACAAAATGTATTTCAGCTGTGGACTCAGCTGCTTGCCTGGAGTTCTATTTGAAAGTAAATCCACCGTATTTTTTTAGTCCTGATTACTGTGAAAAAGATAGAACCTCTGTTAAGTTTTTATTGCAAGAAAAAGAGGAAAAGGGGGTCACTGAGGCAGAAAGGCACTGACATCAATAAATACCTCACAGAGGTTCTAAATCATTTCCCACCTCATCCGGCATCCAGGGGAGATCAGGCTCCACACTCTACAATCACATCTCAGCTGTTGCCTCAGCGTGTCTCCAAAGCAACATTGTCCCAAAGGAGACACGGACAGCAAAAAAAATAAAAATGTCTTACTCTGTCGAAAACAAAAAAGCGCTGGATGGAGTTGGGCTTTAATGACAATGACTAAGCATGAGCAGATTCTGCATTAAAGTGTGAGCAACAGAAGAATCGCGTTCAGGATAGGAACATTTTAACGTGCCGTGATTTTGCATTTTCCCGTGGCCGGCGGTCAACCTAGTCTGTGTGTACATGAGCCCTAACAGTGACTTCCTTCTGCTTTTTGGAAGTGACAACAATCTGTGGGATCATCTACCCTCCACAGCATTGGCACAGCTTATGTGCATGCTTCAGGTGTCTACAACTTACTGAAGCCCGCAATACATGGAACAAAATTTGGCCACTTCAGCAGGAACAGGACAAATTTTCGATCCAGTATGGGCAAATGAGAAGAAAAATGTTCTCTCAATTAGTGCAGTCGGCTATACAGTAGTGGCGGTGCTGATAAGTGTATTCTGCTAGAGGGGAAGTCTCCCCGCTGTCAGAATAATATAGCTCAGCAAGAGGGATTTCCCCATCCACCCGTAGGTTGAATAAAAAAAAAAAAAGAATTTGCTCATGTATGGCCAGCCTAAGCTGCTTTGAATGATTAGCCGTTACTCCTCCTAGAATTGCCACTCTTACCCACCTCTGCAGGCAGTGATGCTGGTGACATAGGCAGCTGGAGGCATAACTGGGCGGGTAATCATGTTTGTTTGATAGTGGCTCCTCCTGTCCCATAATATACCCTTCACCATTGTGAGTCTGTCCCCCAACCCACCAAGCAGCATGGAGAAGTGGGGACTGAACAGTCACATGACCGGAGATAACAGCCCAAAGAAAAAGTAATTAACGAGGATTGTAATGGTGCGAAGGGAATTTTCCCCAGATTTTAGTGAACGAGGTGAAGCTCTGCTGACTTCCATCATCCAATCACATACAGATAAAAAAAATTATATTTTCCTTGCATGCGTTTGGGAATTCTGGGCAAAGTGAAACTTCACCACATTCACGAAATTCTAGGGCAATTTTCCTTGCAAAGTGAAAAGCCTATTTAGCCTTTAGTAAATCACCCACATTTTGTGGCTGTACAATACAGCAGAATATAATATAAAATAGCTCTACAAACTTTATGAAAAGTCACGATTAGCTTTGCAAAGGTTTTACGATTTATGCAATGGCGGACATATGTGAGAACAATTTTTCAGGCCTCGTTTAACCGCTGCCAAAGTGCAAATATTTACTGTGAAAGATAGACAGACCTCTCTTATGATTAATGTATCTGTGGTCAGACACTGAACACCATCTTCCCTTTATTTCTAGTCCAAATGGTGACAAGAGGAAATAGGTGAAGCATTCTGTCCAGTATTCATTTCATCGACAAAATATATTTTCATCGACTAAATTAACATTAACTTAGTCAACTAAAATACAACTAAAAATAAAACAATTCAGATGACTAAAATAAGACTAAAACTAAAAAATTGCATTTTAGGCCAAAGACTAAAATAGGACTAAGGGCTGGTTCACACCACAAAAAACGCACTCCAGATCCGTTCCGGATGCATTTCTGCATGTGCGTTTTTAATGCCTTTTTGATTTGTTCCAGTGCGTTTTTGCATGCCAGGCGCTTTTTTCTTCCTGATTTTTTTCACTATACTAGGGTCCAGTGCATTTCTGATGCGTTCCAGTGCATTCCAGTGTGTCTTTGATGCATTTGACTGCATTCCAGTAGAGTCCAGTGCAGGAAAAGTGCAGCATTTTCTACTTTTTTTTCTGGAACAGGAAAGCCCTGGAACTGACTGCACTGGTGTAAACTATGCCATTGGAAACCATATAACCCACTTTCCATACATTTTTGATGCAGAATGTGGTATGAAATAGCCCTAAAACTAAAATGAAGAATGAAGTAAATACACTGCTCCTACAGCGCTCCAAAGATGCGGTTTGCAGGACTTTTTTGACCGTCCTGCAAGCGCACTGCTCCAGTGTGAAAGCCCTCTGGCTTTCACACTGGAGAGACAGCAGTGGCTGTTTCAGGGCGCTTTGCAGGCGCTATTTTTATCGCTGTAGCGCCTGCAAAGCGCCCCAGTGTGAAAGGGGCCTTAAAGATATCAAGTGAATTGGTTGAACAGTTAAAGTGTTACTAAACCCAGTAATATGAAAATAGTTCATCTGGCCCCCCACAGTGCCGCACATTGGGACAATGTCTCACTGCCTGTGATTAGCGCAGCGCCGTGCCGACTTCCTGGCGGGCTCTGCACGTGGAGTGTGCGAACACGCCTGAGGCCATTCTTATTCAGGAAGGTGGAGATTTCCACTACAGCCTGTATACACGCCCACATGTGTGATGTCAATATCATGTGACCTGGCTAGCTCTGATCAACAAGTACATTTTCCCTCCAGCATAAAAGACACAACTGAGCATGTGCAGGTTGGCTAATCTGCCTGTGTTAGCTGGCCTTCCCCAGATAGACAGTGCAGGGAGGGAAGGATCTATGCATACAGGATAAAACAGCCTTTTTATACAATGCAGAGGATTAACCCCTCAAGTTCCACAGTGAGTATAACAAGCATGCTATGCTGCATATACAGACCAATTTTACTGTTGCGGGTTTAGTAATACTTTGAGACAAAATGACCGCATCTGACACTATAAATAAAGAGCTTGCAGAGTAGCATCACCCACTAAATTGTAATATTTCCTCTGTCTATATAAGCATACTTAAATACAGAACAATAAAAAATTATGAAAAATTATAAAAAGAATAAAAAAATATGTAAAAAGAATCATGAATAATACTGCAGATCAAATCAGAAAGGCTACTTTCACACTGGGGTGGGGGTGCGTTACCGGTAAAGCGCTGCTAGTTTTAGCAGCGCTTTACCATAGTTTTAGCATTGCTTTTGGGCCGCTAGAGAGCTTTTAAACCCCTGCTAGCAGCCTAAGAAAGAGTTAAAAGCACCCGTGTTATAGCGCTGCCAAAGCACTTTGCAGGCGCTGCTGCAGCGCTGCCCATTCATTTCAATGGGCATGGCGTTTTGGGAGCGATGTATAGACCACTCCCAAACCGCCCCAAAGATGCTGCTTGCAGAACTTTTTTTCTCGTCCCGCAAACGCACCGCCCCAGTGTGAAAGCACTCGGGCTTTCACACTGGGGAGGCATAAGAGGTGCTTTACAGGTGCCATTTTTAGAGCTAAAAGGCCTGAAAAGTGCCTCAGTGTGAAAGGGGTCTTATGCATCATGTTGTTCAAGCATTTAGCATATAGCAGACCCCAAAAACAAGAAATTCAGTCTTTCCCATCTTTTTAAAACCAACTGTCAGCAATCAGAATTATTTTGCTGCATTTAAAATGGACTGTACAGTGATAGAGCATTATAATTGATAAAATATAAAAATAAGCAAGACTCCTACATATAAGAATATAAAGAGAGGCTCACTCCCCGTTTCCGGTCAGCAGGGCCGCCGAAATCTGGGGTGGATGAAAGTAAGGCTTTGTCACACATCTTTTCTGAGTAGTAGAGAGCTGCCAGTACATTACACAACTAAAATGACAGCTCTCTGTTCAGATAACATCTCTTCAGTAGTAGCTGCATTATTACTGCTAGGATGATGGGAAAGGTCAGGGAGATGCCCGAGTGCTGATCTTCTAGGAGCTGAAAAGGCTACAAAATGGATGTCTCCTTCACAGAGCAAGCTGACCACAGGTCAGTCGTATATCAAGAGCAAAGGTAAACCTGATTTTCTGATTTATCACTTCCTTGTGTTTTCCAGTAATTAATAACCGAAACTTGAAGACCCAGCAGGTGAGTTCTCCCTGATCGATAAAACCACATTCCATGCATACTATCTATGTTCAGTCACATCTTTTATCTTTTACTTACACCTGCTGTATCACTCCTTTATAATATGTTGTAGGATCTTTAGAATTCTGTATCCCTCTGTTATAACCTAATAGAATGTAACCTCTTACATCCTCTTCATTACACCTTTATCCCCTAATAGACTGTAATCTTCGTTCATCCTCTTCATTACCGCCTTATACTCTAAAGCCTGGTACACACTACTGTTTTTGTTCAATTATCAGCTTCGGTCAGAGCCGCTGTACTAACAATTCCCCCGCCAGAACACTCTGGTCAGCACTCTCAGTCATTGGCCGAGAAACAACCGACAGAAATAGTTTCATCCCCTTGGATAGTTGCCATCACCAATCTTGGTTGTGCAACATTCCAAGGGGACAATTCATACGGTTGAGACGTAATTGTTCATTGGAAACGGATTTTTTTGCTCAGACGTTCTGGCTGAGCGATTTTTTCAGAAAGGGTATGATAAAAACATAATTTCCAATGAGATTCAGACCATCAGTAAACTTGATCGTACCACTTTGGTATCCAATTCACAACCAAAGAAACGACAAAAAGCAGGATCGGAATTCAGAATCATCCTGGATTTTAACATCCAGCATAAAAAGTTTGAAAAAATAATTATGAAGCATTGGGATATCCTTAAGAAAGATAATAGCCTGGGAAAGTTTTACCGCCACGTCCCAGGTTTATTTATAAAAAAGCACCTACTCTTATGCCGCGTACACACGATCGGAATTCTTGTCGGAAAAAACTCTGACGGTTTTTCCGACGGAATTCCGCTCAAGCTGTGTTGCCTACACACGGTCACACCAAATTCCGACGGTCAATAACACAGCGGCATAAAACACGTTCGACAGCACTATAAAAAAGGGAAGTTTAATGCTTCCGAGCATGCGTCGGAATTTTGCGTGTCGGAATTGCATACACACGATCGGAAAATCCGATAGAAAGGTTTTCCGTCGGAAAAATTGAGAACAGGTTCTGAATTCAAAGTCCGTCGGAAATTCCGACAGAAAAAGACCGTTGGGCATACACACGGTCGGAAAATCCGATGAAAAGCTCCCATCGGACTGTTTCCATCGGAAATTCCGACCGTGTGTACGCCGCATTAGGGATGTATTAGCCCCCAGTGTACTAGATCCCCCCCATTGTGAAAGAAAATATAATTTTTTCTTTCCTAATAGGGTTTTATGCCTGTGGATGTTGTCCGCCTTGCAGACAGTGCAAACATAACGTTAAAAGGAGAAAATAATTCTCCAGTGCCACCACTGGTGTTACATATCCGATTAAAAGCCTGATCACGTGTAACACCATTGGTGTAGTATACGTTTTGGAATGCGACTGTGGTAAGCAGTATATTGGGAGGACCTCCAGACCTCTCAGTGTACGCATAGGCGAACATGTCAATAATATTAAGAAAGGATTAATCACTCACAATGTGTCAAAACACTTTAGGCTTCATCGTAATAGAGACCCCAAGTGTCTGAAATTTTGGGGACTCGAACGAGTCACCCCACATTGGAGAGGGGGGAATTTTTTGAGACAATTAAGCCGGCGTGAATCATTTTGGATTCATGAAATGCAGGTTTTGGTGCCAAGGGGGTTAAATGTGGAATTCGACTTAAATTGTTTCATATCTGATAAATGATAAACATTTGACTGTCGAATTAACTATATGCTGATTTTATTATCATTTTTTTGTTCATATTTTTTTGTCAGTAGATGATGATAGATGCAGGTGCTACTTAATTGTTCTTAATTTGATAAGACATTTGTGATATCTTTAAAACAAGCACCTACTTGGTGCTTTTTTATGTTCATAATATTAAGTGTATATTAAAGCTCATATTCATAGTATAAACTATTGTATGCCACTTATAAGTGTATACTTAGGTGGTTAAAGCCTCTTAATTTTTTAATTTTCAATTTTATTTGCACTTGTTTCTGAGCCAGTTAGGTGTCCCCGGGATGGATTTGTTGCTAATCAGCAGTATAGGAGACACTAGAGCGATTGGCTTTGCCGGCGTCACTGTGTCTATCTGCACAGCACGCTCCACTCAGAGACCGCGCCGGCCGCTACAAATAGACTTGCGAGGTGACAGACAGGCTCCACCCACCGCTGACGAAGTCCAGAAGGACGTAACGTGCGTACGGGGGAGGAGCCTACCAGTCACCCGCTTATCATCATCTACAGCGGCTCTAGCCGCGATTCTCGTATTGCTGCATCGTTGGATGTTACTATACAGCTTTTGTCTATAATCTGCTGCTAGCAGTGTGCATGCCATATCAACAAGAGTGGCTTTCTTGTTTTTTGCTGTGCATATTCACCGGACTTTTATTACTGCCCTATTTCTGGCAAATGCATGCCTGATTTAATGCAGACACAACCATTTTGCCCTTTAATTTTGTGGTTGTATTTTAACAATTTTTAATAAATATTACCATACAGTCTACACTTAGAGTGTCCCCCCTTTATTATCATTTTATGTTGGGGAATTTTGTGCCTGGATCAACGCTGCCCGCCATTGGTTTGTCCATCGCATGAAGTTGAAATCTGCTAAAGATCTTTCCTGCTGCCTGGTCATTACCCAGATCTCATTCAGCCTGGTTTGGACATTACCCAGATCTCATTCAGCCTGGTTTGGAATCGTATACTTCATCCCTAATTGGGTCCATGCGTATGTGCGTAGCACTTTTGGTAAGAGTATCTTATCTACTTCTGGTGGAGGATTTCACTTTAAGATTCGTTTGAATAATGATCTAGGGTCACCTTGGTGTTTATCTACAATAATTCATCCACTCACATTCTACTATATTTTCTTGCATTGTCAAGATATGAACTTTTGTCACAATATTACATTTTTGTATTTATTTATTTTTTGATGCGCTGCACTTGTTTTTCACTTTCTACATTGTACTTTGAAGGATTCGTGATTGGCCTTTTTTGTGTTCAGCTTGCACGTTATTTATTTTAGTTATTTTAGGTTTGCGCTGATTGCTTTATATATTGTACAGTGATAGAGCATTATAATTGATAAAATATAAAAATAAGCAAGACTCCTACATAATAGAATATAAAGAGAGGCGGACTCCCTGTTTCCGGTCAGCAGGGCTGCCAAAATCTGGGGTGGATGAAAGTAAGGCTTTGTCACACACATCTTTTCTGAGTAGAAGAGAGCTGCCAGTACATTACACAACTAAAATGACAGCTCTCTGTTCAGATAACATCTCTTCAGTAGTAGCTGCATTATTACTGCTAGGATGATGGGAAAGGTCAGGGAGATGCCCGAGTGCTGATCTTCTAGGAGCTGAAAAGGCTACAAAATGGATGTCTCCTTCACAGAGCAAGCTGACCACAGGTCAGTCGTATAT
Organism: Lithobates sylvaticus; assembly: GCA_028564925.1. NCBI lineage: Eukaryota > Metazoa > Chordata > Amphibia > Anura > Ranidae > Lithobates > Lithobates sylvaticus. Next base: position 498,013,221 of record CM053027.1, on the reverse strand, counting down.
CAAGAGCAAAAGGTTAACCTGATTTTCTGATTTTCCAGTTCCTTGCGTTTTCCAGTAATTACTAATCGAAACTTAAAGACCCAGCAGGTGAGTTCTCCCTGACCGATAAAACCACATTCCATGCATACTACCTATGCTCAGTCACATCCTTTATCTTTTGCTTACACCTGCTGTATCACTCCTTTATAATATGTTGTAGGATCTTTAGAATTCTGTATCCCTCTGTTATAACCTAATAGAATGTAACCTCTTACATCCTCTTCATTACACCTTTATCCCCTAATAGACTGTAATCTTCGTTCATCCTCTTCATTACCGCCTTATACTCTAAAGCCTGGTACACACTACTGTTTTTGTTCAATTATCAGCTTCGGTCAGAGCCGCTGTACTAACAATTCCCCTGCCAGAACACTCTGGTCAGCACTCTCAGTCATTGGCCGAGAACGCTGATCGGGAGCCGGTCGGCTGTTGGTCTTCCAGCATGCATGTCCAACAGAAGCCGGATGAGCGGCCGGCTTCTGTCGGACCAGCTGGCATAACCACCGGCAAAATGTTGGCCGGTTTTTATTGAACCAGCCGATGTTGGCCGGCTTTTGGCCTGTGTGTACGGGGCTTTATAGACTGTAATCATCGTTTATACTCTTCATTATTACTTTATACTCAAATACACTGTAACCTCTTCCATCCTATTCTTTATTCCCTTATACTCTAATAAACTGTAACCACCTCCATTCTCTTCATTACTCTCTTATACCCTAATAGACTATATACTCTTCCATCCTCTTCATCATTCCTTATATCCTAATAGACCGTAACCTCTTCCATCCTCTTTATTACTCTACTATACCATTATAGACTAACTTCTTCCATCCTTTTCATTATTCCCTTATTAATCCCTGCCTTTCTCCCTCTTCTCTGGGCAGTGCTTCTGGGACATATCAGAGTGATTCACTGTGACGGCTTTGACCAATCAGAATGGCTCTGGTCCATTCCTGAAGCTCTGCACAGAGAGGAGGAAGAGCAGGGATTTCAAATTCCCAGACCACTGAGCTGGTTCTGTGGGCACTGAAAGCACAGACTGGAGGGGTGAGGATAGCGTACAGTGTTAGCTGACCTATAATTTTATACAGGTAAAACTGGGCAATACATTGATTCAATACAACATACTGAAAGATTGAGTTGAAGAGGAACTGAAATGAGAAAGAACTACAGTAATTTTATCAAAAGTGATTGGACTTTTCCAGATAGTAATTTTAAACCTATTTCCATTCTGTCAATTGAAATTACTATTTTATATTCATCACTTACTAGAATCATGGACATAAACAAATGACTGGTCGATGACCACGACAGCATTTGAAACTAGATGTCGCATGTCCCCTATGACCCAAGGTCTCATCTCTCTATTATATTCCTTAATATTAAACAACTCTAATTCGCATATCCCCTCCTATTGACCCAACTGGGAAAGAGACTTTAATGTCATGCAAACCCCCAGATTTGGAACAAAATGTGGGAGGCATTATTCCAATCCTCAAGTGATGTAATAACCCTGGAAAAAAACTAATTCAGAGCTCTGTCCCAGTGGTACTTGACCCCAGCTAGAATTGCCAAATGCCTCCCTGCCTATCCATCTACATGCTTTTTGGGGATGCTCAAACCTAGGAAACATATACAGTGGACATGCCCCAAAGTCAAGCAGCTGTGCATACAGGTTTATAACATTCTCAGATTTGGATGTAGGACCAAATTGACTAAGGATCCCTGGGAGGAGCTTTTGCATAAAACAAATGGTACTACGAAACGAGAGCACACAATGACCCACATATTCTTGGCTACGAAATAGACGATCGTGTGGAAAAAACACTGATTCTCAGCTTTGATGAATTGAAAAGTAGGGTGCATGGTACACTGGTCAATGAAAAACTTACGGCGATATTAAATGATACGCATTATAAATTCTTGCCCACTTGGCAACCTTGGCTTGATCACTTCCCATCTACACCACCCGTGTGTTTCCTGGACCACTCTCCTTTCCCGTTTTTCAGTTGTCTTTTCTTTGACAGCTAACGTATTCTCAGGTTGTTCTCTTTGTTAATGTTTTTGAACAGGATCTTCCAGATATGTAAATAACCTGTTTTGTTCTTAATAAAATCTAAGTGAAAGAAATTACTATTTTAGGTCTTTAATTATTTTTGAAATTAATCATTTGCTTTATCAAATTTACATGTGACATCTTGCAGTCTGAATGTACTCTCCCTATTCTGCTGTGTAGTAGTAGAAATAAACAATCTGCTCAATTTGTATGCAATCAGTTAGGCTTTTGTTCTACATACTTAACGGTAGAGCTAAAGAAGATCGTTAAATAAAAAAGGCAAGGTATACGCTTGCTCATTCTATGCTTGCTTGATAGTGATTGAATTTTGTATAATTTCATGCAGAGTAGGACTAACTTCCAAAAGTCATAAAGGAAGTTGACTTTCAGTGATTACACTGGCGAAGTTTCACTGAGAATCATCAATCTGACAGACCTAACAGTCTACAAATCCGTGTTCTCCATGTTCAGCTACTCTGCTCTTTCATTTCTCTACCCTTTATTCTCCCATCAGTCATATAGAGTGGATATCAAAAGTCTACACACCCCTGTTAAAATGTCAGGTTTCTGTGATGTAAAAAAAATGAGACTTATGCCACATACACATGATCGGACTTGGATGGACTTGGTCTGGCGGACAATCCAACGCACTTTGCAGCTGAGGTCCGCCGGACTTTCAAAAGAACGGACTTGGCCACACACGATCACTCCAAAAGTCTGACGGATTTGAACGTGATGGCGTAGAATAAGAAAGTTCATAGCCAGTAGCCAATAGCTGCCCTAGCGTCGGTTTTAGTCTGTTGGACTAGCACACAGACGACCGGATTTTTCGAATAAGACTTGAGTCCGTCGGAAAGATTTGAAGCGAGTTTTATTTCTAGGTCCGCCGGACTTTTGGGAAGAAAAAGTCCGCTGGAGCCCACACACGATCAAATTGCCCGACGGATTCAGTCCGCCGGACCAAGTCCGTTGAAAAGTCCCGTTGTGTGTACGCGGCAAAAGATAAATAATTTCAGAACTTTTTCCACCTTTAATGAGACCTATAAAACAGTACAACTCAATTGAAAAACAAACTGAAATCTTTAAGGGGGGACGACGACTAAATAATATGGCACAACAGTGACATTACCAAAAACTGTAAGTCCCTCCACAATTGATGAAGATGAGAAGGAAACTGGTCAGGGAGGCTGCCAAGAGGCCTACAGCAACATTAAAGGAGCTGCAGGAATATCTGGCAAGTACTGGCTGTGTAGTACATGTGACAACAATCTCCTGTATTTATTTATTTATTTCAGGTACTTATATTGCGCTGTCAATTTACGTAGCGCTTTACATATACATTGAACATTCCCATCAGTCCCTGCCCTCAAGGAGCTTACAATCTAATGCCCCTAAGTCACATTCATACATAGACATACTAGAACCAATTTAGACAGGATCCAATTAACCTACAAGCATGTCTTTGGAGTATTCTTCATATGTCTGGGCTTTGGGGTAGAGTGGCAAGACAGAAGCCTTTTCTTGCAAAAAAAAAAAAACATCCAAGCCAGGCTAAATTTTGCAAAAAACACATCTGAAGTCTCATAAAGGTATGTAGGAAAATGTGTTCTGGTCTGATGAACCCATGGTTGAACTTTTTGGCCATAATTCCAAAAGATATGTTTGGTGCGAAAACACTGCACATCACCAAAAGAACACCATACCCGAAGGGTGTGCACACTTATGAAACCATATTATTTTATTTTTACTTCCCTCCACCTAAAAGTTTTCAGTTTGTTGTTCAACTGAGTTGTACAGTTTATAGGTCACATTAAAGGTGGAAAAAGTTATGAAATTATTTATCTTTGTGTCATTTTTTTTTACATCACAGAAACCCGACATTTTAAACAGGGGTGTGTAGACTTTATATCCACTGAAGTTTCTTCTTCCCTCTTCCACTTTGCTACATTCCCTCCCTGCACCTCATTTAACTGCTCCCCTAGCTTTTCTCTTAGGTGCTCTCTGCCCTTCTGCATAATGTTAGCTTGTCATCTTTCTTCCTTGTAATTTATTGTTATCATCTGGTTACTTCACATCCCGTCTGCATGTTTTGTTTTTTTCTGTTCCGTGCCTCCTCTGTCTCTCTGCACCCTTTAACTAGTAGCCGACCGCCCACTGTCAATTGACGGCGGAGCGGTGCGGCTCTTGTGGCGGGACGCCGTCATATGACGTCGTCTACATTTTGGCCACTAGGGGGCACACGCCGCGGGAGGCGCACGCGTGTGCCCGCCTCGTCGCTGGGGACCCGATGCGCGTGCCCGGCGGCCGCGATGTCCGCTGGGCACCCGCGATTGCCCAGTAACTGAGCAGGACGTGGATCTGTGTATGTAAACACACAGATCCACATCCTGTCACTGGAGAGGAGACCGATGGTGTGTCCCTTGTACATAGGGACACCGATCGGTCCCCTCCCCCAGTCAGTCCCCTCCCCCCCACAGTTAGAATCACTAACATAGTGAACATATTAACCCCTGCAGCGCCCCTAGTGTTAACCCCTTCCCTGCCAGTCACATTTATACAGTAATCAATGCATTTTTATAGAACGGATCGCTGTATAAACGTGAATGGTCCCAAAAATGTGTCAAAGGTGTCCGAAATGTCCGCCGCAATGTCGCAGTCATGATAAAAATCGCAGATCGCCGCCATTACTAGTAAAAAAATAATAATAATAAAAATGCTATAAATCTATCCCCTATTTTGTAGACGCTATAACTTTTGCGCAAACCAATCAATATACGCTTATTGCGATTTTTTTTACCAAAAATATGTAGAATACGTATCGGCCTAAACTGAGGAAAAAATTTGTTTTATAAAAAAAAAAAAAAATTGGATATTTATTATAATAAAAAGTAAAAAATATTATGTTTTTTCAAACTTGTCCCTCTTCTTTTGTTTATAGCGCAAGAAATAAAAACCGCAGAGGTGATCAAATACCACCAAAATAAAGCTCTATCTGTGGGGAAATTTTTTTTTATTTGGGTACAGCGTTGCATGACCGCGCAATTGTCATTCAAAATGCGACAGCGCTGAAAGCTGAAAAATCGCTTGGTCAGGAAGGAGGTGTTCGTGCCTGGTAGGCAAGTGGTTAATTGAGGAGCTACTGCCTTAATTTACCATAGCTACTCTCCCTCAAATTTTCTTTGGATATTTCTACTCATGTCCCCTCTTTTTTTGTGCTTATTATATACACTCACCGGACACTTTATTAGGTATACCTTGCTAGTACCAGGTTGGACCTCCTTTTGCCTTCAGAACTGCCTTCATGCCATAGATTCAGCAAGGGTTGAAAACATTCCTCGGAGATTGACATGATAGCATCACGCAGTTGCTGCAGATTTTGTTGGCTACACATCCATGATTCGATTCTCCCATTCCATCAAATCCAAAAGGTCCTCCATTGGATTGAGTTCTGGTGACCGTGGAGGCCATTGGAGTACAGTGACCTCATTGTCATATTCAAGAAACCAGTGGTGAGATGATTTGGTGCATTATCCTGCTGAAAGTAGCCATCAGAAAATGGGTACACTGTAGTCATAAAGGGATGGACATGGTCAGCAACAATACTCAGGTAGGCCGTGGCATTTAAACGATGCTCAATTGGTACTAAGGGGCCCAAAGTGTGCCAAGAAAACATCCCCCACACCATTACACCACCAGCCTGAACCATTGAAGACAGGATGGATCCATGCTTTCATGTTATTTACGCCAAATTCTGACCCTACAATCTGAATGTCACAACTGAAATCGGGACGCAACGTTTTTACAAATCTTTTATTGTCCAATTTTGGTGAACCTGTGCGAATTGTAGCCTAAGTTTCCTGTTCTTAGCGGACAGGAGTGGCACCCGGGTGGGTCTTCTGTTGCTGTAGCCCATCTGCTTCAAGGTTTGATGTGTTGTGTGTTCAGGCATTTTCGTCCACACAACTCCCGCTCACTGGATATTTTCTCTTTTTTGGATCATTCTCTGTAAACCCTAGAGATGGTTGTGTGTGAAAATCCCAGTAGATCAGCAGTTTTTGAAATACTCAGACCAGCCCATCTGGCACCAACAACTATGGCATGTTGAAAGTCATTTAAATCCCCCTTCTGATGCTCGGTTTGAATTTTAGCAAGTTGTCTTCACCACGTCTAGCATGCTAAATGCATTGAGTTGCTGCCATGTGATTGGTTGATTAGCAATTTGTGTTACCAAGCAATTGAACAGGTGTACCTAATAAAGTGGCCAGTGAGTGTATATATAATTAAAATGGAGCACTGTACACTGAGTTGGTATAGGGTCCTTTGGACACCTTTATTGCATGCTTTTGGGGACTCAGATCTTGGAATCAGTGCACTAATAAACAGGGAAGCTCACAAGTGATACACTGTTTGGGTAAGGAGGGGTATATAACCACGGGAGAGCTGGGTCGCTGATTTTTGTGAAAGAGCTGACTCTCCCTGGATTGGTGCATCAAGGGTATTTTAAACATTGATGCAGCACTTACCAGTTAAATAAAGTGTAAAAGAAGCTGAGATACTGAATATGCAGCCTGGCTGCATTACAACTATACATTATACATTATCAGGGTTCAATTGGTTTGAGAGGGGTGCTCTAAGGTAAGGCAAAAACCAGAGGGCTTGGAGTTGGGCTTTAAGATCTTTATATCCTTACCATGTCAGCATACAGTTCCATTTGTCTTTTCTATGTCTATAGGAAGCTAATCCATACATGTATGTCAACCCTTATAATAAACAGCTCTTAATTTGTAACTTTTGGTCTATTAAAGCAGAGCTCCACCCAAAAGGGGACATTTTTAAGTACTCCCCCCCCCTGCCACTTTTGGCATGTAATTTTTTTTATGGGGGGGGCGCTACCTAGTTTTGACAGGTACCCACCCCCACGCAATCAGAAGTGCTCCTCTCCCTCCCTGCAGTCATCTGGGACACGTCACAGGTCCCAGCTGACTGCCGTACCATTCAGGACATGCATCGCGACTCACGCATTCGCAGTGCGCACCCAGCTGTGAAGCCGCAAGCTTCTACAGCTGGGTGCCCACAGTTGAAATTCCATCGCCGACGAGAGAAGAGGGAGAAAAACAATGGCTCAGGTTAGCACCTAGCTGGATCCTGGGACAGGTGAGTGTGTTTAATAAAAGTCAGACGCTTTTTTTCTAGGGGCTGACTTTTAATAAACATAGAAAACGACTGGAGCTCCTCTTTAAATATACTATTAAAGGTCTTCTGTCATATCTGACAATTTAAAAAATATATACCTGTTGATATTGACAGATATTCTGTGAGCCTTCCTGTGGTCTCTGCCTGTGCTCAATTACATTGTTTTAGCTATCTATGACAATAGAAGGGGAGGGGTATCTGTAGTCTTATCTTGTTTCTGTTGTCCTGATACAGAAGGTGGAATGAACGCTAACATCTTAGGTCTACAAGTTAGTTACTGGCAGAAGCGACAGGTGAAAACAAAGGAAAAGCCTAAAAAAAAGGAAAACAAATGCAGCCACCACATTCATGGACTGGTAACTGCAATATATTAATAGCGGAGTCATACTGGTGTCAATAAATGTGGAATCTGTACCAGCACGGTGTTGAACTCTCTGGTACTTACAGACAAGGACACGAACTGCGTGCAGTATGTATGTCTTCCCTGTGTTTCTTTTCTACAATTTTACTATTTAATGACTGAAAACACATTTGCTAAAAGAACTTAAATTTAAGATAAGTATGTGTCCATGGTAAAGGTTTCCTGGCTTAGCTTTTTTGGACCACTGAGGGTTTGTTCTTTAGTGCAGACTGTAAAATAAAATGATCACATTAACTTTTATGCAAGTATTAAATATACAAATGGACTCAGTATTTTGCCAACTAAGAAAATGTGATATTTAAATAGGTTATAATGCCAAATACTGGCAGGAAATGCATAGATAATTGACTTAATGTTTTTTGGCTTATGATAACCTGTCTGGACAACATTATCTTAGGGTTTTCGGATCATTTTACATAAAGTGAATATGAAATTATGAGTGTGGTTTATTATCATTTTTTTATACTACCTTAGTAAAGCACTACTGGGTTTATTTAACTGCTTAAAGCGGAGTTCCACCCTGACATTTTTTTTCATAATCAGACTTCTCTAAACCTAGAAAAAAACATATGGAGGAAATTTTTTTTTAGACTTACCAGAATCGCCCTGTTGCTATGTAGTCCTCCTAATCTGTCACTTTCTGGTCCGCGGAGCTCCTCGTCACTTCCTCCCTCGCCTGTGCTCCTGGGAAATGATGCGTCATTTCCCAGGAGTCTGTGGGCAGTACTGTGATCAAAAATCACGTTATTTCCTGACCGGTAATGACGCGATTTAAGGCAGATCACAGGGCCAAGATGTGTTTATCTATGTTGCCATAATGGGGCGGGACCTTCATCCGTCGCCGCCCGTTGTTATGGCAACTTTAGAAACAATCGGCGCTACGGCCGTCGGGGGAATCTGCACGAGATCGAGATGTGCATGCTGGTTACCCAGCATGCACCTCTCCTAAGCTTATCCAGGAAGAGTTATCGATTGGGCTTCACATGTCCACAATCATGATGGCAACGGCCACAACAGGAGAGAAAAACTTGTGAGTATAACATTTTTATTTTAGCAACATCCATCATTAAAATTATATAATTGTTTAATTTAATAATTAATTATGCGTGGATCAATTTAAAAAATTAAAATAAATATGTGTCCGGAACTACGCTTTAAGTAATGCCTCGAGTACATATACTGTGGCAGGGCGGCTCTTAAACGCAAAATCACGTACCTGTACGTGAATTTTTTCTTTGGGTTTGGGGCACATGACAGCGCAGCCGGCAACCCACTCCCACTGTGATTGGACAAAGTGGGAGCCAATCAGTGGGTCTGGCCGACCCAATGTCTGCCGGGAACACAGTGATCGTTCTGAGAGAGGCAGAACGGCGATCTGCCTATGTAAACAAGTAAGGAAGACAGATCTTGTGTTTCTTGCTAAGCAGGAACACAGATCTCTGTCTTCCTACAGTTAAACTATCTTCCAGGGAACACAACCATTTGATCGCCCCTGCCTTTAAAAAATAAATTTGCAGAGGTGATCAAATACCACCAAAAGAAAGCTCTATCCGTGGGAAAATAATAAAGGACATAACTGTTATTTGGGTACAGTGTCGCACGATCGCGCAATTGTCAATTAAAGCAACACAGTGCCGTATCTCAAAAAATGGCCTGGTCAGGAAGGGGGGTAAACCTTCCGTAGGTCAAGCGGTTAAATCAATCTGTTGCAATTTACAGAAACCTATACATAATCATCTTTCGTTTTTACTACTGCGCTAACAAAATGAAATGTGAAATCCTGTATAATTTGTTGTTATGGCTTCGTGCACATCATTATTACTCTTTGCACAAAAATTGCCTTTTGATCAGTAGTACTCCCTGGTCTTCACTCCCTCTGGAATTGCTTGTGCTAGTCTCTGAACACATACTTAAAAGGAATTTTAAAGGAATTTTTTTTTCTTTAAAATAACAAACTGTCATCCTCCTCTTCTTGGGTCCCCCGCCAGCACTCTTGGCTCTTTTCCCTTGCCTAGTGCCCTCATAGCAAGCCAAGCTCCACTCTGTGTGTCTATAAGACACAGAGAGCGTGGCTCAGCCCCACCCCCTGGCTTTGACAGCAGTGGGAGCCAATCAGGAGGGAGAGACCCAGGAGAGCCTCGGCTCTTGTGCACATCGCTGGTGTGGGATTGGGCTCAGGTAAGTATTATGGGGCGTTGAGGGTGGAGCTGCACACGGAAGGTTTTTTACATTCATGCATGGAGGTAAAAAATCTTCAGCCTTTACAGCCACGTTAAGCTGGTCGTATTTTTAATTTTGTGTGGCCAGTGGGCTGAACAAATGTCCACTGCTGGGACTTTTTTTTCCCCCGACAGCAAGACCAACTGCAGTCAGAATACCCTGATCAGCAGCTACAGCCAACTGACTGCAGACACGGATCAAGCTAAATTTTCTAACATGTCCCTTAGACAGAAGTCAAAAAATTGACTTCTGTTGACCAGAGATGGCCACACTCTGATCAAAATTTAGCAGGTCCAAATGTTGATCAGTGTATGGCCATCTTTATCTGTGAAAGACTTGTCAGAGCTCCTGCTCCAACATACCAGAATGTGTTTAACATACCAGTACACCAAAAACTCATATTGGAGTTATGAACAGTTTCCTATGACTTGGGAAACCAAATCGCTATATAAATCCTATATAGTGCTAAGAAGTACAGAAAATACCAGCTGATCGTGCCAGGAATGCAGTGTCCTTGTCATTTTCTGTGAGCTTAACAGAAAGCACACACAATCTTATCTTTGTGTGGACACTATGAATTCCAACAGCCCTAATGTAATGGAGACAAACAAAAAGGCAGAAATGTTTGAAGTCCAATCTGGGGGGCAACCATAGCTCTCTCCATTGATACAGCAGAGTAGTTAGTGTAGCCACCCAGAGACAGAAAGTGTGTTATTTACAGGTGAAAATAAAGGCACAAAAGCCTGAAAAAAAGAAAACGTCTATGGACTGGTAAGCTGCAATATATTATATCTTTTTTTGGGGATTTGATACATTTTATTACTATTGTTAAAGAAGTCCAAACAAAGCTCGTTTGGCTGGACTTCGCCTGTGGATCACAGCAGTGCAGTTTGTTCTGCACACCTGTGACCCATTTTCAGCCGACGGCGGGCTGAAGCCCACTGTCAGCTGACGTCACAGAGCCGATCCAGGCTCCGGCAAGATTGCGACCATATGGTCGAGATCCGCCCACATTCCTGGACCGGCACCCGGCTCAGGCTCTCAATAAGCCACTGAGAGCCTGAGCTGGCCGCTCCCGCCCCATCCACAGCCCAGCGCTCCAGTGAGTGAGGAGGGAGCATTCACCAGCTCTCTGCTCAGGGAGCTGTGAGAACTGAGCGATCAGCGGTGTTTGATCACTCAGGTCTCAGTCTTAGAGGCACCGGGGGAAGAGGCAGCATCAGACCGAAGCTGCATCCACCAAGATAAGTGTGATTCTTGAAAAAATCAAAATCACATAATTCTCTTTTAAAGCGGGATTCCATCCTAAAGTGGAACTCCCGCTTTTCAGAGCCCTCCCCCCCTCCAGTGTCACATTTGGCACCTTTCAGGGGGGAGGGGGGTGCAGATACCTGTCTAAGACAGGTATCTGCACCCACTTCCGGGCATAAACTCCCACGGGAGTTTACGCAGCTTCCTGTCCTGGTGCGCTGTCTGCCGGGACACGCACGTTTCCCTGCAGACAGCGCTGAAGATTCTCATTGCGCCGCGCAACTCACGCATGCGCAGTAGGGAACCGGGAAGTGAAGCCGCAGCCTTTACTTCCCGATTCCCTCACCGAGAATGGCGCCGGCAACAGCAGAGAGCCGAGCGATCGATCGGCCTCTGCTGCCGACATCGCTGGAACTGGGAGACAGGTAGGTGTCCATTTTTTAAAAGTCAGCAGCTGCAGTATTTGTAGCAATAGCTGGGCCTCGCTTAGCAACAACCTAGCAACATCCTGGGAGTTTTTAGGTCAGGCTTCATGAGGCATGTAAATGGCCTACACCTATAGCAAGGTCATTCAACTTAAATCAGTGGCACAGTTTGTGTTTATCTATAGATGCTCCTTATTTGTATGGGCAGATGAACTACCCTTTAGGCCTCATGCACACAGCTGCTGTTTTTGGCTTCAGACGTTTTTTTCTGCAGTCAGCATGTTATCCTATGTGTTCATGCACACATAGGCTGTTATAAGCAGTTTTTGGCAGACGCGTTTTCTTGCTGGAAAAAACCCCCAGAACTAGTCGGTTTTGAGAGGAGTTTTTCAGCTGTAAAAACGCTCTAACTACAGCTATTCTGCGTTTATCTGCATTTTTTGAGCCATAAGCTTTTATGGGAGTATAGTTTTGCTAAAAGAAGCTAAAAAACACAGAAAAATACCTCTACAGCTTTCTACAGCTAAAGTTACTGGCTTTTTTTTAGAACGTCCAGCGTGCATGGGGCCTTAAAGCGGAGTTCCACCCAAAAGTGGAACTTCCACTTTAAGGAGTCCTGACCCCCTGACATGCCACATTTGGCATGTAATTTTTTGGGGGGAGTGGGGGGGGGGGGGGGTGAGTGGGTGCCTAGTTTTGACAGGTACCCAGCTCCGCCCGTGCTGCCTAGGCGACGCCTCTCTCCCCCTCCCTGCAATTTTCTGGGACACGTCACAGGTCCCAGATGATTGCTCGGCCATTCAGGACAGTGCAGTGCGACTCGTGCATGCGCAGGGCGCACCGGGCTGTGAGGCCACACTTGTCAGTGCTGCGGAGAGGAGAGGGCATGCCACATTTGGCATGTCATCTTGGGGGGGGGGGGGGGGGGGGGTTTGAGTGGGTGCCTAGTTTTGACAGGTACTCAGCTCCCACTTCTGCCCGTGCCGCCTAGGCGACGCCTCTGCTCCCCCTCCCTGCAATCTTCTGGGACACGTCACAGGTCCCAGAAGATTGCTCGGCCATTCAGGACAGGGCAGTGCGACTCGTGCATGCGCAGGGCGCACCGGGCTGTGAGGCCACACTTGTTGAACCAAGGCTTCGGATGGCCGCATCAGTGGACCGTGGGACAGGTGATTGTGTGTTTATTAAAAGTCAGCAGCTACACTTTTTGTAGCTGCTGACTTTTAATAAACTGAAAAATGAGTGGAACTCGACTTTAAAGATAAACTTTACAAAATGGCTTTAAAAGCACAATAATAAAAAGAAAAAGCTAAGATTATGAAACAAACATTTCTGCACAAACAAAATGCCAGTCAAAGAGCGTTACAAATATGAGTTTTAGATAGGGTTGCTACATACTGAAATCCTCTGAGGTGTCAAGTGAACCATGACACATCTACCATCTATCAGATCAGAGCTGTCATATTTCATAAGACATGGACACAGAAGGCAGTTTAATGTAAATAAATACAATCACATTGTTCCCAGCAGTTTACGGTCAACATTATATCTGACATTATAAACTGCCTTTCAATCACTCACAAGTGCCCATGGAAGAGCACAGAACTGTCACTTTTTAGGGGAGATCAAGAGGGCATATTTAATCCTGACTAAAAGCTTTCAAATGCAATGACATTTACTTGTACTTGATAAAATTAGATTTAATGTTTTACAGGAGTGTTTAAAGAATGAATTTAGATGAATTCCACCATCTAATCATGTGCAAGCAAAAATGCAGTTTTTGTTATTCTCCTTGCATGTGAGTGTTCTTTGTAAAGCGTTCTTTGCAAGTGCTCTGAAGCAACTGCACTTGCAAAAGTACACAGTCTTTTGGCCTTTAGTAAGGCCTGGTTCACACCTATGCGTTTTTTTGAATTAACGCACTACAGTCCATTTAACATGGTTTCCTATAGGACACGTTCATATGTATGCTTTTTTCAGCAGCTGCATTTTTGGAAAGGGTCAGGGACTTTTTTTAACCACTAGCTGACCGCCCACTGTCAAATGACGGCGGGACGGTGCAGCTACTGTGGCGGGACGCCGTCATATGACGTCGTCTACAATTTGGCCACTGGGGGGCGCCGCGTAGCTGGGGCCCCGGTGCGCGTGCCCGGCGGTCGCGATGACCGCCAGGCACCCGCGATTGCCCGGTAATCGAGCAGGACGTGGATCGGTGTGTGTAAACACACAGATCCACGTCCTGTCAGAGGAGAGGAGACCGATGGTGTGTCCCTTGTACATAGGGACACCGATCGGTCTCCTCCCCCAGTCAGTCCCCTCCCCCCACAGTAAGAATCACCAAGATAGGGTACACATTAACCCCTGCAGCGCCCCCTAGCGTTAACCCCTTCCCTGCCAGTCACATTTATACAGTAATCAATGCATTTTTATAGCACGGATCGCTGTATAAATGTGAATGGTCCCAAAAATGAGTCAAAAGTGTCCGAAGTGTCCGCCGCAATGTCGCAATCACGATAAAAATCGCAAATCGCCGCCATTACTAGTAAAAAAAAAATAATAATAAAAATGCTATAAATCTATCCCCTATTTTGTAGACGCTATAACTTTTGCGCAAACCAATCAATATACGCTTATTGCGATTTTTTTTTTACCAAAAATATGTAGAAGAATACGTATCGGCCTAAACTGAGGAAAAAAATTTGTTTAAAAAAAAAAAAAAAATTGGATATTTATTATAATAAAAAGTAAAAAATATTATGTTTTTTCAAACAAAGCGCAAGAAATAAAAAACGCAGAGGTGATCAAATACCACCAAAATAAAGCTCTATCTGTGGGGAAAAAATTATAAAAATTTTATTTGGGTACAGCGTTGCATGACCGCGCAATTGTCATTCAAAATGCGACAGCGCTGAAAGCTGAAAAATGGCTTGGTCAGGAAGGAGGTGTTCGTGGCTGGTAGGCAAGTGGTTAAACACAAATCGGTGCATTTTTGGTTTAACAGACTTCAATGGAGACACTGCAGAAAAGCATGTAGTGCGTTTTTGACATGTTTCGCATTTTTTAATCTGCCCAACAAATCGGCCCAAAAAAAAACGCATAAAAAGTGTGATCACAAGCATAGGTGTGAACCAGACCTTAATCAACCCCAGGGAACTAAACAAGCAGGAAAGAAGCCCACCACCTACAAAACTGCATCATGCTAGTTTTGGGAGGATGGAAGCAACAAGACTCGGAGGGGGACACCCTGACAGATAGCAGTGGCGCCCAGAGCTCTGCAAGAATGACAATAATTCACTCCCTGCCACAGAAAACTTATTTACATTGGTGGTAATTATTTATAGACATGACAGGGACACTTTAAAGTGTATATCAAGGCATAATAAAAAAAAACAAAAAAAAACGATGCACTACATCTCTGCAATACAGTATACGTAGATTCCCCATGTGTTAGTCCAACGTCCAATGTTTTCTGGACTTATCAAACAGAAAATTACAAACCAAAAGGCAGAAATGAAGAGACGCTTATTTTTAGGGTTTACACACACTTTATGTATATCAAGACCGTATGTTCCTTTTCTAGTACTCTATATTTATCCTCGCAAGAAAGACCACTTGAGTTTCAAGTACTGTTCTACAATGTTAGTAGGATAGTGGCTATATGCCCAAGCACTGTGCTTAAAACGCACCTGGGCCTCACATGTTCTGGTAGATCCTGGTAGACTTTAACCCTGGATTTTTTGGAATGATTCATCACTAAGCCCAGCAGCCTAACTGGTTCATTTCTGGGCTTAGATCATTGTACAGAGCTTTCCATAAGAGCTCCTGCGTTCTATTAATTTAGACACATTATAGCCAGCAATAGGTCTTTACCAATATATATATATATATATATATAAAAATAATACACACACAATGTATTCATATACGATTATATACCGTATATACTCGAGTATAAGCCGACCCGAATATAAGCCGAGGCACCTAATTTTACCACAAAAAAAATGGGAAAATGTATTGACTCGAGTAGAAGGCTAGGGTGAGAAATGCGCAGCTACTGTAAGTGGAAAAAAGGGTCAACAATGTCCATTTGCATGCCTCACTGTGCCCATTTGCATGCCTCACTGTGCCCATTTGCAGCCATAGGTTCCCCGAACTTCAAATTCTGTAGTTAAGGGTTTCTAGATGCTCCTTAGCTGCAGCCAAAGGGTCCCGAAATGACTTTGCTGCAGATGGACACAATTGACCGATTTTGGGGCCCCGTATCTCGGGGTCACTTGGTGCTAGGAACCCAAAATTGCTGTGCAAACCCAGTGGAACCAGCACTACAACATGTCCAAAGATGGGGTTCCTAGCACCAAGTGGCCCTGAGATACGGGGCCCCAAAATCGGTTCGGAAAAAGTCAAGCACTTTTCTGCAGCAGAGAATGACATTTTCTGACCCGAATTTTGGGCCCCGTATCTTGGGGCCACTTGGTGATAGGAACCCCATCTTAATAATGCATCATCTTCAGAGCAGTGTTTCAAGCACCACCACCCTTATTCAAGCTTACAATTCCTCTTTCAAGTAATTTGCCAAATCATAATACCTAAAGAAGGAGTTTCGGAGCTATGAAAGCCTGTACATAATATTTTTGATTAGCCATTAAAACATGGTACATTCATTTTTATTACATTATTAAGCAAAAATGCCAATGTATTAAATATACATATTTAAAGAAAAGTTCAGCCCCCCCGAGCAAAACATTAAAAGT
Organism: Lithobates sylvaticus; assembly: GCA_028564925.1. NCBI lineage: Eukaryota > Metazoa > Chordata > Amphibia > Anura > Ranidae > Lithobates > Lithobates sylvaticus. Next base: position 497,996,865 of record CM053027.1, on the reverse strand, counting down.
CAGCAGCTACACATACTGTAGCTGCTGACTTTTAATATTAGGACACTTACCTGCCCTGGAATCCAGTGATGTCGGCACCCTGCCACCATTCATAGTGAGGGAACCCATCAGTGAAGCCGTTCGGCTCCCTACTGCTGATGCACAAAGTGCGCTGTACTTTCTGAATGGCCCGGCAGCGGGGGAAGGAGGAGGGGGTGAATCCAAACAGGTACCTGCTCCCCCAAAAGGTGCCAAATGTGCTTCCACTTTTGAGTGGAACTCCACTTGAATTATTGTCACTAGAGTGTTTTACTTACTTACTCCAGTCCCCCTCCCCCAAAAAAAAATTATAAGGACATTTACCTGTCCAAGGATCCAACATTGTACTCACCCGAGTGGATTCTTCAATCGGCTTTGGGTGCAGGCACTGGCATCTTGTCTAAGGGAAACCGACAGTGAAGCCTTGCAGGTTCTCATTCCGTTTCCCACTGTGCACACGCAAGCCGCGCTTTGTGAATGGTCCTGCAGTCTGCGGGGGAAGAGACGAACTTGCGCACAGATTGCCGCGGCGATGTCACCAGAAGTGGGAGCCAGTATCTGTCAAAACCAGGTACCCACTTTCCTCTCCCCCCAAAGAAGGTGGTGGGGGGGGGGGGGGGTGAGGGTGTAAATAAGCAGAACTTACCCATTAGGGTGAAGTTCCACTTTAAGAAGCTAGAGGGTGATTTAGTCCACTAACCTTTACTCAAATGTTGCGAGTTAGGGTTACACACTGCTCTGTTGCAAAAATGTGGTAAAAACACATTTGTGTTTTGGATGCATTTTTACTGCTTTTCCTATGCATTATGCACCTGTGAAAAAGGACATGTGACTCAAAAACCGCACCGAAAATGCAACCGCAGGTGCATTTTTTTTATGCGGCTTGCCATGTTTTTCATTTCCATGGGGAATTTCATTTTTTATTTACCGCACCAAAAATGCAGAATGCAGGACTCTTAAAAATGCAACTGACTGGTGTGAAGTGCTCCACAGGATTTAATAGTTTCTTTATTGCTTTCAGTATGCAAGAAAAGCTGATCAGTGTAAAGTGGCCCTTAGGATGTAGCTGTCACTTAAAGTGAACCTGTAGTCTGCACATAGTGGGCAAGGTGGGCCTAGCGGGCTACAGTTCTTCTTGTGTTCAGCTCACAAGAAGAAGTGTAAGGCCCCTTTCACACTGGGGCGGGGAGCCGCGGTGACGGTAAAGCAGCGCTATATTTAGCGCTGCTTTACCGTCGTTTTGACAGCGGTATTCGGCCGCTCGCGGTGCGGTTTTACCCCCCGCGAGCGGCCGAAAAAAGGGTTAATATCCCCCGCAGAGCGCTGCCGTATCGGGGCTTTGCGGCGGTATTATCGCGGTGTCCCATTCAAATCAATGGGAAGGAGCGGTATAGGAGCGGTGAATACACCGCTCCTATACCGCTCCAAAGATGCTGCTAGCAGGACTTTTTTGACCGTCCTGCCAGCGCACCGCTCCAGTGTGAAAGCCCGTCGGCTTTCACACTGGAGTGAAAGGGGCGGGATTTTTTCAGGCGGTATACAGGCGCTATTTTTAGCGCTGTACCGCCTGAAAAACACCCCAGTGTGAAAGGGGCCTTAGTCATCTGTTTTTGAGCAAAGTGCAGTTTTAGTTTAGGAATTTTAGGCACAGTGGATGATTTACTAAAGGCAAATAGATTGTTCACTTTGCAATGGAAGTTGCACTTTGCAAGGGAATGTTTCCCCAGAGCTTTGCGAACTTCCATCATCTAATTATGTACAAGCAAAAATGCTGTTTTTCTTATTTTCCTTGCATGTGATTAGGTATTCTTTGCAAAGTCAAATTTTACCACATTCACTAAGCTCTTGGGCCAATTCCCTTGCAAAGCGCACAGACTATTTTCCTTTAGTAAAATAAACCCATGTCTTCCATAAATCAAAGTGTCCATAACAAAACATTTAAGCCACAAAATCACAGTAGGCTGTGAGCAGAGAGAACTTCTATGACAAATGTTCTTATAAGACCAATCTGAGTCTAAAATTGGATTAGCCTGAGAGACAAACATTGTGCATCTTTGGTTCTCACAGTCTAAATTTAAGCAATAAATAAAGGACTGCTATTATAAAGTATTACTTCATGGTCTGGATAGGCTCCCATGGTCAAAATTCTTTGGCTTTTTCCACCCTTATGGGACATTTTCATATTAGTGATATTTTTTTAATAATACCATGCAAAAAACATATACATTTACCATTAAATTAAACCTGTGGCCAGGCTATGAGCATCCTCATATTTACAGTATCTCGCAAAAGTGAGTACACCCCTCACAATTTTGTAAATATTTTATTATATCTTTTCATGTGACAACGCTGAAGAAATGACACTTTGCTACAATGTAAAGTAGTGAGTGTACAGCTTGTATAACAGTGTAAAAATGTAAATGTATTTTATTGGAATTTTATGTGATAGACCAACACAAAGTGGCACAAAATTGTGAAATGGAAGGAAAATAAATGGTTTTCCGAATGTTTTACAAATAAATATCTAAAGTGTGGTGTGCATTTGTATTCAGCGCCCTTAACTCTGATACCACTAACAAAAATAAAAGAGGAGTATCCATTAAAAAAAAAAAAAAAAAAATGTAAAGTCAGCAGCTACAAATACTGCAGCTGCTGACTTTTAATAATCGGACACTTACCTGTTCCAGGGTCCAGCGGTGGGGGGGGGGGGGGGGGTCGAAGCTCCGCTCGTCCCCCCATCCGCTCGGCGGCGCCGGAATTGCAACTGTGGGCATCCGGCTGTGGCTTCACAGCCGGGCACCCACTGCGCATGCGCGATCGGCGCAGCGTGCCGCGATTGGCCGCGCAGTCATCTGGGACCTGTCACGTGTCCCAGATGACTGACAGGGGAAGTGATGTCACCAGCCCAGGCAACGAAGGAGGCAGACCACGAGGGACCCCCTAGCAACAGGCATTTAGATGCGAGTTAAAAAAAAAAATCCAATTACTTTATTTTTTTAGGAATTTTAAGCATTTTTTTTTTTTGAGTGCAACACCACTTTAATTTAGTTTACACTAATCTTACACTGATTCCTTTTATTAATATAATAATATTTTCAAACACCTTTAACATTTGTCCTAATTTCATTACTATTAATTATATTATAGTTTTTTGCTTGACATATGCCCATGTTTGTTATTGTTTAGTGACACATTATTGTTATTATTTTACAGCTCAAATAAATAGTAATATGCAGCCTTGTCGGACTCCATTACTAATTTTTTGTTTAGAGATTATTAATTTGGAGATTTTACCTTCTGGGTCATATTATAACTCTTTTTGTAGCCCCATAGACTGCCTCCAACATATTCATTTATTAGAACCATTTTCAGTTCGATTGCTTAGTGGCTACAGGTTAATGGAGTTGAGTCTATTTATGAATATCTTCCCGTCCTGGTCCTTTAGAAAATGGTGGCAGTTTTGTTAAGTGGTTTGACCACAACAAAATGGTGCCGAAACAGGAAGTGATGTAATGCAGTCCCAGGAATTAGCTGGTTAGACCACAACAAAATTCTACCGAAACCGGAAGTGATGTATTGAAGCTTCAGGAAAACAAACAGACAGCTCTTGAAGATGTGCATTTGCGTGAAACGTATGTAGAGCTAAACTATGAGGTGATAGACGTCATGAGGATAGAGGATGGTGGCCCCTTATGTAAGTTTGAAAGCAGCATTTGTTTTTATACTGGTTGTTTTTGTACTGGATGTTTTTAATGTAAATTTGGGAATAATAAACTACTACACTATGAGCAACAATATTATTTTTTGGTTGGTGACTCCATGTTGATAACTTTGGTACTATCCACTGGTGGAGTGGAATAGAGCAGTCTGGTCCTGCCATCTGTGGAGCGAGAGTGGTGATGCTGGATGCCATTTACACAAAGCGTTATTGCCATTCTAGTAGTAGACAGCATATCCCTCTGATGAGTGTGTATTTTTTACCATTGGTGAAGGATTGGCGCTACAGGTGTTTCAAATTGTTGGGTAAAACCCATAACAATATGAACGGTTTACTTTTGTCATTTGACAAACTTCAGTTTATGGTTACATTTTCATGGGACACTATTATTATTTTAGCGCTGCATTTTTGTTATAATTTCACTGCTTCTGCTGTTCATTTTAAAGATAACTTGCTCCACAATGTCTGCAGCTACAGAGGTCAGTGTTAAAGCTCATTTACTACATGCTAAAGAAGAATTCCAGGTTCCAGCTTGGAGAAATGTAACTATGCATATATCATCATACCCGTGGGATCTTTTTGGAAGCTGGAAATTACTGTAGTAGGTGCCGCTACTTCAATGATCTCCACTAGTTTCTGGGTCCCATGCCAAGTGACTGCCCTTCTACATTCTGAACACAGGAGGATGATTGCTCAGCACAGGCACCATTCAGAGAATGCTTTGCATTTTATCAGTTGGACGAGGTAGAGAGTGTGATGTCACCTTTTTTAATAACATTCAATGACAATATGACTTGTGTCGCAGTTGTATATGCTATATTATTTATTTTCCACGAAAGTGGAGTTACCCTTTAGCCACGTAAATAACTCTAAGAACAGGGCATTTATTACCAAAGGCCATGCCTACTTTGCTACTAAAATCTCCCTTCAATGCTGCAAAAACATCCAATTATAAACCACTCTTAGCTTGATCTAAATGTAAAATTTGACTAGCACAACATCTTTTTATGTTATATACTCCAGAGAATAGAGTGTTTTGCAAATGTTACAGCAGTGTAACTTTCTCCACAAAGTACACCGCATTGACAAAATGTTTGTGAACACATGGCCATCACACCTATATGGGCTTGTTTGGTTTCTCTTTAAATAAAAAATAGGCATTATTATGGAGTCCCTCACTCGCTAAAACAGCCTGTATTTCTCTGGGAAGATTTTCTACAATATTTTGGGGTTTGACTGTAGGAATTAGGTGCTCATTTATCCAAAAGAGGTCAGGTACTGATGTTGGATGAGAAGACCTGGTTCAAAACTGGAATTTCAACTCATCCCAAAGGTCTTTAGCAAAGTGGAGGTCAGGGCTCTGTACGGGAAATCTAAGTTCCTTCACACCAAACTTATCATATCTTTGTCTTTATGGACCTGGCACAGAGGGGCAAAGTTAGGTTTGGTTTATGTTGAAACAAGAAATGGTCTTCCCCAAACTAATCCCGCAAGGTTGGGTGTGCACAATGGTTTAACAGTACCCTTCACTGGAAACTGCATGTGAAGAGGTGGCCACATACTTTTGGCCAGAGAGTGTAGTGTAGTATAAATAAATTTGCTTATTTTTGCATACTGAAAAACTTATCTGGCTAAATTTCAAAGCAGGGCTTTGATGCCTCTATCAGTTTCATTCTCGTCAGCAAAGATTGGAGTTTAGTCAGCATATATTACTAATTTATTATGCGAATGGTTATATATAAATTCATCTTACCTGATTATCTAAATTAACATTCATTTTGTTAGACATTATTTTCACTTTAAGTATACAAAACTCTCGGTCCTTTTTGACTCTTGCAGAAACCTGGTACTTCTGGAATATTAAAGGGAAAATTCAAATTTAGATTAAATTTTGAGGCAAGTCAATGATCTTATATCAGCTCTAGATATTAGATTGAAGGGCAGGAAAGGTCAGAAAGGTCCGATAGGTCAGAAAGGTCTGATAGGTCAGACAGCAGATTTCTCACGGAGAACAACAAGCAATGAGTTATCAGCATGTATAGCATGCCTGATCAGACACGATTTTGATTTTTCTCTTAGACACTGTTTACAGGTTTTAGTGGCTTAAACCCAGTGAAACATTTCCTTTTCTTAAAAGAACATGGATTTATTCATGGAAGCTTATACAGAGACTGGCGAGAGGCACTGTATATTAAAATAAACAATCCTTGCAGGAGGAAAGTGCTTGCTATCAACCAAAAGGAAGCACTGCATTGATTCTAGAGATAAACTATTTAAAAGAACACTATAGCAAAAGATATTGTATTTTGGTGACTATATGAGGCTAATAAAATATAATGATATTAGACAGCATATGAATTCTTTTTTATTTTATTTTTTTTAGATGCCTTTTTTATATATTTTTTTCCACATTTTTATGCAGGACAGCCGTCCAGCAAAAGTGACAGTTACAGCAGTGACAAACCATAGAACACTGTCGAGGGTGCTTCTTGGCACAGGAGAGTGCTTGGTATGACTTTTCACAGACATGTTATTTATTTATTTTTTTTTTGGATAAAGTAAGGGAGGGTTATAACTCCTGACAATAATTTTTTGCTATCTGTGGCCCATTGGGGAGATTCCTTTCACTTTTTGTCCCTTAGCCAAAACAGGTAGTGGGAAGAAATCCCCAGAGTCACCAGGACTGGTGTCCCATTGGAAAATCTCCCTCCATTCCTGTTCTGGTGACTAATCAAAATTTAGGATTTTCTTTCACGTTCACTCTTGGTGATAATTAGGGATGCACCAATACCATTTTTTTTTTTAGTACTCGCTGATACCAATTACCGATACCTACCTAACTGTTTTGTTTACACTTCAGCTGTCAGCAATGGTACAAAGCATTGGAAAGTCATTTAAAAATGAAAGAAATTGATTTTGTTTTTAAATTTTGCGCTTTTTTTATGTGAAATGTGTAAATATATGTTAATATATATGTGTGAAAATATTCACTAACAAAGCAAAACAAAAAAAAAAAAGTTTTAAATGTTCATAGTTTATAAAAAAAGACCTGAACTAAAAAAAAAAAAAAAAAAAAGCAGGAAAATAAGTTAAATGGAGGAAAATAGGGAGTTAAGGCTGATTAGCGTAAATTAAGGGTTAATAAGGGGTTAAACAGAGGAACATTTGTTCATCCCCACTGAAAGCTCAAAGAACCGAGCCTGAAAGTATCAGTTACAGGTATCGGTGAATTTGCACGAGTACCGATACTTGTGCAAATACTCGTTATCCGCACCTAGTATCGGTGCAACCCTAGTGATAATGGTCAAAGGGACAAATAGAGCGAGTGAACCTCCCCTAACAGGGACACAGGGGTTGAGTACAAAATCTGGTACAGCTGTGCATGGTAGCCAATCGGCTTCTAACTTCAGCTTGTTCAATTAAGCTTTGACAATGAAATCTGGAAGCCAATTGGTTTCTCTCCAGAGTTGCACCAGATTTTGCTCTCTCCCGTTTTAGTAAATCAACCCCACAGACAGCAATAAAAACCTGACAGGTGTTCTAATCCCCCTCCGCTCTATATAAAACAAAATGTTCCTTCATTTATAATTAAACCTTTTTTCCTAAAGAAATAAAAATATATACAATATGTTGCTGTAACAATATAAAAAAGTGTTAGTGGAATTTTGCTTTAATCTTGTTCTTTTTTTTTTTTTTTTATTAAGCCAGCGGGCTGAACGCAAAAAAACAAACAGATTCTTCCAACCACATAAACGAGGTGGACTGAGGAATCCTTCTGCTGGGACATTGTATTCTGATAGTGGGACTCTCCACTGTCAGAATACACTGATCGGTGGCTGCAGCCGCTGATCGACAAAAGTCTTCCAGCTAGTCTTGAAAGAAGTTGATCCAACGATTGACTTCTGTCAAATTGGGATGGCTATACATGGACTGAAATTAGGCCAGTCATTGCTGAACTGGATACATTTTGATCCATCTATGGCCAGCTTTACTTAAAGGCCATTTAACTGTATATGTAAATCTATGCCTATCCGGTTTGCAAGTTGACAACACCACTCTGAAATTTCACTGCAGAACTATGTTACCCTGTTAAAGGAATTGGAAAAATAACGGATGTACTGTCAGGATCAACAGGTAATAAAACAATGTTACAGGGTGGACTCCAGTGGTATTGCCAATGACAGACTTTTTTTGCCTTTAGTTACATTTTAAATAAAAGATGCTACACTTAGTTACCTATGTTATACTTGTGACTCAGCAAACAAAATCTCTGGATAGTGGCTTACAAATATATATCTGGAAAAAAAAGACAAAGTAGACTGGTATAAATATATTCACAAACAATGGTGCCTTCTCTATAATAATCTATAATATCTATGGGCATAAGGTTTAAACCAAATACAAAACAAAAAAAATGTCTTGGCATTAAAAAGCGTACTAAAGTTTTCTAAAATCATCTTTATTTTAATTTCGATTTTGTAAAGGAATATTCACTGATTGGAAAAGCAAGTCCAAATGATACAGGACCTGTGATTTCATCCAAAAAGTTGTGCAGTGACCCGCAGTGACCCCGGCATGTGACCCCGGCATGTGACCCCGGCATGTGACCCTGGCATGTGGCCTTACAGCAAAGGATTTGCTTAGGTGCTGAAACGTACATTTGTGATGCATCAATGTACAATCATTTACGTCAATATTACTGACCCAAATTCTGTAGTGGGTCACAAAGCCTTCCTTATATATTACATTTGTGAGTATAAGTGTGGGAGACTCATTTATCTATCAATTGGAATTTTCAACTGTGCAATAAAATACTTGTAGTCTTGTCCAACTTTTATTTTTACACTTCTGCTATGGCCATTTTAAGCCATGCTGCCTGGCTATTTAATGAGATTCTCTTGCAAAACAGACTCTTTCTACATATTTACAGAAAGTGTCAGTTCAGTTCCTGCATTCCAATGGACAGGGGTGGTTTAGGAGCGCTGTATACCGCGCTCCCAAAGCGCCTCAAAGATGCGGCTTGCAGGACTGTTTGTAACATCCTGCAAGCGCACCGCCCCAGTGTGAAAGCACTCAGGCTTTCACACTGGGGAGGCATGAGGAGGTGTTTTTAGGTGAGTGTTTGTTTATTAACCACTTGCCGACCGGCTCACGCCGATATACGTCGGCAATGTGGCACGGGTGCGCAAAATCCCATATGGGTACGTCGGCCCTTTAAGAACCGTCAGAGGTCGCGCACGTGAGTGCTGCAAGGCGGGGGACCCCGATGGGCGTGGCCAGCAGGCGCGATTGCGTGCACGAGTGCCAGCACAGGGATTTGTGTGTCAGGGGAGAGGAGACATGTTGTTTGTTCCTAGTAAATAGGAACCACAGTATGTCTCCTCTCTTACTCAGTCCTATCCCCATACAGTTAGAACACACATTTAACCCATTGATCGCCCTCTAGTGTTAACCCCTTCCCTACCAGTGACATTTACACAGTAATCAGTGCATTTTTATAGCACTGATCGCTGTATAAATGTCAATGGTCCCAAAAATGTGTCAAAAGTGTCCGATCTGTCCGCCGCAATGTCGCAATCCCGAGAAAAATCGCAGATCGCTACCATTACTAGTAAAAAAATGAATAAAAATGGCATAAATCTTTCCCATAGTTTGCAGACGCTATAACTTTTGCGCAAACCAATCAATTTACGCTTATTGCAATTTTTTTCCCCAAGAATATGTAGAAGAATATATATATTGGCCTAAACTGATTAATAAACCAGATGATTGCCCAGGCAGTCACAGCGCCACGCGGCTCGAGCATGCGCAGTGTGTGCCTGGCTGTGAGGCCACAGCCGGGCACCCACATTGACAATGACGGCGCTGCAGAGAGGAGGGGGAGATGAGCGGGGCTTCGTTCCCCTGCATCCTTGGACCCTGGGACAGGTAAGTGTCCGGCTATTGAAAGTCAGCAGCTGCAGTATTTGTAGCTGCTGACTTTTAGTTTTTTTAAGCGGAACTCCGCTTTAATGTATTCTATGCATCAAGGTAAAAAAGCTTCCAGGATCAACTCCATAAGTTCCAGCATATCAGTTTGGAGCTTATACAGATCTTTCTCTCCCTGGTTTCAGAAGCTGAACAGAGCAGTGGGGCGGCAAGGAAAAGTAAGAACATGCTGCTGGGGAGATGGGGTGACCATTTAACTTTGCACTGCATGGACAAAAAAAAGGATCACTTTAATAATTTTTATTTTACAATAAACATTGACCTAGAAAAGAGAATACAGTAGGAGGGAAGTCAAAAGTCTGCATATTTGATGTTGGTGAGTGGTTCCAAGTACTAAAGAAAGACATAAATATTCAAGTCCCTTCTCAAACAGAGCTGCAAAAAAGGAAACAAAAAATGGTAGAAAATTCCTTCCAAGGGCTCAAGATCAAGTTTTATATCCTACCTATATCTGTTCCTGGGCTTTTTAAACCTGCAGACAGCAATACAGGCTTACCTCTATGGTATTAATAAATGTCAGTGGGAAAGGGGCGTTTGTGAATGTTATAGCCCTTTCAGATGCAAAAAGAAAATTCGTTTTTATTGCATGGCAGAAAACCTAAAGTCTAAAAAACATAATCCTAAAACACACAGAATCAAGTGTATAGGGAAATCAGAACATGTTCTCATCTGTTTGCTACTGTTGGGGGATTATTAACGGATAACAATACCATAATCTGCAGTTTGAAGGGAATCTGCACTCTTTTCTTTTTTCATTACGGAAACGTGAAAGTAAAAAAATGTATTCCAATATACAGTATCTCACAAAAGTGAGTACACCCCTCATATTTTATTATATCTTTTCATGTGACAACACTGAAGAAATGTCACTTTGCTACAATGTAAAGTTGTGAGTGTACAGCTTGTATAACAGTGTAAATTTGCTGTCCCCTCAAAATAACTCAACACACAGCTATTAATGTCTAAACTGCAACAAAAATGAGTACACCCCCTAAGTGAAAATGTCCAAATTAGGTCCCATTTGCCATTTTCCCTCCCTGTTGTCATGTGACTTGTTAGGTCTCAGGTGTGAATGGGGAGCAGGTGTGTTAAATTTGGTGTTATCGCTCTCACTCTCGCATACTGGTCACTGGAAGTTCAACATGGCACCTCATGGCAAAGAACTCTCTGAGGATCTGAAAAAAAGAATTGTTGCTTTACATAAAGATGGCCTAGGCCAGGGGTGTCCAAACTTTTTTCAAAGAGGGCCAGATTTGATGAAGTGAACATACGCAAGGGCCGGCCATTTTGCATGACATTCTTTGAACCATTAAAATTTAGTCTAAGTGTGTTAGTTCGAACACTAATACACTACTCAACAAGAATTATCTTGCCTTTGTGGCTGTGTGCGAGTAAAGAAATGATCTTGGGCGTGTTATTGGGATATACTGTATTTATTGGCGTATAACACGCACCTTCACTTTAAGAGGGAAGTTTCAGGAGAAAAACTTAAATTTGAAATAAAGAACTGTGAAGAAAAATAAGGGTCAGTGCCCATCTGCAGCCTAACAAGTGCCATGAATGCAGTCCCACCATTGGCATGAATGCAGCACCACCATTGCCATGAATGCAGCACCCCCATTGCCATCGGTGCAGCATCCCTATTGCCAGGAATGCAGCGCCCACCACTGCCAGGAATGCAGCACCCACCACTGCCATCAGTGCAGCCTGATTGATGCCCATCCATCTTCAGCCTCGGAGGGGATAGGGACAAATGCCAAAAGATTCCATACAGGAAAAACTCCTGTTTTCTCGGCAGCCTCTTTATTTGATTAACAGAACAGTCATCCAATGGCAGCGCCAGAGACAGGGCTTCCTATTACAGAGGCCACTGTGTAAACAGGAAATACGCCTGTGTGTACGGCACTCGTCCCGCCTCCTCCCTGTCCCCTCCATGGCAGCCAGCATATATATCTTTTGTGGCCCTGACACTGGGAGATCGTTGGGGGCAACAAAAGATATACATGTCCAGATAACCAGGCGGGCCGTACTCACTGTTGTACTCACATTTGTGAGATATTCTCTCTCTCTCTCTCTCTCTCTCTCTCTCTCTCTCTCATGAAGGAGACAGGAAGGAGGGCATTTATGCTTATTATATATGTTTTGCAGTATGCCTTAGTGCTTAGATCTTTTGCCTGATTACTCTGTGTTCTAGACCTCAATCCTTGCATACAATTTGTATGTTATGTTAAGGTGGGTTTAATCCCATTTCACATTTTTACATACTCATCCTTCCAAGTGGTTATTATTGTATTAAATGGAGAACGAGCATGTTAAACTCAAATGAAACAGAGGAAGGAAATGCGTGTAATAACCTTCACAGGTCCTCATGATGTCTACTAAAGGCCACTGTTGTTTAATTCCAGAAAAAAAGGATTACAGCACTTCAGTACCTAAAGTGGAAGTCTGGCAGTAGGTGAAAATAAGTAACTGCAATTTACGATTTATACTACAGAAAAAGGGCCTTAAAATGTTCTGTGAAGTATTATGCTGTAAAATTATGTAAGGAAATTTAGCTTTTAATCAACTGGAAAACAAGTGGGACCTTGTTTAATGTAAATCCGTAAACCGGCTGAAGGCCTTGAAGAAGGAGCTGCATGCGAACTGAAATCCCCAGATTGAAATGGATGAGAGGCATGGTACAATAATTCTGCCTGCTTAGGCTGGAAGTAAAAGCAAAATGTGTTTTTAAAAATAGCAAGCCTTACTCTAAACTCAATATGAAGTTACTATCTGGGTAATAGTTGCTGCTGTGGTGGCACTACGATAAAATGGCACTGATCCTGGCCTTTTTGGTGCCATCCCAGCACTGAAAATTTAATTCTCTGAGGGACGTCAGTTCTTTTCCAGCTCTACCCCTACAGGCTGACATCATAGTCTTAAGGTTCAATGTTTTCTCTAAAAAAGTATGTCTTTATTCTGGGTACCTTCACTTCCACTTTAACAACTGTTTAAATAAAATACTGGCAACAAAGCAGGGTGAAAAAAAAAATTAGGATTTAAAAAAAAAAAAAAAAAAAAAAAAGATTTTTTAAAATTTAAAATCAGATATTTTTATCAAAATAGTTTATTAAAATGCTTTTGGCCTAAAAATCCATCCAAAGATAGTTTTCTATTCAAGATACATGAATGAATCCAAGCTCTGCAAGCTGAGATAACATGCACTGGCAATGTTATTGTTTTAATTTAAATCAAAGTATTTAAGTAGTTCCCCCAACTATGTGTGATTAACCTATTAACCTAATATCGGTTCTCATATTGCTGTTTTATTAACCTGACAGCTTAATATTCTAAATAAGAAACCTTCATTTTGTTTGCAAATATTAAAGATTCTAACTACCAGCAAGAATGAGTCCTTGCATATAAAGGGCACCTGTCATTTCAGATCCATCATGGCAGCGCCTGTTAGTGGGCATCTACTCACCTGCTGCCGCCACGTCCCTCACCTTGTTGTGTCACTGCCATATCACCAGCCTTCCTATTAAAGTCAATAGGACTGTCGGTGAGTCAACAGCGGGTCAGAGGAGGAGCCGCTGCGGGACAGAGATGACAGTTGCTCTTTAAAAATTATGATTTAAATCAATCCTTTTTACTAGTGATTTAAATCACGATTTAAATTGACTTGATTTAAATCAAATCCACCCTGAACAAAGGGAGCACATTATTTGAAATGAGTCCCTATGAATAAGCTCCTGTGAGGGGTGAAATGCGTTGGAATTGTCTTATAGACTGTTAATGCATTGTTTGGCTTTAGTAAATCAGAAATTGGTCAGTGTCGTCCCCTTTCTTGTTTTGGAGGATTAAAAAATGTAGATGTGCGGCAACTCACAGCTGTGGAGAGCCAGCTACTGCAGCCACTAGGTGAGAGAGAGAAAAGTACAGACTGTAGTGGAGTATTGTCTAATCATAGTATATTTACAATGTCTAACTTGTAGACTTGCATTGCGAGAAGTATCAGAAAATGTACAATCAGCACAGATAATCAGGAATCAAAAACAAAAAGATCAGTGCCAAAACCAAACCTACACTTGATAGTCTCTAATTGCCTAGTTGAGGTCCGATATATCTAGGAGATCCAAACAGTCCTGGAATAACACACTCAAGCCCATGGATGATGCAAGACTCAGATTCCAATGTGCAGCCTTGTCCTGCCTAAGGCCCCTTTCACACTGGGGCAGGAGCCGCGGTGACGGTAAAGCAGCGCTATATTTAGCGCTGCTTTACCGTCGTTTTGCCCGCGGTATTTGGTCGCTCGCGGTGCGGTTTTACCCCCCGCGAGCGGCCGAAAAAGGGTTAAAATCCCCCGCAGAGCGCCTCCGTAGCGGCGCTTTGCGGCGGTATTGCCGCGGTGTCCCATTCACTGGAAGGGAGAACACACCGCTCCTATCCCGCTCCAAAGATGCTGCTAGCAGGACTTTTTTTGCCGTCCTGCTAGCACACCGCTCCAGTGTGAAAGCCCACCGGCTTTCACACTGGAGTGAATGGGGCCGGTTTTTTCAGGCGGTGTACAGGCGCTATTTTTAGCGCTGTACCGCCTGAAAACCGCCCCAGTGTGAAAGGGGCCTAAGTGCAACCCCATCATCCATGGGCTTGTATGTGCTATTATTTCAGGACTGTTTGGATCTCCTACATAAAGTATCTCACAAAAGTGAGTACACCCCTCACATTTTTGTAAATATTTTATTATATCTTTTCATGTGACAACACTGAAGAAATCACAATTTACAATGTAAAGTAGTGAGAGTGTACAGCTTGTATAACAGTGTAAATTTACTGTCCCCTCAAAATAACTCAGCACACAATTGGGCCCAAAGTGTCAATATTTTGTGTGGCCACCATTATTTTTCAGCACTGACTTAACCCTCTTTGGCGTGGAGTTCACCACAGGTCACATGTTGCCACTGGAGTCCTCTTCCACTCCTCCATGATGACATCACGGAGCTGGTGCGTTCCTCCACTTTCCGTTTAAGGATGCCCCACAGATGCTCAATAGGTTTTAGGTCTGGAGACATGCTTGGCCAGTCAATCGACTTTAGCCTCAGCTTCTATAGAAAGGCAGTGGTCGTCTTGGAGGTGTGTTTGGGGTTATGTTGGAATACTGCCCTGCAGCTCAGTCTCCAAAGGGGGGGGGATGGAGCTCTGCTTTAGTATGTCACAGTACATGTTGGCATTCATGGTTCCCTCAATGAACTGTAGCTCCCTAGTGCCAGCAGCACTCATGCAGCCCCAGACCATGACACTCCCCCCAACATGCTTGAGTGTAGGCAAGACACACTTGACTTTGTACTCCTCACCTGGTTGCCGCCACACACACTTGACACCTGAACCAAATAAGTTTATCTTGGTCTCATCAGACCACAGGACATGGTTCCAGTAATCCATGTCCTTAGTCTGCTTGTCTTCAGTCAACGGTTTGCAGGCTTTCTTGTGCATCATCTTTAGAAGAGGCTTCCTTCTGGGATGACAGCCATGGAGACCAATTTGATGCAGTGTGCAGCGTATGGTCTGAGCACTGACAGGCTGACCCCCCACCCCTTCAGCAATGCTGGCAGCACTCATACGTCTATTTTCCAAAGACAACCTCTGGATATGACGCTGAGCACGCGCACTCAACTTCTTTGGTCGACCATGGAGAGGCCTGTTCTGAGTGGAACCTGTCCTGTTAAACTGCTGTATGGTCTTGGCCACAATGCTGCAGCTCAGTTTCAGGGCCTTGGCAATCTTCGTATAGCCTTGGCCATCTTTATGTGGAGCAACAATTATTATTTTGAGATCCTCAGAGAGTTCTTTGCCATGAGGTGCCATGTTGAACTTCCAGTGACCAGCATGAGAGAGAGAGAGAGAGAGAGAGAGAGAGAGAGAGAGAGAGAGAGAGAGAGAGAGAGAGAGAGAGAGAGAGAGAGAGAGGGAGAGGGAGAGAGAGAGAGAGAGAGAGAGAGAGAGAGGGAGAGAGAGAGAGAGAGAGAGAGAGAGAGAGAGAGAGAGAACTCCCAAATTTAAAACACCTGCTCCTCAATCACACCTGAGATCTTGTAACACTAACGAGTCACATGACCACGGGGAAGGAAAATGGCTAATTGAGCCCAATTTGCACATTTTCACTTAGGGGTGTACTCACTTTGGTTGCCAGCGGTTTAGACATTAATGGCTGTGTGTTGAGTTATTTTGAGGGGACAGCAAATTTACACTGTTATACAAGCTGTACACTCACTACTTTACATTGTAGCAAAGTGTCATTTCTTCAGTGTTGTCACATGAAAAGATAGAATAAAATATTTACAAAAATGTGAGGGGTGTACACACTTTTGTGAGATACTGTATATCGGACCTCAACTAGGCAATTAGAGGCTATCAAGTGTAGGTTTGTTTTTTGCGCTGATCTTTTTGTATTGCCAGCAGTCCAGGCTCCATGGATATTACAGCTGCAGACTAGATATCTTAACAATTGTATACCTGATAAGACCTTAATATTGTAACGCTGGTTTTCCATCTATTGGGTTTTTATTTTTGTTTTAAAATCAGGAATCGAAGCCCGAGTATGCCGTTAGTAAATATGGCTGCCCCCATGCCCATCCCATAAAGTAAATTACCATTAAAACCAGAAAGCATGGCCATAGAATCTGCCCACTGCTGTGCGATTTCAATCAAAAGCAAGGTGACCTTGATGGGAAACTATTCTTTCAGTTCCCAATTAGGCTAAACCCACCTAACAGGAGCTGTGGTCGTGAAGACTAGTTCCTCATCAGATCCACCTCACTTGTGCCCCTACTCACTCCTTTGTTAAAGACAGCACAGACACGCCCCACTCTGAGCACTGGCGTCTCTCTGACCGCCAGAACAACGTTGGTTAATTACTGCCAGTTTCCTTATCCAGGAACCAGTGGCAAAAAATTGTACTAAAAGGTTTACTGAATATTCCAAACTATTGTGTGAGGTCGGGCCGCTATCATACTTCACGTGACCTCTGATCTTTTGGTTGCCTCAGGATAAATGTTTGCAAGGAATATGTAAATTGTTCTCACCCTAAGAACGGTAGGGAAAAGTGTCATGCAGAGGTGTTTAACTGACAGAAAAAGGTCTCGCTAGTTCAAGGTCTCCATGGCAACGGTTCAAGTGAAGGAAAACATTCCATGTTTCACGGCAATATAAAGGTAACATCTGAAGTGCAATTATAATGTCTTTTGGAATGGAACATTTTCTAAAGGTGCCCATAGACACTAGATGACAGTCTTCTGATCTAGCTGAGGTTAGCTGGGGGAAAAGTGATGGGAGGTGTTGGGTAATCTTGTCAAATTCTATTTATGATAAATCAGTGCTGGGAATATCTACAGTGTGCTTTACTCATCTTCCATAGATTAAAGACAAATGATATCACAAGATCACCCTTTGCAGTTAGGCCCCTTTCACACTGGGGCGGGAGCCCCGGCGACGGTAAAGCAGCGCTATATTTAGCGCTGCTTTACTGTCGTTTTACCCGCGGGATTCGGCCGCTAGCGGTGCGGTTTTAACCCCTGCTAGCGGCCGAAAAAGGGTTAAAATCCCCTGCAAAGCACCGCTGTAGCGGCGCTTTGCGGCGGTATTGCCGCGGTGTCCCACTCAAATCAATGGGTAGGAGCGGTATAGGAGCGGTGAATACACCGCTCCTATACCGCCCAAAGATGCTGCTAGCAGGACTTTTTTTACCGTCCTGCTAGCACACCGCTCCAGTGTGAAAGCCAGCCGGCTTTCACACTGGAGTGAATGGGGGCGGTTTTTTCAGGCGGTGTACAGGCGCTATTTTTAGCGCTGTACCGCCAGAAAACCGCCCCAGTGTGAAAGGGGCCTTATAGACCTCGTAGCCAATATACATTCCAAATTGTGGTCAGATTGTGCAACCTCATTCTAAATATTTATGGAGGCCTTAAAGTGGTAGTAAAACCCTTATGACCGTCCCGTCGAGCTTGCATGCAGAAGCGAACACATACGTGAGTAGCGCCCGTATATGAAAACGCTGTTTAAACTACACATGTGAGGTATCGCCACGATCGGTAGAGCAAGAGCAATAATTCTAGCCCTCTGTAACTCAAAACATGCAACCTGTAGACATTTTTAAACGTCGCCTATGGAGATTTTTAAGGGTAAAAGTTTGTCGCCATTCCACGAGCAGGCACACTTTTGAAGCATGACATGTTGGGCATCAATTTACCTGCGTAACATTATCTTTCACAATATAAAAACAACTAACTTTACTGTTGTCTTATTTTTTAATTCACAGAGGTGTATTTTTTCCAAAAAAAGTGCGCTTGTAAGACCGCTGCGCAAATACGGTGTGACAGAAAGTATTGCAATGACTGCCATTTTATTCTCTATGGTGTCAGAAAAGAAAAATTTATAATGTTTGGGGGTTTTAAGTAATTTTCTAGCAAAAAAAAAAAAAACTGTGTTTAACTTGTAAACAACAAATCTCAAAAAAGAGGCTCAGTCCTTAAGTGGTTAATAAGGAAGTGCTGCCTGTAAATATAACAGAAGCAGCATTTCCTTGTAAGAAGAACGGTCACTCAAACGGATAGCTACAAGCAGCGTGAAAAGAAAAATGCTAGGAGCAAGAGGAAGAAGTTTTTGTCAGAAAAGTTTTTTTTTTGGGGGGGGGGGCTTTAGCTCCGTCAATCATATCCTGCATACCTGGATTTACAGGGGAATAATCTAACCAGTGACTTCCATAGACAGAAAATCTCTCTCCAAGATCTTTCTGTCCGCAAAAAGCAACTGCCGAGACCTGCCATTGTTCTTGTCTGATGGTAACGTAGAACAAACATGGCACTACAATGACAGTTCTAGAAAGAAATATCAGGTCTGCCAGCAGGGAGATTTTTTAAAAAGTTTTTTTTTTTTTTTTTTTATAACAAGCTCCTGATTGCTTGAAGTGCCGATTATCACCATATAGGAGTTATTAATGTCCTATATTAAAATGGTGGTAATACATTAAGCAGCACAGTACACTAAATACAGGAGTTAAGGAGCTGCATCAAAAACAATGGCAGAAATCAGGAGAATCACCTGTAATTATGAAGCTGTCTATGACCACCTCTAAGGACTCCTTGTACACACAATAAGGACTCACCCTGCTGGCTGTACCAGTCTCATGGCTTCGGCTGCATTCTTCACAATGTTAAATATGGAAGAGTGACAGGAAGCTTCGTGACAGATGATGGAAATGCCAAGACGTGGCAACTCAAAATCCTTGAGGCTGCATTCACACTTGAGCAGAGCGCCTTTCAGGCCTTTTTATTTGAGAGTTTTTAAGTGTTTTTGCTGCGGTTTGAGCAGAAATCAAGCGACAAAACACCCAAAAAAAAGGTTAATGTCGCACATTTTCAGGCATTCCCATAGAGAACCTAATCTGCCTCCAATCTGCTAAAAAGAAACTCGTGTACTTCTTTGAGCGACAGGTGTTTTTGCTTCCGGCGACAGAACGCTCAGATGTGAACAGGGGCCATTGAAATGAATGAGATTTGCCTTGTTGAGCATTGTAGAGCTTCAAGTAGAAAATCAGGGCCTTAGGCTCCGTTCACACATAGGCGTTTGGAATCGCTGCAATTCTGCCCGTGATTTCTAAACATCCTGTTAAAATGTCAAATCATACATCAGCGTGTTCAGGTGCCATTCATTTCAATGCCATCTAAAAATAAGGTGGGATTATGCCGCGATCGTCACGCTGCAATCGTGCAAACCAAATCACGCAACGTGTCGCCCAAAAAATGTTCCAGAACTTCTTTTGATTGCATGATTTGTTTTGCATGATTTGAGGCGCCACAAATGTACCACGTTTTTAGGTGCCATTGAAATTAATGGTACCTGAACACGCTGATGTGCGATTTGACATTTTAACAGAGTGTTTGAAATCGCGGTCAGAATTGTGGCGAATCAAAACGCCTATATGTAAATAGAGCATAATCCAACACACCAATTGGATATAGTTCAAAACGTAAATTCTGTGCCAATCAAGCCCACCCTGGGATACCGACTGGGTTTGTCAGAGCTGAGATTTTTATCACAGCTGTTTTTTTTTTGGTTGTTATAATGCAGATTTGCATGCTGTTTATTTATTTTTTTTAAAACTATGCATGCCGTCTAATTCAGCCAGCACACTGCCTCCCACCCGTTGTCACGCACCCCCCCCCCCCCCCCCCTCCCCAGCTTTGCAGAACATGCTAGCCCCTTCAACCATCCGCTGGCATCGAGTGAACAGAGGCAGTGGGGTACAGTGACTGGTGAACTTTCTCATGTAAGAACCTTTGCTCATATTCACGGTTGACGTAAGGTGGGATACAACTCTGACCATCAAAAAGAAGGGACTTGTCCAATGACCAGAAGCAAGAGGGCACATCTCCATTGACCAGCAGCAAGGGGACACTTCTCCAATGTGCAGCAGTAAAGGGGACACTTCTCCACTAACCAGCAGTAACAGCAGGGGCGGCCCATGCATTAAGGGCGCACGGGCGCGGCCCCCCTATATGCATAATGGATAGATTCATGCATTGCATGAATCTATCCATGGCCGCCGTTGCTACCCCCTATTCAGGCGTCCGGCCTCTATTCGAATGCCGGGCACCTGAATTACAGTGGCAGGGGATGTTTTTTTGAAGCACCTGATTAGAGCCATAGACTCTAATAGGCTTCAAAATAGGGTGGACTCAGAGCGCAGACCATTTCGTGGGTCTGTTACCAATTTCTCAATTGGTTCAAAGGTTAGGCGATCCTATTGGACACCTAGGAGGAGGAGGGGAGGAGATGCACGGTGGAAGCTGCCGTGATCTCAGAAGGACGCGGAAGACGCTGCAAGATGCCTGCCACAGCCGGTCTCCATGCCTGATGTGCCTGATGATCCCCGATGTGCCCACCAGTGGACCGGCAAACAGCTGGGAGGGGGGTTGAGGTGCCGCGGGGCCAGCAGTAAAGGGGCCCTTCTCCACTGACTAGCAGCAAGAGGAAATGCGCTTACCCACTGAGGGTAACATTTACATTTATTACATTTTAGACTGGGGTGCCTTGAGATTTTGCATACAATTAACTGAAGTTCCACTATAACAAACAGTGAGCAGGCAGGCTTTTATTGCAGATAAGACATGCATTGTCTCTTTCCAATAAAATTCCCCTACCTGCCTGCTCGCTGTCTTCTTCAGCGCTGCAAACTGAGCAGCACATACTTCCAGTGCCAGGCCGGTCTCCGATGAGTGCCGGGATGACGGCCTTCTATGCATGTGCAGGAGTGATGCCATCTTGCACTGGCCAATGGAGAGGCCCAAAGACTGACACTCAGAAGAAGATGTCAAAGTCGTGAGGGACCATTGGACAGGTGATAATTAAGCCTTCGGTTCCACTATAAAGGACGCCATGACTGAAAAAGGTTGAGAAATGCTGATTCCAACAAAAGGGTTAATGAAAGAGAAACACAATAACACTCATATGAATTTTATGACTGAAAAATTGATCTTTTGTACCTAGTTTTGCATAAGGTAATTCCACTTGCAAGACCAGGAAATGGCAACGCTTACTGTAATTAATGCTGCAACACATGTTTTCGTCTCAAATGGCTGCAGAAATGGCAAGCTTATTCATCCACAGCTCACCATGAGTGAAGGCTTCATAATCAACAATTACTCTAAAATATAACTATTTAAATTAAACAAGGGAACAAAACGATCAGTGCATTAGTGCAGCTCTCAAGCTTTTCACATGAATCCCACACATCCACACCGGGTAAAAGACTGTAACCACCTGTATTGTCTGAAGATGTTTATTCAGAGTATACTAGAAATCTTAAAATAAATGAATCACAAGACCTACATAGGCACTGATGCTTTTTGCATTTAAAGCTTATAGCGGACCTTGTACTTAATTGTAAGATCTGCCTGTGTTGCTGCCCCTACCCACTTTTGGATATGATCCTCACTCCCAGGCTTCTGGTAAGCTTATTGTGCATCCTATGCATTAAGGTGAAAAAACACCTGGCAATGACTACCCCCTCCAGCCCCCCGTTTACTTACCTGAGCCCGTTCACCTGCTGTGCGCTTCCCCTGGCGTCTTCTCCACGAAGCCTGGCCGTTAATTGGATAGATAGGAGAGATTAATAGCAGCGCAGCCAATGGCTCGCTCTGCTGTCAATCACATCCAATGACGCAGCCCACCGGGGGGCGGGACCAAGTCATACATGCTGTGTGTATGACAGGGAGCGCACCCGCAAGCTAACCCCCTTGGGATAGAGCTTCCCAGAGGTAGGTTAGCTATTGCGGGGAGGAGCCGAGACAGCCGCCGAGGGACCCCAGAACAGGAGGATCGGGGCCACTAACTTAAACGAACCCATACAACCCCATTAAAATAATTTTAAAGTGTCCAACATGAAGGTTTTTTTTGCCTAATTATATATATATATATATATATATATATATATATATATATATATATATATATATATATATATATATATATATATATATATATATATATATATATATACACACACACACACACACACACACACACACACACACACACATACACATACACATACACATGTCTACATATATATCACAAAGTTGAGTACACCCCTCACATTTTTGTAAATATTTTATTATATCTTTTCATGTGACAACACTAAGACTTGGTTCACACTGGGGCGACTTAGCCACCTGACAAGTTGCGTTCCGTTCTGTACGATGGAATCGTTCTAATAGGAGCGACTCAAGTCGCTCCAACTTAGAAAAAGGTTCCTATACTACTTTGGGGCGACTTGAATTGACTTCTATAAAAGTCGTTTTGCAAGTCACCACTGCTGTCATGTGCAGGTCGCCTGAAGCAGTCGCGCTGCAAGTTGTGCTGCCTCAGTGTGAACTGGCTATGAAGAAATTACACATTGCTACAATGTAAAGTAGGGAGTGTACAGCTTGTATAACAGTGTAAATTTGCTGTCCCCTCAAAATAACTCAGACAGTTATTAATGTCTAAACCGCTGGCAACAAAAGTGAGTACACCCCTAAGGCTGCTTTCACACTGGGGCGGTTTGCAGGCGCTATTGCGCTAAAAATAGCGCCTGCAAACCGACCCGAAACAGCTGTTGCTGTGTCTTCAGTGTGAAAGCCCTGAGGGCTTTCACACTGGAGCGGTGTGCTAGCAGGACGGTAAAAAAAGTCCTGCTAGCTGCATCTTTGGAGCGGTGAAGGATCGGTGTATTCACCGCTCCTATACCGCTCCTACCCATTGAAATCAATGGGACACCGCGCGGATACCGCCGGCAAAGCGCCGCTGCAGCAGCGCTTTGCGGAGGTTTTTAACCCTTTTTCGGCCGCTAGCGGGGGTTAAAACCACCCCGCTAGCGGCCGCATACCGCAGGTAAAACGATGGTAAAGCAGCGCTAAATATAGCGCTGCTTTACCGTCGCCGCCCGCACCGCCCCAGTGTGAAGCCGGCCTAAGTGAAAATGTCCAAATTGTGAGTTTGGCACTACCAATGAGCTAAACAAAAAACAACTTGTCACAATTGGTGAAGGAATACCAGGGGTATGGATCCTTGCAAACCAAAAACAGTGAGCTGCCAGAGACTGTGCTGCTATTACTATGCAGCACAGCAGGTGGCTCAACATCCCCAGAAAGAGGCCCAAGAGTCTGTGATGCCAAGGAGGGCATCTGTTTCATCCTGTAAATAAATTCACCTCGTCCAAGCTTCACCGCGCGTTGTGGTGCATTTTAAACACAGGTGCACTAAAGGTGCGTTCCTTTAGTGCATCAGGGTTCCAAAAAATGGAATGGCACTGCAACACAATGCGGTCTGTGCAGTTCCACATGCATTGCAGAAACGCACATCCAAAAATCGTACGATTCTTCCTCGGGCGACAGTTTTTGTACAATATTCGGATCGCGTGTACAGGCCATTAGTCTGTAGGGTTCAATATTGAGTTGGCTCACCCTTTGCAGCTATAACAGCTTCAACTCTTCTGGGAAGGCACAAGGTTTAGGAGTGTGTCTATGGGAATGTTTGACTTTTGTTCCAGAAGCGCGTTTGTGAGGTCAGGCACTGAGGTGGACGAGAAGACCTGGCTCGCAGTCTCCGCTCTAATTCATCGCAAAGGTGTTCTATTGAGTTGAGGTCAGGACTCTGTGCAGGCTAGTCAAGTTCCCCCACCCCAAACTTGCTCATTCATGTCTTTATGGACCTTGCAAGGTCCAATGATCGCAATGCGAACTGTGAACTCGCACAGGAATCGCATCTCATAGGTGAGAACACCCATGCGATCCAATTCTAGTCTCGGGAAAAAAAAAGTCACTGCACCTTTTTCTGTGCGAATCCAATGCGAGTTCAGCCGTACAACTGTATGGCTGAACTCGCATTGCTCAAACGGCGCATGTGATCGGCACCTGCGGTACGGGTGCGAATCACACGCGATGTCAGAGATCGTACTAGTGTGAACCCAGGCTAAGACTGCAATGCCATTAAAGTTCATGTGCGTGTAAAGGCAGGTGTCCCAATACTTTTGGTAATATAGTGTATATGTGTGAAGCTGGCTTTGGGTTTACATCTAGTGTAAGTGCTTAGCACAAAACACATACAAGTCCCTGTTTGCTTTGCAATCATACTCCTTTTAGGTTGTACAATAAACTCTGTAATTATCTCTGAGGTCTGTGGCTGCTTACAATCCTACTAGTGTTGCATAAGTTGGGAAAGTCCATCTTGTGTGATTATGGGAAGTGACTGTCACACAATTTACTAGTTTTCACAAGCTAATTTCCCCTTCTCAGCTAGTGACTATATTAACTGTTTTTCACAGTATAGTACAAGAGACACTTAAAGCGGAGGTCCGCCCACTGCTGCAAAAATTAAAAGCCAGCAGCTACACATTCTGCAGCTGCTGACTTTTAATAATCGGACACTTACTTGTCCTGAAGTCCAGCGTTGTCGGCACCGCTGCTGATGTTTCCATTAGCTGTTGGGTGCATGCCGCCTCCATTGCAAGTAAGGGAACCCAGCAGTGTAGCCTTACGGCTTCACTCAGGGAACTCTACTGCACATGCGCAAGGCTAGGCTTCGCTCCTCTCTCCCACTGGCCCAGCGGCCGGGGAAGTCGGAGGGAGCCCCAACGATGATGCAAATACCTGTGGCTGAGGCTCCCGGAAGTGGGGACAGGATACCTGTGAAAGACAGGTATCCTGCCCCCCCCCCCCCGAAAGGTGCCAAATGTGGCACCGGAGGGGGGAAGGAGTACAAAGAGCAGAATTTCCACTTTTGGGTGGAACTCCGCTTTAACTAAGGGTACCAAGTAAGCCTTTTAGGGCCCATTTGCACTGTTACATTTTAATTTTAATGTTCAGATGCACTATAAAATGCGCATGTCTTGGTTCACCATAATAAATATAATGGGGTTGATTTACTAAAGGCAAAATATACCATGCCCTGCAAGTGCACTTGCACCAGTGCAATGGGTCGTTGTTGCATATATCAGCCTTTCACAGACCCCTAGAAGTACCCCGCTCCTCAATGGGAGAACAGTATGTGCCCATTACCCAGTTCTTGCCACAATTAGCTACCTGAATCCCACTCTCTTGACGACATCTACATACAATTAGTTAGGACTGTCTGTTTTTTTCCTGTTAGTGGAAAAGAATAATATTTATGATCTTCAAATAAAGTGCAAATTCTCAGCAGAAAAATGATCTACCCTTCAAAGCAATGCTGTCACCGCAGTGCTCGATTAAAGCAGATGTGGGCTAATTAAATGTAAAATTCAGGAGTTAGTCTGCCCAATGTAAGAGTCAGCACGCGCTTTAGAAGTGCAAGTTGACCTTTACAGCATTTTCTAACTACAACATAATTAGTGTTGGCTCTTCATCTTCTCCGTTATATTTAATTACCTTTTCCCCCTTTTCATTGAATAGAACTGACAGTCATGCACAGTCTACCACAATGCGGGTCACAAAAATCTCAGGAAACAAGTAGCACACAGTAGAGATTTAATCCTCCATTAAACTCCCCCATATTACAAGTGAATCAAAGATTGTTAAAGTGGAACTCCAACCTAATTTTCTTTTTTTGCAAGATACAGTGGGGTGATGTTGTCACCAGCACAGGGAGTGAGAGAACTCGCGCTTTAGTGCAATACTCACGTACCTGCACAAACGGCTGTATCTTAAATTGGGTGCTGAAATGACCAACGGCTGGAACCGACTGCAATCATGAGAAGGAAGTATCACCAGCGCACCGGGATCTCCAAAACCGGGTCCAAAATTTTAATCACATAGTATTAAAAAAATAAATAGAAGCGACATTTCGGAGCCACGCAGGACCCCTTCATCAGGCACATGCCTGATGAAGGGGTCCTGCATGGCTCCAAAACGTTGCTTCTATTTATTTTTTTGATACCATGTGATTACAATTTTGGACCCAATTTTGGAGATCCCGGTGCGCTGGTGACACTTCCTTCTCAAACTCATTCTTTAGGACACAACAGCAATTTAAAAAAAAAATACAACTTTTTAGTAAAGTAGAGGAAGACTAGAACGTCTATCAGCTTTCTAATGTTGTCTGTGTCTGTGTCCCTACTAGGGAAGAACTTGGGCTCAATGGCCATGAATGGGATTCCCTGCATGTGAATCCTAAGAAAACCTGTGCATCCCGTATGGGCAAGTTAATACATAGATACGCCTGTGTGAATGAGACCTTTTAGCAATCGGAGTGATAGATGAATTTCTGCACCCCAACCCCCCCCCCCCCTAAACCTTCCTATTAGTCACATTACAGGAACTATTCTATGCCGTAAGGTAAGAAAACCTTCTGCATGCAGCTTCCCCCACAGCCCCCTAAATACATACCTGAGCCCAACCTTGATCCAGCAATGTGCACGAGAGCCGAGGCTCTCTCAGGTCTCTCGCTCCTTATTGGCTCAGATACAGCAGCAGGAGTTATTGGCTCCCACTGCTGTCAGACACAAAGAGGGAGGGGGGCAGGGCCAAGTCCCATTCTGTGTGTCTTATGGACATGAAGAGCTCAGGAGCGAGCATGAACAAGTTCCCCCACAACAAGCGCCTTGCTATTGGGGCACTCATCGAGGGGCTGGAGCCCAGAGATCCGGCAGGGGACCTGAGATGAAGAGGATCGGACTGCTATGTGCAAAACCATTACACAAAGCAAGTGAGCATAACATGTTTGTCATTTTAAAAATATTAAACATGAGCCTTCAGTATTGCTTTAACAGTGTACCTATCCTGACAATTCAGACTTTACATGACAATACCATAATTATTTCCAGCAAATACCTTCTTCCCTTACATTAAAAATACCACTGTTCCTGAGCACCCGAACCCCTAAAGTTTACATGCTACTAGGAGCAATATTGGGGTTTCATGTAATTAGTAGAAGCAGAGAGTCTATTGTTCTCAAACAGACCTGTCTGGGGGATTAGACATGAGATAAAAAGGATCAGGAACAACCTTAATGGATGCCCACATGTACATATATAATTACAAAAAGGTATTAAAACATCAATAAGACTATTTACAGTAACCTAAACGTATTCATATGCAAATTGTAAACAACTATAGAGACACTGTCGCCTCGGTATCAAGGAGAGGACAAAGTCAATAGTTAAAGAATAAAGCCTAGTATACACCATTAGTCTTTTTTTTATTTAACCCATCAGGTTGAACGTAAAAAATACGGAGAGCTCCGGTCAGAGCCATTGCACTAACAATCCGATGTTAGTACAGTGATCTCCCCTGCTGGTCTATTGTGTTGTGCCCCCCCCCCCCCCCCCCCCCCCTGCCAGAACACTCTGGTCGGCTGATCGGGAGTAGGTTGGCTGCTGGTTTCTCAGCAAGCACGTCCGAAAGAAGACGACCAGCTGCCGTACACACGGGCTGAATGTTAGCCAGTTTTTATTGAACCGGCCAATGTCGCCTGACATTTAACCTATGTGTACTAGGCTTTAGGTACATACTTGCCTTTCTGGTGGGTGGTGAGTGGAATTTTTAGGTGCGTGTTCTGGGTGCAGATGTTATCCAAGGCTTTTGGATGTGTTGGATAAGGCTTTACCTGTTGGATGCTGTGGTTCCTCCAGCTACTGTGTCTGACAGTTGTCAGGAGAAACCACAGCAAAAGTGGGGAACATGCTATCCAATACACCTCAAAGTGTCAGAAACCAGCAGCGCCTTGAGCTTTACAAAAATGTGATGATTATGGCCGCCAATGGAAGGAGCTGGCCATAGATGGGTAGAATTTCGAACGCACATTATTCAGAAAAGAATGTTCTAAGAAAGTTTACTTATTTTTCTAATCATTAGTGCGTCAAATTGATGTTCGTTTTCGACCGCAGTGACAAGAAAATTCAAAGGAGAATGGAAAAATGTTCTCGAACAGATTTCTAACAGTGTACATTGTTTTTGTTTGGAAAAGTCCATTCTTACCTAAATCAAATGTTAAAAGCAAATAAAATCTTTGGAACGACATTCAAATATTCTGAGAATTTTTGTATGAATTTTCCTAAGGGGTTTCCTAGGATTCTAAATTGTATCTATATGGCTAACTTATACCACTTATTCTTTGCAGGGTAGCTTTGGCCTATCTTTGTTACATAGGCAGCAGGGTCACTTTACACTGGACTGTTAAAGTACATTTGTACTAAAAGCCCTGTAGAGATCCCCTTAACTACCAAAAATCAGACCTCAGATGCAGCGCAGTCTCACTTTGAGATAGGGGTTACATTTGATTTCCTCCAGGTACCGCAACCACAAGGTCTATAGAGATGAATGGGAGACACCAGCATTGGGCATAATAAATAAAGGGAGAGTCAGAGAACCCATACAAAATTTTTAACATTGAAGAATTCTGGTTGATTGCTAAAGATTACAAGGTTTGCCTTAGGCCTCTTTCACACTGGGGCGGTTTTCAGGCGGTACAGCGCTAAAAATAGCGCCTGTACACCGCCTGAAAAAAAACGGCCCCATTCACTCCAGTGTGAAAGCCGGCGGGCTTTCATACTGGAGGGGTGCGCTAGCAGGACGGTAAAAAAAGTCCTGCTAGCAGCATCTTTGGAGCGGTATAGGAGCGGTGTATTCACCGCTCCTACCCATTGATTTCAATGGGACACCGCGGGGGTACCGCGGCAATACCGCCGCAAAGCGCCTCTATGACGGCGCTTTGCAGGGGATTTTAACCCTTTTTCGGCCGCTCGCGGGGCGGTTTTACCCCGAATACCATGGCTAAAACAACGGTAAAGCAGCGCTAAATATAGCGCCGCTTTACCGTTGCCGCGGCTCCCGCCCCAGTGTGAAAGGGGCCTTACTGCAGAATGAAAATAAATCATAAAAAAAAAAAAAAAAAAATCACATGCCATAGCCTTTTCATATGGAACACAGGGATCTTTTTTTCTCATATAATGATATGAAGAACACATACCTCTGACACTCGCTCTGAAATCCCGGACACAACTCAGAGAACTAACCAGGCTCAGGAGATCAAAAAGGTTCTGTATACAAACAAAAGAAAACGAATGTCAATTATACTGCAAAACAGAAAACATAAAATTATCTCAGTTATCATTGCAATGCAAGTATTAAATCCTTGTTTAGGTCTAGGGTGGGGAAAAAGCAGTTTAAGGCCCCTTTTTCACACAGAAGGACTATAGGGTCCACCTGTGAGTTTTTCAGGCAGATCAAATCGGACCATCCATTGCTCTCTATGGAGTGGCGCATGTCAACAGAAATTTATCTGTTGACACCCGCTGGCATCTGATCCGTTATGCTAAAATCAGACAGACAGGGATCCGTTCCCCATCCATCTGGCGGATCGGATGACAGTCCGATGGAAACAGACAGGCAGTCAGTTCACACCCGGCAGCCCATAGAGGGCAGCGGACCAGGGGGTTTATTTACTAAAGCTAGAGAGTGCAAAATCAGTCACACTTCTACAGAGAAACCAATCAGCAGAAGTGTGACTGATTTTGCACTCTCTAGCTTTAGTAAATATTTTTATTATTATACAGGATTTATATAGCGCCATCAGTTTGCGCAGCGCTTTACAACATCAGGGAAGATAGTACAATTACAATAAATAAACCCCTATGTCTGTGTCCGCTCTGCATCAGAGGAGCAGACACTGACCTGTCATCCGCCTGCTCAACGGGGATCAGTTGAAAGATTACCTGCTGAGCAGGCGGACTCCGCCAGTGTGAAAGGGGCCTTACTTACCAATCCACTGGCGACAAAAGTTTTCCATCTTGTCTGTTCAACAGATGTCGATCTGACAAACAACTTCTGTCCAACAGGGAGAGACACACATAGATCGAAATTAGGTCAGTCCCTGCTGAACTGGTCAAATTGTGATCCGTCTATGGCTAGCTTTATTTTTAGAGAGATTTTTCAGACTTCCTGTGTGATTACTGGGGCATTCAGGGCAAGGTGACAGCAGCTCTGTAAAGGGCATCCTCTGACCCATTATACTCAACCTAACTGCACTCCCTCATAGCTCGCCGTTCCATTGCATCTCGCGAAAATATCAGTTAGGCTGGCGACTCGCGGGAGCAGTGATGTCGTTCCCCTGGTCATGTGACAGTGCTCAGGTCAAGGGATTGGCTGCTATGTCCAGGCACTGTAACAGGGGAGGTACAAATCTGAAAGCAAGCAGCTGCTAGGGAGTGCAGGTAGGGCAAGTATATGGGGGTCATAAATGCCCTTTGCAACAGATTGATAATGTCTTTTCATGTGTTGAAGTGCCATTTACATAACAAAACATATGAATGTAATACACTTTTTACTTCACTTTATGTATATTCTATGACTCCTTTGGATAATGTAGTTACCAATAAAATGAATCAGATACATTTTGATGAGCTATAAGGATGCGGTTCACAGAACAGTCATGGATTGCGGATATTCAATCTGGTAGAAAAAAGTTGTGCATGAAGATATAAGCACCCCGATCGGTACTCTGTACAAGCACTCCGATCAGTAATAACCCTATATTGTTTGTTATATGGGTGTGCAGGAGTATAGGGTTTCTATAGTTAATTCAGGCATCCTACCTCTGCAAATATCACAGATAAAAAGCCCTTAAAAATCACATGGCCCTTTATAAGGCTGCTATATAAAAACACAGCCAACACTAAAGTACCCGCACATTTAGTAAAATATGTCTTACTCGCCCACAAATGCCTCCTATTGTGAACAGACCATGTGTGCTGATTTACCCAAGATCCTGCATATTGGTTTTAAAAGATAAATAAGTAATTGTATTATGTTGAAGTGTTTATGTTCTACTATCAATCTCAATAGTGTAATTTATTCGCAGATTCCATCCCCACTGAACACAGGCTCTTGCTGAAACTACCACTTGGTACAGCTATGCGACTTTTAAAGCTGAACTCCGGGCACATACAAATACACATACTAATGCAGATTTTGTATTCATTAGTAAATCATTAAATGTATTTTTAAAATGCAACTGGTGTAAGTACTTGAATTTGACTTGGCATCAGCCTTTTCTAATCCCCTATACAGCAGCACTTAGACTGTGAGAGGGAGAGGCAGGGCAGGGAGCCTATGAGGGGTGTTGCCTGCAAATGTGTTGACAAGGAACATACATACTGTATATGAGAAGAGTGATTAGAGAAATTAACGAAATCAGTCTGCTGCCGCTCTTTACTAGTCCAGTCACTAGTTTGGGGGTCAAGGAAACTGTGTAAATCTCAGAACACATGGAGCAAACTTAAAGGATATATTACCCCCTGTTCTCTATGTATTGCTTCCTTTGTGTGAAACACCTGGTGTTCCTGACAGTTGTCCTGCTCTCCTCATTCATACTGACCACACTAGGCATGGGAGCACATCCTTTCCAGCGTGGTCACACACGCAAGTTTTGCATTTCATTTCTATTTTTACCTGAATAGGTTGTTTTACAAGGTAAGGGTTCACATATACTTTTAAAATCCTTTGGCAGGTAAAACGGCTTTTATTTATGTATTTTATATGTTTATTTAGTTGACCAGAGTTGGCCTTAAAGCGACTATCTTTAATTTTAAATCTGCCAGCAGAAAAAAGCCTGCAAAAGGGAGTAAATACTTACCTTTCCTGCGGTCTGCTCAACTGAACACCACTACGTTATTTAGGAATGATCAACTGAAGTCAGCTGGGAAACTGACACTTCCAGGAGGGTTGACTGCCATGTCAGAAGTGTCCTTTATTTTCACCTTTTAATCCTACGAATAACACTTCCTGTCCCTAGGTGGCTAAGCTCAATCCTCCCATGTATCTAGTGGCGGCTGGTGTTTTTTTTTCAGGGGGGGCGGCAAACAATGCACCCACAGCCATGCCTGTATATAAAAATGTACAAGTGAATGTGATGGATGACACTATTGGAGCAAGGGAGGAGGCGGAATCCTTATGAGTAGAGCTACAAAGGGTGGAAACTAAGGGGAAAGTAATACTGGGAGGAGTATGCAATAGGCCCCCTAACTAGAGAGAGGAGGGGGAGGCAGGCCTCCTATCACAGTTTGGAATGGCAGCAAGGATGGGAAGTGTCATTATAATGGGGGATTTTAATTATCCAGACAGACTGGGCGGAAGGAACCGCGCATTCATCTAAAGCTCGCCATTTCCTAAATGTCTTGGATGACAATTTTATGGGTCAGATGGTAAATGCACCGACAAGAAACAAAGCGTTACTAGACCTACTGATTACCAACAATACAGACCTGATCACAGATGTTGAAATACTGGGCAATTTAGAAAACAGCGATCACAGGTCAATTAGTTTCAGTATAAATCACACAAATATGAAACATGAGGGGAATACAAAGACACTGAATTTGAAAAGAGCCAACTTCCCTAAACTACAATCCTTGCTAGAAAATATTAAATGGGATAAAATCTTAGGAACAAAATACAAGGAGGAAAAATGGGTGTGCTTTAAGAGCATATTATTAAGGGTATTAGCCAGTGCATCCCAATGGGAAATAAATTTAAAAGAGCTAATAAAAGTCCTGGGTGGCTTAACTCCAACGTAAAAATGCATATAAAAGCAAAGGAGAAGGCCTTCAAAAAAAAGGCTGAGGGGTCATCATCAGCATTCCAACTTTAAAAAATATGCAATAAGAAATGTAAGGGTGCAAACAGGGTGGCTAAGATAGAACATGAAAAGGTACATAGCGGAGGAGAGTAAAAAAAAATCCTTTAATTATATAAATAGTAAAAGAGAGAGGTCAGATCATATTGGCCCCATAAAGAATGATGAAGGGAATCTGGTTACAAAGGATGGAGAGATGGCGAAGGTATTGAAATGTATTTTTCTTCTCAGTCTTCACGAGGGAAACAGGGGTTTCAGTAACCAAAACTGCAAGGTTTATCCTCATGACATGTCACAGGAAGCACCCTCATGGCTAAAAGAGGCTAGAATTAGTAATATACTTGAAAAAACTTTACATTAATAAGTCACTGGGACCAGATGGCTTGCACCCGAAGGTCCTTAACCGCTTGCCATCCGGCTCCTGTAGATATACGTCAGCAGAATGGCATGGCTGGGCAAAGTAACGTAGAATTTCCTGCTGTGCGCGCACACCTGCCGTGAACTCTGTGACCCACGGACTCAATGTCCGCGATCCTGTCAGGGAGCTGAAGAATGGGGAGATGCTGAAGTAAACACAGCATCTCCCCGTTCTGCTTAGGCCGGCTTCACACTGGGGCGGTGCGGGGCGGCGACGGTAAAGGGTAAAAAGGGTTAAAAACCTCCGCAAAGCGCCGCTTTGCCGGCGGTATCCCCGCGGTCTCCCATTGATTTCAATGGGTAGGAGCGGTATAGGAGCGGTGAACACACCGCTCCTTCACCGCTCCAAAGATGCAGCTAGCAGGACTTTTTTTACCGTCCTGCTAGCGCACCGCTCCAGTGTGAAAGCCCTCAGGGCTTTCACACTGGAGACACAGCAACAGCTGTTTCGGGTCGGTTTGCAGGTGCTATTTTTAGCGCAATAGCGCCTGCAAACCGCCCAGTGTGAAAGGGGCCTTAGTGACAGGACACTGATTGCCTGCGCCCTGTCATCGGGAGCAGCGAATAGTGTCATGTCACTGCTAGCCCCCCCAGTTAGAATCACTCCCCAGGAAACACTTAACCCCCTCCCCCTAGTGGTTAACCCCTTCACTGCCAGTGACATTTTTACAGTAATCAATGCAATTTTATAGCATTGATCGCTGCATTAATGCCAATGGTCCCAAAAATGTGTCAAAATTGTCCGATGTGTCCACCATAATGTCGCAGTCACGATAAAAATCGATGATCGCCGCCATTAGTGAAAAAAAAAATATTACTAAAAATGCCATAAAACTATCCCCCTATTTTGTAGACGCTATAACTTTTGCGCAAACCAATCAATAAACGTTTATTGTGATTTTTTTTACCAAAAATGTCGAAGAATATGTATTGGGGAAAAAAAAAAAAAAAAAAAAAAAACATATTTTTTTATATTTTTGGGGGATATTTATTATAGCAAAAAGGTAAAAATAATGCGTTTTTTTTCTAAATTTTCGCTTTTTTTTGTTTATAGCGCAAAAAAAATAAAAAACGCAGGAGGTGATCAAATACCACCAAAAGAAAGCTCTATTTGTGGGGGAAAAAAAGGACGTCAATTTTGTTTGGGAGCCACGCCGCACGACCACGCAATTGTCAGTTAAAGCAACGCAGTGCCGAATCGCAAAAAGAGCTCTGGTCTTTGGCCAGCTAAATGGTCTGGGGCTTAAGTGGTTAAGGAACTCAGTCAAGTAATTGCCAGACCATTGTTCCTAATTTTTACGAACAGTTTACTGACTGGAATGGTACCAGCTGATTGGAGAAAAGCCAATGTAGCACCAATATTTAACCACTTCAGCCCGGGAAGGATTCGCCCCTTCCTGACCAGACGTTTTGCAACAGCTGGAGGTCCGCTAATTGCATATACCTGGCGTAAAGGTTCTTTACTGTTAGAGCAGTAAAGAATCTCTACGCCAGGGAGGTTCTTTACTGAACTTCCCTCCAAAGTTGGTGGTGTCAACGGAGTTTGTAGATAAGTTCAAAAGACTTTTAGATGCGTTTCTTTGTGAACACAATGTACACGGATATGGAAAACAGTAGTCACACACACACACCAGTGTTGCCAACCTATCAGATTGAAATTTACTGACACGACACCCAAAATTTACTGGCACAGCCAAATTTTTACTGGCATTTTCAAAAGTTTAAAAAATTACTGTTTTAAATGCAAATTTGAGTATTTAGGCTACAAACAAGTACAATATGCAATTAGCAA
This sequence comes from Lithobates sylvaticus, assembly GCA_028564925.1. Taxonomy (NCBI): domain Eukaryota; kingdom Metazoa; phylum Chordata; class Amphibia; order Anura; family Ranidae; genus Lithobates; species Lithobates sylvaticus. The sequence goes on along the minus strand of CM053027.1, from coordinate 497,961,811 downwards.
TGTGATTGAAGGTAAATAATAAGGCAAAACAACGTTTTATTTTCGATATAGTAAGTAAGTAGCTCAAGGAAAGGAGAGCAAGATATTAGAATGGGTCAGGCGCACACATGAAATTTTACTCTCAAAGTGACACGGACAGCAGTGTGCAGCAGCACAGATGATGATGACACCTCACTGACACAACATGTCCCATTCTGAGTCACAGTGACAGTCTCTTTCCAAGCCAGGTGGCCCACTCCAGTCTAAACAGCACTGATGGTTCTGCTCCCGGCCTGCCTTGTTCCGGTCCCGCTGACCCGCACACGAGGCTGCTCTGCTTGGCTCCCTTGTACTATGACATCACATGACATGACATGACATGCTCAGGCACCGCCCCTGCCAGAGCACATACAAATACACATACTAATGCAGATTTTGTATTCATTAGTAAATCATTAAATGTATTTTTAAAATGCAACTGGTGTAAGTACTTGAATTTGACTTGGCATCAGCCTTTTCTAATCCCCTATACAGCAGCACTTAGACTGTGAGAGGGAGAGGCAGGGCAGGGAGCCTATGAGGGGTGTTGCCTGCAAATGTGTTGACAAGGAACATACATACTGTATATGAGAAGAGTGATTAGAGAAATTAACGAAATCAGTCTGCTGCCGCTCTTTACTAGTCCAGTCACTAGTTTGGGGGTCAAGGAAACTGTGTAAATCTCAGAACACATGGAGCAAACTTAAAGGATATATTACCCCCTGTTCTCTATGTATTGCTTCCTTTGTGTGAAACACCTGGTGTTCCTGACAGTTGTCCTGCTCTCCTCATTCATACTGACCACACTAGGCATGGGAGCACATCCTTTCCAGCGTGGTCACACACGCAAGTTTTGCATTTCATTTCTATTTTTACCTGAATAGGTTGTTTTACAAGGTAAGGGTTCACATATACTTTTAAAATCCTTTGGCAGGTAAAACGGCTTTTATTTATGTATTTTATATGTTTATTTAGTTGACCAGAGTTGGCCTTAAAGCGACTATCTTTAATTTTAAATCTGCCAGCAGAAAAAAGCCTGCAAAAGGGAGTAAATACTTACCTTTCCTGCGGTCTGCTCAACTGAACACCACTACGTTATTTAGGAATGATCAACTGAAGTCAGCTGGGAAACTGACACTTCCAGGAGGGTTGACTGCCATGTCAGAAGTGTCCTTTATTTTCACCTTTTAATCCTACGAATAACACTTCCTGTCCCTAGGTGGCTAAGCTCAATCCTCCCATGTATCTAGTGGCGGCTGGTGTTTTTTTTTCAGGGGGGGCGGCAAACAATGCACCCACAGCCATGCCTGTATATAAAAATGTACAAGTGAATGTGATGGATGACACTATTGGAGCAAGGGAGGAGGCGGAATCCTTATGAGTAGAGCTACAAAGGGTGGAAACTAAGGGGAAAGTAATACTGGGAGGAGTATGCAATAGGCCCCCTAACTAGAGAGAGGAGGGGGAGGCAGGCCTCCTATCACAGTTTGGAATGGCAGCAAGGATGGGAAGTGTCATTATAATGGGGGATTTTAATTATCCAGACAGACTGGGCGGAAGGAACCGCGCATTCATCTAAAGCTCGCCATTTCCTAAATGTCTTGGATGACAATTTTATGGGTCAGATGGTAAATGCACCGACAAGAAACAAAGCGTTACTAGACCTACTGATTACCAACAATACAGACCTGATCACAGATGTTGAAATACTGGGCAATTTAGAAAACAGCGATCACAGGTCAATTAGTTTCAGTATAAATCACACAAATATGAAACATGAGGGGAATACAAAGACACTGAATTTGAAAAGAGCCAACTTCCCTAAACTACAATCCTTGCTAGAAAATATTAAATGGGATAAAATCTTAGGAACAAAATACAAGGAGGAAAAATGGGTGTGCTTTAAGAGCATATTATTAAGGGTATTAGCCAGTGCATCCCAATGGGAAATAAATTTAAAAGAGCTAATAAAAGTCCTGGGTGGCTTAACTCCAACGTAAAAATGCATATAAAAGCAAAGGAGAAGGCCTTCAAAAAAAGGGGGTCATCATCAGCATTCCAACTTTAAAAAATATGCAATAAGAAATGTAAGGGTGCAAACAGGGTGGCTAAGATAGAACACAAAAAGGTACATAGCGGAGGAGAGTAAAAAAAATCCTTTAATTATATAAATAGTAAAAGAGAGAGGTCAGATCATATTGGCCCCATAAAGAATGATGAAGGGAATCTGGCTACAAAGGATGGAGAGATGGCGAAGGTATTGAAATGTATTTTTCTTCTCAGTCTTCACGAGGGAAACAGGGGTTTCAGTAACCAAAACTGCAAGGTTTATCCTCATGACATGTCACAGGAAGCACCCTCATGGCTAAAAGAGGCTAGAATTAGGAATAGACTTAAAAAAACATTAATAAGTCACTGGGACCAGATGGCTTGCACCCGAAGGTCCTTAACCGCTTGCCATCCGGCTCCTGTAGATATACGTCAGCAGAATGGCATGGCTGGGCAAAGTAACGTAGAATTTCCTGCTGTGCGCGCACACCTGCCGTGAACTCTGTGACCCACGGACTCAATGTCCGCGATCCTGTCAGGGAGCTGAAGAATGGGGAGATGCTGAAGTAAACACAGCATCTCCCCGTTCTGCTTAGGCCGGCTTCACACTGGGGCGGTGCGGGGCGGCGACGGTAAAGGGTAAAAAGGGTTAAAAACCTCCGCAAAGCGCCGCTTTGCCGGCGGTATCCCCGCGGTCTCCCATTGATTTCAATGGGTAGGAGCGGTATAGGAGCGGTGAACACACCGCTCCTTCACCGCTCCAAAGATGCAGCTAGCAGGACTTTTTTTACCGTCCTGCTAGCGCACCGCTCCAGTGTGAAAGCCCTCAGGGCTTTCACACTGGAGACACAGCAACAGCTGTTTCGGGTCGGTTTGCAGGTGCTATTTTTAGCGCAATAGCGCCTGCAAACCGCCCAGTGTGAAAGGGGCCTTAGTGACAGGACACTGATTGCCTGCGCCCTGTCATCGGGAGCAGCGAATAGTGTCATGTCACTGCTAGCCCCCCCAGTTAGAATCACTCCCCAGGAAACACTTAACCCCCTCCCCCTAGTGGTTAACCCCTTCACTGCCAGTGACATTTTTACAGTAATCAATGCAATTTTATAGCATTGATCGCTGCATTAATGCCAATGGTCCCAAAAATGTGTCAAAATTGTCCGATGTGTCCACCATAATGTCGCAGTCACGATAAAAATCGATGATCGCCGCCATTAGTGAAAAAAAAAATATTACTAAAAATGCCATAAAACTATCCCCCTATTTTGTAGACGCTATAACTTTTGCGCAAACCAATCAATAAACGTTTATTGTGATTTTTTTTACCAAAAATGTCGAAGAATATGTATTGGGGAAAAAAAAAAAAAAACATATTTTTTTATATTTTTGGGGGATATTTATTATAGCAAAAAGGTAAAAATAATGCGTTTTTTTTCTAAATTTTCGCTTTTTTTTGTTTATAGCGCAAAAAATAAAAAACGCAGGAGGTGATCAAATACCACCAAAAGAAAGCTCTATTTGTGGGGGAAAAAAAGGACGTCAATTTTGTTTGGGAGCCACGCCGCACGACCACGCAATTGTCAGTTAAAGCAACGCAGTGCCGAATCGCAAAAAGAGCTCTGGTCTTTGGCCAGCTAAATGGTCTGGGGCTTAAGTGGTTAAGGAACTCAGTCAAGTAATTGCCAGACCATTGTTCCTAATTTTTACGAACAGTTTACTGACTGGAATGGTACCAGCTGATTGGAGAAAAGCCAATGTAGCACCAATATTTAACCACTTCAGCCCGGGAAGGATTCGCCCCTTCCTGACCAGACGTTTTGCAACAGCTGGAGGTCCGCTAATTGCATATACCTGGCGTAAAGGTTCTTTACTGTTAGAGCAGTAAAGAATCTCTACGCCAGGGAGGTTCTTTACTGAACTTCCCTCCAAAGTTGGTGGTGTCAACGGAGTTTGTAGATAAGTTCAAAAGACTTTTAGATGCGTTTCTTTGTGAACACAATGTACACGGATATGGAAAACAGTAGTCACACACACACACCAGTGTTGCCAACCTATCAGATTGAAATTTACTGACACGACACCCAAAATTTACTGGCACAGCCAAATTTTTACTGGCATTTTCAAAAGTTTAAAAAATTACTGTTTTAAATGCAAATTTGAGTATTTAGGCTACAAACAAGTACAATATGCAATTAGCAATGTGATTGAAGGTAAATAATAAGGCAAAACAACGTTTTATTTTCGATATAGTAAGTAAGTAGCTCAAGGAAAGGAGAGCAAGATATTAGAATGGGTCAGGCGCACACATGAAATTTTACTCTCAAAGTGACACGGACAGCAGTGTGCAGCAGCACAGATGATGATGACACCTCACTGACACAACATGTCCCATTCTGAGTCACAGTGACAGTCTCTTTCCAAGCCAGGTGGCCCACTCCAGTCTAAACAGCACTGATGGTTCTGCTCCCGGCCTGCCTTGTTCCGGTCCCGCTGACCCGCACACGAGGCTGCTCTGCTTGGCTCCCTTGTACTATGACATCACATGACATGACATGACATGCTCAGGCACCGCCCCTGCCAGAGCACATACAAATACACATACTAATGCAGATTTTGTATTCATTAGTAAATCATTAAATGTATTTTTAAAATGCAACTGGTGTAAGTACTTGAATTTGACTTGGCATCAGCCTTTTCTAATCCCCTATACAGCAGCACTTAGACTGTGAGAGGGAGAGGCAGGGCAGGGAGCCTATGAGGGGTGTTGCCTGCAAATGTGTTGACAAGGAACATACATACTGTATATGAGAAGAGTGATTAGAGAAATTAACGAAATCAGTCTGCTGCCGCTCTTTACTAGTCCAGTCACTAGTTTGGGGGTCAAGGAAACTGTGTAAATCTCAGAACACATGGAGCAAACTTAAAGGATATATTACCCCCTGTTCTCTATGTATTGCTTCCTTTGTGTGAAACACCTGGTGTTCCTGACAGTTGTCCTGCTCTCCTCATTCATACTGACCACACTAGGCATGGGAGCACATCCTTTCCAGCGTGGTCACACACGCAAGTTTTGCATTTCATTTCTATTTTTACCTGAATAGGTTGTTTTACAAGGTAAGGGTTCACATATACTTTTAAAATCCTTTGGCAGGTAAAACGGCTTTTATTTATGTATTTTATATGTTTATTTAGTTGACCAGAGTTGGCCTTAAAGCGACTATCTTTAATTTTAAATCTGCCAGCAGAAAAAAGCCTGCAAAAGGGAGTAAATACTTACCTTTCCTGCGGTCTGCTCAACTGAACACCACTACGTTATTTAGGAATGATCAACTGAAGTCAGCTGGGAAACTGACACTTCCAGGAGGGTTGACTGCCATGTCAGAAGTGTCCTTTATTTTCACCTTTTAATCCTACGAATAACACTTCCTGTCCCTAGGTGGCTAAGCTCAATCCTCCCATGTATCTAGTGGCGGCTGGTGTTTTTTTTTTCAGGGGGGGCGGCAAACAATGCACCCACAGCCATGCCTGTATATAAAAATGTACAAGTGAATGTGATGGATGACACTATTGGAGCAAGGGAGGAGGCGGAATCCTTATGAGTAGAGCTACAAAGGGTGGAAACTAAGGGGAAAGTAATACTGGGAGGAGTATGCAATAGGCCCCCTAACTAGAGAGAGGAGGGGGAGGCAGGCCTCCTATCACAGTTTGGAATGGCAGCAAGGATGGGAAGTGTCATTATAATGGGGGATTTTAATTATCCAGACAGACTGGGCGGAAGGAACCGCGCATTCATCTAAAGCTCGCCATTTCCTAAATGTCTTGGATGACAATTTTATGGGTCAGATGGTAAATGCACCGACAAGAAACAAAGCGTTACTAGACCTACTGATTACCAACAATACAGACCTGATCACAGATGTTGAAATACTGGGCAATTTAGAAAACAGCGATCACAGGTCAATTAGTTTCAGTATAAATCACACAAATATGAAACATGAGGGGAATACAAAGACACTGAATTTGAAAAGAGCCAACTTCCCTAAACTACAATCCTTGCTAGAAAATATTAAATGGGATAAAATCTTAGGAACAAAATACAAGGAGGAAAAATGGGTGTGCTTTAAGAGCATATTATTAAGGGTATTAGCCAGTGCATCCCAATGGGAAATAAATTTAAAAGAGCTAATAAAAGTCCTGGGTGGCTTAACTCCAACGTAAAAATGCATATAAAAGCAAAGGAGAAGGCCTTCAAAAAAAAGGCTGAGGGGTCATCATCAGCATTCCAACTTTAAAAAATATGCAATAAGAAATGTAAGGGTGCAAACAGGGTGGCTAAGATAGAACATGAAAAGGTACATAGCGGAGGAGAGTAAAAAAAAATCCTTTAATTATATAAATAGTAAAAGAGAGAGGTCAGATCATATTGGCCCCATAAAGAATGATGAAGGGAATCTGGTTACAAAGGATGGAGAGATGGCGAAGGTATTGAAATGTATTTTTCTTCTCAGTCTTCACGAGGGAAACAGGGGTTTCAGTAACCAAAACTGCAAGGTTTATCCTCATGACATGTCACAGGAAGCACCCTCATGGCTAAAAGAGGCTAGAATTAGTAATATACTTGAAAAAACTTTACATTAATAAGTCACTGGGACCAGATGGCTTGCACCCGAAGGTCCTTAACCGCTTGCCATCCGGCTCCTGTAGATATACGTCAGCAGAATGGCATGGCTGGGCAAAGTAACGTAGAATTTCCTGCTGTGCGCGCACACCTGCCGTGAACTCTGTGACCCACGGACTCAATGTCCGCGATCCTGTCAGGGAGCTGAAGAATGGGGAGATGCTGAAGTAAACACAGCATCTCCCCGTTCTGCTTAGGCCGGCTTCACACTGGGGCGGTGCGGGGCGGCGACGGTAAAGGGTAAAAAGGGTTAAAAACCTCCGCAAAGCGCCGCTTTGCCGGCGGTATCCCCGCGGTCTCCCATTGATTTCAATGGGTAGGAGCGGTATAGGAGCGGTGAACACACCGCTCCTTCACCGCTCCAAAGATGCAGCTAGCAGGACTTTTTTTACCGTCCTGCTAGCGCACCGCTCCAGTGTGAAAGCCCTCAGGGCTTTCACACTGGAGACACAGCAACAGCTGTTTCGGGTCGGTTTGCAGGTGCTATTTTTAGCGCAATAGCGCCTGCAAACCGCCCAGTGTGAAAGGGGCCTTAGTGACAGGACACTGATTGCCTGCGCCCTGTCATCGGGAGCAGCGAATAGTGTCATGTCACTGCTAGCCCCCCCAGTTAGAATCACTCCCCAGGAAACACTTAACCCCCTCCCCCTAGTGGTTAACCCCTTCACTGCCAGTGACATTTTTACAGTAATCAATGCAATTTTATAGCATTGATCGCTGCATTAATGCCAATGGTCCCAAAAATGTGTCAAAATTGTCCGATGTGTCCACCATAATGTCGCAGTCACGATAAAAATCGATGATCGCCGCCATTAGTGAAAAAAAAAATATTACTAAAAATGCCATAAAACTATCCCCCTATTTTGTAGACGCTATAACTTTTGCGCAAACCAATCAATAAACGTTTATTGTGATTTTTTTTACCAAAAATGTCGAAGAATATGTATTGGGGGAAAAAAAAAAAAAAACATATTTTTTTATATTTTGGGGGATATTTATTATAGCAAAAAGGTAAAAATAATGCGTTTTTTTTCTAAATTTTCGCTTTTTTTTGTTTATAGCGCAAAAAAATAAAAAACGCAGGAGGTGATCAAATACCACCAAAAGAAAGCTCTATTTGTGGGGGAAAAAAAGGACGTCAATTTTGTTTGGGAGCCACGCCGCACGACCACGCAATTGTCAGTTAAAGCAACGCAGTGCCGAATCGCAAAAAGAGCTCTGGTCTTTGGCCAGCTAAATGGTCTGGGGCTTAAGTGGTTAAGGAACTCAGTCAAGTAATTGCCAGACCATTGTTCCTAATTTTTACGAACAGTTTACTGACTGGAATGGTACCAGCTGATTGGAGAAAAGCCAATGTAGCACCAATATTTAACCACTTCAGCCCGGGAAGGATTCGCCCCTTCCTGACCAGACGTTTTGCAACAGCTGGAGGTCCGCTAATTGCATATACCTGGCGTAAAGGTTCTTTACTGTTAGAGCAGTAAAGAATCTCTACGCCAGGGAGGTTCTTTACTGAACTTCCCTCCAAAGTTGGTGGTGTCAACGGAGTTTGTAGATAAGTTCAAAAGACTTTTAGATGCGTTTCTTTGTGAACACAATGTACACGGATATGGAAAACAGTAGTCACACACACACACCAGTGTTGCCAACCTATCAGATTGAAATTTACTGACACGACACCCAAAATTTACTGGCACAGCCAAATTTTTACTGGCATTTTCAAAAGTTTAAAAAATTACTGTTTTAAATGCAAATTTGAGTATTTAGGCTACAAACAAGTACAATATGCAATTAGCAATGTGATTGAAGGTAAATAATAAGGCAAAACAACGTTTTATTTTCGATATAGTAAGTAAGTAGCTCAAGGAAAGGAGAGCAAGATATTAGAATGGGTCAGGCGCACACATGAAATTTTACTCTCAAAGTGACACGGACAGCAGTGTGCAGCAGCACAGATGATGATGACACCTCACTGACACAACATGTCCCATTCTGAGTCACAGTGACAGTCTCTTTCCAAGCCAGGTGGCCCACTCCAGTCTAAACAGCACTGATGGTTCTGCTCCCGGCCTGCCTTGTTCCGGTCCCGCTGACCCGCACACGAGGCTGCTCTGCTTGGCTCCCTTGTACTATGACATCACATGACATGACATGACATGACATGCTCAGGCACCGCCCCTGCCAGAGCCACCTGAACCCACTGTAGGCACTTGGATGGTCTCGGCCGGCTCCAGACTGAGCCGAGTGTCAGTTATATTTTTTACTGGCAACTTTTTCCTTTTACTGGCATTTACTGGCAGGAGAAATTTGCCTCTTTTTTACTGGCTGTTAGTAAAATTGCTGACGGTTGGCAACACTGACACACACACACACTCTCAGGTTGAACTGGATGGACTGGTGTCTTTATTCAATCTTACCAACTATGTAACTATGTAATAAAACAACCCTACAGACTTATGTATACATAGTGTGTGAGCAAACATATCAGTCTCCAAATGTCATCTTTGCAGAACAGAGGTGAAAACGAAACAAAGATTCTGACTGGTTGCTGTGCAACTTTTTGTTTGTTCGGATGCACAAGCCATGAGTTCTATTGATTCAAGGGACCACTCTTTTTGCAATCTATTTTGCAAAAATGTTAAACATAATGTGCTTACAGGTAAATGAAGGTCTTTCCACATTTCAGGTTTGCATTTTATTGTGAAAATACACTCTTCGATAACTATTATCCAATCAATCTGCAGATTTATAAAAAATAGAATGGACAAAAAAAAATCAAATCAGGAGCCAATTAAATAGCCATCACTTGCCTTCCAATAGATTTAGGTGATTGGCAAGGGCAGAAAATTATTGATTGTTTTGCATTGATTGACATCACTGAGATAATTCAGTAAAACATTTGAACATACTTCAATCAATCAGATTATGAGGTTGCTTCCGAAAAACAGAGATACAATGGATAATACATTATTGTATATTCAAACTATCGAATTCCACTTCCCTGTGTGTGTGGTAAATCGATCGATTGAGTTGGCATCCATTTACCGATTATTCCAATCAGGAGAGGTTAATTGAAAAAAAAAATTGATCATTTATCAAAGCTTGTATGACTACCATTAGTTTGGGGACAGTGACAAACCTCGCAGTGTAGCTAAACAGGTTCTGCTGAAGGGCAGCCTCCACATTGTTGCAATTGTGCAACATAGAAGTTTGCGTAATTTTGAGATTCCTGAGACAGGAGTGACACTATTAAGGCTCTGCAAGCCATGTGTGAGTGGGCATGGCAGCCCATTCAATTGAAATGGGCTGCTGTTCCTGCGTTTCATGCCTGCGTTCCTATGCCATTTTTAAAATGCATTGCAAAGGAACTCACATGGTGGTTTTGCACCGTGTGATTTCCCAGCGGATCCTGAGTTTTTAGATGCATGGGAATGACATTAAAAATGAATGGCAGCGCCGTGCATTTTTAAAAAGCAGTTACATTTTGGCTGCAGGCAGTTGGGGGTGTGGGTACAGGTGAGATTACCACACCCGCAACACTGTGAATTATTACCTCCTCATTAAACCATACCCTGCCCAATTATCACAAGTGAAACTTGAATTTGCTGCACGATATGTGAAAAAATCATCCATATGGCTGGCCACATGTTATGCAATTTTCATAGTGTATATTAAAAGTTCCACATTCAGCCTAGGTTCACACTGGTGCAGGCAGAACACCACATGTGACTCGCACAGTAATCACACGAATTCCTGTGCACATCGCATGCAATGTCTGTGTGGTGCGATCTGAGCCCTACATTTTGTAAGGCTCAAACAGCATCGCATTTGCACCAAAATGGTGCAGGACCCTTTTTTTTTCCCTGCACCTGAATCACATTGCATGGGTGTTCACCCCCATGTGATGCGATTCTAGCAATCGCACATCGTTTTGCAATCTGTTTTGGGGTGTCGTTAATCTCACATTGACGCATTGCTTGGACTGTGATGCGGGAAAAGGCAGGGAATCTTGTTTCCTGCATCACATCAGTGTGAACCAAGGCTTAAAGCAGGGGTATGCAATTAGTGGACCTCCAGCTGTTGCAAAACTACAAGTCCCATCATGCCTCTGGGTGTCATGCTTATGGCTCTCAGAGTCTTGCTATGCCTCATGGGAATTGTAGTTCTGCAACAGCTGGAGGTTCGCTAACTGCATATATAAACCCAGAACCTCCATTCACTATATCTGGTCTCCCACAGTACACAAAAATGAAATTATTTTAGAAAATATAAACTGCTAAATACCTTTTCTCATCAGCAGTATACAACAGACTTGTGACTTCTATCAATTCCTAGTAAAGCTCGACAGGGAAGTTCTCATTTCCCCCACGCTTGTCCTATCAATCCTCTGTCTGGACAGTGCTGATGCACACATACACCCTCCCAAGAAAAAAAAACCTCTAGCAATACACACCAAACTGAGCATGTGCAGCCTGACTCCAGACACGGTGTCTTATCTGGACTTGTCCAGGGGGACAGTGCAGGAGGGGGAGGATCTGTGCATACATGGTTAAAACAGCCTTATTACACAATGCAGAGGATTAACCCCTTAGTTTCCACAGTGAGTATAACAAGCATGCATGCAAGCATATACACACTGATTTTACTGTTGTGGGTTTAGTAAGTGCTGGTTCACACAGGGGCAGCTTCAAAGTCGTCCGACTTTGAGGCCGCCCCGCACAGCGCGACCTCAGGGCGGCTTGCAAATGACTTCTTTAATAGATGTCAATGCAAGCCGCTCCGAAGTCGCCCCAAAGTACTACAGGAACCTTTTTCTAAGTCAGAGCGACTGGAGTCATTCCTATTAGAATGGTTCCATTGTACTGCATGGGGCACGACTTGTCGGGCTGACAAGTCGCCCCTGTGTGAACTGGCACTAATTATTCAAACTGCTATCACTCAGTATCCTGAGATTGTTTATTGTGATCATGGGAATGGGGGCTTTTCTGAAATCACATTTTGAAACAAAGTGCATCAATGACAAATTTACAAAAAATAAGCTATTGTGCAGCCCTCTGGACATATCAGGGGCCGCATTTTTAGGGATCCTTGTATTTATGAAGTTGACCACCACTGCTTTAAATCATGCAGGGCATACCCATTATACCCTTGGCCCACAAGGGGTTAAAGTGATTGTAAAGCCTTGTTTTTTTTAAAAAGAACAAACATGTTATACTTACTTATAACTATACTTATACTCAAAGCAGTTGGATTTGCACAGAGCAGCCCGGATCCTCCTCTTCTCGGGTCCCTCTTTGCTGCTCCTAGCCCCTCCCTCCTTTGAGTGCCCCTCATCCAGCAGATTGCTACAGGGGCACCCAAGCTGAGTCAGACCTCCGTGTATCCATTCAGACACAGAGCCTGCAACTGGCCAAGCCCCCTCTCTCCCCCGATTGGCTAACTGACTTTGATTGACAGCCATGGGAGCCAATGGTGCCGCTGCTCTATCTCAGGAGGAGTGCCCTGGGTGGCTTAGGGGATCGTGGACATCGCTGGAGAGAGAAGGGGCTCAGGTAAGTAATTGGGGGGTGCTGGGGAGGCTGCTACACACAGAAGGTTAATTCATAGCATGCATTAAGATTAAAAAAAAAAACTGCCTTTACAACATTGGTCAGGACCAGTTGATGTAGCATTTTCTGTGTTATAAATAAGACAAAGACCTCTATTTCCCATCGAAGAAGGTGAAGTCCAGATGTTTGGCAAATGGCAAGCAAAGATCCTCGATCCATTGAGTGCGTGGGTGAATAATTCTTTGAAAGGGCTTAATAAATTTGGCAAATGTTTCAACGGTTGGATGATCAGCTCAGCTAGAGCGTAGAACTGAGTCTAAAAGATATCCGTGGGTATTAAAGAAATCGACTGCCTTATTTTAATATACATGGCAAGAATTATGAACGGCCTTCATAGACAACTAAAAAAGAAAAGCAAAATGCGGCCTTCCTAAGTGCCATGGTCACAAGAAAATAAAATGTGTACTTCCTACCTGGAGATTCCATGAGCAGCTTCCACGGCCGGAAATTCCCACAGATCCTACTGTCGATGAACTGTAAAAAAAAAAAAACACATAGAAATAGAGATGAGAGGAGGAAGAAAATCAAAGCACTAGCAGCAGTAGTTTCTATTCCTTGCACACTCTGGACTTTCACATTACAAATCTATTTTATAGATGAAGCCTGGGGGAGGGAGGGGGGACTTCCACACAATGCACAGCCCAGCTTGACGTAACCTGATCTCTGCTAAACCGAAAGTGATCTACGGAACACAGCAACAGCATTCCACTGTAAACACATCCGCCTAGTCTGCTGTACACAATGCCAGGGGAATGCAAAACCGTGCCACAGCCCGTGCCTGCCATACCTGCCATGCTAAGACCATTGTATGACAGGGACTGTATTGTCACCTGGCCCCCGCATTTCCTTTCTAATGGCTTTTCCTGTCATGTGCTCATATTACCATGAAGGCCAGCCTTCGGTGCTGTGTTCCTTCCCTCATGGAAGATGAGCACTGAGGAGAGCAGCGGGCAAGCAGGTGCTGAGTAATCAGAGGGCACCAGGTACACAATGGTAGGCTACATTGCCAATAAGGCCTCATGCACACTGGACGTTTTTGGACATTTATACAGCAGCTGTTTTGGCTTCAGTCGTTTTCTTCTACAGTCATTAAACTCTCCAGCATGTTATCCTATGTGCCCATGCACACATAGGTTGCACACAAACAGTTTTTGGCTAGGTTGGCTGTTATAAAAAAATTAATAAAAAAATAGTAGCTCTAAAAGGAGTTTTTCAGCTGTAAAAAACGCTCCAACGTCAAAAATCGAAGGAAAAAACGTTCAGTTTTTGACCCCATTTAGAAAAAAAAAAAATCACTAACGCTAAAAAACGCTATTGCAAAAACTTTGAAAAACGCACTGCAAAGCTACTGGCGTTTTTATTACTTTATTATAACGTAAAGTGTGCATGAGGCACCTGTTATTATTACAGGTATTTATATAGCTGCGCCAAGTAACGCAGTGCTTTACATATACGTATATTATACATTCACACCAGTCCCTGCCCTCAAGGAGCTTACAATCTAAGGTCCCTAACTTACATTCATACACATACTAAGTCCAATTTAGGCTGGATTCACACCTATGCATTTTTGGTGCTTTTTGCATTTTGCAGATTTGCACTGCAGTCCATTTAACATGGTTTCCTATGGAACACGTTCTGTAGTGCAAATCTGCAAAATGCAGAAAGGACAAAAAATGCATAGGTGTGAATCAGGCCTTAGACAGGGTCCAATTAAGGATCCAATTAACCTACCAGCATGTCTTTGGAATATGGGAGGAAACCCACACAGGCACAGGGCATGTAAACATCATGCTGGTAGTGCCATGGTTGGGATTCAAACTGAGGACCCTATAGTACCTGGATCTCCAAACTATGGCCCTCCAGCTGTTGCAGAACTACAAATCCCATGAGGCATTGTAAAACTCTGACAATCACGTACATGACTAGGCATGATGGGAATTGTAGTTCCTGAACAACTAGAGGGCCATAGTTTTGAGACCTCTGGATAGGCTGAGATACGCCACTGATGGCACTACCAGTCACAGCATGGCCATAGATGGATAGAATCTCAGCTGGTCCCTGCTGAACTCCATCTATGGGCAGGCTGTTTGCACCAAAGTCGATCAACTTCAGTACAGCCAGCCTGTCTGATTTTTTTTGGTGAGCGATTACTGCCGCTGGCTATAGCCGCTAGCAGTAATCATTGTGTTCTGCTCCCTGCCAGCAGAACACAATAGCGCTGCAGGAGGGATTACCTCAGCCACACTGACTGTGTTGATGAGAGAAATCAAGCGATTTTCTTTCCTGAAACCCATGGTTGCAAGGAAAGAAAATCGTATCATCTATGGCCTGCCTTACAAAGATGCTTTTAAAGTGGGAGTAAACGCCCATCTCTGACTTGTACCTATAGGTAAGCCTATAATAAATGTGTAAATATCTCCTAAACATGTACCGTTTAGGAGATATTTACTGTATATGCAGCTGATGATGTCATCGGCGCATACGCTCTGAAAAAAAACGTCCACCCGGGCCTTTCCTTCAGAGTCTTGTGCCATAAATTTTTTGGCAGTTAATTTTTTTTTGGGGGGGGGGGGGGGGGGGGAGAAACCCTCTTTTTAGAGGGTTCCAGCTCCCACTTCCTCCCGGGGAGCAGTGTGTGCTTGACTGTGAAGCCACAGTGACAATGCCGACGCTGCGGGGGGGGGGGGGGGGGGGTGTGAGCAGGGCTTCGTTCCCTCGCATCTCTGGACCCTGGGACAGGTAAGTGTCCGATTATTAAAAAAGTCAGCAGCTGCTGTTTTTATTTTTGACACTTTTTTTTTTTTTAGGTGAATGGGTAGGGGTACAATGTACCCCATACTCATTCACATAGGGTGGGGGGCCGGGATCTGGGAGCCCCCAGATTTCCGATAAGCCTCTCACCCGCAGACCCCGACAACAACTGGCCAGGGTTGTCCGGAAGAGGTCCTTGTCCCCATCAACATGGGGACAAGGTGCTTTGGGGTGGGGGGTGAAAGCAAAGCACCCACCCCCCCATGTTAATGTGGCCGGGTATGGTTCAGGAGGGTTGGGGGTGCTCGCTCGTCCCCACCTCCTTTCCTGACCTTTCCCGGGCTGCGTGGTATGGTCCTGGAGGGGGAACCCTGAGCTGTTTTTTTATTTGGCGTGCCGTTTCCCATAAAGATTCATACCAGACTCAAAGGGCCTGGTATTGTCGGGATCAAAGTCAGATCCTGTTCATTGAAGATGCAGGGCAAAGTCGGATTCACAGTCATATGACTGTCGTACCAGTGTGAACCCAGCCTTAAAGTAGATGTAAACCCAAACATTTTTTTTTTTTATGTCATATTGTAGAGAATAAGATTTCCTTTCATTTGAGCCCAGTCTTGCCACACAGATTTACTCGAGGCCTGAGCAATCCTTTTTTATTGTTCAGTTAGAGAAATCTTGACAAAGTCTTGAAAACTTTGTCAAAAACGCCCCCTTGCTGAGAGTGACAGGTGATTTACATCCACTTTAAGCTGAAGTTTAATAAAATGTAAAAAAAAAATAAAAAGCAAGCATCAGGGACAGTATTAGATACCCCCACAGCAGTGATCTTCCAGTGTCGTGTGGTTAATACAAGTGGCTGCATCTGTGACAGGTACTTGTCCGTGCCAACAATGCCTGTCCTTTCCACCCCTGAGCTCCATTTATAGAGGCTGTACTATCGGTTTCCACAATGAAAAGAGCTCTATGAATGGAGGATGGAAATTGAAACATTCAAGTTTCTGCACAGATGTCAATGGAAATCGCACCCCGAAATCACAATAAGTAGTACAGAAACTACTTTTTGAAATCGGTGCGGCGCCACAAATGCGGCGTTGCACCAATTAGGACGGTGCCATTGCCAGTAATTGCCATTGATTTGACATGTCAAATCGCATTTCAAATCACACCATTGTGAACCAGGGCCTAATGCTTTAATTTCACTATACTGTAAAAAAAGTATTAAGGCAACATATAAAATATTAACCACTTGACCACTGGGCAGTTAAACCCCCTTCCTAACCAGACCAATTTTCAGCTTTCGGTGCTCTCACACTTTGAATGACAATTACTCCGTCATGCAACACTGTACCCAAATTAATTTTGTGTCCTTTTTTTCCACACAAATACAGCTTTCTTTTGGTGGTATTTAATCACCGCTGGTTTTTTTATTTTTTGCGCTATAAATCAAAAAATACAGAAAATTCGGTAAAAAAAAAAAATTCTTTGTTTCTATTAAAAATTATTGCAGAGTATTGGCGAGTATTTGGCAGAGTATTTGGCAGAGTATTGGCAGAGTATTTGGCGAGTATTGGCAGAGTATTGGCAAGTATTGGCAGAGTATTACAGTGTTGCACAGTATTGGTAGAGTATTGCACAGTGGTGGCAGAGCATTGCACAGTGGTGGCAGAGCATTGCACAGTAGTTGCAGAGCATTGCACAGTAGTTGCAGAGCATTGCACAGTGGTGGCAGAGTATTGCACAGTGGTGGCAGAGTATTGCACAGTGGTGGCAGTGTATTGACCAGCGCTGTGGGCACTACACATCCAGCCCACAGTGCTGGTCCCGTCTCTCCCCCTCTCCGCTTCTTCCCTCTCTGTACCGATCGGTACAGAGAGGGGAGGGAGGAACCGGAGCGATCACGTGGTAAACGGCCGCTATCAGCGGCTGTTTACCATGATCCGTGATGCGCCGGGTCCTCGGGGCCCGGCGGTCACGGATGTTCCCGAGTGCGCGCCCCAGGGGGCGCGCGGGAGCAAGTTTCTAGGAGGACATCCACTTAGAACAAGCCGACCGCGCTGTGGCCGACTATAGCGCGGTCGGCATGTGGTTAAAGTAAAATGATGCCACTTCAAATATACAGGGGAAAACCCTATTTTTTAATCCGTCTGCGGATCGGATGAAAAACGGACTCTACGGTCCGTCTTCATCCGATCCCCCATAGAGGAGAGCGGCGTTCTGACAGGTCCGTCCCTGCACAGTGTGCAGAGACAGACCTGTCATCTGCCTGCTCAGCGGGGGATCGACGGAGTGTTTTAGGAGGACATGGAGGATGAGTGTCATTTACCTCTGTGTATATGCCCACATGTGTGACTCTATACTCATGTTGGCTGAACAGAAAAGGAAAAGGGAGGAAATAAAGAGATTAGAAGGGAACTGAAACTGGAACATGCTCAGTAGATGACACAATCTCAGGTTGCAGTGGGGACACAGAGAAGATGGGAGGGACATCTGAAGGCAGGATTGACCAGGTATATTTCACTCTACAGAAAACAAATGCTTTAGTGGCTTTGTGAGTGTGCACATTCTGTTACAGTGAGGGAAAAAAGTATTTGATCCCCCTTGTACGTTTGCCCACTGACAAAGAAATGATCAGTCTATAATTTTAATGGTAGGTATATTTTAACAGTGAGAGACAGAATAACAACAACAAAAAAAAAAATCACGAAAAACGCATTTCAAAAAAGTTATAAATTGATTTGCATTTGAATGAGCGAAATAAGTATTTTACACCTTTGCAAAACCCTTGCTGGCTATCACAGAGGTCAGACGTTTCTTGTAGTTGGTCACCAGATTTGCACACATTTTAGGAAAGATTTTCTCCCACTCTTCTATGCAGATCCTCTCCAAGTCATTAAGCTTTTGAGGCTGACATTTGTTAACTCGAACTTTCAGCTCCCTCCACATATTTTCTATGGGATTAAGGTCTGAAGACTGGCTAGGCCACTCCAGGACCTTAATGTGCTTCTTCTTGAGCCCCTCCATTGTTGCCTTGGCCATGTCTTTTGGGTCATTGTCATGCTGGAATACCCAACCGTGACCCATTTTTAATGCCCTGGCTGAGGGAAGGAGGTTCTCACCCAAGATTTGAGGGTACATGGCCCCTTCCATCATCCCTTTGATGCAGTGAAGTTGCCCTGTCCCCTTAGAAACCTCCCCCCCCCCCCCAAAGCATATAGTTTCCACCTCCATGTTTGACGGTGGGGATGGGATGGTGTTCTTGGGGTCATAGGCAGCATTCCTCCTCCAAACACAGTGAGAAGAGTTGATGCCAGAAAGCTTGATTTTGGTCTCATCTGACCACAACACTTTCACCCAGTTCTCCTCTGAAGTTTTCTAATTAACATCTGAATCATTCAGATGGCCTGTGCATGTGCATTCTTGAGCAGGGGGACCTTTGCAGGCCTTCATGGCGTAGTGTGTTACCAATTGTTTTCTTGGCGACTATGGTCCCAGCTGCCTTGAAATCATTAACACGATTCTCTTGTGTGGTTCTGGGCTGATTCCTCACCGTTCTCATTATCATTGAAACTCCACAAGGTGAGATCTTGCATGGAGCCCCAGACCGAGGAGATTGACAGTTATTTTGTGTTTCTTCCATTTGCGAATAATCGCACCAACTGTTGTCACCCTCTCACCAAGCTGCTTGGCGATGGTCTTGTAGCCCATTCCAGACTTGTGTAGGTCTACAATCTCATACTTGACATCCTTGGACAGCTTTTTGGTCTTGGCCATGGTGGAGAGATTGGAATCTGATTGCTTGAGTGCTTCTGTGGACAGGTGTATTTTATACAGGTAACAAGCTGAGATTAGGAGCATTCCCTTTAAGTGAGTGCTCCTAATCTCAGCTCGTTATCTGTATAAAAGACACATGGGAGCCAGAAATCTTGCGGATAGGGGATCAAATACTTATTTCACTCATTAAAATTCAAATCAATTTATAACTTTTTTGAAATAAGTTTTTCTGGATATTTTTGTTGTTATTCTCTCACTGTTAAAATAAACCTACCATTAAAATTATAGACTGATCATTTCCTTGTCAGTGGGCAAACATACACAATCAGCAAGGGAATAACATACTTTTTTCCCTCATTATATATTGCATGTCATGAGAGTTTTTCATAGTCTGGGTTTAATGATACTTTACATTTCTGTGTCCATATAAGTAGAAGGATTTTGTCTTCCCTAAACTCAACTAAGACAGTCTACTGATGTGGCCGTTTTTAGCCAGACTGAGTATCAATTAATGTTAAGTGTTATTTCCCTCCCGAAAAGGGGTCTGAAAGGCACCTCCCTTGCCCTGCTCCACTGGTTCATCAAAAATCGTTGAGTGAGGAAATTATTTGTATTTTGGATATGGCAGCCAGCATGGATGCACAAGAGCAGTCAGATTGGGTTTGCACATTCAACCACCTTTGCCAAGTCTATGGCGATTAATGCTTTGACACACTATAGCAGAAGTTACATGACTCTGTTGATCACAGTTAAAAGATGTAGGAGATTGGGGAGACACTCTATACACAGGAGTCACTATTAATGGCAGTGGTTGGAGGGGTGTCATACTAAAATTTTGTACAAAATATCCTATTCACTAATGCATACGCTGCCAACAATCAGGGTTTCTGAAAGATAGGGACTTAAAGTGGATGTCCATGCTAAAACTAAAATCCCTGCATCTACAGACACCAGCATTCTAACACTAACCTATCTAGCCCTGTAAAGAAAACATGGAGTAGGCATACCTTTTCTGCAGGCGATCCGACCTAATCCTGCGCTGAGATTTCAGCCGCGGCTTCGCTGTGTGGGCAGGTCCAGAGGACACTGCAGACAACGGAAGCCCCATAGTAAGTCTATGGGTGAAGTCACTTCCCATTCTCACATCAGCTGTTGTCGGACATGTCCTCTGCAGAGCTTCCGCCGCTGGAGATCAGGTTGGAACACCTGCAGACAAGGTATGTATACTCATTTTTTCTTTACAGGGCTAGATAGGTTAGTGTTAGAATGCTGTTGGCTATAGATGCAGGGGTTTAAGTTTTAACATGGACTTCCACTTTAAATGTGATTCTTTATATTGAAAATGTTGAGCACCTGAACATTTTAAAATAATTTTCAAGAACACTTTGCAACAAAGCTTTTGTAACTAAACAATCTGGACAGAAATAAACAAAACACTATATACAGAATTGGGGCATGTTTAATAGTAATACATTTGTTGTTTCTCCAAATGGCATTCTATCTCTTAGGCACTGCAATCATCCTCTTTGCTGAAAAACTGCTAAAATATCAATTAGCCCCATGCAGGGAATATTTTTAGGCAGTCTGACAGATTGCACCAAGAAAAGAGAACATAAAAATTACTATAGCTGTCTCTATGTACCTGAATAATTACAAACTATAAACAGAGACAAGACAAAAGTATTATGTTTCTATGCTACCTGTTATTGTCTGGATTAATGTTAGGCTGTCATATATAATTGCTGGGGTCACTTGTCGAAGCGGGACGGTCAGTATAACCTGAATTTCTGTGACCCTCAATAGACAAGAATGGAAAAAAACGTTTTGGCTAGGTATGCACTTTTAACCCACCTCACACTGCAACACAAGTGGTTGTTTTGAGCTGGTGTTTTGAGGTAGGAAACATTTTATTTTCACTCTTGATGCAGAGTAAGATATGTGCTTGAATCAATAGCTAGCTATCCATGTGCTTTAAGGCTTGGGCTGATTTTTCCATTGCCCCAGTGACGACGTCTCATACGACAAAACATGTTGGGCGGAGGACTTAGCGGTGACATCAGCACGCCCGCTGGGGAATTGAATGGCAATCTTTTACTAGACTTATGAGAATAAGCCTTTTAAATAATAATTTGTGGACATTTGCGCAATGAGCATTTTTTCCCTCTTTTCACACGCATTCTGCTTCATATGATTTTGTGGGACTACTGTTTTGCGGAGAGATCCGGAGACCCTTACTAGGGGACCGATTACCACATGGGCCTTTCTGATGAGAATTAAGTTCCATACCTACAGTGACGGCTAAAGCGAGGCTAGACCCTTATGCCTGGTACACACAAGGAGATTATCGGACGAATGGGATCGTCCGTTTTTTTTTTTTTTTTTTACATGCTAATCTTATATCAAAACTGAAGAGTTTACTAAAGTTACGAAAATTCTCATACAACAGAATAAAAATTTGAAAGTGATGCAATGTGTTGTACTGTATTTGTATTGCATTTTCGAAAGACAACTGTACTGATTAAACAGAGATCTGATATCATACAGAAAAAAAATTCATGCATGTCCGATCAGATAATAGCGGATGAACTGTCATGATCGGCTCTCGAAAACTCTGTACCAACGATAAGATTATCGTATAATTGCTTAGAAAGCGGTATTTATTGTACAATTTTCTGATCGTGTGTCCGGGGATAAATGAGGTCTAAATACAGAGCAAGAGGCCAATTTATACATCTCGGAGTGGAGCACAACCGGGTGATTATCTGCCTCACTAGCAAAATAGGAAGTGCACGTGTTGGGCACCATTTTTAATATCATCATCTTGTTTGAGACTTTGTATAATCAATTCCGCCAATATATATATTTTTTTTAAAGTCAGCAGCTACAAATACTGCAGCTGCTGACTTTTAAAATATGGACACTTACTTGTCCAGGGCGCCCGCGATGTCCTCACCCGAAGCCGATCTGTCCCTCGGCTCTCGAGTGGAGGCGCCGCCATCTTCGGTAAGGGAATCAGGAAGTGAAGCCTTGCGGCTTCATAGCCTGGTTCCCTACTGAGCATGCGCGAGTCACGCTGTGCATCCTCACTGGTCCCTGCCCTCTTCTGGGACCTGTGTGTCTCCTGGAAGACAGCGGGGGGGGGGGGGACGGAGGAGGGGCCGGACATGGTGTAGATTAACGTGGAGCCTGCGGCGATCTATGTCCAGAAGTTGGAGCAAATACCTGGATTAGACAAGTATCTGCTCCCCCCTCTCTCCTGAAAGGTGCCAAATGTGACACCGGAGGGGGGCAGGAATCCAAAAAGCGGAAGTTCCATTTTTGGGTGGAACTCTGCTTTAAAAAAAGGAATTAAAAAAGGGAGGTGGAGTAGAGCAAGTGGTTTGGCAAATCTAAACCTAATGAAGAGAATAATGGAGAGCTTCAGGCAAACTTCCAGGACAATGTACATTTAAATCTATAACAGACCACAAACCCAGTTTTTCTAACCTATACAGGTTTATAAAAGACCTATCCCCTTTATTGATTTAGTTGCCCCTTTTGTACTGTTGCTAGATTTCTTGTGTATTTTTATACAGTATTGTGCTCAACACTTATCCCATGATCAATATGTGGCCTTACAAGTGATCTACACAAGAGAACTACACTAAACACCACATGGCATCTGCATTCTATACAACTCTAGATTTGATTTCCTTTTATAGTTACTTCTTGGCACTGCTGCTACTTTATGATTCTGTTTTCCCAAGTTCTTCTCTAGCACTGTTTTCCTAATTGTACTGCAGCAATGCCATTACCGTGGCTTGGGTACGATTTTAGCAGCATGAGGATTAGTACTAGGATTGGTTCTTCTCATTCTCATTAATAATCCGGTGCATAGAATAAATAATCATTCTGACATTTTTGCTAATGACAAATTATGTAGAATCTTCAAAACTCAGCAGGATGGTTGTGTTGCAGAAGGATTCTAAGAAAATGCTGCCATGGTTAGTGTAATACTTAACTACAGAAAACTGTGTGTTGCAAGTATCCCTTTGAGAATATATTAGTATTAAAACTGACTTGGATAATTAGCTTTTCTGCAAAACAGTTTTTTCCAGAGAAAGTAATAGCCATAGGTGAGTTTATATCTATATTAGTTATTTATAACAGAGTTTAAAACTTTAGGTCTTAGCTGGAATTTTCCCTAACCTGGGGCCAGGTTATGGGCATTACAAATATATACAGTGGGGAAAACAATTATAATAGTTTTTTTTTTTTTTTTAATAGGTGTATTTTAAATGAGAGAGACAGAATATCAACCAAAAATCCAGAAAAAACACATGATACAAATGTTATAAATTGAGTTGCAGTCCAGTGAGTAAAATAAGAATTTGATCCCCAAGCAAAACATGACTTCGTGCTTGGTGGAGAAACCCTTGTTGGCAAGCACAGAGGTAAGATGTTTTTTGTAGTTGGTTACCAGGTTTGCACACATCTCAGGAGGGATTTTGGTCCACTCTTCTATGCAGATCCTCTCCAAGTCATTAAGCTTTTGAGGCTGACATTTGTTAACTCGAAGTTTCAGCTCCCTCCATACAATTTCAATAGGATTAAGGTCTGACTGGCTAGGTCACTCCATGACCTTAAAGAGGAGGTCCAGCCCCCCCACCAAAAAATTAAAAGTCAGCAGCTACTAATTCTGTAGCTGCTGACTTTTAATATTAGGACACTTACCTGTCCAGGGATCCCGCAATGCAGGCACCCTAGCCAATTTTCCGCTCGGCTCTCGGGTGCTGCCGCCACCATTCATGGTAAGGGAAGCCGGGTTCCCTACTGCGCTTTTTAACTGACCCGGAGGCAAAGGAAGAAGGCACAACCTAGGGGGACCTTGCCACAGCCAGGTCTCCCGGAGGTGGGGACAGGTACCTGTCAAAAACAGGTACCTGCCCCTCCCCTCCCCCCTGAAAAGGTGCCAAATGTGGCACAGGAGGGGGTTAGGAAGCAAACAAGTGGAGCTTCCACTTTTGAGTGGAACTCCCCTTTAATGTGCTGCTTCTTGAGTCACTCCTTTGTTGCTTTGGCTTTATATTTTGGGTCATTGTCATGCTGGAAGACGACCCATCTTCAGTGTTCTGGCTGAGGGAAAAAGGTTCTCATCCAAGATTTTACGATACATGGCCCCATCTATAGACCCAATGCGGCAAAGTCAGCCTGTACCCTTAGCAGAGAAACAGCCCCAATGTATGTTTCCACCTTTGTGCTTGACTGTAGGGATGGTGTTCTTAGGGTCATAGTCCGCAGTTCTGGGCTGATCCCTCACTTTTCTCATGATCTTCCCTACCCCATGAGACGAAATCTTGCATGGAGCTCCAGACCGAGGGCAAGTGATGGTTATTTTGTATTTCTTCCATAATCGCTCCAACAGTTGTCTCTTTCTCACCAAGCTTCTTGCTGATGGTTTTGTAGTCCATTCCAGCCTTGTGCAGGTCCACAATCTACAATGAAACCAGTCTGCCTATTCATCTCTGACATCAACAAGGCATTTTCATCCACACAACTGCCGCTCACTGGATATATTCTCTTTTTTGGACCATTCTCTGTACACCCTAGAGATGGTTGTGCGTAAAAAAATCCCAGTAGATCAGCAATTGAAATACTCAGACCAACCCATCTGGCACCAACAACTAAGCCACGTTCAAAGTCACTTAAATACCCTTTCTTCCCCATTTCGATGCTCGGTTTGAACGTCAGCAAGTCGTCTTCACTGTGTCTAAATGCATAAATGCAGGAGTTGCTGCCATGTGATAGGCTGATTAGCAATTGTGTTACCAAGAAATTGAACAGGTGTACCTAATAAAATGGCCAGTGAGTGTATATAACCAATATATATTAAAAGAAAACAAAAAAAAAATAATAATAATATTATTATTATTAGGTTTAGAAAGCAACTGTATTAACCAATTATTTTGTGCATAATATTCTGCAGTACTGTGTGCATATAAGATATCCTTGGGGACTTAAATACTTTAGACTCAGAAACCTAAAGCACAGGCAGCTGTTGATGGTAGCTGTAGAGTTGCCAACATTTCATTGCCAAAGCAGTGTGTGTACAGTATACACTACTAATTAACCCATTCACCTCTATTAACTACAACGAAGAAACAGCTAATTTACAGTCCACAGACTAAGGGAACTTGCAAATGCTGCGTGGGAGCGGTTTTCTTGGTTCAGACCTGAACAGTTTTGACAGTCTGAGGGGAGGGTTATGTGGTTACACACAGGAGACAAAATGCAAATCCACATATGAAAAAGGTATTGCTGCAAAAATAGGAAGTACAAAAGTAATTAACGTATTCCCCTCTCAATTTGGATGTGTAACCATCCACAAGTTTAAACTTCACATTGGGCCGATCTGGCATGCGATTTGACATGTCAAATCGCATGCCAAATTGGCGGCTATTGCTGGCAATGGCACCGTTCGAACCGGTGTCCCACCGATTTCCAAAAGAAGTTCTACATTGTACTGCATTGCCGGTTTGAGATCGTTCAGCTGAACTCGCACAATTGCTAACCCGCATCAGTGTGAACCTGGGCCAACACCTGCTTCGCTGATGTTGGCAATCTGCCTGCTCAGCGGGGCATCTCTCCTCTGCTCCCCGCTGACCAGGCAGTCGACAGGTCCGCTCCACTATGCAGAGCGGACACAGACACAGTCCTCTGTTCTCTATGGGGCGGTCAGATGATTTGTTTTTCACAATGAAAAGTCATTTTGTAATGAAAAAAGCTGCTCAGCTATTTTCTCCACAATGGAGTTTTTACCTCTTTGGCCAGGACTACCTCCACCTAAGCGTGTGGAGGTTCCAGGTTAAAAGGTGATAGCAGGTATGGTTAGTGATCAAAAGAGAGGAGATGTAATGGAAATTTGTAAGTTCTGTATATAATTGTATTCTATTTTGTATGTATTGCACACTGCCCTCACTGAGCACACGGCACTAATAATGTTTTCAGTACATGTTTACATTCTTTCGAGTCCTGATTAGAATTAGCCTGCCTATGATACGCCCCTTGTTACCATAAACGTACAATTGTAATATTAATGTGATACCTACGTAATCATGTGTATAAAAACCTTCAATTGCGTCATAATAAAGCAGAACGGTTATTTGGAAAGATGCTGAGCGTATCTTTTGTGTCTGTTCCCTACTGCAGTAGTTAATAATTTGGAACCACTAATCAATATGAGGATAGGAGTTGCCTATCTATAAATTTCCAGGTCACGTGTTTGACAGATGCTCATGAAGATAGGCCCCTAAATCACAATGGTAGTGTGGGGGGTGCCCCATCTTGTTGGGAACAAAAGTCCTCATCTTCAAAATTTTCTTGAATAGGTGGCATGACAGATTCCAGCAGCAAATTCAAGTAAACGGCACCAGTTACAGATCCATCAAAAAAGAATAGTCCAATTAATCCATGCACTGACAAGCTGCTCCACACCATCACTCCTGGTAAATTAACATGATGTTCCTCCAGTAAGTGCAATTGTGGCTGTTAATTGAACCAATGAATGACAAAAGACCAAGTGCTGCTCTTACCATAAATTACACTGTGCTCCAAATTAAAAAAAAGAATGAATAAAAAAAATACTAAACAATAAAATTATATGTACAGCAAAAATGAACAGTGCTAATTAAAGTGCTAATGAAAACAATCTTAACAAAAAAAGTCCATAGTGCAATCAAAGTGCTCGTGCAGATGAGTCTCTAAAGGTGCAAAATTGCACTCCTCCATGTTCCACGCCTGCACTCCCCAATCACTAACACTTTGAATCAAAAAGGCGTATCAATGACAATATTCTGGTGCAGCGAATGGCATCTTCACTACAATTTTGAAAAAAGACAAGTCCATCAAGTCCAACCTATGTGTGTGATTATATGTCAGTATTACATTGTATATCCCTGTATGTTGTGGTTGTTCAGGTGCTCATCTAACAGTTTTTTTGAAACGATCAATGCCCCCCGCTGAGACCACCGCCTGTGGAAGGTAATTCCACATCCTTGCTGCTTTTACAGTAAATAACCCTCTATGTAGTTTAAGGTTAAACCTATTTTCTTCTAATTTTAATGAGTGGCCACAAGTCTTATTAAACTCCCTTCCTGTAGTTTGCCGCCGTTCAATGGGCGTGCACATTTTTAACCAATTCAGCCTCGGAAGATTTGGCTGCTCAATGACCAGGCCATTTTTTGTGATTGTGCGACGCTGTACCCAAACAAAATTGACGTTCTTTTTTTCCCACAAATAGACTTTTCTTTGGGCCGTATTTCATCATCTCTGCGGTTTTTATTTTTTGTGCAATAAACAAAAAAGTAGCGACAATTTTGCAAAAAAAAACAAGAAAAACAAACACAATATTTTGTAATTTTGCTATAATAAATATCCCCAATTAAAACGCAATTTTTTCCCTCAGTTTAGGCAGATATGTATTCTTCTACAAATTTTTGTTAATAAAATTAATCGCAATAAGTGTATATTGATTGGTTTGCGCAAACGTTATAGCGTCTACAAAATAGGGGAAAGATTTATGGCATTTTTTTTTTTTTTTTTTTACTAGTAATGGCAGCGATCTGTGATTTTTAATCTGGACTGCGACATTATGGCGAACAGATCGCACACTTTTGACACATTTGTGGGACCATTGACAATCATACAGCGATAAAAATGCACTGATTACTGTGTAAATGTCACTGGCAGGGAAGGGGTTAACACTAGCGGACAAGGGGTTAACTGTGTTCCCTAGGGTGGGTTCTAAGTGTAGGGGGATGGGAGTGACTGGAGGAAATTAGGCCCCTTTCACACTGGGGCTGTTTGCAGGCGTTATTGCGCTAAAAATAGCGCCTGCAAACCGACCCAAAACAGCTGTTGCTGTGTCTTCAGTGTGAAAGCCCGAGGGCTTTCACACTGAAGCGGTGCGCTTGCAGGATGCTGGAAAATGTCCTGCAAGCCGCATCCTTGGCTCGCTATATATATATATATATATATATATATTTACCGCTGCTATAGCGCCCATTCCCATTGAAAACAATGGGGCAGCGCTCCGAACCCACCCGCAAAACGCCGCTGCAGCGGCGGTTTGCGGGGGGTATTAACCCTTTTTCGGCCGCTCGCGGGGGGTAAAACACCCCCGCTAGTGGCCGAAATGCGCTGCTAAAACGACGGTAAAGCGGCGCTAAAATACAGCGCCGCTTTACCGCCAGCGCCCCCACCGCTCCAGTGTGAAAGTAGCCTTACAGATCTTGTTCCTACCTAGTAGGAACTCAAGATTTGTCTCTCCTCTCCTCACAGAACAGGGATTTGTGTGTTTACTGCGAGCCAGGCTCTCTCGTCCAATGGGAATGTTTGACCATTCTTCCAGAAGCACATTTATGAAGTCAGGCACTGATGTTGGATGAGATGGCCTGTCTTGCAGTCTCCCCTTAATTAATCTAATTTAATAGCTATATATATATATATATATATATATATATATATATATATATATATATATATATATATATATATATATATATATATATATATATATATATATATATATATATATATACATACATATACATATATATACATATACACACACCCGGGTATATATGCACAATTCCACCAAGACTTCTATCAGGCCTTTTGTTGATAATACCCATTTGTACAATGGATGTATGTACTGTTATTAATCCCATATACTGATGTGCAACTATATACTTATGGTTATTTATCATATGATGGCTGCAGTAGTTCTGCTTCTAATTACTTTGATTAGATTACTGGTTAATTTACCAGGAAGGGGATGCCCTCTGTTCAGGGGGGCCCTGTACTGGGTGGAGACACTGCCACCTTTATTATCAAACCCACTCCTCCACTTAGTGAAGGTTCTGGTTCTCTTATTAACCTAAAGATTTACTAAAATATCCTGTTTGGGGAGGACAATTTCTCAAAGAGGCCTACGCATGCTTAGCATGTATGGAGAACAAGAGAAATTTGAAGCTTGTATAGCCAGCTTTACCGGGGGACATTGCTTTTTTCAATAAAGGAATTGTCAAATTGTGTTTTTAGTTCCTTTTTTGATGAATAAGTATGAGTACAATGTACCCCATACACATTCACATGGGGCGGGATCCCCTCTGACAGCTGAGGAGTCATCTGTTGTTGTTAAGGACGTGGTGGCTGGCTTCCAAGCCGGCTCCTTAACAATCAGCTATCGCAGCTGAACCACTGCTTTGGAAATTTACAGTGAAAACGGAAGGGAAATTTGCACCGAACATGTGTAAATCTAGCCTAATGCCCTATACATTCCGACCACAAAATCCATCAGATTTTTTCCGATGGATTTTGGCCGAAGCTTGTGTTGCATACACACGGTCGCACATAGTTGTCGGAAAATTTGATCGTTCCGAACGAGATGACGTACAAAAGTAAGATGGGATTACGTAGAGGCCAGTAGCCAATAGCTTTCGTCCCCAAATTTATTCTGAGCATGCGTGGCACTTTGTGCGTCGGAATTCTATACACATGATTGGAAAAGGTCCGATCGGATTTTGTTGTCGGAAAATTTTAGGTCCTTCTCTCAAATTCCGACAGAAAAAGCCTGCTAGAGCCCACACACAATCGGATTTTCCGACAAAATAATCCAATCTGACTTTTCCCGTCGGAATTTCCGACCGTGTGTACGGGGCATAAAGGTCTGCACAGAAACATCAAAACCTAAAATAGATAACTACATATCTAAAACAGAAGCATTGTGAGGTTTGACGCAGAGAACGAACATAAGGAGCCAGGGGACCGAAGCAGTAGGGCTCACGTTTTATGACAATGTATGCCAATGCACCAAACCAACAATCCACTGGGTACTACCAAAGCAACTAATGAACCCAACACACTAGGGCAGTGATGGCGAACCTTGGCACTCCAGATGTTTTGGAACTACGTTTCCCCATGATGCTCCACTACACTGCAGAATGCATGAGCATCATGGGAAATGTAGTTCCAAAGCATCTGGGGTGCCAAGGTTCACCATCACTGCACTAGGGCAAGGCATCTGCACTGCAGCCCACCACAATGCTCAAGCCCTGCGTATTTATTTTTTGTGCATGAAGGTGTGCTGCCAGCACATTTAAAATCATCAGGCTGCCATAACTCAGTGCACCATTAACCACTTAAGCCCCGGACCAATTTGCAGCCAAAGGACCAGGCCCCTTTTTGCGATTCAGCACTGCGTCGCTTTAACTGACAATTGCGCTGTCGTGCGACGTGGCTTCCAAACAAAATTGGTGTCCTTTTTTTCCCACAAATAGAGCTTTCTTTTGGTGGTATTTGATCACCTCTGGGGTTTTTATTTTTTGCGCTATAAAAACAAAAATAGCGGACAATTTTGAAAAAAAATGCAATATTTTTTTTTTTTTTTTGCTATAATAAATATCCCCAAAAAATATATAAAAAAACTTTTTTTTTCCCTCAGTTTAGGCCAATACGTATTCTTCTACATATTTTTGGTAAAAAAAAAAAAAAACGCAATTAGCGATTATTGATTGGTTTGCGCAAAAGTTATAGCGTTTACAAAATAGGGGATAGTTTTATAGCATTTTTATAATTAATTTTTTTTTTACTAGTAATGGCGGCGATCAGCGATTTTTATTGCGACATTATGGCGGACACATCGGCCATTTTTGACACATTTTTGGGACCATTGTCATTTATACAGAAATCAGTGCTATTTAAATGCACTGATTCCTATGTAAATGACACTGGCAGTGAAGGAGCTAACCACTAGGAGGGGTTACATCAGTGTGTGTGAGTTTTTTTTTACAGTAGGGGGGGTGGCTTTACGTCTGACGTCACTGATCGGCTTTCCCGATGAGAGGGAACAGTCGATCAATGACAGGCAGTGTAGGAAGCGCGGGGATAGGTTTGTTTACACAGACCTCTCCCCGTTCTTCAGCTCTGTGACCCGATCGTGGAACACCAGCGGCGATCGGGTCCGCTGGTCCCGCGGCCATGGTCACGGAGCTCAGGACCGGGTCACGAGCACGCCGGCGGCGGCGCGCGACCCACAGCTGGGAAATTAAAGGGGACGTACCGGTACGTGCTTTTGCCCAGCCGTGCCATTCTGTTGACGTAAATCTACAGGAGGCGGTCCTTAAGCGGTTAAACAAGATAATGTGCTCCATTAACACATGCATGTTAACGTAATGTATAGTGTAAATGGGCCCAAAGATGTGGCTGTGAATATAGGAGAGGTACCAGGCTAGTTGTAACAATAGAAACAGAAGAGGAAAAATAATGGCAGATACCATATGAAAAGACAAGGGCGAGTATAAAGTGTTATAGGAGTAAAATGATAGCTCAGAGCAAAGAGAAGGCAAGCAAGACAAATTACACAGTACGCATGTCAGCCCAGGGAGGGATGGAACATAGGGAAGAAAAGTCACTTTCATACATGACATACAGTACTTGCATCCCATGTATACACTGACACTCCGTTTTCAAGCTCCAGTCCTCAAGGACTACTAACAGTTTTCAGGAGAAACCAGTACAGGCTGAAAATCATCTATTTTCAACACTCTGCTAAATATTACCTCACACAATAGAATAGAAATGTACAACAATGCATTATAAAGTGACAACGTTTTAAAAAATTTACACCACACACACACATAAGACAGAAATATCTTTCCTTTCCACCTAATGTAGTTTTATAAATGTCCCCCATACAGTATATTTATCCAATTCCAGGTAGGATTCACCAACTAGATGGTTTTAATTCTAGTCTTTAAAAACAAGCATTAAAAGTGGTAGTAAACCGCCAGATTTAAAAAAAAAAAAAAAAAAATGAAAAAAAAAAAACCTGCAAGGCAAAGTTATGGGCTAGTATGCATCGTATACTAGCACATTATGTGAAACTTACTTACCCAAAATTACCCAAAAGTGGAACTTCCGCTTATTCGTCTCCCCCACCGGTGTCATATTTGGCACCCTTCAGGGGGAAGGGGGGACGAGGACCTGTTTTTGATAGGTCCCTTTCCCCACTTCCGGAAATGGTGCCGATGCGAAGCTCGTTCCCCCTGCTCCTTCCTCCGCCACTGGACCAATTAGAAAGCGCAGAGCGCTTTGCCCATGCACAGTACGGAAACCGGCTGTGAAGACAAAAGGCTTCACTGCTGGGTTCCCTTACCAGCAATGGCGGCGGCTACACCTGATCTGAAGATCGGCTGGCTTGCCGACATCGCAGGCTCCCTGAAAAAGTAAGTGTCCATATAATAAATGTCAGCAGCTGCAGTATTTGTAGCTGCTGACTTTAAATTTTTCGTGGGGTGGGCAGACCTCCGCTTTAAAGTGGTTCTAATGGTTCTTAGATTGTAAGCTCTAAGGAGCAGGGCCCTCTGATCCCTACTGTTTTAAAGTGTATTGTATTTGCACTGTCTACCCTCAAGTTGTAAAGCGCTACGTAAACTGTTGGCGCTATATAAATCCTGTATAATAAATAATAATAATAAAGGCAGAAGGTTTTTTTATCTTAATGCATTCCATGTATTAAGATAAAAAACCTTCTGTATGCAGCAGCCCCCTAATACTTACCTGAGCCCCATCTCAATCCAGTGATGTTACACAAGAGGCTCAGCTGTCCAGGACCCCCCCTCCTTATTGGCTGAGACAGCAGCAGGTGCCACTGGCACCCGCTGCTGTCAAAGTCAGTGAGCCAATTAAGAGCGAAAAGGGGGCACACACAGAGCAGTGGCTTGACTCAGGTGCCAGCAAGCTGCTTGCTGTGGGGGCACCTTGCAGGACCGAGGGGCCAGAAGCAACGGTGAGGGACCCAAGAGGAGGAGCATCTGGGCTGCTTATAGTCATACCATAAATTTATGTTCTAGAATTATGGCAATAAACACATCTTTGTTTACTGACTGCTGGAAAGTGTGGTTCTTGCTGTACTGTTATTTATGGTTTTCTGTGTATGTACCTACCATCTACTTTCAGGCTGCCATATTGCAGGGGAACAATATTTTTATATTTTGTCTCTTTTAGATAACCACAGTGACTATATATTTCAATTTAAAGGTCATTTTTAAAACGAATCGACTGTAAACAGGTAGAAAGTGTAAATAGGAATATGAAATATCCAGAAAAAAAGTAAACGATAAAAATAAAAACTCGGGGTACAGATGCAATGGAGGATTTAATGGCTTGTTCCTACTACCGTAGTATTTGGAGAGGAGGCAGAAAAACCCCTTGGCTTTAAGACCCCTTTCACACTGGGGCGTTTTTCAGGCCCTTTAGCGTTAAAAAAAGCGCCTGTAAAGCACCTGAAAGAAGCCTCACCTGCAATCCCAATGTAAAAGCCCGAGTGCTTTCACACTGAGGCGCTGCGCTGGCAGGGCGTCAAAAGTCCTGCAAGCAGCTTCTTTGCAGCGCTTTTGGATCAGTGACTACACTGCTCCTAAAGCGCCCCTTCCCATTGAAATCAATAGTAAGTGCCTGCAAAACGCCTGTAAGGTGCCTGCAAAGCGCTTTTGGCAGCGGCGCTTTTAACCCTTTATTTGGCCACTAGCAGGGGTTAAAAGTGCCTTACTAGTGCTGTAAAAAGGCTGGTTTCCGAGCATTTTTTTCGGGCGCTGGCAGTGTGAAAGGGCTCTTAAAGCACTTGGGCTTTCACATTGGGATTGCAGATGAGGCTTCTTTCAAGCACTTTACAGGTGCTTTTTTTTAACGCTAAAGCACCTGAAAAACGCCCCAGTGTGAAAGGGGTCTTACTCCGCCCTTTACCACGGTGACCAGGGGTGTAAAGGAGCCATAGCCACAATTATACCCACCTGTCACTTTTAGGCGCTAACACAAATAGGGCCACTCAGTTGCAACCTCCCTGCAACCGAGTGCAATGCGGGGTTAAAGCAGGCTGTTAAATTCTCTCTGAAAATCGATGAATGAATGAATGAATGAATGATTTGAAAAGGGCTACAATGCGAACTGAATCGCCTCAAGGCGCTGTATGGGTGCTTTGTTGTCACCCTTCTTAGAAAAGGTGGGTCTTGAGTTTTTTCCTAAAGACCTGATGGTTTTCTTCCATGCGGATGTCGGTTGGTAGAGCGTTCCATAGCCGTGGTCCTTGAACAGCGAATCTCCGTTCCCCTTTTGCTTTGTAGCGGGATTTGGGAATGAGGAGGAGGTTTTGGTTAGATGATCGAAAACTGTGATTGGGTGTGTACTGTATTATCTTCTCGCAAAGGTATTGTGGAGCGTCTCCATGTGTGCATTTGTGGGTGAGGCAGAGGGTCTTGAATGTGACCCGATTCTTTACGTTTAGCCAATGTAGGTTCCTCAGGGATGGGGAGATGGATTCCCAGGGTTTTTTTTTCCTGTTATCAGCCTTGTCGCCGTGTTTTGGATGAGTTTTAAGCGCGCAAGTGTAAGCGATCCAAATGTGGATTGCTGTTCAGAGAGCAAACCTAGTGAAAACAAGCCCTAAAGATATTCGGATTTTTTTTTATATAAAATTTGACTTGATAAACAAGCGATGTCTTGATATACAAGTAGTCATGTCACAACTAAGTATAAAAGAGAAGAGAGGCGCTTCCAAGTGTACCAATATGGTTACATTTAATGAAGGTGCAACATTTAGCAAGTCACATGGTTGACGATTAAAACAGGCACATCCAAGTATGCAGGCATCTGGGATAAAGCTGTCCACATAGACCGTCCTCTGCCTTGCCATCATCCCTTCCATTCTATGCATTAAGGTAAAAAACCTGTGCTGCAGGAGCCCGCCAGACCGCCCCCCCCCCCCCCCATTTATTCTTACCTGAACGTGATCCAATCCAGTAACGTGCATGAGAGCAGCAGCTCTCGCCGCCGTCTCCCTCATTGGGCAGGTTGATAGCAGCAGCAGCCATTGGCTCCCGTTGTTGTCAATCAAATGTCGTGACGAGGGAGTGGGGCCGAGTCGCCCTGTCTGTGTCAATAGGGAAAGACACTTTTCCTGGGGAGCACTTGCCGAAGAGGAGGGACCTGGAGCGCGGGCAGGGAACCCCAGAAAAGGAGTATTTGGGCTGCTCTGTGTAAAACCACTGCACAGAGCAGGTTAGTATGACAAATTAGCGATTTTGGTTTAAAAAAAATAAAAAATAAAAATAAAATGAAGGTTTATAATCACTTTAATCCTGTCACTGGGGCTCGATTCACATCTATGCATGTTGATTTTGCACTGCATTTTGTGGTGCTTGCCGCATTTTTGGACATGCGTTTTGCGCTTTTTATTTATTTTTTTACACTGTGGTTGCTTAGCAACCAGCTATATACAGTGTAAAAAAACTGAAAGAAAAAAAAAATGCAAATCGTGGCAAAAATCGCAGTAAAAACACGGTACTTGCGCTTTGAATGCAGGTCCATTGACTTCTATTACATGCAAAACGCTGCATTTTGCATGAAAAAAAGTCCCCGACCCTTTCCAAAAACGCAGAGGCACAAAAATGCATTGATGTGAACATGTTCCATAAGAACCCATGTTAAAAGAAATTCCCTGCATTTCTGCAAATTGCAAAATGCATCAAAAAACGCATTAGTGTGAATCAAGCCTAAAAGTCCCTTGAAGCATGAGTGATTAGGACAATCTAGCCCTGGTGACTTCATGGTAATACCGAGTGTACATTATTTGATAGGGAAGACTGGTCTGCAATCCTGTGAAAATTGTAAGGATAATGGTCAAAGAGTAGTAATCCATACAATCAGATTGTACTTTAAACCAGTCTGTTCAGTAAAGCGAGACATTTGATTGGTTACTAGGGATTAGCAACCTATGCATGCCATTTCTGCTCTTCGTACAGTCCTATGAACCTTGAATAAAGCATTTTCTATGCATTTGAAATAGTATGGCTCGCCCAGCAGCCTGTAAATAATTTCTGTATGCAGTTCCTCTAGTGTAAAGTTCATTACCATAGCTGTCACACTGTGTGCTGATAAAATAGAATATGTTACATAGGAAATATACTGTTCCCGAGGACACTACAGGATCACAGAACCCAATGACTTCCAAGCTGAAGAACTGGGTAGATATAAATCAAAGAAAATAAAGTTTGTTGGGCACCTTTCATAAACGTCAGTGGAATTCCACCATACAAAAAATGCTCTTTAATGAAAAATTATTTGAAAAGACAGTGAAAAGGCTTGCATTCCCTAGTCCAGGGATATGCAATTAGGGGACCTCCAGCTGTTGCAGAACTACAAGTCCCATGAGGCATAGCAGGACTGACAGCCACAAGCATGACACCCAGAGGCAGAGGCATGATGGGACTTGTAGTTTTGCCACAGCTAGAGGTCCCATAATTGCATATCCCTGCAACGCACCGATTACATTTTAAATAAATCCTTTTAGTTCGGGAGTAGTAATGCAAATGTAAAAATAATTTGTTGGATGGATCTCAGTGTTGCGAGGCAGACTGCGTTTGCATGCAGGTCGCACTTGGTAATGATGATGCTGAGCCTCAACAGTTTGAAGAAAAGACATCCAATAAACGAGGGGTCTCCAAACTTTCTAAACAAAGAGGCACTTTGCTGTCCTTCAGACTTTATGGCCCCTTTCACACTGAAGCGTTTTTAGGAGCTACAGCGCTAAAAATAGCGCCTGTATAGCTCCTGAAAAAAGCGGGTTCTTTAACTCCAGTGTGAAAGCCGGAGGGCTTTCACACTGGAGCGGTGCGAAAAAGTCCTGCTAGCAGCATCTTTGGAGCGGTAGCAAATAAATACTAGAGTATAAATAGTGCGCAATATCAACCTTAGTCTATTTAGATCAGCAGGTGAGGTTAAAAGACAAATGTCATGGTATATTAAAATATATAAGTGCTTGTGTGACAATCCCAGGTGCACAAAAATATATATATAAACTTCAAGTTACAATGAGGTTGTAACCAATTTAATAAATAAATACACAATGTGTTAAAAATAAATACAATGTGTTTTAAATAAATAAAGTGCTTCAAAATGTGAGTAAAAACAAGTATGTGTTATAATGTGTCAAAGAAAAGAAAATATCCAGTTTATGCCAGTGATGCATAATATATAATAATAATAATTTAATATTTAACTGGCGGCTGTTTACCCATTAATTCATCAATTAATTAGCTAATCCATCAGGTCAAGCCTGTATTGGCTTTTGGAATTTATATATCCCCATATGCATCACTGGCATAAACTGGATATTTTCTTTTCTTTGACACATTATAACACATACTTGTTTTTACTCACATTTTGAAGCACTTTATTTATTTAAAACACATTGTATTTATTTTTAACACATTGTGTATTTATTTATTTATTAAATTGGTTACAACCTCATTGTAACTTGAAGTTTATATATATATTTTTGTGCACCTGGGATTGTCACGCAAGCACTTATATATTTTAATATACCATGACATTTGTCTTTTAACCTCACCTGCTGATCTAAATAGACTAAGGTTGATATTGCGCACTATTTATACTCTAGTATTTATTTGCTTATTCTTTTAAAGTGTAGGACACACTTTAATGGTGCAGCATATCATTTGGTCATCTTATCTATTTTATTTGGTTTTCTAAAACATTTGTAATATTTTTATTCTCCTATCAGCGCTTTAGTACTCACTTTGTGCATCTTTGGAGCGGTGAATTCACCGCTCCTACCCATTGAAAATCAATGGAACACTGCGTGGTTACCGCGGTAACACCGCCGGCAAAGCGCCGCTATTGCGGCGATTTGCGGGGGGGGGGGGTTTAACCCTTTTTCGGCCGAACACCACAGCTAAAACGACGGTAAAGCAGCGCTAAATATAGCTAAATATAGCGCTGCTTTACCGCCGCCGCCCCCACCGCCCCAGTGTGAAACCAGCCTAAGGGGGCTGGACAAGGGCCAGTGAAAGTAGAAAATTTTCCTGGCGTCCAGTGGGAGTAAATAATGCCCTATCTTTGGTGTCAGTGGAAGGAATTGTGCCCCGTCCTTGGTGTCAGTGGAAGGAATTGTGCCCCATCCTTGGTGTCAGTGGAAGGAATTGTGCCCCATCCTTGGTGTCAGTGGAAGGAATTGTGCCCCATCCTTGGTGTCAGTGGAAGGAATTGTGCCCCATCCTTGGTGTCAGTGGAAGGAATTGTGCCCCATCCTTGGTGTCAGTGGAAGGAATTGTGCCCCATCCTTGGTGTCAGTGGAAGGAATTGTGCCCCATCCTTGGTGTCAGTGGAAGGAATTGTGCCCCATCCTTGGTGTCAATGGAAGGAATTGTGCCCCACTGTTGGTATCAGCGACAGGAATTTTGCCCCATTGTTGATAAAATATTGCCCCAAGGGCCAGATAAAAGACAAGCAAAGGGCCACATCCAGCCCCCTGGGCCGCAGTTTGGAGACCAATAAACGAAAGGGGTGGGCCAGGAAAAGTAAGACTGCTAAAGAAAGGGCTTATTGAAGCTGGATGTCCTCCAGCCAGGAAATGAGGCAGGTTCTAATGTACACTGAGAAGCTTACAGTGTGCAGTGAAATCAGACAAAGCATTTTCAGCACAGAAGAGGACCCTGTACAACTGTTAAGGTAAGGCTGGAGGTCAGATTTAAACTAGCATTAAATGCTCCCCTTTTTTTTCCATGGCTGCATCCTCTGGAACCTCCTAAACAGCTCACTGGACATAATTGTAGCCATTGGTTTGTTATTCAGTGATGCCAGCTCCAGGCTGAAAGTGCCAAATCCCTGAAACTCAGGGTATATAAGCGTTTGCCCTGTACCCTTCTTGTCCCCAGAGAACCAGGGACGGCACAGACTTCAGCTTTGTCAATCACTAGTTTGGAGTAAGGAGGATGAGGAGGAGGTTTGCCACAGGGATTATCTGTTGTTGCAGACATAAGCAGCCTGCTCTGTATTGCCAATTGACAGTGTGCATGCAAAAGGTAGTTCCATGAGATACTGTAATCGCACAAATAGTCCTTGTCAGCAGTATCACCTCTAGGTTCCCTGCATCTAATATTTTCTTCACTGCCAACCTAAAATGCTTTACCCTGCACCGTCTCTGTGTGGAGGTGGCCATGACGACTAGTGATATAATAACTGGTGGGGTAGTTTTCAAAAAACAGTACGAGCTGCGAAAAAAAGCTCAATACCACAGAATGGATGACTAGGAAGCATGAGGTATTCTTGCACTGCAGGTCATCAGGAACAGCTTCCTCTTCAGCAAGGACAACAGTGAGCAGCACAGTAGTAATATCACCAAATCAACTCCAAATCTGGTAAGAATAGAAGTCACTGGCAGCAGTGCCTTAGATCATTGGTTCTCAACCCTGTCCTTAATTACCCCCAACAGGCCATATTTTCAGGTTTTACTTTATCTTGAACAAGTGCTTTAAATCAGAGTCAATGGCTTGGTTTTTTGGACAGCTACTTTATCTAAGAGAAATGCCCAAAACATGGCCTGTTGGGGGTACGCAAGGACAGGTTTGAGAACCACTGCCTTAGATAATGTCACTCTCCAAAATATACAGCTATGGGGCTTAAGTGCCTAGGCATTGGAAGTGAACTGTTATTTTTTTAGGAGGAATTCAAGGCAAAAGTACATTTTTCAGGGTACTACTTAGTTTTTACTTTTTGAGTTCATGTCCATTTTAAGTCTTCAGCATGTTCACATTAATGGATATGTCTTTGATCATTTAAACCAGCCTTTTTTCGACCAGGGTGCCTAGGCACCCTGGGGTACCTTCTGGGCACTGTTAATTTTAACCACTTGACAGAAGATTTACCGTCCTTCATGACCAGGCCACTATTTGTGATACCGCACTGTGTTACTTTAACTGACAATTGCGCAGTCATGCAACGCTGTA